>OV884005.1:28066726-29266726 GCA_930367185.1 Myathropa florea | reverse complement strand
CGCTGCTGCTGCTGTGTTTGTCGTCGCTTCTGTTCCTGTTGCGAGGTCTTGTGTTCTGTCCCACCCGCCTCTGTGTCACCAACCATCCGGAGAGTGTGTGTCGAGCATACCGATTCCCCGATGATTTGGCCAGCGGCCGAGGAGAAAGGCCTTCACGAAGCATGAGTCCGCCGCGTAACCGATGTCTTAGAAATTATTAACTGTTCGGAATGCCACGGCAGCATTTTTTAAGGGAATTTATTGAGTTATAACCGTGCCGTGGAGAGGGGACGGTGGAGGCCCTCTCTCTTGTGGTCACCTGAAATCGGTGCATCTGGAGGGCTGGACAGATGACATCGCGGATTATTTATTGGAACCGCGGCACTCTGTCATGAATCATTTGGGTCTAGATGGTTTTGACACTCGACTTTGCCTTTTGGGGGCCCTCGCTGGCGGCGGGTGTCGATGTATCAGATGCGCTGGTGGCATCTTTTGTTTGCGCGCTCACAATTCATTGGAATCGATGGTGATGAAGATGGAGCACTTGCTTCGAGGAAATCAGATGGAGACTGAACATCGACTACATTCCGCGAACCGTGCACAGTGAGTGGGGTGCTCTAATCGCCCACGCGAGCTTTGGAGATCGAGATGCTTGGCATTGTTTGCTGAGATGAATAGACAAACGAATTGTATCTGGATCTAGACGCTGACCTCGCTTGTCTGATTGACAGCGGGCTGAGTGTGTTGTACGCTCAAAACTGGTTCGGGGAGCGTGTGGTTGTTTGTTGTTCTAATTGTCTAGACGCCAAATTTGAAATGGAGTGCTGTGCTTGGTGCTGCTTGGTCTGGGGCGTGGATTGGCTGGATATCCATGAGAGATTTTGTTGTTTGCCTCCGAAAGAGGCGGTGGAAGAAAAGTGAGGACCAAGCATCTTCGGCGACAAATCTGTCGTGGTCTATGGCCTTATGGAATGCATTGGGTTCTTTGTATCCTGATTTTGTCACAGTGTGCTGGTAGTGTGGATTGTATATGTATCTTGTCGATTATGTGGACATCGTCAGTTATATGCACATCGCTTTGTTTTCATTTCAAATGTTTCTTCATTGGTCTCCATTGATCGGTAAATTTTAGGACTCATTTTATCTATTGTGAACGAATACCGATTATACGAACATCGTATCGATTATGCGGACAGTCGATCATCATCATCATTCATCTGCGATTTTGATTTTGTTGCTGGTGAAGATTTTTACATTTGGTTAGTAATTTTGCGGATTTCGTTTGAGTCGTGTACCGATTATATGGTTGTCATGTCGATTATATGGACATTGCTCATGATGGCAATGATAGCGATATCATTTTTCTTTCAGTTTTCATTTACATTTTGGAACTCATTCCACGTATTGTGGACGAGTACCGATTATACGAACACCGTGTCGATTATACGGACAGTCGATCTTATATGGACACGATTTATTATCATTTGCGATCTTGATTCTGTTGCTGCCGAAGATTTTTATATTTGGTTAGGATTTCGTCTGAGTCATGTACCGATTGTATGGTTGCCATGTCGATTATATGGACATTGCTCATGATGGCAATAATAGCGATATCATTTTTTCAACATTCAAACGATGTTCTGTACTATTGACGATCAATTCATTTTGGAATTCGTTGCCCGACTTCATCTGGAGCAATGGTACCGACTTTATGAAAATCATGTGAATTCCATCCATAATCTCAATGAAACAATCTTCTCTTTGACAGTCTCTACCATTGTATAAGGAAACTAATCTGCTGTCGATGTCATTGCCACTGGTTTTAGTGCGTATAATCGTGCACATAGTAACGATTATATGGACACCATGTTGTATCTGCCTCTGACTCTGAATAAATTTAATTCCTCCTAGAGCTGGTAAGGTCATTGACAGACTCGTTTCTTCAATTTCCTTGCCAATGTCAATAGTGCCGATTATATGGACATCCCGTTGCTGCTACCCCCAACCTCGTCTTCAATCTTGATACACTCGTTTGTCCGCCCTCATCTAGACATCCAAAAGCAGACAACATCAAACGCCACTGTCAAACAAAATCAGCATCTCCTATCATCCGTCTCCCGACAAGACCATGTCGCGTGATCACCGATCACGGTGGCATCTCGCCCAATCGCAGGAGGCAAACGCTCCTTCCACACAACGAACCGTTTTTTAATTCGCCTCACACCTACTAATTCCTTCCACCCAATTAACATTTCAATATCGCACAGGCACGGTGTGTGGGCCCTGTCTCTACCTGGAATTCGGTGGCCGTCTCCGATGACTTGTGAAACTCGAGCCAGCAACGACCACCGCAGCGGTTTCTGCACGAAAAAAAACACCGTCACGCACTCCAAGGACACTCTCGGGAGATGAAGGCAGACCTTTTTTTGGGGGCATCGCCTCCAGAATCGAAGTTGGTCCATATCCCTTGGCTTGTCACATAACTCTTATGACGGCAGCCACCAACGTCGATGCGTCGGGCAAGAAGACGACGGCGGCGATGGCGATGGCGATGGCGATGTCGGCAGCTTATGGGAGCGTTGTGTTGCGTTGTGCATGTCTGCTGCGCTCCAAAAGTGGAATTAATCGCCGGATGGATGCATATGGAAATTCGATGAATGGGCGCTTGATGGTCGGCTCGACGGGTGTGTGAGTGTGTGTGCGTTGTCTTGCCCCACAGGAGGTCGCCTTTGGATAATCGAAAGTGAAGTCTTCGGGATGATTAATTGACTCGGACATGTTAGAAGGCCTAATTAGGCCGTAAAGGTTCGATTTTGTGGCTGTTCAAGGATGCACAGAGCTCTGATTGATACAAGCCAGTCGTGATTGATACGCGGGCAATAAGAGGTGATCGTGGGCATTGGGCAGGGATTAATGATTTCAAATCTCCTGTGGTGAGAGAACACCACAAGAACCACCATCAGACAATCATCAGAACATGGAGGAGCTTCTGTAACGATTGCAGTCGTTCAGGGGAAATGTAAACGGGGATGGAATGCCATTTAATGTCGACGAGGTGCACAGGCTCTTTGTTAATCACTTAAGGATTGGAATGTAATCCAGACGAATGCGTACACAGTCATCGATGGACTGGCAATTGAATGGGCGATGGACAAAGAAGTGGATGCAGATGCTTTGGCTGTGGTTGCTTGTAGGTGCCAGCTCGGGGAGTTGGCTTGGGGTTTTGTGGGAGACGTTCGTTGGTGTTGTTAAACGTGCTTCTTTGGGGTCAATGTGCTGATGAGCATCTTTCATTTGCAAGCTTTGTGCTCCAGTGTAAAGTTTCCAAAACCTCCCACAAAAAAAAAGCGTGAGTTGAAGATTTTGTGGCAATTATTGGGCGACTGCCGCGAACGTTACGCTGGTTGTCAACTTCTGAAGACGGTATAGCACTGTCGGAAGACGCCTTGCTACAACTCCTGGACAGGGACAGGGGAACAGATTCAGTGTCGAAGAGCAGCCCCCACTTAGTCTAGGGCCACTTTGTGACAAATCCATTTTCTCTGAAGACACATTTTTTAAGTCAGTCATCAAACTGCTGCATGGAGCAGAGCCAAAAATTCGCATGCGATCTGACCCAATCTAACCCTAACAACCCTAACCCTAATCTAACACCTCCGATAAGACATCTGAATCTTAAGATCTAAATCAAACAAGCCTAAGTTCGCTCTCAAACCATCTGAAGAACTTTCCACTCCTGTTGTCTGTTTGCTGTAAGGGGTGATTGAATAGAAGGTTATATTTTTACTTTAAGAAAGAAGACATGATCTTGCATGAAACTATACACTTTGAGGCACCATCGTAAAGCTGAGACAATGACAATTAATTTGAGCTACAGTATCAGCCAAATCGGGGTCACATTTAGCTCCGAAACTGTTTTGGACATTGAATCCAAATTCGAACTATTTCCTGACGTCAGATCATGGGTATTTCATAAACAACTAGTGATGTACCTGTAAGCAATAGAAGGATCATTGTATTCAATTGTTTGCCCTTTTTGAAGACAAGAAGCAACCAGATTCTACTTACTTACTTAGCGGGCTCCCGGCCCCTGAAGGGTGTCTGCCTGAGACACGGCAGCCTTCAGCCATCCAAAAGTTTCTACAAGATTGAGCACCGATGATGGGAGAGAGAGAGGATTCGGGTCAGAAATGTTGCGCAACAACGCCGCTGCTTAACACTTTGCACAGCGGTTGTTTTGGTCATTTAATTGCTATCCTGACAATATTGAGGTATTCTGTTAAAAATATTGGACGTCCATATGATCAAAAGTCTTTCTGACCTCACTGATCCAAAAATCTGATCAGAAAGTGTACTAAATTGTCCAAGAACATGTGCAGGAGTCACAAGACCCTCGGTTTAGAAACCAATGTGAATCAAAACCATCAAAACCATCATTCTCTTTATTCTTTTAGACTTGTCCAAATTTAGGCAAAGCCTCAACAATTTCGATCATTTCCATACCAATTTGGAGTGAAAGGTGAACAGCTTTCTTTAGGAAATAGTTTCCGGCATCTTGCATTCTCTGTTACTGTTTTATTTTGACTCAGTCATAAATGTCTGACTTATAGCTACACACATATGTACAAATTTGGCTCGTACCATAAACTGTTCCACAGGGGAATCAAGTTCCAATTGTAACCTTCATTGAATCACCCTTTACATGGTAACCTCTTTAAAAGTCCTTTTGCATACAAATGAGGCATTTCGTGCAACTTTTCTGTACTTAATCGTTAATGTCTCATCTATAGCTACACACGGATGTTCAAATTTGGCTCATATCATTAACTGTTCCATAAGGGGATCAAGTTCCAATTGTAACCTCCTACTGAACCAACCTTCACAGGGCAACCGCTTTAAATGTATTTTTTCATACAAATGAGACATTCTTTGCTACTACTCTGCTCTTAGTCGTAAATTTCCGACATGTAGCTACATACTGATGTGTAAATTTGGCTCGTATCGTCAACTGTTCCACAAGTGGACTAAGTTCCAATTGCAACCTCCTACTGAACAACACTTCACAGGGCAACCGCTTTAAACGTATTTTTGCATACAAATGAGACATTCTGTATAACTGGTCTCTACTAAGTCATAAAAGACTGTCCTGAAGCTACACACAGATGTGAAAGTTTGGTTCGTACCGCCAACTGTTCCACAAGTGGACTAAGTTCAAATTGTAACCTCCTACTGAATCACCCTTCACACGGCTACCCTCTTCAAAGTATTGTTCTTTTGCATACAAATGAGAGCTCTTTTTTCAACTGCCAGGAAGTCCTAAGGAATCTAGTACAATTTAGAGAAGACAGTCTGGTCAAGAAGTTGTGTTCATGCAGTTTTTTGAGCAGGCTATTGACTTTGAAAAATGTATTTATTCCAGCCGTTCCAACTCTGTTCTGTAACAAGATTGTGTGCATGCATGTGTGCGGTCGTCTCTTTGGCATTCCCCTGTCTTCTCTCCCCTTAAGTATTCGCACTCTCCCCATCCGATTGGCTTCAGATTCCCCCATTTAGCTCGGGTCCCGACACGAAGTGCAGTCCCTTCTCAAGTATTCCCCTCGCTCCTTTCAAGGTTCCCCTCGCTCCTTTCAAGGTTCACCCTCGCACCTAAGTCCAGAGTGGGCGTCACACTCGTTCCCCTCCCCCCCCCCGCCACTAACAGCAACGCCAAACTAATTCACCTTCGAAAGGACAACATTGAATTCAAATTACACCCGACGACTAGGCGAATGGCATCCATCTGCGACGAGTATCTATCGAATGTTAAGTCAATAAAATTCACATTTATTCGGTGCGAAGGTGTGAAGCAGCACACCATCCCTCGGGCAGCAGCTCAACAATGTATCTCAAAGTAGCAACTCCTGACTGCGCCGTCCGAAGTGCTGCAGAGTGTGTACCATTTCTGTGCTGCTTCCGCTGCTGTTCCAGTGCGCTGCCGATGGTTCTGATACTGTGCCCATGCATGGAGTGCGAACGGTGGTGTGCTGGTGGCTGTGTAGCAATTCACGTCCAAGTGCCCAGAAGATCTGTTCAAATATTTACCTTAACCCAAGCATTCTCTGACTTGGGGTCGCGATTTGTTCTCCCCCTCGTTGCAGTGCTCGAGCAATTGCAACGACGAGTGCCCGGAGGGGGAAGGGGGGAGGGAATAGCACTTATGGATGCCATTCTGTAGGGTACACACACGCATCCCAGTGTTTACATGATTGTGCTGAATGTTCTCTTGGCCCGAGGCATGTGATTTCGCAGCCTCCATCGCCTCCCACCAGCGCGCCACCACTTCAGGTGTCAAACACCTCTGGACGAGGCTGCACGTGTGTGGGTAATCCCTTTTTCGTGAGCTGATCATAGGATGCGAAGATTTAATCTCGAAAGTCGCGACGCTACTCTCAGTCTTTCTCAGTGTTTTGCTTTTGGTTTTGGTGGAGCTAGCTGCTTTGAGTTATGATCGCTACGACAGTTGCCGTGACTTGACATTGTGTGTGTGTGTGAGTGGTGAGGGCATGTCATGGACATCGGTTTCCTGGTCGCAAAGAAAAACACATGCGCCGTGGTAATCACCGTCACGCCATCAATCCGTCAAGAGGTGGATCAGAGCATATCATTGACTCTTAACTGAAGGCTAATTCTGTTCGCTTTCGTGAATCACCTTGATGCGAGTTAAGTGGCGGGCGTCTGTTTGTTTTTGAGGCGAAATGAAGGAGGCAATCAGATGAAAAGGCTGCCTTTGACTATCGACCGGAAGACAAGCCCTCGTGCGGCGGGTTCTTAAGCCTTCGGTGGCTTGCGGTGTGTCATGCGGGGGAAGTGGTTTGAGAGCTGTTTGTTCAAGACAAGCAATCAGGCGAGTGGAATTCGAGAAAGTTCTCATTTCTGGGGGGACATTTGAAGGAGTTCATGGAAGACCTTCAAAAGCGGATGATATCAGATCTGAATCTTCACCTTCAACAGTGATCTACACAGACCAGGGCAACTCGTTGGTTTTGCAATTGATGCGAAATGTCTTTGGGTCTTCCTAAGGTACACAGATCCACCGTGAAGATCACTTGAGTAAGCCTAGGTGCACATCAAAAAGGGTTTGATCTTGATGATCCTTGTAAAATTCTTTGAATTCATAGGAAGTTGTATGATGGTGGGCTGAAGCAACTCTTCGGTCGAACGGTAGAAGATTCTTTGAAGTATATGTACTCGAGCATAAGAATGATCTTGCTAACTTGATCAGTTGCTTCCCTTATGGGCTATGAAGGTCTCATCTGAAATGGCCTTAAAGTTAGTGACACAAGTTGATGATCATGTTGCCGTCAATGTCAGTGTACACTGATCACGTGTCAGCGGAAAACAGGCCTAAAATGTGCTATGATCACATGTGCTTCGAGTTAAAGAAGGGCACGCGTGATCAAATTGCAAGGATAGTGCCCAACCGATGGCCAACTCAGACCACTAACTGAGCGCAGCAATTCCCAAAAGGAACGCAGATTTTGTTGGTTCCGATGTTTTGTTTCTAATTCTTGATCAACTACTGATCCTTAAAACTGATCCTCCTACGATCGGCATATCCTCAGTCAGGAACATTTCATGGGCATCTCCAAGTAAGACTCCGCGCTGATCATTTGTCTGTGATCACTGATCTAAACTCCACGGTTGATCGATGATAAATCATTCTTGACCAGAGACAGCTGCTGAGAGATCGTGCCGGCTGGAAAGGCATCTTGGGTGAGTCTCAGGTACACCTCGGACTGTAGCGCCCTAAGAAGAACAAGAAGACCAGTTTAAGAAGTGGGAGGCTTTAGCAAGAATTTGCACTTCTCTGATCATCACTGGATGTCTTCAAACCTTCGAGAGACTCAAAGAAGTTTGGGAACACATGAAATCTGGAAGGACCGATCTTGAGACTTGACGAAAATGCGATTCGATTTCCTGCAGCGTGTTCCTTTTGAAGATTAAAATTTGTTCATGACTTTCACTTTCTTCTGTTTTTTCCTCATCTTCAAGCTTTGCTGACAAATAGAGTTTTCAATAATTTCACCTTTGAGCTAGGCTTACAAATCTGCGATTACAAGTGGAGGACTTAGTCCATTCTTCCCTAAGATTAGCTCGCAAGCCAGAGGTTCAATTGAGTTGTATTGAAGCCCGGCTAATAAAACCTAGGCTTTATCTCCTCTCCGATGTTCGCAGATCGAAGTAAAAGTCATCTCGCCCTTAAGCTCAGCTTAAAGCTCAATAGTCGAATTTTCAAATTGAGCTTAGTTCGCACATCTTCAAGTTTGGCTTCTCTTCAAACTGTGTTCACAAATCGGTGGTTTAATCTGTTCCCCTTCAGGGTTGGCTCACAAGCCAGAGACTAACATAGTTCATTCCTCCTCAAGTTGGGCTCACAAATTAGAGGCTCAACTGACAAAGCGGAAGTTTATGCGCATTCTCCTTAATCCTAGCTAACAAATCGAAGTTTCAGTCAGCTTGCCTTTAAGTTTGACTTACAAGTCGATGTTCATGTGTTCATGTGGCTCCTCTTCAAGCTGAGCTCACAAATCGGGGGCATAGTCAGTTGCACTTCGAGCTAGTCTCATAAATCAGTGATTCATTCGACTCGCCTTGGAGCTTGCCTTTTAAATCGAATGCTAAGTCTTTTTCTCTTTAAGCTCGTCTTGAAAATCAGAGGATTAGTCAGCTCGTCTTCAAGCCTGGCCCATAAAACAGAAGCTTAGCCTCTTCTTCTTTAAGCCCAGCTCACGAATCGAAGTTTTATTTGGCTTCTCTTCAATCTGGGGTCATTAGAGACCAAGTTCCTTCAAACTTGGCTCAGGGATAGAAGTTTTAGTCAGTTCAGTTTTGAGCTTCAGTCACACATCGATGGTTCAGTAGGCTTTTCTTCAAACTACGCAAAGATGTCGGAGGCTTAGTCCGTTCCTCTCCAAGCTCACAAATCAGAAGTTCAGTCGGCTCGCCTTCAAGCTTGGCTCATGAAACGAAGGCTTAGTGACCTCCTCTTAAAGCTTGGCTCACAGATAGAATTTTCCGTCAGTTTAGTTTTAAGCCTGGTTCACAAATCGATCAACACGTTTTTCTTCAAACTTTGTTAGAAGTAAGAGGCTTGGTCTGTTCCTCTTTAAGCTCGGCTTACAAATCAATGGGTTAGTCAACTCGCCTTCAAGCTAAGCTCACAAGTCGTTAGTTTAGTTTTTTTTTGTATCCTAAGCTCGCAAATCGGAGGCTTAATTTGTTCCTTTTCAAGTTCGGCTTGGATATTTAAGACAACTTAACGGTTTTGCATAACACTAAACCTTTCGCTTCAACTCTGGCGCCTCCTTCTAAAATCATTCGTCGGCGTTGCAACAAACGACTGCAACACTAACCAACGCCGCCACTTGTTCCACTCTGCCATTCCGGCCAACTCCTGCATGCAATTCACTCTGCCTTCTCTCAGCTCAAGGTGTGGTTATGACACGGCACGATTTTTTGTGTTCCCCTATCCAGGATCAAATTGTTTGTGTAGCACGATCTTTCGCTAGTTGTCTCCAGCTGATCACTTGAAGTTGTCTGACGTCTCTCTCCACTGGTGGGCGCCATCTTAATCGTGGACGTAGGGCTTTATAAGGACTTGGACCGTCTAAGATGCACACACAGGAAGGCTGGCGCTCAACGTTGCGATCGTTGCCGTGATCGTGTTCCAAAGATCAGCTAAGAAAGGCTACATCTCAAGAATGGAATGGTCCTTCCTCCTCCTTCGAGGCTCTATATCCGCTTTTTAAGCCTGATCCTCGCAAAAATCAGTTCCAGTTCAAAACATCTGTCACCGCAAATGACGTGAGATCACCTAAGTGAACAATCATCTCGACGATGACAGAGGATGACTTCATCAATCGAGACCACCCATCAAGACGCTACCACGTTGCAAAACAAAAAATGTATCGTCCACCACTTAGTCCCCGTGAAAACCTTGGCGACTAAGTGCCTTTCAATCTCTCTGAATTATTAGGCAACTCCCTGAATCCCCTGGCACCTCGACGACAGTAGCTAAATGCCAAGACAACATCCAACAGATTACCAGAGTTGTGCTCATAATTACCTCGCAAATGTACATGTCCGCCACAGATTTATGCCCAATCACCCGGCCATTACGCCACCTAACCCCCGATGACCCTTGCGGGTGGAGCTCTGTCGGACTAATTGGCATTTTCGCTATCGCCGCAACCGAAGACATTCTATCATCGCCCAGACCCCTCACGATCGACGGGGAAACAACTGATTTGATGTCTAAGCCCGAGTCGCGGCAGCAGGTTCCGCCGCTCGACTGCATCGCGCAAACCAGTTCTAACGAAATGCACCACACTCCGTGCATGGTGCACATTGAACTTGTGCGATTCCGAGTCGATCATGCACCTCGAGTCGACCGCAGAGGTTCATAGATCCCTAAATGCCGCAGCGGCGACGAAATTCAAAACCATATCACCTGCTCCGCAGTCATCTTCAAGACATCATCTTGCTCCGGCGTCGGATGCAGCGGATGCGGCGGATTGTGAATGCACGTTGAATGGGTGCAAGGGCAGTGCGATGTAGCACTCAGCATTGCAAGCGGAACGGCAGCGGCGGCGGCGGTGTGGGGACGTGCTGGTGCTGGTGGTGGCATGTTCGTGCAACAAAGTGTGTGCGAGTACGAGCGCTGGTTGGGGACTTGATGCGCGATGATGTGGTTTCTGATTGTACTTCCTGTGAGGCTGAGTTCATCCTTAGTCTGAAGTGGGTACAAGTTCTATGAACTTGATCTCCGATCAGAGCACGGAGACTGAGCTGGACTGTGTTGCTGGTGTTGGTTTGATAGGAATTTGGTCTTTTTTAACAAAAGGGTCAAAAATGGGGGAGAAACTTCAAGTAATCGACATGGAAACTGGTCACCAGGGAGTCGTACTTCATCCAGGGGTCTTATTTGACACCAAGCTTGTTTTTTTTTTTTGGGAAGGGAGGGTTTGAGGCTCAATCAGGCTCAAAACTGGTCCATTGTACTGCCAGGTACCAACCTACTCCAGTGCCGTTAATTTGATCCCAACGGCAAATGGTGACTGGACCAGATTCGATTTCACTGGGATTCGAACCTGGGACCCTCTTACTTGGGACAGGCACTTATCCAACTGCGCCATCCAGTCGCACACCAGGCTTTACTTTAAGTCATCCCTGGTCATCAATAGGCTACAAGTTCCCTGGCGCCAAGATGTGGTTCAGTTGGAGGTTACATTTTAAATCAAAGATAGTTGCAATTTCTGCCGAGATTTTCTAGAGATTTTTTGATGCAGTTAGTGAACTGAAATGCAGACAAATTTGTTGGTGGAAAAAGACTTGAGAAAACAGTTAATTTAAAGCATCAAAATTGACTGAAATCAATTGATGAGTGGTGCAACAAGCTCATTTTGATGTATCTCGCTTTCATATGACTGATTGAACCTGGAAGCCAGTTTTGGGCATGTAATGTCACTAAAAGGTTCGAAAGGCATCCATTGAAGGCACATTTATCCTCAAAATGCTTTCGTTTGGGTAGGATTTCGGACCAGAGACATCTTTTTGAGGCATCTCTTCAAAAACGCCTAGTGTTTCTTTGATTTCCTTGGGCGATGAATGTCCTTTTCGGTGATGGCAAACAATTTGCATCAACTGCATGTTATTGCATTGACGAATATGTGGTTATAAGGAGAGATGGCCACAAAACATTTGAAGCCTGGAAAAATTGAGTCATTGCGGAGCACGTTGTCGGATCGCACCAAATTCAATAAGTTTCAGAAAATATTTGTCACCGACGAGTGTGTCTCACTTTTGAACTTGATCTGTCCATTTTGTAAATGTAAGGATTGGAAATTAACATTCCAGGACACATCGAAAAAAAAACTACAAATTTTGACGAGCGGCTGATGATCAACAATCGCCTTAAGTTAGAAAGTAACTTGAAACATGTATCAGAAGCATGGGCGTAACTTAGGTGCTTTCAGAAGCTTTTTTACTTAATGCGATTTCATATCATCAATGTCATTGTCACCACATTCAAACGAAGTCAAAACATGGGCTATTCTATTCAAATGTTGCGATTTTATTGTACATTGAATTTGTAACCTTCTATTGAACCAAACAACTAAGACCGACAGCACAGACTCTCCTAAAACCTGACTGACAAGTCCCCTTCTGGATATAAAAGCCACCATTTTATAAATGTCTAAGTTACCTCATCCCAGCAAACTCAAAATATGGATGATATCTTTGAAATAAAGTGGTTTTGTCTTACGTTAAAATTGTAACCTCCTATTGAATCAGAGTATCTAGGCTGACCGCATAGACCTTCTTAAGATTTCACTGACAAGCCTACTCTGGGATATATCTACATTTTGTAGATGTCTAAATTACGCCATTCAAACGAAGTTAAAACATGGATGATATCCTTGAAATGAAGTGGTTTTGTCTTACACTGAAATTGTAACCTCCTATTGAATCACACTGTCTAGGCTGACCGCTCAGACGTTCTTAAGATTTCACTGACAAGCCCCCTCTCGGATAGATGTACAAGCTACCATTTTATAAATGTCTAGGTTACCTCATTCCAGCAAACTCAAAATATGGATGATATCTTTGAAATAAAGTCGTTTTGTCTTACACTGAAATTGTAACCTCCTATTGAATCACGCAATCTTGGCTGACCGCTCAGACGTTCTCAAAACATTCACTGACAAGCCTCCTGCTGGATATGGAGTGATACCAAATGCATCTTAAAGCAGTACTCCATAAATATAGAAATCCCTTTCAAATATTGCACAGCCCTTCATCAATTCCCCGTCATCTCAAGACGCCTTCCCCTCAATCCCTCAAAGACCCCATTTCGCTAAAACAAAAAGTATCTTCAACTCAAATCAATTAACAATTTGTTTTCTTTCTTCTTACAGGTGAGTTCCGCAATTAGCCGACCTTCGCGCGGCGTCAATCCGTGTCATGTATCTCAGTATCGAGTGAGTAGGCAAACATTAGATAGATTCCTTTTTGAAATTCGCTTCCTTATTGTAGCTCAATTTATGCGCGAACCTGCATCTGCAGGGATCCGCGCAATTAAAGTATTAATCGCATCCATTAGGTAACTAATCGCCTAGAAACGGCCACAAACGGACAGGTTGTAGGTATCCATCGAATGTGTGGCGGAAAAGAACCCCTCTCCTGTCCGTTGGTTTGCGCTGCAATGAAGCGTGCGGTGGGGTGGATGAGGGAGTACCCTCTTTCACTAGGAACACATTGTATCCGCATCCGTATCCGTATCTGCACGATGTGGGAGGCGATTGAAGGCAATGGAGTGTACGGCATGGAATTTTTTCTCCACCATGTGTCAAAGCACTCGATACGGTGTTTTTTTTTTTTTCGTTTTTTCCGTCGATTGAGCAGAGGATGGCAAGCTGGGCGGTTGGAGGGTTGAATGAACGAGACGTTGCGGTACTGTTTTTCGCTCGACAACCTCGGTTGGACTTAATGCACCCCGTTATACAGGGAAACAATGCGTGTAGGGTATGTGGGGCGATGGAAAACAAAACCCCTACCGATGTGGACGGTGGTGATTGTTCGGGAAAGCTCTTTACTCTGTATCCTTTGCAGCGAACAGTTGGAGCACCATTCAGCTGTCGAGAGGTATACATTCTTCGAGGACTCTTAGGCACAATTGCTTCCCGAAAAAAAAACTCTGGGAGAGACACGTGGATCTGGTGTTGGAGGGAGAAGTGACTATGGGCTGGGAACTATCCGTACCGGGCGCTTTTGGGCTGAAATCCCTTTAACTTATCCTTCAAGATCAAAAGCAGACAGAGGGACAGACATAAGGACATAGACAGACACTGACAGACAAAGACAGACAGACAAAAGATAGAAACAGCCTGACAGGCAGACTGAAACTGAGAGGCTCAGACTGACAGACTCAGACAGGCAGACACAGACAGACAGGCATAGCGACAGACTGCCGGACAGACTGATTGACAGATAGACACAGGCAGAGTCAGGCAGACGCAGGCAGACTGCAAGACAGACTGATAGACAGACTGACAGACAGACTGACAGACAGACTGACAGACAGACTGACAGACAGACTGACACACAGACTGACAGACAAACTGACAGACAAACTGGCAGACAGACAGACATACTGAGAGACAGACTGACAGACAGATTGACAGACAGATAGAGGCAGACACAGCCAGACACAGACATACACAGACAGAAACAATGAGACACAGAAATACAGACATGCGCAGACAGATTGACAGACAGAAAGGCAGGCTGACAGGCAGACAGACATAGCAGACACAGACAGACACAAACAGACACAGACAGACATGCAAATATTTACTCCATCTATTGTCCATTGTTAGAGAATGTCTGTTTGTACGATGCAGGAGCTTAACTCCTGTTACTGGCTGCAAAGACATCTGTGCTCCTTTCTTCATGACAAACTTTGGTCGCCTAGAAACAAGGTTCACGAATGATTTCAGCGGCTGCATGCATTTTTTGAAGCTCGTGGCGGTATGTTTCACCTTCAGACCGATGTGCTAACCATCGTATCGGGGGGAGCTTCTGGTCATCTGCTGAAATCCAGAGAATGTGAGTCGCATGCCAGTCGTTCCATGTTCCGAAATATCACAGCCTGTCATCTCGAACCTCGTCTCACACTGAGTAGCGTCACGGAAGCAAAGCGGAGCCCGGACATGCCTCGGATTGGAGTGACACCGATTCGCAGTCTCTTACCGTCAGCGATTGCTCCAGAACTTGGTCAAAAACCCCTTTTTTAGGCAACACCCCGACTGCTCTCCCTTTTCGGGTTGTATCCAGTGCCGGCGCAATCACTCCAATCACGCATCCAACCGCCGGTCTAAACAGCACGCTCTGCCCTGAATTCCGCTTCCAAACATCAAACAAAAAAAAAGCACCAAAAAGGAAAAAATCGCTTAAGCTCACGAAACGCGCAAATGAAACGCAAACACACACACACACACACGTGACGAGCGAAACAATTTGGCGCACAAAAAATGAAAAAAATGTGCAAATTTAGCGCAAATAAGGAAATGCAAACCGATGGCGTCGACTGCATGCTAATTCCCGGCACCGTCAGCGGGTTAAACCGACGGAGAGCAACCGCCACCGAACTGCGCTCAGTTCCCCTGGGCCAGCAGCGGGAGGCTGATGTCATCCCGCCTTAAGGTCGCCCCCGGTGGGGCACATCTCGAGTCAGTCCGAAAACTGTTTGGCAAACAAACTCGAACCAGACCCCGGCCCCGGATTGAGTGACAGCGTGCGCACTTGTCCGGTCCCGCGGAGACCAGGCCACTTGACCACAAATCGATTAATCAACAAAAATCCAGCCAAAGTGCCCGCAAAAACAAAAAAGCAACACACTCTCGGGGAGATTAGGCTCTGGCGAGGTTTCGACTGGTGTCGGCTGGTTTCGGTTCGTGTTTATCTTGGATGTTTGATCTGTCACTTCAGTGTGACACGTACGATTGCGGGCTTAGAGGGCTTTGGCTTTGACTTCTGGTCGAGCCTGGGTTTGAGTTCTTTTGCGCGCTAATTAGGCGGACAAGAGATGCTCGCAAGCAATGACCTTACGGACGGCAGTGACTTTGAGTTGGGTACGCGCTTCGGCGGCGACGCACGGCAGGGAGCCGAGCGCTGAAGGTGAAAGTGATGATGGGTATGCTAAATTGGACAGCAAGTGGGGCAGGTTATGTAACTCGATACGTTGAGTGTGTGTTTTGATGGCTGCGATGGCAGATCCGTGATAAGTCCGAGTGCCTTGGCGTGACATGAATTTTTGCTGGCCAACGCTTTGCATTGGAATGTAGCGCCAAGAGATGATGTGCTGCCTGGGGTTGGATGGGAATTGGTTCAATCAAATGTTCCTGGAATGGCTTTGAATTCATTTGGGTCTGCGCCGTGGTGAGAGATGGACTGGAGCTTATCCTCTCATCTGGACGTGGAGACGGCTGCACAGTGGCTAGACGATGGTCGTCATGCGGTCTGATTCAGTCACACGGTTCTCAGGTTTCTCAAAGACCACCAGTGGAGATGTGTTCGCGTGGAAAGGGTGAAGGGGAATGGGAACAATTTGGTCTTTAGAATTGTTTTCGAAGAAAGGTTGCACCATAAAGCACTGGTGGAGGAAGTAAACAGTCCAGTCCTGAGGCGTAGCGACTTTGGAGTTCCTCGAACCAAAAGAATTCAGTGCTGGATGGAGCGGCTTGTTGGTTGATGTTGCCGAGGCCCACTCTGAACGAAAGGGACATACGAAGCGGAAGAAAAGTGGTGAAGCTTCTCTCTGAATTTGGAGGAAGTTTCAAAGCCAGCAGCTGTTGTTGTTCTTATGTCCATCCAAGCGGCTTTCGAGACTGCCTCGAAGCGGCTGTCGGGACTGCCTCGAAGCGGCTGTCGGGACTGCCTCGAAGCGGCTGTCGGGACTACCTCGAAGCGGCTGTCGGGACTGCCTCGAAGCGGCTGTCGGGACTGCCTCGAAGCGGCTGTCGGGACTGCCTCGAAGCGGCTGTCGGGACTGCCTCGAAGCGGCTGTCGGGACTGCCTCGAAGCGGCTGTCGGGACTGCCTCGAAGCGGCTGTCGGAACTGCCTCGAAGCGGCTGTCGGGACTGCCTCGAAGCGGCTGTCGGGACTGCCTCGAAGCGGCTGTCGGGACTGCCTCGAAGCGGCTGTCGGGACTGCCTCGAAGCGGCTGTCGGGACTGCCTCGAAGCGGCTGTCGGGACTGCCTCGAAGCGGCTGTCGGGAATGCCTCGAAGCGGCTGTCGGGAATGCCTCGAAGCGGCTGTCGGGACTGCATCGAAGCGGCTGTCGGCTGTGGAGACTGCCACCAAGCGGCTGTTGAGACTGCCTCCAAGCGGCTCTTTGAGGCAAGAATCTAATTTGGAAGATAATTCCCTGTCGATGTTTGACGACTCTATGTCAACACAGACATCAACCCAAAAATGAGCTTCACCTTTCTTTAGAATAGCCTATCGGCTTACAATTAAGTTCTTTGTATGGCGGTACTGTATATGATGGACCTGGGCCTCAACCAATAGCTTGCTTGGTTATTCTCTTCAAAAAGGCCGTATCTGGGCGTATCCTTTAAGCTTTTGACATCTTTACAGAGCAAGCCAAGTACGCTTCCAGTCTTCGGTCATCCCAGAGCCTCATTTCAGACGGTCGTTGTTTTTGGCTTAGTCACGGATATAGTTCATTATTGTAGCACAGCAAATCACACCAACTTGATGATTTTTGTGGACAAGAAAATCGATGAAGAACTTGACGTTCAACATTTACTAGGTTCACTGTCAGGTACCCTCTAATTGGCTGTCGAAAGAGATGCACAAAGCTCCTGATCTTTAAGATTAGCGACCCTTAATGTTCTAGGTCGAATCGTGGTGGATTTAGTGGATTAGACCAGTATTCAATTGACGCCGGGGCGCGTTGACTCTTCTTATCAAGAAGTGACGGGAGCGAAAAATTTAAGTCTGAACAAAAGTGAATTAGCCTACCGTCATATGTCAAACCTTCCTCTTCTTCGTGTGGAGCCACAGTCGGGGATATTCTTCCTCTTCTTTGTGTGGAGGTACAGTTCGGGACACTATTGCTCTCCTTCGTGCGGAGCTACAATATAGTCCGGGACATTCTTTCTCTTCTTCGTGGGTAGGTACAGTCCGGGGCATTCGTCGTCTTCTTCGTGTGGCACTACAGTCCATCAAGTTACGGTCTTGCCAACTGTCTCCAGTTTTGTACACGCCGTTGATTGAGGTTTTTCTCCCCTTGTGTGCTCCAGTTTAGTGGTGGATGTCCTCTATTTCGTTCTCCAACAGGCTCAGAGCTGAGGATAATTTAGGCCGGAGTCAAGTTGTTGATCCGCTTTACACGGCTTCGTCACATTAGGCATTAAACCCATAGACACCTGGCTAGATTCATGTCGCTGTTAAGACCGTATACTTCGTGGTAAAGTCTTGTCCTTCAAGCCTCATCAGAGCAAAAAGGGCCAGAGGTCACACTCAAAACTTTTCCCTCCAGGGTAAAATTAATGGAACTAGGGTCCTCGTCGTCAAATGTCTGGTTTCAAGGCTTCTTTGCTGCCCAAATAAAAAATTGACTCTCAAGGGCGAAATAAAGTCAAAGGACCTGACTTATGTCCGTGCTTTGATGGTCCTTCTCTGTGCGTCTTCATGCCAAAGGCGTAGCGAGAATCTCGTGGTAGTTTAACGGACTCAGAGGATTTCGGTTCCGGTGCCTTTCAGTTTCCCATTTCTTTAGTTCCCTTATGGCCCATAGGGCCTCGACTACGCCTACGCGCCATCACGCTGTATTTCTGGCAATGTAATCGTACCTCAACTCTCCCCAACTTTTCCCAAAATTCCGCGCTTCATTCTCCACAGTTCTGCGCCAAGTTTTCCCGCGTGTTCACATTTGAAGAACGTCCAGGATGGTGTATGATGCTCTCCTTTGAAAGAGATCTAAATGGACACCGGGCATGGACAGCTCAGCTCAGACTCACGAATTTTTTCCTTATCACGCTTCGAACGTTGGGCGCCACAAGGGGAACCCTCTGATTTTATGACCGACTTGAGGACACCGACTCTTAATTTAACTCACGATAGGCTGTGGAGATTGTTCCAAAATCCTGTCTTGGTTTTAGGGTGCTGGTGGAAGATTGGGGAAGACGGTGTGAGACAGGGAACGACGGGAAAAGATAGGGGAAGTCGGTGGAAGACAGTGGAAGACGGGGGAAGATAGGCGAAGACGGGAGAAGTCAGGGGATGACGGGGAAAAACAGGGGAAGATGAATTTGAAGTTTAAATCGAAGACCCTGGCCAGACCTGTTGTGCATAAAAAGTGAGGCTCGTCTCCGACGAATGGCGGACTTTGGCTGCTCGGCCTCAGGGACAACGTCCGCCCAGAAATCAAGCACAAAATTCCCCAAGATCACTTATTCTCAGGAATCGCGAGGTAGCTTAGTTGCAGAAACTTCTTTCGATGCGTACGTCGCGATGCGCGGCGTTTAGGGCGTAACGGGGACTTGACAGATTTCAAAAGCGAACAAAGAAACTCTTGGCCGAGTGGAGAGACACTTTCTACGTGGTTAGTGGAGGTTGAAGTGCTGAAGCTGCTACCACGATGTCTAGTTTAGCCTAGTGCAGAAGAGGCCTAGTGCCCAAGATGCCTAGTGCCTAAGAAGCCTTGTGCCTACGAGTTCTAGTGCCTAAGAGACCTAGTGCCCAAGATGCATAGTGCTTACAAGGCCTAGTGCCTAAAAGGCCTAGTGCCCAAGAGGCATAGTGCCTAAGAGGCCTAGTTCCTAAAGAATACATTTCTGAGCCTCGGACGATCTTCGCCTGTGAGACAACGAATGGGAGACCGCTCACAGCTAAGGTGGTGCGCAGAAGTTGAAGAAGTCCTTAATCACCTCCGGGTGTGAAACTAGCGACACCTACCTCAAGAGGCTTATAAGTTGCGTCCCAGCTGAAGCGCCACAAAAGGCCTTAAGGCGCTCCTCTCGATCACCAACAACCAACAGATCGTTTTTGACACTTGCAAGCTGCAACGCAATCTCACGGTCAATTTGTTACTGGCTGGCCTTAGATTCACCCCTAAACGTTCAGACAGTTAAGTCATTTCGCCACCCCACACAAGTGGCCTGCTGGCGCCTCTATTCGACGTTCCATAAATACCCACTCGAATCCACTGATTCCATCGGACAGCTCAAGGCTACCGAGAGTTTCTCAATTCAAGAGCGACCATCCATCCATCGATGTGCCACAGATTTACCAAAAACCCCTTCGAATTGAACTCAATTTTGGCGCGCGAACATCTCGAATTCCAGCGGAAACCAATAAATTTCAATTGAAACCGCCCCGCAGGCCCCGAATGTTCCCCCGATCGTCACATCCCAGCGTCCATCGCGGACCCCAATCAATCCGACCTTCATGGTCGATTGAGGGTAACACACAAAAGAGACCAAAAAACAAAGACTCTCGCCACGATCAGATTTCCATCGTCTCCTGGGCCATGCCCAAATTTAAATGAGGCCTCGACTCTGCGGAATTGATGCGGCACCAGAGACGCCCCCCTCGAGAGAGAGAGAGAGAGAGAGACGCGAGTCCACGCAATAAAAGATAATTTATCTGAACACTGGCTGAAGCGAGCCCCTTCTCCAGCTGTCCACCGCCTCGGCACTCTCGGGCCCGTCAAATCAAAATGTTTGCATTTAAATTGATAAACGAAAGACGGCGGCGGCGACGGCGGCCATCCCTGGGGACGGCGAGAGGCCGCAATGCCTGTACGTATTGTTATTAATTTCGTACGAGGCCCCGATGACATCTTCGGTCGGTTCTTGGGGTTTCTTGTTCATCTGCTCGTTACATCGGCCGCTGTCCGACTGTCGTCCGATTCTCGATTGCATGTTACCCTCTGGATTACAATGTCTAAGTGGAAAGCGGCGGCACTTTGGAAGCGATGGTTGGTCCCCATGGTTGAGGGTTTCATTGCACACGACTGTAGCTGGATGTTGTCGTCAGCGGCGGCGGCGGCGGTGGCGGGGTAGCGAAGAATTTCCATGCAGCGCCCGGAGCTGGCTGACCTGTGCGCCTGTCTGTTGCGCTCGTACTCTCGTACCCATCCCCGCGCCGATACAAGTACGTATCGCGGTCGCTCTAATGATTCCACAGTCGAGATGTCGATGGTTATTTGCTAGATCATTTTGTTAATGGGCAGTTCATTGTTGTGTGTGATTATGTGAGGCGAGCGGGCGGTAGTTGAGCGCGGCAGCCGGGGGGCGGCAGATACAGATACACCAGATCCAGCAGATCCAGCAGATACTCGTGGTGGATACCTTGAAGTGGTTATGTAATAAATAATTCGATGGAACAGCGGAGCTGAAGAGGAGCGACACATACGCGAGTACAAGCAGATATCTCGGTTCAACGATCTTGTGATCTGCTTCTTTCTGTTTTTTTTTTTTTGAGGATCAATTGTATCGCGTTTCGGGGTATTATTTGTGCTGGATGTGTCGTGTCGAGTGGAATGTACCAGTTGTATCGCTTAATGGTTGTCATGTCTTCCTTTGTTTGTCGGTTCTTCTGTTTGATGGTTGTCGGGGGTCGAAGGAGCGAGCGGGGGGAGGGGAGGACGACGAGGAGGGTCATCGAATGACACATATTGCGGATTTTTTTCTTCAGATCCCTCCTCTCCCTCGATGAGGATGTCTTACAGAGAAATGAGATCGATGCAATTTTAACGAGGTTCTAAAGCCGACACTGAAGTTTGGGACGCGGCGATGCGGCGATTCTGGAAGTAAGTGGGCCACGACTGCGTCCAAGAAGTGAGTGGAGCTCTATCAGATTGCAGTGCTGATCTCATTTTTTGGTTACGACGAGAGTTTTTGGCTGAGGAAACTGGACAATGGAGAGTTGCATGAAGCGTAGCTGCGAAATTGATGTCAAATTTGTTGCAAATCTGGCAGGCCGACTGGAGCGACTTCGGTATCGATGCATGGCCTACGCTAGGTTAGGTTTGGGGGCTGTTAGTGAATTCACCAAAACACTTTTTTTTCGGAGGATTTTTGAAACACAGACTTAAAACTGTCGTGTTTCTCACCCTATCCCGGCGAGTAATTCCCACAACAACAAAAACACGACAGTGCGCGGGGAACTCAATGTTGGGCAGCTGCTTCTTCGAACGGAAAGGGCTGTACTTCGTTGGTTTGGTCACGTGGCACGAATGTCCCCATCATCACGACTTCCGAGGCGTGCCTTGAATGCGATTCCATCAGGTAGGCGACCGCTTGGCAGACCTAGGATGAGATGGTTGGACAAAGTCCAAACACTCGCCTGGTTGCGCTTGGGCATAGCTCCTGATGAGTTAGAGTCGATGGCGGAGGATCGAGTGGCCTGGAGATCTCTCGTGCATGCATTGCCCCCGCAACCCCTTTAGTGGAACATGCGGGTCATTGAAAATGAGATGAGATGAGATGAGACTTAAAACTGGTCCACTGTATTGCCAGGTAGCAATCTGCTCTAGTGCCATTAATTTGATCCCAACGGCAAATGGTGACTGGACCAGATTCGATTTCACTGGGATTCGAACTTGGGACTTCTCTAACTTGGTGCAGGCACTTAACCAACTGCGCCATCCAGTCGTTTCTGTCTTGACGTTACTGGAGCACTCAAATCCACCCCTCAGATGGGAATCGATGCTTCACCTTCAACCTTTGCAACTCTTGGAACTCAGCCTTCAGACTACGTGAATGTCATAACTGGCATCCAAACAGCTACGGACATTCAAGTCTGCTCGAATCTTTCAGTCGCAGGGGTCTCTGGACTACCGCAGACTATGAAAAACCCGAGTGTGACTTTGACAAGAACTTCACGATCCTTATCTCAGATAGGCAGGATTGGGAAAAGCCTGACTTCATCAAAGGCACACCCATTTTCACTGATGGATCGAAAGCAGAAGACGGTACGGGAGCGAGAATCTTTTGTGAGACACTAAGAATAAACAATGCCTATCGGCTTACTGACTAGTGTATTTCAATCAGAAATCTTTGCCATTAAGAAAGCTGCGCAGATTGTACAGCAAATGGACCTTCCTTTATCCTTCTGCTCGGACAGTCAAGCGGCCATCTCGTAAACTCTATATCCGTCAAGGACTACATTAAACAGCTTAAAAGCCTGAACCGCCACAAAATCCTTCTGTGCTGGGTTCCTGTACACTCCAGCATTGAAAGAAACGAAAAGGCAGATAAACTGGCACGGACAGGTTCAAGTTCAGGCGCAGAATCGTCTAACAATAATACCCATCCTCCCATTAGCGCATCCAAAAGATTCATTGAGCAAGTATCTGTGTCATCACCCAGGCTGCGTCATATCCCACTGCTTATGGCCCAAATATGATATCAACAAGACCAAATGCCTCATATCCAACAATAAGAGAATCATACGCATCCCAACAGGGGTTCTCACTGGCCACTGAACGATAGGTGCAATGGCTAAGACACTAAACCTCCCGGCGAACGATTTCTGTAGGAGCTGTAGGGATGAAGAAGAAATTGAATCAGTGGAGCATCTCCTTTGCCATTGCCCTGCTCTACAAGAACGACGGCTCACTCACTTGAAAGCAGGGTTCTTTCACGAGCTCAGCGATGTGGCGTAGGTACAGATCCCTGACCTAAGTAAATTTCTAACTAGAACGGGGTGGTTTTGGTAAATGAATGCTGACCCTGGGTTAATTCTCGGTAGGCATGTAATCCTTACAGGGCGTACACAATGGACCTTCACGGCCTCTGGGTGTAATTGCTGGCAACAGCATAAAGCCCTCCTAACCTAACCTAACCTAACCTAGACTACGCTCCTGATTTCGAAGAATGTTCTGTGCACGGTGACTCTGACACTCCCTCCAGGAGAAGTGTTAGTTGTCAAAAAGGTTATCTTTTTTGAGTCTCCCGAAGCTCTTGATTTTGTTGAATCCACTTCGAAACAAGGGAATCTCTGGGTCTCCTGAACATCGGTTAACTATCCCTTTCCTCTAATCGTCAGGACACAGCAATACACAGGGAAATTAATAAATCCCCGAGCTGGTAAGCCATGGGAAGCAACTTAAACAGCATCGATTCGTTAATTGAGCCTCGGTCCGAACCCGCATCTGAACCGCTGACGCCTCTGAACCCGCAATAAACTGATTTGTTGCTAGTTTCTGACCAAAATTCAAGCTATCCAAAGGCTGGTGTGTTGGTTTTTAAGAAAATCCACCACACATTCCTCATTTCTTGAGGTCATAAGAAGCCCGATGAATGCTGAGCTCGTCAAAGTTAAGGTCTCCTTATTCGGAGTTACCATAGAAATTTAGGAGTCCCGTGGACTCCAGCGAAAAGTTGACAAAGTCGTGCCTATTGAACCCAGGCTTAAGCTGTCTACTCTCAGATGAGTGTTAACCTTTGGGTCGGCTTCTGCATAATGGACTTTCTACTTTCTACTTGACAGCCACTAAGACGGCATCTAGTTTTGAGTCTGCTCTTGCTCTGAAGTCTTCAGCCGCCATAGAAAATAATGTCAAAATCTCAGACCTAAGCGACTTGTTATCGAATGTCCACAAAGGTGCATAGCTGAGGCCCTTGCTTGCCCTCTCAGCTCTGCTGAACTCGGTGACAGTTCGACGATGGCCCTCAAAAGGCCTTCATTTTGACCGTAAATTCAAGACAACTTCTCGTCAACTGACACCCGCCTTGGTTTCATCTGTTTTCCTCGTCGCGAATGACTTCACCTTCTTCAAGTCCCATTACGTTCCAGTTTATCAGGGGTGCTCGTGCTGTGAGTCATCACGAGCTATTGGAGTGCCCCCAACGCACAGTCGACGCAATTCACACCAAACGCCCCCTAATTCACTAAAATGTGAACATCTGCTTCCTGGAGCATCACTCATCTATTTGCATCCGTCAGATGCTTTTGTTTTTCTTTGCATGACCTTCAAATATCGTCGCGTTATCTTGTGTTCACAGCTGCCTCATGCTCTCGCACAAAATTGCATGGAAATTCTGAGTCACTCCGAAAAACACTCCGAAAATCACTCCGAAAGTGTGACTATTCAAAGAGAGAGAGAGCGAGAGCTTTGCAAAGAGAGTCCCACACACACAAGAGATCACACTCGGCTGGGGCATGTGTCACCGGTCTTGTTAGTCAACGGGTTCACAATGTTTGTATGGACTTCACGTCCAATATTTGTACACCATCAGCGTCCGCCGGTGACTCGGGAGAGCTGCTAAAAGCAGTCTCTTTGCTTAGACAACTCTTTGATCCTCGCATCTATGCACCGTCAGTCGTCACCCTTTTCTCTTGGACGTGGTCGGTTGTGGTTTTGTTTACCACCCTTTCTGTCGGGGTGTCCGTGTTCAAACATCCAACTGACTGGGGCGCTGAGTGAGGTGAAACACAACAAAAGACACCAACCGACCGAAATGTTGCAAAAGATACACACACGCGGCAGGAGGCACCGATGTTCGAGGAGAAGGCATCCCGCTCGAGAACTCACCAACGTCTCGAACTGCAAAAAAACAACGAAGCAGACCTCGAAGGAACAGAAAACACAGGCAAACCCTCCTCCTCCCCCCCCACACACACACACACCTTCGATAGATTCCCTGTTTCGAAGGGGCCTGCTGTTGGTGCGATGGCGTCCAGTGATGTTCGCAAACACAAAGTTCACCACCACCACCACCACCAACAGTACCAGCGCACCATCGCACCATGGCACCATCGCTTCATCGTCGTCGTCGTCAAGTTGGATCTCTTGGATCGCAAGTACACGTACAAACGATTTTTTTTCTCCACTAAACCACGATCGCACAGAAAACGAGACGACGACGACGACGACGACGACATCATAACAGCCGGTGATCGGGGCACTAAGGCAGCAGAGGCAAAACGCGACTTCAGCTTGGACTCCTCCGCCAAATGGATTTCAGTAAAAAAGCGATCGTCACTTATGTAGGTTGCCCACTCAGTGTGTCGTTGTCGACAAGAAGTTCTCTCTCGCAGCGCTGTCTTCTGTGAGACTGTTTTTTCTTTGCTTTTGGTTTTTTGGTGGCTTGACCCGGCTTTCTGTTCGTTCTCAGGCCGCAAGCCCTCGCCATAGCGCATTCGTTAGTGTTGTCGGAAGTTTTGCACGCTCGTACTCGTTGCCTCGCGAATTTGACGGTCAGTTTTGGACGAGAAGCTCATCCCAAAGCAATAGTTTTCGATCGTTTCGGGTGGTAACCGTTCGCTCCTGTGAGACATGTGAGAGTATCGTCGACTCTGTGGGGCGGTCTTTGTGTACAGTGAACATAAAATGTGTGTTTCTAACAAATTTTGCATCGATTTTATTAAAAGATACAAAAGTATCTAAAGTTGAATATCATTGTATCCGTTGGATGAATGTGTATCTTTTCGACAGATACCAATAGAATACAATTACCATTGTGTGCAGACATAATAATCATATTCCGCGGATGATTCAGAACTAAGAACTCGGTGCTGCATATCTTTCCGTTTGCTTGGTTTCGTTTGTTGTGCGCTCGGTTCGTCTTGTTTGCTGCAGAATTGGTCTTTCTTTTGTTATCCCCCCGTGTTTTGTTGTGTGTGTGTGTGTTCTTCTGCAGGAAAACGCAAAAAAAAAAAAAACAGAAAATAAGTGGACACTGGATATACCCACCGTCAGCGGGGCAGATACACTTTTTTTCCTTCATTTCTAAATTTGTTGGCTTTCGTTTGTTCTTCGAATCTCCACGCCACCACCATCACCACTGGCAGAGCTCTACGCGATTGAATTTATTCAATTTCCTTGCCTTCTGCTGACTATTTTCGGCGGGGAGGGCTGCAACTGCCGCACCGCCACTGCTGCTGCTGCTGCTGCTGCTGTTGCTGGTTGGTACGTGAAAGGATTTCATTTATCGAGAGGATCGTCGCAACACAATAAATGTACCGAATGAGGATTTCGTCACTAAATATCAAGTCAGGTATGAGATACTTAACATTTTTCCTCTGCCCCCCTCGCTTGTGTGTGCGCGCGGGTAGATTTCTCAATTTCAGGTAATTTTGCACGGGCCTGTGCAATGAGTAATCAGACGAGAGACGAATATTGGTTTTACTGAAGGGGTATACGCACAAAGATACAAAAAGCAAGACAGTTTTGCGGTCAATGATGGATTTTGGCGATGAGTGTATTTAATGACATAATTTTCGTTCCCTCGTGACTGAAGTGGATGAGGTGATTTCATTTAGGCAGCTGAAGTTCATTTTTGTTTTTTTTGAAAGATAACTGCTGCTGCTTGTGTAGCAGCGACCTTAGCAGCTGCTGAGCTTGGTGTATGAAGCAAGTCGCAGTCTGAAGGGGTTGTCTCTCCGTGAGGTAGTCAAGGACTTTGTCAGGATTGATCATGCTTCAGCTTCAATCTTGTTTCATTCGACGGTCAGTGAGATCACTCAGGTTTTGCCCTTCGATTCGGTTGTTTTAGTTCGCCTTTTGCCAGAAGTGAGGTTTGAAGTGTGAGACTCACTTGTCAAGAGTGTCCGGCGATATTCAGGGCTTCGCTGTTTCATTGGTTCTTGATCTTGGTTCACTTTGATAACTAAATTCTGAAAAAATCACAAATATCCCTTGAGAGATCTCGTGACCCCTTCGTTGAGACTCCTCTAACAAGGATCGTCGCAAAAATGGGGCTTTTGATCCAAAAATTGTTCAGAACCTAAAGATGGCGGGCAACGAATAATTTGCTGGAATCCTTCCTTTTTTGTGGTGAAAACATGGGAGATTATGAGGTTCGTTGGTGCCTAAAATTCAATGTACAGGGTGGGGAAAATACAAGTTTTTGGTACTAGAGTTTCAAAAAGCCTCCGAAAAAAACGCGTAGACTGCAAACGGTTGGGTGACTAGGCGAAGACTGAAGGGCGGCTGGATGACAAGGCACAAACTCTAGTCTGAAGAAGCGGCTTTTAGCTTCTCGTTTGTGAAAATCAGGGCGGGCCAAATACAAGTTTCTTTTTAAAAATACAATAAAATGAACAAAATTAAATTTTTTTCATGCATTATGGCCCTATTAGGAAGAACAAATATTCCCATTTATTATGAAAGACAACGTCGTTCAAGTGGCTGCCTCGGCTGGCTTCTCAGTACCACATTCGGACACCCCAATTTTCCAAGACCTTGTTGATGGTTTCGTCTTGTAACACATAGATTACTTGGCCTTACGTTCTTGAATCGTTTCCGGATTGTTGGCATAACATCGGTTGGCATAACATCTCCGCACAAAAAAAAAGCCCAAAGATCTCAAACCGCAGCTCCGAGGCGGCCAATTGACATCGCTAAGACGGCTGATAACTCGATTTGGGAGTATAGTGCGCGAAAGATCGATAGTGGCATGACCTGTGTTTGCATGGCGCGCCATCCTGCATGAACCAGAGGTCGTCCAAATCCATGTCTTCAATTTCAGTGAAAAAAAATTCGGTTAACATGGCTCTGTAACGCCTACCGTTGACCGAAAAGTTGTTCCCAGCCTCATTTTCGAAGAAAAATGGCCCAATAATGCCACCACTCCACAATCTGCACCAAACTGTCACTCTCTGTGGATACACTGGGTTCTCGACAACAACGTCCGGGATTTCCGAGCCTCAGATGCGGTAATTTTGTTTGTTGCATTGCTGCCGAGATGAAAATGCGTCTCCGTCTCGTCAGAAAAGATGATTTTTGGCCCAAAATCGTTGTCCAATTCAAGCTGAGCTGCTCTAAGGCCCAAACTGCGAAGCGGTACCGAAGCGGATGGTCGCGCGCCTTTGATTTCTGAGTCAATTGGACCTTGTAAGCGAAGAATCCGAGGTCTTTGTGCGGAATTCTCCTCAGGCTAGTGCGTGAAATATTGAGCTGTGAGATGTTCGTGAATTGAGTCTTACAACCTCGGCCACAGCAGCCACGTTCTCATCTGTGTGCACCGGTACGACGACGGTGACCATGAGTGTTGTCCCCTCGCATATCAGCCTCACGAACAGCGAAACAGCCAAGGAATTAGATTGTCGAAGCAACTATTTAGAGGCTATAATGAAAAGGCGAAGACGTTTTGATTCTCCGAAGCGAAGGCTTTTTACGCCTTGTCATTCTTTCAGACACATCTTCAACTGTCACACGATAAATTTAGATTGCCTTGACCTCTTCAACGCTTTCTCTGGCCAATCATTTTCACCCGATCGCTGAACAAATCTCTCCACGCAATTCATCGCAACATTTTGGGTGGTCTTGAGCGCTTCAATTAACGTCCTCTGTCAGAAGTCTCGTTTTCTGTACTTAGCCGGTATCATTTGTCTTCCACCACTCACTGTCGCTGTCAGCGGCGAGACCGAAGAGCACTCGATGAACTTTTGCCTCAAGAACATCAGCAAGTGTCCCGTCAATCTTATTTTGACATCGCAATCCGTGTCTGTTTGCTGGTTGAACAGAATTGCGATCCTCTGGAGTGAACATCACTCGGTGCCAGTCGACTGAGTGAAATTCGCTGATCGATTGAAAAAAACTTTCTAGTGTCAAATTGAAGGAAGGAATTTTTGGTGACGTCTTTAATTAGGTTCAACTGCGATGAGGCGTTAAGATTGTCGCTTGACAAGAGAGAGAGAGGAGGAGAAGTGCAAACGAAGTGGAATGCAAACAGTTGTCGATGTGCCGATCGGGGTCTTGGGTTAAGTGACCAGAAAGTCAAATGACCAAGAATCGAAGCTCCATCCTCTTTTATTGACAGACCAGATCAAGTTCTCAAAACTTGATGAAGATAAGAGTGCGTGCTGTGGCAGGTAAGAAAGTCGCCATCGATTTTAGGTGTTTTCCTAAAATAAAGCTCGTACGAGACAGAGAAGGTAGCTAAGGTTAGAGAGGGGGCCAAATCCTTGGCATCGGTTAGTTGCTTAGGCAAAGGTGCTAGAGAGGAACCATATCCCGCTCAAGGATATGAAACTTGGAGTCAAGACATGCGACGGGACCCACCAAAGTTTCGAAGACCAATTTCGGACACAGATCTCTTGGGGTAGCAGAAGCACGAACATGGACATCTACGTCGTGCCGACTCTCCAACAGTAACTCAACTTGGGAATTGACTTCTGAGGCAAAGTTCGGAAAGGGCAACTTGTGGGGCGCCATTCTCAGATTCGACGGACTTAAGTCAATGGCCTCGACAAGGAGGAGTTTTTGGAAGCAGCTAGGGGGTCTAACTAGTCCCAAATAAACCGGACCGAGGGCTTTCAAAAATCGAAGAGCAGCCTAAGTTCGAACTTAGTCGCAGAGCTGGCCAATCCGTCGCCGTCACTTTTAAGGTCGCTTCGAAGTTAGTCGCAGAGCTGGTCATACCGTCGCCGACGATAATAAGTGACCCACAACAGGTACTCTTACCAGAGCAAGACAAGCCTTTTGCAACAGAATCAATAGGCCTCTCCGGTCAGCACGATCATTTGCCAACTGTCTTCAGTTTGGCGCAGCAAGTTGCTTGAGCTCCAACTTGACGCCATCTCAATTTTGGACGCCTTCTATTAGGTGCAGGCCATGATCTCCTCCTTCGTACAAAAAATTACTGAAATCGCCTAAAGATCAGCTGCTGGTTGTGCTCAATTTGTTCGGCTTTGAATACGAATGCTGTGTCATTCAGAAAGCACGTCCTTTGAGCCTTGTCGACTGTCTCTGAACTCAGAATCCGCATCAAATTCTCTCAGTTCTTCAGCCATTTTCATCAGCTCAAGTCGTAAAAGGCTTCCCCTTGATTTTGGTCAAGTTGGGACCTCCTAGACCCTCTAGTTGCTTCCAAAAGCTCCTCCTAGTCCCAGCCACTGAGTTAAGTCCGTCGATTCTGAGAATGGCGCCCGACAAGTTCTAGACATTCCAGCTGCTTCCAAAAGCTTCTCCTTGTCCCAGCCAATCACTTAAGTCCGTCAAATCTTGGAATGGCGGTCGACAAGTTCTAGACGCTCTAGATGCTTCCAGAAGCTCCTCCTTCTCCCAGCCAATCACTTAAGTCCGTCAAATCTTGGAATGGCGCTCGACAAATTCTGGACGTTCTAGCTGCTTCCAAAAGCTCCTCCCTTTCCCAGCTAATCACTTAAGTCCGTCGAATCTGGGAATGACGCCCGACAAGTTCTAGACATTCTAGCTGCTTCCAGAAGCTCCTCCTCCTCCCGATCACTTAAGTCCGTCGAATCTGGGAATGGCGACCGACAAATTGCCCCTTCCGACTTCTCTACGAACTGCGACTCAGTCTAGTACCTTCAACCGCTTTCGACACACTTGTATAGTCTTCCTCATTCAATCGACCACAAGCTTCCTCCCTCGAACTGCTTCCAGGAAGTGCATCATATCTCATCTTCAAAACCCGTCTCATATTCCATTCATTCGAAGCGATTTCAAAGATCCACTCCGATTGGACCAATTCCGTCAGAGATACTCACGAAAGATACCGCAACCGCTTCGACTATGCATTTCATCACGTCGCCGGACTCTCAAATTTCCTGAAAATCTTTCCCAAAAAAGATGCCACTTGCCGTCATCTCGCATCATCTGCTGAGCCATAAACTTCTCATAAAATTCATGCCAAGTCCAAGCGCAAAAACGCCGTGGAAAAAGAAAACCATCGTCGGAGAACATTTCCGAGTATCTACTCGTACCTACGACCTCTTGTGTGCCTCAGTAATTGTCTTCGAGCGGCTAAGCTGGAGCCATAAAACCACTCCGCGAACATGAGTCGAAACGAAATGAAAAAGCGGACAAACGATAGAACACAGCGCCGCGATGATAAACACCTCATTCATCAGAATTTTTGTTATCGCAAGCAAATGCCCCCATCATTCGGTGACATATGACACAAATATTCATCCGCACTGTTTCGCTCGCCTCCTTGTCGCTGTCCGTTCTCGCCCCGGTGGCACCTGCTGCAGTTGAATTTAATTAAACAGCAACACCTTGCGCAATCACCTGGTGTCGGCATTCGTTCGTATCCGGGCACAGGCGTTGAATTTCACGTTGATTGCATTTGATCCCTTGGCACAGTCGAAAAAGTAAAACAAACTGCAGCTGACAACCCTCTGGCCCGGATAGAGCCACTCTCGACTGTGCGACGTCGAGTGCTTAGAGATCCCCATCAATCAACTGAAACGAAATGCAAATCAATGAGCCACAGCGATGACGAGGCAGAGAGGAGACAGCGATGAGCACGCCAAAGAGGACAGCGAGACGCGGAGATGCTCGCTCTCTTGCTGTGCATCTTCGTCGTCTTCGTCTGCTCGAGAGAGGGCCCATAAATATGTCCATGACCTTTTTTCCCAGTCAAATCGACTTGGCACGACTTTGAACTTCCTTGTTTGTGGAATTTTTGCATGCACACTGCATCGGAATTCCATTTTGGCTCTAATGGGCATGCCGGGCCAATTCAATCCGCGCCGAGATGCCGTGCTGATCGTCCATTCGATGATGATGAGTGTCTTCAGCGCTCGACGAGATCGTGTAAGGAGATGCTTAATTGAGTACCTCTGACTGTGACATTGCGATTTATGCGGCAGCCATTCCCGGGCCCGATGATTGGGTTCACGATAGTTGCGCGATCTGTCCCTTTGTCCCGTCGCATGCTCTGCGATGCACGCTTGATTTTGATGGGCATCATGTCGACCGCACTTTCGCTCGCTTCTGCTTGGCTAATCCGCCGTCTAATCGCAGCGAATTGACGCACCCATTGTGACAAATCTGAGAATTGCTGCTGGAGAGTGACGCTTTTGTTTTTCTTCTCACTTTCGAATGCACTTTCGGTCGAAGATCGGTGAGACCTGTGATCGGTGAGATCTGTGATCGGTGAGCTTTGCAATAAATTGAAGATTAACATGTTCAGGGGATTTTCAATTAGGCGGTGTGCTTGTGTGGGAAAGCAGCAGTCTGTATCGTGGGATTGTGAGAAAGAGGGGGTGAGTGTTCGGTGAGGGAGTGATTAGATCCCTTCCAGACTCGAGAGCATTGGAAAAATTCTTCCTCTTGAAACGAGGTCAGTTTGGAGGGCATTCGAATTTAGGGGAAGATTCAGACATTCCCCACTTTTGTAGCTTATCAGTGAAAGTGTGTTTACCGTCGAAGTTCAGAGTGGATCTGTCCGCCTTTTCTTTCTAAGACTTGCATTCTGGTCGTCTTCGGGTGGCTGTTTATCATGATTTTATGAAAAGCCTACTTTTCCCTTCTAAGCTCTTCAAAGCAATCGGCTTTGAGAGTGATTCATGGCTTGGGAGGTAACATTTTTAGATTTTGCGCCTTAAGGTATGCAATGAGAAAATAATTTTCATCATTTTAAGACCTTTCTAGCCACAGTTTAGGGCGCCTTTTGGAATAGAATTTTTCCTGATGCACGTCGTTATATTTAAATTTAGGCAGCCTACTGTTTGCCTTGACACGGGCCGTCCTATAGTCTCCATCTTGTCAGATGGCCATCCTGCAGTCTCCGCCTTGTCAGCCAGCCTTTCTACAGTCCCCGCCTAGTCAACCGTCCTACAGTCTTTGGCTTATCAATTATCTGTCTTACAGTCCGTCTCGGCAGCTGGTTGTCCTTCAGTCTCCGGTTAATCAGCAAGCTGGCCTACAGTCTCCGTCTTGTCACCTTGAAGCTCTACATTCTCCGCCTTGTCGGCCAGCGGCTTTACGGTCTCCGACTACTCATTTAGTCGTCCTAGAGTATCAGCCTTGTCACCTGACAGCCCTACAGTCTCCGCCTTATCCCCTAACAGCTCTACAGTCTCCGCCTTGTCACCTAGTAGCCCCACAGTCTCCGCCTTGTCCCCTAACAGCCCTACAGTCTCCGCCTTGTCACCTAGTAGCCCCACAGTCTCCGCCTTGTCCCCTAACAGCCCTACAGTCTCCGCCTTGTCACCTAGTAGCCCTACAGTTTACGCCTTGTCACCTAGTAGCCCTACAGTCTCCGCCTTGTCGGCCAGCAGCTCTACAGTCTCCGTTTAGTCACCTAACCATCCTACAGTCTCCGCCTTATCTCTTAGCAGTCCTACAGTCGCCACTTAGTCTCGTCTCCCCTTTCATATCCGAATACCTTCCCAAAAACCACAAAAAGCCGCACAAACCCCTACCAATTCATCTGTGAACCCCTGAAGATATGCACTGAAAAAATACATTTCCCCGATTTCCGAACTGTCTCGTCATCCCTGAGATCCCCTCAACAGCAAACTCGTCCCTTCTCGCTAAACCCCATCTATTCCGCCAAAAAAGTACCGCCTTCTCCATTTTCTAAGCTCTTCTTCTTTCAAAAAAAGTACAGGCCCCGTTATTTCCCCTGATTTCTCACCATTAACCGCCTCCCCATCCATCCATCCGCATTGGCGATTGATTAATTATCTAATTACGCCCAAATTCGACCGCATTCGTCGCGGTACTTCGCGAAATTCCAAGTTTTCGTATCCAAAACGAAGTATCCATCTTCATGCTAACGGCTTTCCTATCGATGACGGGACTCTCTCGGGCACATCTGTTAGTTCAGTTAACTCCTGCCGCAGGTATCCATCAGAAGAATGCCTGCCACAACACTCTTCCCTTTATCGCTTGTAAATGTGCAATCATCCGTCAGATACTTTATTCTCAAAACCCCAGGCTGCTGCCCTAGAAGTCGACTCTATCCACTCTGACGGTGCGGCGGCGACGGCAGCGGCGGCGTGCGAACGCTGAACGTGTACGGATGTACTCGTATCTGCATTCCGAAAACAGGATTTCGTTTCGAAAGATTGCCAGAGATACCATGTGGCAGGCCTGGCTGTGTGCGAGTATGCATCGACGAGCAACCTGCATCTGGTGTGTAGACGTCAGGAATAGAAGGCGGTTAACTGTTTTATTTTAATTAACACTTCCTGACACACGTTCGGTTGTATCTCGAGCGTTGGATCTGCGCCTCTCGCCGGACGAAATGGTGGATGTCTCCGAAAATTCTAAATTGTTCGCAGAATGCCTTGTGACAGTTTTTGAATTTCATTGGCCGCAGATACACGAGCAGATGGCACAACACGCTGAACAGGTATGCGCAACGAGGATAACAGTGGAGCCATTCTTCATTTTGCTGGTTAATGTGTGGATGTGGCGTCTAGGTGATGGTGGCAGGTGGTGCTGGTGGTTGCTCTTCAGGAAGTAAACTTTGCCACACATCGACAGATAACACGAGAGTGTTGGCAGGGGAGATACGAGCACCTCCAGATGTCGGGTAAATGAACTGGAAACTAATTGAGGGGTCTTCGAAGAAGTGGTGCTTCGGGAATGGTGCGCTGGTTGTTACTTAGGGAATCTATTCAGTGGATGGGTATTGGATGGTAACTATTGGGTTTCTGTGCATTTTTTGGGGATGACTTTGTACCTGGTCGCGTGCGATCAGTGAATATTTAGTTTTATTGGGAGCTGGAATGAACTCTGGTGCAACATATTCAGTCGACTGAAGGCAGCACCACGATTCACTTAAGATTCAGAGTCGAAGACCTCGCAGATGAGGGCTTTGCTTGGATAGCTGGAGACATCGCTCAGACGGGTTAAGGCTGAAGGCAGACGTCAGCTTTTTCACTGACTATCCAACAGTATCTAACATTAACCTCGTGTCCGTCTTTGAGTTTGAGATCAGCCCGGCAAGTGTCGCACAGAAATGAATGATGGTCCTTCAGACGGTGTTTGCAAACATCTGGGAAATCCCCCTGAGCATCCAGGCAACACCCGAAAATGAGGAAAACATGTCGAAATTGGAGCAGAAAACATGCCTGCTTCACCCGAGAATCCACTTCCCCTATCTCAAGGCATTTACAGTAGGGGTTTGTGCAGTTTATTGTGGTTTTTGGGAAGGCATTCGAATTTGAACTAAGCGTAGACTCTGAACGACTGAATGGCGCAGTTGGTTAAGTGCCTGCCCCAAGTTAGAGGAGTCCCAGGTTCGAAAGCCAGTGAAATCGAATCCGGTCCAGTCACCATTTGCCGTTGTGATCAAATTAACGGCACTGAAGTAGGTTGCTACCTGGCAGCACAGTGGACCAGTTTTGAGTCTGAGTGCTCCAGTAGTGCTACAAGAAAAACCGCGAAAAAAAGCAAAAAAAAGTGTTTCTGCATGCAGACAATCCCTGGGGTCCCGGGCACGCAGCTTCAAGTTATCCAGACCAAGCGCTCTGGGATGGAGAATCTCCAGCAGATTTAAACTGGAAAACTCTTCTGATTGACCTCTACAGGGATTCAAAATCTTAAGCGCTGAATCCCTCGAAACTACACCAGGCCGCTACCTTCGATCGACGACGAGCTCTACGGGTTAATCAACTCAACAACTTGATCAACTCCTTGATCGTCTTCTCCGTGATGTCCCGAACCGCTTTTTATGAGGTTCTTGATTCCAGTGTACCGTTTCAAAAATCCTCCGAAGGAAAGCGTAGACCGTAAAACGGTTGGGTGACTAGGCGGAGACTGAAGGGCGGCTAGATGACAAGGCACAAACTCTAGTCTGACTCTAGTCTGAAAAGGATTTTCGGGTAAGGAAGCCGCTTTTCTTTTTTTTGTGAAAATCAGGGTGGGCCAAATACAAGTTTCTTTTTAAAAATGCAATAAAAGTAACAAAATTTATTTTTTTTTCATGCATTATGGCCTTATGAAGAAGTACAAACCTTCCCATTAATCATATAATACACCGCCGTTAGAGCAACCGCCACGGCTGGCTTCGCAGAAGCGCTCTCTGTCACCCCAATTTTTTGGGACCTTCTTGATGGTTTCGAGCTGTAGCCCACGGATTGCTTGGATGATATTGGCCTTAAGTGCTCGAACCGTGTTCGAATTGTTGACATAACATCGTTCCTTCGCGGTTTCCCACAAAAAAAAGTTCAAAGGGGTCAAATCGCAGCTCCGAGGCAGCCAATTGACATCGCTAAGACGGCTGATAACTCGATTTGGGAATTTGGTGTGCAAAAGATCGATTGTGGCATGGGCTACGTGGCATGGCGCGTCATCCTGCATGAATCAGAGGTCGTACAAATCCATGTCTTCAATTCCGGTAAAGAAAAAGTCGGCTAACATGACTCTGAAACGACCACCGTTGACCGAAACGTTGTTCCCAGCCTCATTTTCGAAGAGAAATGGTCCAATGATGTCACCACTCCACAATCCGCACCAAACTGTCACTCTCTGTGGATGCATTGGCTTCTCGACAACAACGTCCGGGTTTTCCGATTCTCAGATGAGGCAATTTTGTATGTTGCGTTGCTGCCGAGATGAAAATGCGCCTCCGTCTCGTCAGAAAAGATGATTTTTGGCCCAAAATCGTTGTCCAATTCAAGCTGAGCTGCTCTAAGGCCCAAACTGCGAAGCGGTACCGAAGCGGATGGTCGCGCGCCTTTGATTTCTGAGTCAATTGGACCTTGTAAGCGAAGAATCCGAGGTCTTTGTGCAGAATTCTCCTCAGGCTAGCAATCAGGCGTGAAATGATGAGCTGTTGAGATCGACGCCGAGTTGATGTTCATGAATTGAGTCTCACACCCTCGGCCACAGCAGCCACCTTCTCATCTGTGCGCACGGTACGACGACGGGGACCATGAGTTTTGTCCACTAGCATACCAGTCTCACGCACTTTTTGCACAAACTTGCGTACAGCAGTCGCGGTGGGTGCTTCATTTCGGCCAAAACTTATTTTCAAAAAACTCACTGTTTGGGCTACAAGCACTCAATTTCGGAGTAAGTTTTCAATATTTCCCAGCATTGTTCAAGCGTAGGGCGACTCATTTCGTTCCGCGGAGGTATGATACTGACTTTCTGTCAATTTCAAACGGCAAACAGCTGTCAGTGTCAAAATAACCTATGATTTGAAAAGAAACCACTAGATGGCGCACCTTGTCCTATGTTGCTTTGTCCCTCAGGCTCAGAGTCGAAGACTCTTCGGGCTGGCTCTTCCCTAGCGGTCTCCAATTCCAAGTTGCCGTCTCTACTTGCATGCGACACCTTCTTCGGGGGCGCCCTGTGTCTCGTTATCCAACGGGCCCAGAGTCGAAGACTTTCACTGCGTCCACAACACTCATCATAGGGAATTACTGTAGGTGCGAGACATTTCTGAGCAAATTCCTCTCAACAAATGGATTGTGGATTGGGTTTGCCAATTGATCGGAAGGCTGGGCCACAGTTTCAAGTGACAAGAGGTATAGAAAATCGTTAGGGACCCAATGTAGGCTTGAGATGCAGAGGAACTCATCCCAGAAACTCCTCAAGCTTAGTTAGGATGTCCATTTTTTTGGCAGAAGTGTCTTAAGCATCTTCTTGTGAGACACTACAGTCCAGGATCAGCCTGGGCCTCAACCAAACACCAAGAGTCACAAAGCAAAGACGTCAAAACAAAGATAAGGTCTCCAAGGACTGTCTAGCGAAGAGATTTCAAACAAATGGAGAGTCGCTTTGAATTCTGATGTGGCGCCAATTTGGGCAACCGAAAGGGCATTCCACTGATTCCATCGGACAGTTCCTGTGGTATCCTAATCAGTCCTGAAGGATTCATTCCCCACACATGCTCTCCACGACTCTCCACGATTTCTGTTCGAAAAACACAAACCCCCCCTCGCCTCGGAGGATTCCACTCGAAAACCTACGTTCCTCTGCGCTCCTCTTTTATGATGGCCACCTCAAAACATGTTATTTATCAGCAGCATACAACTGTAAACCGAAAGGAACTTGATTTGTTACCGCATGAGCATGGAACCAGTAATCACCAGAGCCAGGCCATCCGAGGCCATAAATAACAACTTTTAGATCTTTAAGTACACACCACCAGTAGCCCCATCCTCGCGGAATACACACGAGCGCGCGCGCCTAGGATACACCGTCCGAAATGCGCGAAAAACTGTAAAAAAAAAAAAAAAACCGCACAAACGGACGACAACAGAACAGAGGAAAAGTCCAAAGCTACACCTACAATTCCTCCATCCGAACTGTCCGAAGTGGACAAAACTGGTATTTGCCTGCAAAACGACCACGAACTCTTGCACAGAACCGGACCAATATCCGATGACCATTTTTTTGCTTTTTTTTTCTGTATTTCTAGCCTCCTCCTTCTCCCCGTGCAAAGGAACAATATATTCACCTCTTTGTTGTTGGAAGGCGCGCACAGTGATCCATAAATATCCGCACAACCCCGTGTGTTGGGGAATTTATTGAACATCCCTGGACACGCGGCGGCAAAAAATTGAAAATGGCCCTAAACTAGGCATTGTCTGCGGCCAAAAGGAAGACCGAGAGAGAGAGAGAGGGAGAAAGAGAGAGATGCCAATATGTAAATCGACAGAGGGAAATGAACTTGGATGACTCCGAGCTGGTCCGCTGCAGCAGGGATGTGCGCGCCGCTCTCAGTTCCGTGTTGTGGCAGTTGCATCAAGAACGAAGATGATGGCATCGTCGTCGTCGCCAATAAAAATAATAATGGCAGGCTGCAAGGCAGCCTCTGGACCTCTGGCGGAGGGGGGACCGGGGAGCCATGAGAAGAAGGATCCTCTCTCAGGGAAACTGGAAAAATATAACGAAGCGGAAAAGCGCTACACCAACGGGCCAGGCAAGAAGAGGAAAATTATCAGTTTGAGTAACCAGAAGAGAGGCGACCGACACGACGCGTCCCGCTCCGCATTCCCGTCCCCATGGTGAAGTGGTAAACATTGGCTTCGAGTCCCAGCTGCTGCTGATGCTAGAAGAACGCCGTTGGCCAATACTTTATATCCCGAGGTGGCTTGACCATAAGGAAGACGTTTTCTTCTTCTTCGTCTCTTTTGTTTTGTGCTGCTGTTGCCGTGGCTCTTCCGCCTTCAATACCGGGTCCTCTAGCACGGCCAGGCACGGCGAGGCATGGTGGTGCGCGGTGTGCCGTGAACGAAGCGAATCATAAAGTGTACATAGACAGGCACTCGATTCCGGACGGTGGCGGCGGCGGCGGGAAGTGCACTCAGAACAAACGGACAGAATGTGGCAAGAGAACTTTGCCTGTGCGACTGTGTGTGTGTGTGTGTGTGTGGAGAATAAAATAAATTAACGTGAAATGGAAACGGGCCTAAGCCAGAGTCCCAGTCCCAGGCGATGGTCGATGGACGTCCGACGATCGACGGTCGACGGCGGGCGAGTAGTTTGAGGGAAAGAAAAACCACGACACCATGGAAAATCAGCGAATAAAGGAAGAAGTCATGTACCATGAAGTGGCCATAACCGCAGCGTATATTGGTATCCATTACCAAGGAGAGGAAGACGCCGCATATCGTGCCGTTGAGTCGATGCAGGGGATGCACACACACAGAGAGAGGAAGCGCAGCAACGATGAACGACCTCTGGACAAGCACCATCCAGTGCAGCAGAGTGTGTGGTGCTTGCTGCCAATGGATGGATGGATCCGGCTGGAGTTTCCAGGGAGGGGGTGGGGGCAAGGAGTTAAGGAGCACCTGCCAGATGTGAATGTACTAGTTTCATTGTTTCAGTGTCTTTTGGGGATAAAAGGAAACGTTTGTCGAGGGGGGAGGGTTATTAATTTGATGTCAAAGAGTTATCCTGGAGGGGGATTGTAGCAGCAACTTCCTTAAGTTGCAAGCGATTTGTGGTCCGAAGCGAATGAACTGGGTTTTTTCAGTGATCCTGAGTTTGCAGGTCTTTGCTTGTCGAAAGGAAGAAGAGGTCCTCATGGGGGGATGAGGCAACTTTTTTCCAGTAAATTTGACTCGCGAAGCCAAGACGGAGTCTCAGGGAAGACCTTTGCTGTCCACCTTAGGACCAACAACCAAGGCGCCTAAAATGCTGCTACTGTTCACACTCTGCTCTCAGATCAGGCAAAAATCAGTTCAGTCTTCAAGGGGGGTTTGAAAGATCCGTAAAATTGTGTGCCATGACAAATTGTCGGCTTTCCTAGCTCTAAATTCCCTGGACAACAGCTCCAAGGAATAGACCAATGTCAGAGCCTTCAAGGTTCATCTTTAAACTCATGCTGAATTCGTACAGCCTCTTAGAGAGAAGGTTGCTTGTTGAGTTGGATTGCATCTGGAGGCTAGACAGTAAAGCTTTCCACTGTCTAGAGCTGGGCAGGAATGAACTTTTATGCCCGAGATGAGTAGATTATCCGCCTTGTGTGTCTTGAGATTTATACCTCGTCCATGCCCTGTCCAATAAAGCGTGTTTCAGTAAGCGCTTCCTATCTTTCAATTCAAATAACACAAAGCGTGTGTAGGGTCTCATCGAAATTTTTCATTCGTTCGAAAGGTCTATCGATGCAATTATGTATGGAATACAACATTGTCCAAATGTCCTTCGCGGCTTCTCTGGCCGACGCGCATCCCAAATGTCCAATTTCCAATCCATGTCTCTATCGCATAAATCAGGCTGTATTCGACCGATGGCATGGGTTATGTCGGCTTTGAGGGCCGCTTTGGTTCGCATAGACCTGCGACTTCAGAAAACCCCACAAGAAAAACTCTAACGGGGTCAAATCCGACGATCTCGGTGGCCACTTCTCAGCACCCACCGTAAGATGACCACGCCTTCGATGGGCTCGTGCAGAATTTCCTATGTGGCGTGAGCTGTGAGGCACGTAGCACCGTTTTGTGGAAACCACATGTCGTTGGTGTCCATATCGTCAAATTCAGGGCAGACGAAGTTAATAATTATCGACCTATAGGCCTCGCCATTGACAAAACAGCGATTTTTTCGGGATGCATTGGACGCTCTTGGATCTCATGTGGACTAGTATCGTCCCAAAATCGACAATTCTGTTTGTTGACGTACCCATTCATCCAGAAATGGGCCTCATCGCTGAAGATGATTTTTCGATGAAAATTCGGGCCAGTTGCCAACTGCTCCAGACCTCGAGCTCAATTAGCGAGCACACATCGTTGTCTATGGTCGTTCACCTTCAGATCCTGGGCCAGTTGAATTTTGTACAGGTGGAGGCTTAAGTCACGATGCAAAACCTGCAAAGTTGTGGTCTGCAAAGGGCCGAGTTCTTGTGAGCGACGCGAAATCGACTGCAGCGGATTCTCCTGCGCACTTTCACGAACAGCGTCGATGTTTTCGGCAGATCTATGCGTTTCTTCGAAGTGCGGGTATTGGTTTATTATTTACTGGACCAGTAGACTCAAATGTTTCCACCACACTGTTCGCTCGGGAGGACTATTATGGCGGGCGTGAAATGAACCAGTGCGCTGAACGTTGCCCGAACAGAACACCCATTTTGATGAAGCAATTGTATCATTTGCACGTGTTGTTGAACGCTATATCCGTCCATGATTTGCCAAAAGAGGCTGAATAAATGACAGCCAATTTGACAGCTGTAGCTTCAACAATACGGCTGCTATCATCTCTCAAAATTTGGACGTCCCTATCGGAAGACACTTTACAAACTCCTTCATGGTCGCCAGTCGTAGAACAAATCCAGGCAACAGCTGGTACGCCGTGGGAATGGGGGTGCGGTGGCTAAGTACGCTGAAGTTTTGGATTCGATTCACGACACAACGAACCTTTAAATTTACAACAACAACTTTCTCGATCCGTGGCCGCCGGATGCAGTGGGTAAGTGCGTCGTTTCCAACGCACTAGACTTTGAGTCTAGGCTCAATTTTTCAATCTGACCAGACCAACAATTTGGGCCCATTTTGTCCGTAGCCTCAGTCCAAAGTGACTCTAACATGGATTCTAGCGATAATGAATAAGCTAACGAACTGGTCCCGAAAGCATTCGACATTCGCTGCTCAGCACTAAGAAGCTTCGACTCTGAACGCAGCAGAAGCCATCCACGATTCAGTTGATGTACACAATTTAAGGAGGACTTCAACCAACTTGGTGTGCAAAATTGGAAACAGTTAACAAAAGATCGTGCTGTTTAGAGAGGCTTGCTGGTTGAGGCCCAGGTGCCCCCCTGGCTGTAGCGCTATTCGATGAAGAAGACGTTTTCTCATCACTTTGCGTTTTTCGTAAGAGATTCGAGCAAAAGAATATGACTGCGGAACAAGAGCAGCCAGGGGATCGACTGGTCTAGCCCGTTTTTAAACTTTAGCTCACAGAATTGGAATTTTCATAAATTCGATATGTCCGTCCATTTGTCAAGTGAATCAAGGAATTTAGTGCTTTCTACGTAGCATGGCACATTTTGGCCTCCAAAAAGCTTTCATCTCTCGAAACTTCAAAATTTCCTCCAAAAGTTTGTCTCAAAGGACGACCACCACCATCATCATCATCATCAATTTAACCACCGCCCAACCAGAGTCGTCTTTAGGTTACTAGGTTACCCCAACCAACTCCCGACCAACTCTAGGTCTATCGGCCACCACCAGCCATCGGTGTATCGATGAATGGTGCTATCCACACCGATTAACTCAAAAATTAACCGCAACCAAGTCAAAATACGCAGACGCCCAGTCAATAATTCAACCGGTACCCGCACCATCATTACCGGCCCCAGTTTCACAGTAGCCACACATTAATTAGACATCTTTCACTAATCAATCATTATCTCCTCGACGGTCTATTGGATACGTTCTGTTGGCGGCGTGTGCTCTCGCCTCAACTAGTTCCCTGCAAGCGGCCACATTAGCGAATTTAATGACTCTCCTGGTCGAGGGTGTGGTGGTGGATTGATGTCCGCTTACGAGTTGTGTTTCATTAAATTTTGTCTAAGCCACACACACATACGGAGTCGCCCATAATGGACGTAACTCATTTCATAATAACGGTTGTAAGCAGATGATTAACTACTGATTGACATGCCACTGACTTCACAGACTCCAACGAGAGAGGAGCTTAAGTCGTCACTCAGCACACCTCCCCCTCCCCCCGTCCGACTGGTGGCTACTGTTTGATGGATGGTCCGGCTGATGACCATCGATGGAGAGCGGCATGCGGACGGGGGAACGGTAATAGGATTATCTTCGAGAAATGTCTTAGAAATGTCAATAACTTTGACTGTTGGTCGACTTAATTGGTTCGAGAGAGATAATTTTTGTGGAAAAAAAATTGAAGTTTCAAATGAAGTCACCACTTGGGTGGACTTTGGGACTCAATTTCACGGCCAGTGCCGCCTTTGGATGCGACACTTGCAGTTAGACACTGATCACGAGCTGTTCGAGGTGAGGCACACACCATTTGACCAGGGTTGCCAGGGGATCTCAGTGCCGGTGCCATTTGAACGGAAGCCAGTGACGGAGAACGGCTGATGGCCTGCAGAAGGCCTATCAAATCTTGGAAAACCTCTGAACCGGCCTCGATTTCCCTTCGGTTTAACTACAACTACAAACATGAGGAGCCATCACTTATGGTTCTCGGTCTAATAGCCATGAATTCCCATTCAGGGGGGCATAGCATCTTCTTGGCACAGGGTATTTTTTAAATGTGTGACATTATCCTGGGGTCTGCAACCGTTCAAATCTCAAATTATCGCTCTCTACCACCACCGAACACAGTCTCTGCCGAAAAACCCAAAGACTCTCATCGAGTTTTCGGTTTTCAAGAAATTGACACGAATTCAGCGGAAAAGTCGACCCAGAAGAATACGCATTTGACTGCATTTGTTCGGTGAAAAAATGTAAATTTTTCGATTTTGAAAATTTTGTTGATTTTCGGTAGGAAAAAGGTCTATCGAAATATAAGGAATTTGAAGGGATCGAGTGCCGCAGGACGAAATACGATACAAAAAAAGACATCCCCAGCCGCTCTTTAATGTTTTGCTGGTCTCTTGGCAACATTTGAATTGAGCTGGTGGTTTCCTAAGGAACCGTGAAGATTCTGAAAGGTCTAAATGCCGCAGGATACAAGAAAGGACATCACCAAAAAAGACATACGAGTACTTCAATCTTTTGCTAGTGTTTCCATACAATTATTCGTGGTCTATATTCGAATGACATTCAATATGCCAAAATGCGAGCATCTGTACGAACGTTTTGAGCCATAATATGTGGCCCTAATCCTACAGCCTTCCAAGCCATAGCCTGTCAGAGGGAGAGAGGGGGAGAGGAATAGAGAGAGAGAGAGATAGAGAGGGAGATTTACTTTTGAAAAATGCTTCATATCTCGAAAACGGCGTCTATTTTCCTTTTGCTCAAGCCTTCAGAGTTCAGTGCGGGTGATCATTATGAATGCTTGATAAGTTTGTGTCCACTGGTTCAGAAAACGATAACCCAACACCCGTACGTCGAAGAAACGCATAGATCTGCCGAAGAAAACATCCCCACTGTCCGTGAGAGTGTGCAGGAGAATCCGATCCGAGGCAGTCGATTTCGCGTTGCTGACAAGAACTCGGCCTTTCGTTGACCAGAACTTGGCGAATTTTATGTCGTGACTTGGGCCTGTACCCGTACAAAATTTAACTGAGCTCATGGAGCTGAAGGTAAACAATCATAGACAACGACGTGTGCTCGCTAATTGGGCTCGGGATCTGGAGCAGTTGGAAACTGACCCGAATTTTCATCGAAAAATCATCTTTAGCTATTAGCCCCATTTCTGAATGAATGGGTACGTCAACAAACAGAATTGTCGATTTTGGGACGATACTAGTCCACATGAGATCCAAGAGCGTCCAATGCATCTCGAAAAAATCGCTGTTTTGGTGTGGATTTTGGGCTCGGTCCATATTTCTTTGAGAACGACGTTGGCCAGGCCGTCACCGTCAACGGCGAGCACTATAGATCGATGAGTACCAACTTCTTTTGGCCTGGATTAGACGATATGGACACCAACGACTTGGACTTGTGGTTTCGACAAGACTGTGCTACCTGCTTCACAGCTCACGCCGCATAGGAAATTCTGCACGAGCCCATCGAAGGCATGGTCATCTTACGGTGGGTGCTGAGAAGTGGCCACCGAGATCGTGCGATTTGACCCCGTTAGATATTTTCTTGTGGGGTTTTCTGAAGCCGTAGGTCTATGCGAACCACAGCGGGACTCAAAGCCAGCATAACCCATGCGGTCATATTCAGCCTTATTTATGCGATAGAGTCATGGATTGGACATTGGACATTTCGGATGCACGTTGGCCAGAGAAGCCGCGACGGACAGTTGGACGATCTTGAATTCCCTACATAATGGCATTGATAGACCTTTCAAACGAAAGAAAAATTTCGGTGAGGCCTTACACACACTTTGTTTTATTTAAATTTGAAGATAGGAAGCGCTTAATGAAAGAGCCTTTACTTGAAAGGAGCCCCTTTGATTTATTTGATGATCTACGCCTATGGATGTCAGAGATTCGATAGAAACCGACTAATCACAACTAGTTAAAGTGGTCTAAAAAATCCTCCATCTTTTGTGTTGAAACTTAACTCCCATCGCATGAATTTGAATAAAAACTCGAGTAAAGTACGGTTCTGTGAGGTTTTCAAATGGTGTCTGGAGGTATTTTGACATTTCTGAGTCAGCGTCAATGTCATTTGATAGTTGTTCCGTTTCCGGAGGGTACCAAGGGGAACCTTAAGGAATTGAAATTTAACTCACATCACAGAAATTGAAGTAAAGTTCGCTTCTGTGAAATTTTCAGTATTTTGACATTTCATTTGACAGTTGCTCCATTCCAGAATGGTCCACCTGTTTTTAGGTTTTACTTAGGAGTTTGTCCCTATGTCAGCCAAAGACGCCGGCTGAATTTTCAAGTTTATTTGAAAGCCGTGGAAATGACAGTTTTCATGTCTCTGTCAAGGCTCATACCCCAATTTTAAAGTCATTTACGGCGTGTAGCCTTGACATGGAGAGGGACAGACCACTTTTCCATTGAATCGCGGATCTTGAACAAAATCTCATGTTCAACATGATGTCTGACCATGTCTCCGTGTTCAACCACGAAGGTCCACGTAATAGCCCCTGTAAACAGCACCGTCCCATTGTCCCATCTCCGGTCTTGCTCACATGGCGCCCTCTCGAAATCGTCTCGGAATTCCCCCAAATTGCCTTATAATGAGCGACAATTCGTCAGCGTCCCCATTAGGCGCTTGTCCACAAGACGGTTGCATCATCGGGAAGTCATTAGGCACTCGAGCCAAAACCGAAAGTGGCGCATGACTCGCGCTGCATCCAACCAATCTCTCAGAGTTCGCCCGTCTCATGGGGAATTCGCGCGCAAAGATACATTTGACACGAATCAGTCAAATGTAAATCGCTCTCCTTGACGCGACGAGGCGGGTGGTGGTTGGCGGTGCGCGAGCCACTTTCGCCTTGCGTCGGGGCTCGAAACTGCTCGCGGATTTGCGAAAGTGAAAACGATGAGTGTGATGTAAGGCAGTGGCGGCGGTGGCGGCGGCGGCGCAAGACTAAGCAAATGTGTGTGTGTGTGTGGCGGTGCGTAATTGGCTTGCATGTCTCATCCTAATGTCGGGCTGGCTGTGATGGCTGTTGTGCCGGTCGATGGGCAATGGACGGCTGCTGATGGGGATAGAATCACGCGAACGCAACAATGAACTGATTGTCAAATGAAGTGTGACGCCGTGTGTGCGGTGGGGGGAGAGTGGGGGAGATCTTACCAAACTCTTAGCCTTTCTTAGCTTCTATTGGGAAACTTTTGTTTTAATTCGCCTTTTTTTCCGTCTACTTTCAGGTACGTAAGACTGCGTGTGATCTGTGCGGGTGATTGGTAAGTTTGAATAATTGGGGAATACGTTGTGCTTGTTAAGCCTCGACAGCTCCGCTTGGTCCAGCACTTTGCCAAGCAGACTCAAGACCGGCCCAGTGGTCTTTAAGCAGGCCACAAATAGCGACGGCTCGTTCAGTGCGTCTGGCTCGCCTGACTGACCCCTGAGCTTGCTTGAGTTTCGCTTTTCCACATTAAGCCTCCCCCATGAAGTCCACATCCGAGTGAAAGAGCTTCAGTAGTTCAACAGCTTGCCTTCAGACATAAGTCGACATTTTCGTGTATCTCCCTCGCAAACCATCCCACGGTCATCTTAACCGGGACACATGGATCCAGCGCTCCCTCCTCCAGCAGCGCACACTCCCACATTCGCCCCATCATCAGCTTTTCCTTAAGCCTTTCAAAGAACAAAGTAGATGTCATGTCCCCCGCGGGTGGACCATCATTCAGTCCCTCCCCCTCCCCCTGTCATAATCCCACTGCACGACGTCAGAAGTTTGTCACAACCCGCTTTGCCACTTAAACTGTCATATGGCTAAGCTGGACGACCATCTAAATTGCAATTACCTCCCCCCTCGTTCTCAGTGGGGTACGTCGGAGACGAGTCAGCATCGAGTCGTCCTCGCTCGCTTGAAGGAGACCCCCGAAAGATGCAGAGATACCCGCGAGATGTGAGTGGGAAGGCCTCGCTCCCTCCCCCGGCCGGTTTCCCTCGTTTTTACGATTGAATTGCTCTTTTTCGGTTGCTCCGTCCGCAGATCTCCGAGATACACTGGTGCAGTGGAATAAATTGCGGTTCATAGCAGTTTTGGCCCAGATTTTCCTTTCCATCTCCAGCTGCCCTCGAACCGCATCTTCGGTGTGTGCCGGTCCTCAACGTCGTCGTTGTCGTCGTTGTCGTCGTCGTCGTCGTCATAATCGTTGAACGACGCTCATGCAGGCTGACCCATATACCGTCCTGCGAAAGGTTCTTATTACATTTTTGCGGCTGACGAGCAGGAGAAAGGTGGAATCTCTCCTTTAACCGAGTGCACCGTCGTCGGGAGTCACACAGAAGAACAGAGGAGGAGATGAGAGAGAGAGAGAGAGAAAGAAAAGAAGAAAAAATGAAAAGTGTAGCAGGAGCAGTTAAGATGATTAAATTGGCATCAAGCACGACGGCCACAGCACCGAACTTGGGTTTTCCTTTCAGCCACTCGCTGGAGCGTCGTCGGCAAGCCGCCGCTGTGGACGAGTGAGAAAATGGGGCATGGTATCCTCGTTGTCTGCGCGTGGAGGGAACACCATACGGTGTTAATGGGAAAGTATGACAGAGAGAAGATTCTTCGGTTGATTCCTTTGGGGCTGCTGCTGCAGCGGTTTCGTGCAATGTCGCACACGCTGTGACCTTTGTGAAAGTTGAATGACCATTTGCGGCGTGACAGGGAGCGCTGGGGCGGGACGGGAGACATGAGACAGGCTCAAGAGGCCGCCAAACTGGAGCAGATGGTTATCGGAATGGAAATTTGCTGGTTTTCGGGTTTAGTTCAGTGGAGATGGTGTCGATTTGATGAGTGGCCTATAGAGCAATGCTTTCTTGTGGGTTATGGTGGGTTGACTTCATTTGAAGAGTCACGAGCTGTTTCAGTTTTGAGAAGAACAAGCTGTGCTCTTAGTGCTCAACGCAGTCATGGGCTTATGTCATGCAGCCTTGAAAACCAGAAAGACTAAGACGGCAGCAGTCGATGTCGCTTATTATCTTCCTGGTTGATCGGGCTATTGTTAGGCCGTTCAGGAGAAAGTGTTATATGACAGTAGGACAATAGTTATCGCGCAAAAATGACCAAAGGGAGGTTGCCTCGTCATTCGAGTGGAGGCAGCTTTGGGACAGGAGTCCGTGAGGCTTAGAGACCACCGGCAGCACCAGACTATGATGTCAGGTCGTTATGATGTCAAGTATTTTGTTGAACTTCTGTTCTGAGTCACGGGCATGCATGAGTGTTGTTCATTGAGTATGACGACGACGCCACGAACCGAAAATTCTTAGTTGGTCATATGCTTGCATGTCCACAGAGACAGAGACATCAAAGAGAAAGATACAAGATGCACCGTGCAGTTCGTTTCAAAGAACTCTGAGCCATTTAAAACCTGCACCGGATTTCGGCGAGGAGATGCACTGTCGTGTGATTTCTGGAGAAAATAGTGCGGCGGGCGGATGTAAGGCACGTAAGGAACTATCTTCTACAAATCTGCGCAACTGCTGGGTTACGCTGATGACATCGGCTTCGTCGCGCGTTCTCAGCGTGCCGTTGTAGAAGACTTTACCGCGATTGAAGAAGATGAGAAACGAGCTGGACTTAGAGTGAATCAACGACTGGATGGCGCAGTTGGTTAAGTGCCCGCCCCAAGTTAGAGGCGTTGCAGGTTTGAATCGCGGTGAAAGTAAAGTTAATACGCTTTTATCCAGTTTTTCAAATCTGGTTCAGTCACCATTTGCCGTTGGGATCAAATTAACGGCACTATCTGTGGAGCGATCGATAAGAGTTGACCAACACAGTCTAAGTGTGCAATTTTGAGGTAGTGAAGGAGTTTGTCTGCCTCGGTGCAAATGTAAAGTCCACAAACGACATCCTTGTGAATCGCCCTTGGCAACCGTTGCTAGTTCGGTTTGTCTAAACAGCTAGGGTCTAAACTGCTCATAACTCGAACGACCGAAATGGTGCTCTACAAAGCCCTTATTCTGCCAGCCCTGCTTTACGGAGCCGAATGTTTGACGATAAGCAGAATCGCAGAGCTGATTCTTAGTTCCTTCGAAAGAAAGATTATGCGTCGTATATATGGTCCGACGAATGGAGGTGAAGGTATAACCGCGAACTCTATAGGCTCTACCAAGATGTGGACCTAGTACGCCTGGCTCTGCTCTTCATGCACTGCTGAATCTCCCCCTCTGGATATCCACATCATGGGGTGTACTCTCAAGGCTATCTTCCGTTTAAAAAGAAGTGGTTTTTGGTACAACTCGCACTGGAGATTCGATGACCTTGCACATCGCATTTCCTTTGGTCCCAGTCTTATGGATATGCCGTCTGACTCACAGACACCTGTACTCCAGCTGCGACGAACACACGAAGTCGACTTTCCCTGCATTCAGGACTGCCTCTGGCCAGAATCTGAGCGAGGAAAGGAATGTAGTCGAATCTTCACAGACGGCACCAAGACCAATGAAGGATTTGGTGCTGGTGCCTCCGTTGAAGGCGACAACTTTAGGCTGCACACCTCGTTAGGTAAATTTGGTCGGTGTTCCAAGCGGAAACCTATGCGATCTTAATGGCTACGAGACACATTGTGAAGAATAGGTGGAAGGGGCGAAGTATTTGCGTCTGTAGCGACAGCCACGCTGTGCTTAAGGCCTTGCTCAACCCTTTAACCACTTCCAGGATAGTTCTGGAATGCAAGTCTTCTCTGAATTTGATCGGTAGTTTAAGTTCGTTAAGACTTGTCTGGGTCCCGAGGCAGCACGGGAAATGAGATTGCCGATGATATTGCTAGGCGAGGATCAGATGAGACATTCTCAGGACCTGAACCTACGCTGGGACAGCCTCCATCCTTGGTTAGGACTTTCATCGATGGTTGGACTTCTCGACAGCACAACCGCAGGTGGCATGACTCTCCAGGATGTAGACAGACCTAACGTCTGTAAGAAATCCACGGTTTTTTTGTTATCTCTTAACAGAAAAGATTGCAGACATCTTACCGGTGTACTAACGGGCCACTACACCTTCGCCACCTTCGTGCTTGGCCTAAGCGATGAAACCCTCTGCGACGCCTGTGGAGAAGACGATGACACTGCAGAGCACTTCCTCTGCCATCGTCCCGCCTTTGCTCGGATCAGGTGGCAGTTATTCGGTGCTGATGAGGTGAGAGCTGATGATGTAGGCTCCTCATCACAGAAGCGCCTGCTGGTCTTCCTTCGGATATATTTCTAATCAATTTACATGCACAGCAAGCATTGCCAGAGAGACACTCATTGTTGTGTCTAACTCTGACGTTAGGAAAAATGAAAAATTAACTTTTTCCATATTTTCAAGGATTTCGAATGACATTTTTGATTGATTTCTCATTTTCATATTCAGTCCCATGCGTTTGAATTGAAAGTTCTGTTGAAACAACGACTTTCGAAAAAATATCACATTTCGCACAAAAAGATGCGGTTTTTGATGAAAATTAACGAATTTCTGACTCGAAGTGGATTTGATGATTACAAACTTTTGTCATTTGTAAGGCGTGTGTCTTGGCTGGTGAAACTGAAACTGAGACTAATACTGACCGCCGCACAGTGGTCGATTTAGAGTCATTAGCTGGACTTAAATCGGATTTAACTTTTGTTTTGTTTTGCTCGTTGGAAATATGTTTTAAAATCAATTTAAAATCATTTCCATAACTTCAGGAGGTGGTACCTTGTGATGCCGGTTTGGTAGATGTCTCAAATCGCTTATTTTTGGATCTGAAGATATCCACATGTTGTGAATCACATCAGTATTTGTTGCAATTCGGGACATCTTTCTTGAAAATCCGCTTCGCAAAATTTTGTAATCCTTTTGACGAGCCTCTAAGACATCTTCCGAAAGCTGTCCGATGGGGATTGGAAAACTTTCAATGACGTCGGCACCGTGCAACAGAATTTTGTGGACACTTACTGGCATTTTGTACCAATTATATTTGGAAACAAATAATTTTGCCGTGTCCAAACAATAAGTTCGGAATTTCATGGTATCGATTTTCAAATCTGATGTTAATGTCATCAACACAATTGAAAACCGTTCTACCAGTCTTGTGTCCAAGCCTACTATTTCAGCTGTTTTTGCTGGATCCTTAAAAAATGTTCGGACCGTGTTGCCGTCATTCGTATTTCCTCCACCTTGTTTTGGAAAATCTACTAAGATTCCCAATTTAGATCTGAGTTCGTTTTGCAAAAACTCTTTTCTATTTTTAACTGCCAGTTTCTCTTCAGCTCCTCTAGCCTGCCAGCTTTCATTTTCAATTTTGTAAGATATATGTAGCAGTGCTTCCATAAATCTTATATGAGCATGCAGAGTTTGTAAGCCATATGAATAGGCGGTGGTATCAGGAGGTTTTTGTAAGCAATGTTCGAGATTGTTCATCTCCTTAGGGGATGCCTTGCATATATAGCAAACTGAGCTAGCCCTGTTCTCCATAACAGCATTGCATGTTTTGCCGTCTACCATTGTCTTAAACAAAGTATGGTAAACTAAAACAGTTTTGTCGTTAATGGTTACCCTTGTGGCTTGGAGACAATTTATCTCGGCTTCCATACGACTGAACTCTCTAGTTATTGCCTCAATATTTTCCTTTGCGAATTCGAAACGTACTGGACAGCAATATCTTCGCGAAGATGTTCTTGAATTCATCCAGATATTTTTAGTACTAGAACCAGCTTTACGTATTTCTAAAGGTACTATGCATGTTAGCACAATATCAGTATCACTTGCCTCAGGATTTACCAAAAAGTTTTGCTTATAACGCGAGTGCCCTCCACTACCATCAGAGCCCCATTTCCACGAGCATACTAAGGTATCACCGTTTTCTATCTGATTTTCAAAAGTTTCAATATGTGCGACAGACAAACGTTGTACTGTCAAGTCCAACAATGACTGTAGTTTGACTTCACATAAGGTTTCGGTTACAGTCAAAAAGTTACTTGTCGGATAACACTCTTGTTTTGCTTTTAAAATACTATCGTAAGCTGGGTAGATATTAGCATTTCTTTCTTTTGCGCTTTTTTGAAGTTGCTTATATTGATGTTTTGTGAGCTTCAAGTCAGTTATAAGGGCCAGGGCTTCTTCAGATGTATATGGTTTGACTGTATTTGATATCTCAGGTTTTTTAAGCCTTTTAATTGTTTTCGGAGAATACTCGACAACCCTTTTAACAACTTCGGCTTTAGAACGGCTTCCTTCTATTCTTAGCTTAGACTCAACAGCAAATGATAATTCTTCGGCCGATCTTTCCATGAGATTTTGAATTTTTTGTTTTTTGGCTCTGCTTCCACACTCCTGGAATTCTTTTTCAGGTGTTCCTTGTCTAGAAGTTGTTAGCATATGTACTTCAGGCAATGGAATTTGGAACTCTTCGCTAAGCCAAGACTCTTCGGCTTTTAAAAATCGTTCTAGTGATATTTTCTTCCCTTTGTACTTTTTGTAAAGGCGTGATACAAACATTTTGCTATACTCGAAGCATTTCTTATGATCTGTTTCATCAAGAACAGATATACAGTTGCACACACCGTTACGGATGCCTTGAAAAGATTTTCACTCCGAATAAATGAAAAAATTTCTTCCCGTAGAGGATATTGTCGCCCTGAAAAGGACGTATTGGTAACTGTAAGAGAAGAAAAAAATATGTTGCGCTGAGTGTCGGCTCTTAAGTTTTACATTATTTAAAGGTAATAATACAACCTTTAAATTAGCAAAGTTTTGAGGTTGTACTCAGCTGTACTTTTTTTTATGGACCAACAAATAAAAAAAAGTTAGATTGTCTTTCGTAAAAAAAAAGTATCACCGTATTCAGTTCATAGCGACTAAATCGTCCCTACTATATTAATAAAAACACACTCAATTTAAAAGTACTTCCCAAAGCATATTCTTGCATATTTGCTTCAAATATATACCTCACTTTTATTTCACTATACCACTTTAAAAAAACTCCTTATCGACGAAAGGCAAACTCGAGAGTAAGAAAAGATTTATACATTGAATTGGAAAGCTTTCCATTGCTAAAGTAAGGAAATTAAAAATGTTTTGTTTTTTGTGATTTGAGTATTTGACTTCGAACCGAGCGGTATTTTTTCAAATGGAAAAACAAATTTTTTTTGACTTATGTCCAGCTACGATGTACTAAATCGACCACTGTGCGCCGCATTGATAGTTACCAGTTTCCCGAATATACTCATGGGAAGCATAGTTTCTATGTCGGCTGACGGTGTGGATCGAAGTGGTCTTCATAAGTTTTCCTTACCATCTTTGCGCCAAAAAGACAAGAAAAAGAGATCGATTGATGTTTGGAGAATCATCACTCTCTCTCCGTCATTTCTGCCTTCTTCCACGCATGTAAATGTGTTAACACCCTCTAATGAGATGACCGACTACTGCAACACTCGCCTCATCTGGGTGCCCCGGGCATAATGAAGTTTTTGTTTCTCGTTAATGGAATGTAGACTCAAAGTGATCGTGGATCAATGATCAGTCCAAACTTTGAAAGTGTTCATTCCATCACTCGATCGTACCGTTTGCTGTTTCTGGCCTGGAACTCCTGCGTCGAGACACCACTTTTTTAAGAATGATCTCTAGCCTAGATTCATTTCACATTGATCCCCTTTGCGCTGCCACAAACCCCTCCTGATGGCCCAGAAGCGGTCCTAGACTTCAACTTCTTTCAAAGCTACCACTGGGTAAGCGACTTTCTTGTCTATGTCATCTCTGGTCAAAAATCTGGGCACTTCTCTATGAACTCAGGCCTCGACACCACTGATCGGTGAAATGATCTTGTCAAGAAGCACTGTCACCCTCGAGTGGCATCTAGTCTGGTCTCCTGTAAAAATGGCTTCTTCGTCTTGATATCTGAATTTCGATTCACTCCAAACTCAGGCTCAATTCAAAGGGAAGCAAGAACAGGAACATCTACTCGTAGTTTACGGCTGAATTCCCTTAAAGATGATCCAAACTTTCCTCAAGAACTTCACCCATAAGCCCTCTTGCAGGCTCACCTTCCTTTAGCTTATCTCTGACCATCACATCTTCCGTCTTCTTGACCATCCGCGTTCTCCCCATCAAATTGCATGAGACCCACCCCTTTTTGTCCGTCCCAGTCAAACCATGTCGCGCCCCAGACACAATGGCCATCCGAAAATCTGATTAAGCGCGTCTCCCTTTCGGCGGTTAATACGTTCCACTTAGCACCATCGGAAATCTCCATAATTATCGAATTAATCCATCAGAGCTCGGGATGTGTGCGCGCAACAGGTTCCCCATGCGTCCCAATTCGATCGAAGCCAAACAGTTACTTAAGCAGTCACGCCCCCTTCGGCAGATTGCAGGTTCACTGGGGACCCTAATATGACGATCGATGAAGAAATCATCCGTCCGTCGGTCCAGGTCCACTGTGCGACTCCTTTTTCGCCCCGAAACCCAGAGACCGGCTGTGGACGGTTGTGCCAGCACACACCTACCGTGCGCCGGCAGTGGGGAAGGGATGCCTGTCAAAATGCAATCTCTCCATAAACAGTTATTAATTAAATCGCCTCGAAAAGGAGCCCAAGACTTGTCGACAGCACTCCTCCTAACTGCATCATCTCGCTGTCTCCCTGTGCGCTGCCCATCACCGGGCCGGTCATGATCAGTATGCGGTGAGCCCCGGCATTCGCCGATTCGCCGATGACCATGCCGATGATGATGACGACGACGATGATGGTCGGTGATGGTAGCGCGGCCTAGTATTTGTGCCGCCAGCAGGGAATGCGGAGAAGTCTGCTCCTCTCGAGAGAAGACATCTGCACCCAATCCACGAGATGATCTAGCGGAACACACCTCGGGACGTGGGGAGGCAGCACACAGAAGCCAGCTGCGTTCAGTGCGCCGGAGCAAGAAAATCAGAGAGAGGCTCTGGAATTTTCTTTTCCTGATGCGAGTGCCGCCGCCGGTGGTGGCGGTGGTCGATGGTGGCACGTCCACTGCTGAGGTGGATACCGTGGCGACTCGCGCCTCTTGTTGGAATTAACGGTTTCTGTGGATTGCATCCGGCGGGTGTGAATAGCTCCTCATCACACCAAGCCTTCGCGTCATATCGCACAAAGCGCTGACGTGCTGCGCTTGTCCCGCCAATCGCTGCGCTCAGAGTCAAGATCATTGTCAAGCTCGTGGATGTGTTGAGCAGAGCGGAATGCGGCACCGGGGCGTGGCGCATTTCTCGCCTCAAAGCATCGAAAATCAATTGACGCGCTTCGTCATGCTCATCCACGCCGTCGACGGCTTTGAGCTGACGGATAGACTTCGGCGTCACACTCGATGTCCGCTGAGCTGGGGGTAATTATTGTGTTTGCACTTAATTTCGACTCACGACGAGATGCATGACATAACGCGTTTCCTCGTTTGAGCGCCCTCGGGACGTCAAGAGCTGACAGAAGAGGGAGCAGGAGTCAGGACCCCCGATCGCAGTTGCACACCTCGGAATGCGCGGGCCTAGGCCTGCGCCGGGAAAGTGGGAATTATCGTGAGCGGCCTTTCCCAGCGACGACGTGTGGGTTGCCTCGCCTGGGATTCCGCGACCGCGTGTGTGTGATCGGCAATAAATTCGAAACAATTAGATATGAGCTTGTGTGTTGGGCTTGTTTGTCAAGCGGCAGCGAGGGGGGATTTAAAGGAGCTGGCCGGCGCCTACACTTGTCCCATGACCGCTTCGGGTATTTTTATGGGCCAACAGTCGCCGCAGTTTGAGGATGTGTCCAGGTAGGAGCTGATTCCACGTGTGGGTGAACTGGTGATTGCATGTGTCGCGTCGTGGGGCTTGTTATGGTTACGGCGGCAAGGTGCAGCGGCTTAAGTGGCCATTCGATTTGAATTTCAGGACTAGGAGGCTGCCCACTTTGGATGTTCCCATCGTAAGCCATGTGATGGCGATGAGACGGTTGAGTGTAACTGCGCCAGCGGCGGTGACGCAATGACATTTTGCAACGAGCACTTGAGTGGTGGCGATTCACTTTCTGTAGACTGGGTTCAACGGGTTCTCAGGGCATTAAGAGGGAATCAGTGAGCTCTCAAGGCGTTAGGAGGAAGTCAGTGGGCTCTTAGGGCGTTAGGAGGGAGTCAATGGGCTCTCAGGGCGTTAGGAGGGAGTCAATGGGCTCTCAGGGCGTTAGGAGGGAGTCAGTGGGTTATCAAGGCGTTAGGAGGGAGCCAGTGGGCTCTCAGGGTGTTAGGAGGGAGTCAGTGAGATCTCAGGGCGTTAGGAGGGATTCAGTGGACTCTCAGGGCGTTAGGAGGGAGTCAGTGGGCTCTCAAGGCGTTAGGAGGTGCTTTGGGATCGGGAGAATGTTTGAAAACACTTCTGTGGTTCCAAAGAAGGTCCTTTTCCCTTGAATTTTGGTCCCAACTATGTTGACGGTGATTGGAGGAAGATATTCCGCCAAGAACTGTGGCTGTACTGTACACGACTTTGGCCGAGCGTCTACGGATGAAACGTCTGAAGCAGCAAGGCCATGTGTAGGGAATGGATATCATAGCTCGGGTCCGGAGAGGTTGGAAATCCTGCCCGAAAGGACTATGGCGACAGAGGACGACCGCAGAGCCTGAAAGTTGACAGAGACCTTAACCAACTTGAGCTGCGGTCCTGAGGACAGCTGGAGAAGGGGCATCTTGCTTGGGGCCCAAGTTTACCCCAAACAGCCGTGAGCAGTAAGAAGCCCAAAAGTCTTCATCGAAGGTCTGTGCAGACTGGGGCCACAAAATTGATCCAGAAGAGTCGGATAATAGAGGGCGCCATGATGAACGACGATAAACAAAATTCAGAGTGACTACATTAGGTCGTGATTTTCGTGTCCTGATCCTGGACAGTTTTCAACTTCCCTGCTCCATACGAGCAAACGAAAGTCTGTCTATCCATGAAATGCAGGATTTATCAATCCATTCATCGTGAGGAGGGAATACTTTTCTGTTGACATCCATTTCTGACTCCCAACTGACAGTCCTTTTTCCCTTTGAATCGCAATTAATTTTCCCCAGGACGTCAGCATGTGTTGCTCCGCATTTCCCACACGTTGTCCTCCCGAAACTCGACTAGGAAATGCGAGAATAATTGCCACTACGTGCCTCCGATGAATGGTGGTCGCTCCTGTTGTCACAGTCGCAACACGACACATCAACAATTTTCGGCTCACAATGGCATCCTGCGAACGAGATATACGACCACTCGGCACTGCCCATTGTTCCAATTCTGGCACCGAGCTGTCCTTGCGACACTTTATTGGATCACCATGCAGAGCACATTGGCGGACCACCTCGAAACAATGGACAAGCGCGCAACAACTGCGTCAGCTTCGGCCTAACTCCGTGCTGCATCCATCCTGCGTTTCGTTCTCTCGGTTTATGGACGCGCGGAGGCATGTTTATGCTGTTCTATTCTCTTGCCTGGGTCCTTCGGTTCGGAGTCACGTTCGAACAGTTTACGAGCAGGTAATTACCTGTTATCACTCCTCTAACAAGGTGAGCTCAATCCCTACCTCCTTCTCTCTCTCTCACTGTCCTTCGTCAGCGAAGGGAGAAGTGCTCTGGATGTGCAACATGTGCACACGGGGTGTGTGTTGCTGTTCCAGTGTGGGGAATCCAAGAGGAATCGAACATGCATCGTGATATCCGGATGATTTGGGAAATTTGTCTCGGCACACAATGGCGGGTGCATGGGGCACATGAATTCGTTTCACGGCTGAATGGGTTTATGGTGCTTCGAGATACCCATTATCTAGATACATTTGTTGTCGATTCATTGTGTGAGAATGGGTGACAATTTGGTCTGACATTGACACGTTGTGTTGGGACTGAGTACTCTTCCGGTGGCTTGGGAAAGGGGAGTGACTTGTTGAGATTTTGAAACACATTTCTGAATTTGTAGAGATACCATGTGGTGTCTGTTGCTGGCAGGGATCTCTGTTGAAGGCGGGAGCAGGAGGAGCTGTGCGGGTTTTGTGCGATGCCTTGGCAGATTGCAGTTGCTTCCGGTACTCCATAGAGTGCTCATTTGAGGCATGCATGGGAGGATTGATGTTCCAGATTTTCGAATTTGCTTCAGTTCAAGCGCTCTCAATCATCTTAGCAACAAATGCCCAACAACGTCCAAAACTTGCGTACAGCAGTCGCTTCATTTCGGGCAAAACTTCTTTTCAAAAGATTCACTGTTTGGGCTGCACAGCACTCACTTTGGAAATATGTTGTCAATATTTCCCTACGTCGTTCAGACGCAAGGTGATTCATTTCGTTCCGCGGAGGAATGATACTGACTTTCTGTCAAGATTTCTAGCGGGAAACAGCTGTCAGTGTCAAAATAACCTATGATTTAAAAAAAAGTCACTAGATGACCCACCCTTGGTAGCCAGCATATGAGGCTTATCAGACTGCGGACTAGTTCCTTGTTGGTTCCTCGGTGGAGCATCATCCACTACCCTGCTCTGTGGAGTCTTTTGGTGGTCTCCATCGTTAGAAATAGTCACACAAATGCCCCACTTACCGCTCGTTACCGCCGACAACACGCTGTTTCCTATCTATTCTCTCTGCTAGAAGAACGCCAACCTTATGACAAATTTTCATCTAGCTTCTGAGGGGAATCTACTCCCGCGATCGTTGCAGATTGAGAGGCTTTGAGGCGCCAAGGAGAACTTGTGTCTCAAGAGTGCCAGTTCCTACCTAAAGATTGGTCGACACCAGAGAAGATTTACGAACTTATGACGGGTTTCTCAATTTTTTTCCTTGAAATCCAGACTCAAAAGTCAAGCCGTCATTCCAACGGACCTTTTTGCCCCGCAGATCTGAAGACTCTCACCCAGTGGATTACGCAACAAAGGACGTCTACCATTAAGGGGGCACACAGAAGTGGAGAAGGGTCTCTACCAACTGGAGAGAGCTAACAAATGATCATGCTGGCTGCAGAGACTTTTCGGTTGAAACCCAGAGCCACCTCGGACTTAAGCTCCATTTAAAGAAAGACGAAAGGAGAAGATCTGAAGAATCTACAATTTCGAAGCCTCAACCCGCTTAAAGTGAATCTGTTTCCTTTTCTTCCCACGGCATTCTTTTCACATGATCCATCTCTTTCTGTGATCCTGTGACATCACAGAAAATCACCTGACTTCACTGAACACCGAGACAGCGGTCTTCGATCTCATAGGCGATCTCCAGCTTGTGGTTCGAGGTTCCCTTGTGACCCCTATCACCAAAATCCCTCTACTTGATTGCATTCAAGATCATTCCGTCGAATCCTCTTTGACGGACGCACCGATCAACACAATTGATCTTCTGAATAGGAGAGCATTCGGAACCGATTCTCATCGAGTTTAAGTGACAAATAACCGATCTTCTAGGTCCTATCGATTTCCCTCAATAACCGCTGATCACTGAGATCGACACTAGAACCGAGTGATCACTGACGACCTAAACATTCTGGAAGATTTGACAACTCTGCGTGATTGGAATCTGACGGTGGACACAAAATGAAGATCAGTGATCCTCGATTATTCTTCGAGACCTACAGGGAAACCTTGCGATCACTTACGATCTGAAGATCGTTGAAAGCCTAAGAGCTCTGTGCAAGTGGCAACTCGGGATGAGTGAAAAATGAGGATAACTGATCGTCGATCAGTCTGCAAGATCGGCAAGCCTAGCCGAACCTAGCCACCGACGAAGATCATCCAAGGTCTGCGCGATCGGTAACTGAAGATGATCAAAAAATGAGGATCAGTGATCCTCAATCAGTCTTCGAGATCGACAAGAGAAGCTGAAGATCACTAAAGATTTGCGGATCGTTAAAAACCTAAGAACTGGACGATTGGACACAGGAGATATGCGGAAAATAAAGATCAGTGATCCTCGATTAGTTCTCGAGATATTTAGGGGAACCTAGCGATCACTGGCGATCGGAAGATCATCGAAAGTTTGGGGACACTGCACGATTGGCAACCCAAGATGGACAAAAAATGAGGATCACTGATCCTCGGTCAGTATGCAAGATCGACAAGAGAACCTAGCGATCACTGAGATCTTCGAAGGTCTGCGCGATCGGTAACAAAAATTGAGGATCAGTCTTCGAGATCGACGAGAAAACCAAGTGATCACTGACGATCACTGAAAAACTCTAGACGATCGGGAACCGATGATGGGAAGGAAACGAGGATCAGTAATTCTCGATCAGTTCTCGTAACAACTGATCGGCGATGCTGTGGAAGCCACTTTCAATGAATCCACGATTCATTTTCAAGGTCTCTCCTCTGTTTAACTGCAGATCATCCTCCAAAACCCCTCCGCAATCTTTTGTTCTTAAAATTGCAAGCAATTCCCCATCAAATCACACTTACCTTCAAAACCGGAAAAAATGCATTTCCTTCGATTAACGATCACCATCTCTGCTTGTGCCACACGGTCACGATCACTGATCTCCCCCAACGATCGCTCCAATTACTCGACCTTCTAAAAAAAACCCATAAGCCACTCATGATTGCTTAAATCTCTGCTCAAAGTTCCAAAAATACGTCACACGCACACAGAAAGCGCACTCACTGACCTCGTTTCTGCAACAAAAACGTTCTCATTTTCGCCACAAGATCTCGCTCGCAAGTGCCTTGAAATGCGGTCGCCTGGTTTCACGAACGCAGACCATCGCCAGCGCAGTGGGTGACATTGTCCTCCCTCGCCCGCCTGCACCGGCTGGAGTAGCAGAAATTTCACTTCGCAAAAATGGGTCTCTTCGGTGGGCACTCTCAAAAAAAAAGTAATTTTCCAATCAAGCGCAACAACTGATGGACGGGAGTCATCTCTCTGCGCGTGCGCACGCGCCAGAACAGCCGATGACCCATCGGCGGCATGGCAGGTATCCAGCGGCGGGCTGCCAGAACAGAAGAAAGCATTGAAACCGAAATCGAATCCATTTATCACCGTCGCGTCGGAAGGATGTGTTGTGCTGCGGTGCAACAAGTCCGCACGATCTACTGTCGCCGCATCCTCCGCCTCGACCGCTGAGTCGAAATTGATCGCTCCATTGGCATCGGTCCACGTCTCGGTTGTCTTTTCGTTGTTGTCGTTGTTGTTGTTGTTGTTGTTGCTCCGCGATCGTTGTCGTGGTCGTGGTCGTGGCAGTTGGCGTCGTCCCCCCGGAGTTGGGGGAAATCGGTCAGAATGGTGGCCGAGACAAAAGGAGGTCACTCGATCAAATTTTCAACTCAGCGTGGTATGCGCACGGCTCAAGGCAAGGAGAACTCCACGAACTGTTCGCGGTCGAGATTCGTCCGAGATCCAAAGTGAAAAGGAAAAGATACCAGTCCTCTCCTCCCTACCCCACCGACCGACAAGGATGACGCGGCGGCGGCGGCGACACGCGAAACCAAATACAGACAAACAAACAAACGAACGACCTTAAAAGTCGTCGCTGTCGTTAATGCCGTGCTTTTGTTGTTTTTCTGTGTTAAATTCGACAGAAACAACAACAACAGCAACAGCGACGACCAGCCGAACAGATGGAGTCGCTCAGCGTTCGTTCGAGAGATTTGCATTTAACCTGCTTTCACCGGTGTCCCGCGAGAGTGATGGCCATGGCGGCAGTGTGTAGGCGGCTGTGGTGGTGCCTGACTTCGGCGGCGTTTTCTAAAACAGGATCTGAGCGGTTTGGCCTTTTCGGCGGTGGTGCCGTTTCACTCTTATCCGTTTTGGCAGAGGCAGATGGCGGGTGGCAGTGGCGCGGCGGTGGTAAACAAAGATAAGACAAGAGAGCGAACGCTTGTGGCCGAGTGACATGGTCACTACATGATTTCAATTTGCTCAGCGGATTTTATTCCGGAATCTAAGGTCGTCGCTGAGGAGGCGGGGGAATGGTGTATGTACCTCTTATGCCGTTTCAAGATAAATAGCCTGTTGGCGCGCGGTCTTATCGGATTTGGTGATGGCGCAAAAGCAGTGCCGCCGCCGCCGCAGTGTCATTCCCCGAGCGGAGATTAAGACAATAAATTGGTCGGCCTCAGCTGATGGCTGGCCCATTCTGTTCGGGAGAAATTTGTGATAATGAATTGCAGGAGAGGCGGCGGTCTGTTGACTGGAGGGATTGGGAAATGCGATTAATGACGCCTTTTTGTGGGAGGTAAGGTCGCGCCAATGGAAAGTCTTGTCTGAGTTCGTGAAATTTGCTCGCTATTTCACTCTGATGGGCGCTGCTGCTCGGTGATTTCGCAAGCGCATCAGTGGCTTGATGTTAATCCTGATGTTTTCGTGCGGTTTAGTTGTGGGACTCTTTGGAGAATCCTCTGTTCCTCTAGGGGACGACAAAGCATGTTTGATTGAAAATTCCGCCTGAAAGTATGCAATGCACAGATGCCCATTAGCAAAAAGGCGCTGATGGGCATGGTGCCAAGCAAATCTAAGCTTACCTTTGAGCATCCTTCAGTTTATTGCTCATCTAAAAAGAGGGCAAATGTTGATCATGCTTTAAGGACGACTAGTGCTCACATTTCGTGTTTTCCCTATCAGTGGCACGATCACTGAGGATCATCAGTGGATCACCAATAGTCTCTGACGATCACGGAGAATTTCCAAAACTTCTTAAAGACAATCAACGATCATTGATCATCTTTGAGGATCGCCAGCGATCAACGAGGATCATCGACGATCAACGAGGATCATCGACGATCAACGAGGATCATCGACGATCACCGTGGATCATCGTTGATCACCGAAGATCTTCGACGATCACCGAGGATCATCGACGATCACCGAGGATCTTCGACTATTACCGAAGATCATCAACGATCACCGAGGATCATCGTTGATCACCGAGGATCTTCGACGATCACCGAGGATCATCGTTGATCACCGAGGATCATTGACGATCACCGAGGATCTTCGACGATCACCGAGGATCATTGAAGATTACCGAGGATCTTCGTAGGATCTTCGACGATCACCGAGGATCATCGTTGATCACCGCGGATCGTCGACGATCACCAGTGGTCACTGACGATCAACGAGGATTTCCAAAACCTTTTGAAGCTAATTCCCGATCATTGAAGCTCTGATGATCACCGAGGATCTTCGATGATCACCGAGGATCATCGACGATCACCGAGGATCACCGATGATCTTCATGCAGCCGGTTCAGTGAACTGATGAGCTGTTGCCCCTGCAGTATGTGACATTCATCCGGATGTCCCTCTCGAATTCCAGACCTATCTCAGTTCAAATCACGACATCCGCCCCATAAACTCAATCTCACGCCCGACTTTACATCAGTGACTAATATCGAACCACATTTTCTCTTCTCTTTCCAGGTAACTATACGTGAATTTGACTAAAACCTCAATTATATCTGTAAGTACTCATTGCCTCACGTCACTCCACGCATATTAAGTTCCCAAGTTTCACATAGACACCGCGCAATAACGTATCTAGATGTGCCAAAAGCAGCAACAAAGCGACGAACCAAAAACGACTTGATATGACAACTTTTCAAAGCATCGCCCTACGTGCTTAACAGCGCCGCGTACAACTGAAAGGCCCCTAAATTTGGATTCCCTAAAGCAAGAGCAAGCACTTCCATGCCAAGAGGCCATGCCACACATCACACGCTCGACGCGAACTGAATATTGATGAGGTATCGGATGAGCGGGACGAGATATGGGCGTACTTAATTGAGGCTACTTCGCCTGTAATGAGAGGGGAATTTACATGTGTACGAGCCTTGTAATTGGCAGTTAACTGGTAATTTGTGTTATCACTGTCTGACGAGTTAAGCGAACTAGGGCAGCATGCATACCTGAGTGAAGATGTCAGAACTTAAGTCCGTGGGGTCAATAGTCGACAGAAGATGATGGTCTTGATGATAGAAGGCTGGGGATGAAGAGTTGAATTTGAGGGCGGTGCTGGCGTCCAGAGTTGCGGGGATGTTGCTGATGAACTGAAATAGGGCCATGCTGTGCCAAATTGGCCTTATCCTTCACATCTGGCTGAGACCTTGTCAGTCACATTTGCCTGAGGGCTTGTCCGTCACATCTGCTTGAGACCTTGTTCGACACATCTGCCTGAGGCCCTGTTCGTTATATCTGCTTTAGGCCTTGTCCGATACATCTGCCTGAGGCCCTGTCCGTCACATCTACTTGAGGTCTTGTCCGTCACATCTGATTGAAGACTTGTCAGTCACATCTGCCTGTTGTCTTGTCACATCTACTCGAGGCTTTGTCCGTCACAACTACCCGAGGTCTTGTCCGTCACATCTGACTAAGGGATTTTTCCGCAAAGACCTTGCTGTCAATTCGTCGTTTTGTTGAAGAATAGGGTCCAAAAAATGACGATTACTGATGTCCCTCCACTGATGTTATTAACACCATAAGTACGCCACCTGGAATGTCGAAGCTATGGGCGATTGCCTCACAAAAGATCAAACCTTAACTGTCATTCTTTCCTTTATGGACCAAGTAACTCAACGTCATCCATGATCACCAAGAATAAGCGACGATCGTTAAAAGTTTCAGACGATCACTGAGTACCAAATACAAACGAAGATCAGCGGCGATCACTTGTGACCTCGACGATTACTGAAACTTGGCAAAGATCAGCGAAGCTCATCGATGACCATCAACGATTTTCGACGTTTACTGGCACAAACCGATCGCCAACAAGAATTGAGGATCCTCAGCAATCACCGGTGATGACCGATGGTCACTGACGATCACTTGGCTTATCGACGTCGCTGATCGTTGAACACCGTTTATTGGCACAAAATGATCGCCAACAAGAACAGGACCATCAACAACACTTGGCTTATTGACGTCGCTGGTTACTGAACACCATCGACGATCACTGGTGATGGGTGGATCATCAACAATCATCGACTATCACTGAGAACATTCAAGCTTCATGATGATCATCGATTACCAGTGGAAGTCGTGCGTTCGTTGAGGATCATCAACGACCATCAACGATCATGTGGGATTTTTGTCGATCACTGGCGTCGATCATCGATCACTGATGATCACCAGGGACAGCCGACGATCGCCTATGATCATTGGGTTTCTTTGACAACCATCTATGGTCTTCTTTCCCATTTCCCGCAGTAAATTTGACACGTACGACTTCGTTTTGCGCAACCATTTCCATTGCGCAACTACGGGACATTCTCGCGAAACGCGCTATTTATATTAATATGTCTGCCATTCTGACAGCTGTCTGCTTTCTATTCTATGAATACGCTCCGCACTGTCCACGGAATGTCATAATCATTCGTCATTGTAACATTTATTTGCGGGGCCTCCATGCGGGCACCCTAGTATGATCGTGTGGGCACTGGCACATAACATTCCCCCGTCACACATATTAACACTGACGCCGCCCCCGTCCGCAGTCGCGTCGCACGAACGTATGCACCCATAGTTGTAGCCACGTTTAGCCGCAAACTATTTAGTCCTTTGCTTTGCACTTAGCCACAGATACACAGAGGGAACTGAGTTGGATTTGTATTAGACGTGGTCGTCTAACTGACAGCAGTGCTGTGAGGCTGCCTCTTGTTTTAGACTAATTCGTGTCAGAGTCTCTGACATTTCGACTGGATTTGGTGGTGCGCCAGTACCAACGCTACCGTCACCGATATCGCCGTCCACAGTCCACCACACCGCTTCTGCTGCTGCTGCTGCATGCATTTGCTTGTCTACGTGAATGCATTATTAATCACAATTAGCAGGCATTTGCATGTGGGATTTTGTTGTTGTCCAGCACTCTCCTTAGATGTCTAGCTGAGATTTTTTTTTATTCAGAATGAAGCCAAGTGAATGGTATGCGCAGGGCTGAGTAGTGGTACGTGTGGGTTGGGGTAGAATACTGGGAACAGCTTGCGGATTTTATTGACACTTATTCAAATTTGAAGATTGATTTGAGATTGAGAATCGATTGTGGGTACCGTTATGATCGAGAAGTATCGGGTTTTCATGGGAAAGTTGCTGAGATGATGAGGGAACGTGGAGTTGGTCAGGAAAGGACCTGGTCGTGGTCAGGGGACTTGGACATGATCACATTTGCACAAAAATGTAGCGGTCCGATGATCGTGAGTGTGGGACGGTGATGCCACCCAAGCTGGTGGCTTTTCAAGAGAAGTTTTCAATAAACGACTAATCACGGACATGAGTTGGCTTAGATTCAGAGCAATCAGTCGAATCAGCAGAGCGGTCTCCCTCGAGAAAAAATTCTCACTACGATTGCTACAATCCCTTGTATAACGTCCAGTGCTGAAGATCAGTCCACAGAGGCATCTGCCTTTCCATTAGATTAGAGGCTTTTGTCTCCGAGTGTCTTTCCTGGAGTTCCCAACCTATGGCCCAGCAGTCTCATATTTTTCTTGATACCTGCTAGAGTCGTCGATCATGAGTCTTGATCGACATGCAGTGACAGTCATCATCCTTATGGTCGTCTCGATCGATGAGGATCGAAAAAAATCATCAAATCTCAGCTCATTCCCAATCATTGAACAACAAGGGTTTCTGACGATCAGTGGTGACCTGGAGATCAGAGAACTGAAAGTGGAACCAAAGTGGGGACTGTTTTCTCACCACTGATCTTCACTTAGGTTGTGAAACTGGGGACAGCCTTACGATCGTCTCGATCGATGAGAATCTCAAGAAATCGTCAAATCTCAGCTCATTTCTGATCGTTTGGAACGACCAGGGTCTCTGACGATGATCAGTACTCATCTGGAGATCTTAAATTTAAAGAGGGGACCATGCCAACCACGGGGAAAGTCTTCTCATCATTGATCTTCTCTTTGAAGCGTGGCTGATCACTGAGGATAGCTCACTCAAGAAAAAAATTCGTCTGTTGTAGTTGAATATTTTTGCGGATCAACGAAATTGGACGACCGTTGCGGGTGCCACTTTTGGAAGTTGACTGTCCCTGGGATCAGAGACTTTCACTAAAAATAGGAAATATTCAATGATGCCCTTGGTGATCACCACTGACGATACGAGATCGGAAGATCATGGTTCACTCAACAACAACGACTATATAATTGGAAGTGAAATCGATTGAATTATGATTCCTTTATCTAGCTGGACTGGAGTTACTTTCAGTTCGCTGACCGATCTTGCCAAGTAGAAGTCCTTGACAAGATCGGTTAGATCATGATCAAGTTGACCGAATGCCTTTTGTGACGCAGAACAGTAGATTTTTGTCTTGAGGGACAACAACTCTTTATTTCACCCAAAATTTGAAAGTTTGACGTGTGATCTTTCACCAATTTTTGAGAGATCACACGTTGAACGAGCTACTGGGGTTCAATTTGAGTAAGTGCAACCCACCACAAGTTCCCAACCAATTTTATCCCCGATTTCACAGAGTTCCCGGACAAAGATTGTGTATAACTTGAGGTTTCTGTCTGCTGTCAGAAGATTTGGGCTTTCTTGGTAAGAAAATGGGAACGTTGCCTGACCCAGTGACCTACGTAGCTTCTCAAAATTGAGTACCTATTCCAAATCCACTCCCAGAGTTCCCCTGATCAAAATTGGGTAACTATTCCTGTGATCGAAGGTGAGACCCCACACTCCTTCACCACCACATCTACCCTCCGAAACCACACTCGAATCGAAACACCCGTGCATAACACTTAGGCCCCATCTTTTGAACCCCACATTTAGACCTCATCCAGAAACCGCCAATTACAACACAAACACAACACGTACACGTTTAGTGAATACAACTACCGATCGCTCTAATTGCCTAACAACTCCCCGGAGCCATCGCCCTCCACACCTTTCTCAATTGTGAGCCGTTATCTTGAACACCACACGACATCCCATCGCATAATAGTCAAAGATCGCTCCCCCCCTCTCTCTGTATCTTCTCATTAAACCCTAAACACACTAATTTCCCTCGACTTCCATCATAAATCAGATAGAAACCCAGCAAAGTCCAAGAAGATACGCGTGAGCGCAGTGAGATACTTTTTCTTTTTTTCCTCGATTTTTCTTGTTTTCATCAAGCGCTCCTCAACCATCATCAATTAGTGTTGCATTGAGAGAATGTTTATACAAAATGCTGCACGCAACATGATGCATTTCACTCTCTCTCTCTCTTTCTTTGTCTGCCGATCTCTCGCACACACTCACGCGCAGTTGACCACTTTTCCCTGGCAGTCCCCGAAAGAGGGACGGAATGCCACTGCAGCTGATGATGATGGAAAACTCCCTAAATTTCGATCCATCCAGTCACAGCGAAACTGTCACGCCGCCAGCACCATCGGGCCGCAGAACACCACACTCATTTCGTATCTAGTCGAATCTAAGAAGTGTCTCGCTTGAGTATCTTTCGGGACGGGAGAACGAGATCGGGGTCTGAATCACGGAATTGTCGATCGCCGTCACTTTTTGGATTGAATGCGTTTTTCCTCCGAAGAAAAACTTTTCAAAGACCATCGAGCGGCCTGCCTCTCTCTCTGTGTGCGTGTTCATTCATTCTTTGTGTTTTTTTTTCTCTCTGCTTTTCGGCATTCTGAGAGATCAGTGCGCGGGTAGAAAGAAATCCATTTTATCGATCGTTTAGTTCGGTTCCGTTTTCAATGTGCGATCGTGATCGTTGCCGTAAGGTCTTGCAGTCGGTGCTTTGCTCGGGCGACAGTGTGCTCTGGTGTTGGTGGTGATATATGAAGTTCGAGTGCTAATTGACTTTTATCGCGATCGGGAGAACGGAAAATTCTTTTACAAGTGATCGCGTGTGATCGTGCCAAGCAAACTTCACTGTAAGTGTGTGGGTGTGTGTATCTGTTAGTTTAGATCTTGAGTTTTCACACATTTTTCTTCTTGTCCCATGCCGGGGTGAGCAAACAGAATCTCAAACAATTAGTCCCATGATCCTCGATCATCCGGCGATCCTCCGATGAATAGGTTCCCTCTATCTGGTCGGTCTGTGCGGGATTATGTCAACAGAATTAACGCCGACAATCAAAAGGACAAACAAACGACGAAAAGAATGAAAAAAAAAAACATATTTTTGAAGGTCCCAGCGATGCGGTGAACCTTATTAGCCAGCCACAGCGAAGCACACGCAACACCTTGAGGTATACGATATCCGCGTTCACACGATGTGATCGCGATGGGCGATTTCTTCCGATGCGTGTGTGCGCAGGGATGGTGGGAAATTCTCTGTGGAGGTTGTTAAGCTAGGAATTTATTGGTGAAATCCCTTTCTTTAGTGGCACATCGGCTGCGTCCTCGCCGCCTGTGTCCGCCTCTTATCACTCACTTGCTTTCCTGTTCGGCTTTCTGAAGCGTATTGGTATTTTAATTGCTTTATTTGTGTTTATTCAGTTCTGTGGCTGGTCTCGTTTTCGTTTGCTGCGTGCTGTTCCTGTGCCTGCCTGGTGGCTTTGGGGAAAGATCTTGCGCAAGAGTGTTGAAATCACTTGCCGGATGTTGTTGTATCTTCATGGCTGTTTGGGGATTGGTTTTGATTTCTGTTTCATTGGGTAACATTCCATTTGTTTAGATCTTTTCGGTGTTGCAACATACATGGGAGTTTCGGTGGACCTTCTTCTGCTGATTTACATTGCGGCGTACCTCAAGGTTGTGCGAGGTGACCTGTTTTTTGTTTGAATTGATTATTTGGGTGAAGAATTTGGTTAAGGAGAGCAAAAGTGCGAAAGATTCATGTCCAGTCGATGTGCTGAGGGCTTTTGAAGATAGGGCAGTGATTACTGATCGTGAAGGTCAGCGATCGCATCTTCACACTACATTCTAATTAGTGATTGGGTTGAGCAACGATCGCGGTGGTCAGCAATCATCAAGATCAGTGATCGAGAATATCAATAACGGTGACGATCAGTTATTGCGAGAACCGTCGCTTTCGAGGATTAATGGTCGTAATGATATATGATCGTGCATATTTATGTTCACGTGAGGATTAGCGATCTCGAGGATCACTGTTTGTAAGAATCAGTGATCGCGAGCTTCAGTGATCTCGAGCATCAGTGGTCTCGAGGATCAGTGGTCTCGAGGATCAGTGATCTCGAGGATCATTAGTCTCGAGGATCAGTGGTCTCGAGGATCAGTGATCTCGAGGATCAGTGGTCTCGAGGATCAGTGATCTCAAGGATCAGTGGTCTCGAGGATCAGTGATCTCAAGGATCAGTGGTCTCGAGGATCAGTGATCTCGAGCATCAGTGGTCTCGATGATCAGTGATCTCGAGCATCAGTGGTCTCGATGATCAGTGATCTCGAGGATCAGTGATCACAAGATTCAGTCCCGTAATGATCAGTATGTATTTGTAAGGATTCAGCGATCGTGAGGCTTAGTGATCGCGAGGATCAGTGATAGCGAGCATCAGTGATCTCGAGGATCAGTGGTCTCGAGGATCAGTGATCACAAGATTCAGTACCCGTAAGGATCAGTATGTATTTGGAAGAATTCAACGATCGTGAAGATCAGTGATCGCGAAATTCAGTAAGTGCTAGGATCAGCGATTGTTCGGATATTTGATCGCAAAAATCAGTGACGACGGTCACTGATTGCAAGATTCAGCGACCGAAAGGATCAGTGATCGAGGGGATTATTTATTCTGGTCCTCACAATCTGCTTGTAAAAATCACTGATTTTGAAGATCAGTGATCATGTTGACAAATAACTGTAAGAAACAGTGATACCGAGGATCACTGATTGTGAGGATCAATGATAGCCATAATCATCGGTTGGGAAGATCAGCAGTTGTAAGTATCAATGATCGTGAAGATCAAATATCGTTTGGATCAGTGATGGTGATCGTGATCGTTAGAATCAGCTATCGAATTAATTAGTGATCGCGGAGATAACTGCTTTCGAGGATCACTTGTTGAGAGGTTGAGAGGATCAGTAGTCGAGTTGACAAGTAGCAAGAATGGTGATAATCGCCATGATCATTGATTGCGAAGATCAGCAGTGACAGGAGTCAAATGATCGCGAAGATCAAGTATCGCTAGGATCATTGATCGTGATATTCAGTCACAGTGAGGATCAGTGATCGTGAGAATCTAGATTGTGAGATTCAGTGATAGCTTTCATCAGTAAGATTCACTGGTCGTGAGGGTTAACGAATGAGGATCAACGATCCTGAGAAATAAGAAAATTCACTGATCGTAAGTTAAAAAATTGCTAAGTCGAGTGGTTACAATTGTGAACTATCACAAGTTCCAACGTTGATCGTGATCACTAACTCTAGTGACTGTGAGGACGTTCAAACCTAAGTCAGGTCCACTATTGGGTTGCTGTTGAATAGAAGATCCAGGTAAAGATCAATCGGCACATCATCCATGACATCGATCTGGTGCCGTCTTCCCCCAGATCAATATCTACATATTCTCTTAAGAAGCTTTGATCACCAACAAAAGCATTGCACGTGCCCTGCATCAGACAAGAGATCTTAAGCCCTTGCTGCCACCAAATCCCTCAATAATCCGATGTTCTTCCGAATACCTCCCACTCTCTAATTGTAATCACAACATTCTAAGGCCAATAGTGCACCCTGGTTCTTGTTCATTCCACTGCCTCGATCTGATGACATCACCCAATCAAAGAAGCTTATCATCAGTCTCAGATTGTTTACTCCGAAGACGACGCCTAGCCATCTCTTCAGACCGTCTGCTGTTGATCGGCACAAATCTTCTCACGACCTATGTCAACAAACTCGACGAAGTCTAATCTAATTCGTCTTCTCTCTCATACACGCACAGACACAGGCACCAAGTCAGCGTAAACAGCGTCGCCTCACACCGAATTAACCTTTAACCCGATCGGATACGCGTACTCCGTGCCTAATGGCTCAGTAGCGCAAATGACAAGAGAATTATTCTGATTCATCATCGTCATCATCACCCTCTTAGTTGCCTGCGGATGGATTGGGGGGGAGAACAATGACACGCATTGTGGCTTTATGGGGACGTTGCTCATGCTGCACACATGGATCGCATCGTGTCCCTTCCGTCTCTTTTTTTCTTTAATTTTCTGGAGCTGCCGTGGAATGTTGAGATTCTTTTTCGGTGCGATGTGGTGGCGGCTCCAATATCCGCTTTTGGAAACAAAGACTTCGTCGATGGCTGCGCTGTGGAGTGATTTTCACCTCGATTTGGAATTTTTCCTCTTCACAGCGTCGGCGGCGGCAGAAATTGGGGCCATCTGGAGGCCGTATTCGACGACAGTTTGAACCTCCAATCTGATCTCTGTCAATTCTAGAGCAACTGTGCAGGGGGAGGCCAAGTGAGCTGAGGCACACTGACACAGAGTGGGAGCGTGATTTTGAAGTAGAACGAGATCAGGGCACAACGGGGTTAACAAGAAAGGGGGTGAGACTTCGGTAAGGGAGCAGTTTTGGAGTGGAAGTCTGCTCAGATTGATCTGCCTTCCCTCCCTCGTGTCGATGCTGGAATCTGTTTCAAGAAGATTTTGTTGCAATCAAGTGGCAGCGCAGACCTGCTCTCTATCGTCTGCTCTTTCTCTAGAGAAAACTTGAGCAAACGCTGCCTTTGACTTAAAGTAAATTCAAAGCAAAACAGAAGAGTAGTCAAGATGCAACCCTGTGGCACCCCAGAAAACTTGCTCTTAGATATGTCCAACAGCAAAGAGAAGGAAAGACTCAAAGCCAAATAGAAGGGTAGTCAAAATGCAACCCTGTGTCACCCCAGAAATCTTGCTCTTAGCGATGTCCAACAGAGAAAATACGGAAGGCAATCCATCACCTCTGATTACCTCATCGCTAATCCCGACCTTTGATTCCATTCGAATCCCCTTTTCACTTAATGCGATCGCCTCAACGGAATTGTGCGAATCAGAATGCGTATCGAACGATTTCTGACAAAACAAACTCATCACCGGGTGACTGACTTGATCAGATCCAGTTACTATTTCAGGAAATTCCATCACCACTCTTGGCATTTAATTGCGTCGCACACAGCAAACATCAGATAAATCTATCCAGCATGACAGAATTGCCAAAAATGGTACTCAATCGTCGGCCGGATGGCCTTCAAATGGCTTACACTCGCACATACACGCCCGCCTGCCTGCGGAGAACTCACTTGTAGCCCACACTGTGCACCCGCAAAGCAACACACCGATCATGTGTGTACATCCATGAGATACACAGTAATTGCAATTATTAGTACGCGAGTGCACCATTAATCCAAGCTGGTCCGTTGCCAGTATGACGTGCGAGTACTCTCCAAAGTGCGTACTACGCACTGCAATACACTCGATCGCGCGCCGTCGCCATCACCGCGACCATCGCATGGAGTCTCGGGCAACAAAAGTTAATGACCAGTAGCCGCCAGAGCAACAAAAACCGAGCCACAGCTTAGATACAGATACACAGGCGAGTGCGGGCAACAATGGTTTAGTGTGTGCCCGGCTAAAAATAGTTAAGAACGCCGCCGCCGCCGCGCTCGCACCAGAATGTCTGAACCCGAACCCCGTGTGCGATGATATGATTCTGATTTAATGGCTCTCCGCTCTCGCTCATGCTATACGCGAGCTCTGTGTTAGCTTTGGGAGCTCAGCAGGGCCCTGCGTCTGTGTTGGTTAAGGCTATTATCTTCGGTTATAGTTCGTTGGCTGCACTAGGTTTTAGTTTTTCCCTTGTGTGCGCCATCTAGTGTTGCTGGTGTATTGTGCTGCCTGAGACGTGAGTTACGCTATGGATCACACAGTTTAAGGAATTCCATATAAAGGAGCCCCGACGGGACCGCGTCGAGCGTAGAGAATGACGGTATTGTCAGTGTCGCTGGCGGTGCGGTGTTATGAAATGACATTCCCAAGATGTAGTTGTTAGGGGTCTTGAAGTGTGTAGACTTGGCAATTAGGAATGCCTGGCAACGGGGAGCTGGCAGGCAGTTTGCTCTGGAAACTGTCGCCTGACATATGAAGCCGTTGATGCCGACAGTGTCGCCAATATCCTCTACCTTCCTCTCTCTCTCTCGTTCTCTTGCTCTCTCAGCACCTTTGTGGGTTTTCTTTTGAAGTTCTGACGGTTGTCGATGTTGTTGCTATGGTGGTGGTAGTACATTCCAAAGATGTTTTCTAGACGCCGTCAGTGATGTGTGGGGATGGATGAGTTTTTTTTTCTATTTTTTTTTTGCTCGATTATGGTGCAGTCGTGCGTTGCACGTTTGCTTGCGGAGATCAGAGCAGCGACCTTCTTGTGCGTTAGGTGACCTTCTGTGGGGGTCTAGGTTATGGAGTTGAGGGTCTATTTTTTGGTGTAATTTTGACGGGTGGTGGAAGGATGGCGAAATTTGTCCTAAAAACTGCGACGTCACGTCAACAACTGGGACGTCATTAAGTCAGGTTTGTAAAATTCTTTCAAAAGGCTATCGGATCATTGGCCATTCCTCAACTTCAGACGACCAGAATTTCAGACGGCCAAAATATCTGACGACCAGAATTTTAGGCGACCAGAATTTCGACGACCTTGTCCTAAAACTGATCTAAATTTTGGAGCGGCAAAGTTCAGAATTGTCTCTAGCTTTCCAAAGACGATAAGATGCATTCTTCGTCCACCAGACTTTCTCGAATCTGTCGCTTAAATTGACTTGATAGGAGCATGTCAGAAACAGTAGAAGAGTTGGTCAAAATTTCAGAATTTTTGGACAAAATTTTGGTTTCAACTTTGTCTCGAAAGTGGACTAAATTGTGTGACAGACAAGGAACACAATAAATCGCAGGTTCTTCGTCTAGCACGCGTTTTATGCTCAGGCGACCAGAATTTCGACGACTTCGTCCTAAAAAAGGCCTAAATTTTGGAGGTACTAAATTCAGAATTGTCTCTAGCTTTATCGAGACCATAAAATGCATCCTTCGTCCATCAGACTTTCACGAATCTGTTACTTAAATCGACTTGATAGGAGCGTGTCAGAAACTTTCGAAGAATTGGTCAAAATTTCGGAGTTTTCGATCAAATCCTTGGCTTTGAATTTATCCTTAAAGTGGACTGAACTGTGTGGCAGTTGAGGAACACAATAAATCTCACTTTCTTAGTCTAGAACTCGTTTTGTGCTCAGACGACCAGAATTTCAGACGACTTCGTCCTAAAAATAGCCTAAATTTTGGAGCGACTAAGTGCAGAAGTCTCCAGCTTTCTCAAGAAGAAAAAATGTGTCCTTCGGCCATAAAATTTCGCGAATCTGTCGCTCAAATCAACTGAATAGGAGCTTGTCAGAGACTTTCGAAGAATTGGTCAAAATTTCGGAATTTTCGGACAAATTTTTGATTTTAACTTTGTCCTTAAAGTGGACTAAATTGTGTGACACTCAAGGAGCACAAAAAGTCCCAATTTTTTAGTCCAGAACACGTTTTGGTCTTCGGGCAACAGCTAAGAAGTTCCTCAAGTTACAATTCTGTCCCGATGAATTTCACGCTGTGACCAGAAATTGGCTATGGACGATTTTCTCCATCGTTTCCGAAGCCATCTTCGAGACATTTATCCTCGTTTTGAGATTTTCAAGTTCTGATCCAAATTTTTGAACCCAATTTGACACGTCATTGGTTAGATGAAGGGACTCCTCCCTCCCAGTCACTTCATGATGTGTACGACGTGCAACGTTCACGACTGTTGAATAGACTCACGATCCATTGAATGATTGCCTTCTCAACTGCCACTCTTAGCAATTCCAGACAGGACGCAATGCAACCTTGAAATGCCCACAGTCTCCCCTCGATCGACAACCAGAATTACCTAACCAAGCTGCCATTTCACAAATCCAGTTCACCATTCCTGGTTCCTCTTATTGCAGAACCACTCTCCAGACTAAGATAGACAGCCAGCAAGCCAAAGGAATGCTCATTTCATGTCCTCTGCCACTGAAAGGCTGTCAGACAGCCTGTAGGAGCCCCTTACAAGCACACCACCAATCTATCCATCAGTCCACGTGACTCAATCGCATTCCAGGGCCCCTCCCCTATAAGGCCCATTAAGGTCGACTTGTCATACAGTCGCAGAGAGATACCCACTGCCGATGGATTTATCCGTCGCACAAGTGTCTAATTAATTATCGACGCCTATTACCCGTTTCGCATACGTTATTACTCAATTCCCTTCCATTTACTTAATTTCGCCCTTCAAGGCAGTCTTGTTGGGTCGTCTCCTGGCCCCGGGGCGCACATGCCAAGTGAGTGGTTGGCTGCGTGCTTATCCTTCGCATGCAGCTGTTCCCGTTGAGACTTCTTTTTCCTTTCAGTGCTGTCTCGCTTGCATTTTGCCCGCTCCCCACCACAGTCCCCGTCCTGCTGGCTGCTGCACTCATTTGGAAAAGGAATTTCCACGGATAGCACGGGGTGGTGGCGGGGAGCGAGAGGAAGGAACAAAAACATTTGCCCTTATCTTCGTGTCACTTCTCCTTGGCTTGGCTGGCATGGCTGCTCCTCGGCTAATCGCGGAGGCACTTCCCTTTCAAAAATGCTGGCTGCCGAGGAGCTATTTTTAAAGGGGATTTCTATTTTTACAGTGCATCCCACATCGGGAGCTGTGCAGAGCAGAGGAAACGGCGATATGGATCCGCTCTCTGGTGGGATCTATTTTTGTATCTGAAATAGGGCACAAATGCACTGGAGAGGAACTGTGATGGAAGTGAGGTCGTTCGCTTCCTTTTCCGATGTACCATTCCGAGAGATGGGAGATGTTCGCTGGTCTGTGTTTTTGTGGAGCTGGTTAGGGACCTTCCTACGTAAATATCGACCTCAATCTGGTTTGGATACGACGTGGATATGAGGCAGTGATCTGATGGAAATGCTATTTACTCGCATTCGTATCTGAGATGGAATCTCGGTGTGTGCTCTGTCAGGGAAAATAAGTCGAGGTTAACCGGTCTGCGCTCCGATGGGGATCTTTTACTTGGAAGTGGACTTTGAAATGGATTTGGCTTCTCTCGAGTTTAAACAGTGAAGTCCTTGGCGAAGAGGGGAGTGGGACAAGGAAGGGTTTTTATTCTCAACTGATATGGAGTGGCTTATGCAATCAGTGGAGGAGAGAAAGGTCCACCCTACACCAAAGAAGAAGGAGACAAAGCTACGAAGATGTGGCTTAAAAGGATACAATGGACGTAGAGCGTTGCTGTAAGCTGCTAGGGCACACACATACCCTCCCACTTAAGCGGATTTAAGTGTGACGCCCTTGGGTTTCCTTGACCAACGTCCAAAGATGAGGCCTATTTAGACCCATCATACAAACAGAAGCAACTTTCTTGGTTTAGGATAAGATTTGTGGGCGAAATTTGCTCTTTCTTGCATAAGACTGGGCTTTCTGTTGAGACCATCGTGTGGCCCAAGTCTTAAGCCTAAACTTTGTGACCAAAGGCCCGTCAGAGCTGAACTTCTATATTTTGAATAACTCGGTGTTGTAAGGGTTGAACTCGTTTACTCAGCTAGATCAAAATATTCTTCGACTTTGAAAACTAAGTTCTAAGCCTGACTCTCAATTTTGAGCACCCCTCCAAGCCTGGCTTGAGTTCATTTTTTTTAAATGCCCATGCTGCGTTCTTTCTATGGGACAGAGTTTGTCAGTCTCAAGAAATCTGAGCCCTGGCGGTGGTTACCGCTCTCTCAAACTTTGGCCCAAGTCAGGCTTAACAACCGCTGAGCTTCAATAAAATCAGACTCAGATCTGAGCTCGGAGTTATCGATGAGGAAACTGAAGAAATCACAATTTTCATCTCTTTATTTACCTCGAATCAAAACCAGGCTTAGAATTCAAGTCGGGCTTTGCAGCAATTCAGTCATTTCGATTAAAAATCTTAATCGGATCTGATTCAGTGCTTCCACTTCATTAGTTTTCTTTTTTTACGAAGAAAGACGCTTGATGAAATCCACTAAGCCTGGCTTGGAATACCCTCCGTTCTCTATCGTGAGTTTCCAATCAAATGGAGCCTTTTGTCTGCAAGACAATCTCACAGAGCTAACTCACCTACGGCGAATGAAGTGAACCTACGTGAAGTTTGGCACGTTAAGCTCGGCTTAGAAAAAAAGTCTGAGTCACAACATGCGTGTATTGAGCACACAGTTGGAAAGCGCCTGTTCTGTTTTTCCTACGATAAAATTGCAAAACTTGTGTTTTAAGCCAAGCTTAGGGTTGGTCTTGGAATTCATCATGGAGTTTCAGGCCGATTTTTAAAAATACGTTTTACCGTTATTTTCTCAGCAGTGCATGCAAAGTCGTAGAATGTTCCCGGCTTAAGCCCAGCTTCATTCTGAGCTACTTCACGCTTCCTTCCCGATCTAAGATTTATACGAAAATTTGTTACCTTACTTTGGATTGATGGAATAAAGTCGAAGTTCAACTCACAGCCTGACCAGAGCATTGATGGCCTAAGCTGAGCTTAACTGACTGATGGATGGATTAAGATAAGCCTGGCTTTGGAAAATCAATCATCTGCACTTATACAGTTCCTTAGCTTAATCTGAATTTGCCGTTGATGGGCTAAGCCTGGCTTAGAAATGAAACGAGCTTGATTCGATTTTCCGTGGTATGCTTCACATGGCCAATTATTGAACCTAAAACCCCTCCACCCTCGTATTAGCTCAATCTGAGTCCACAGTTGATCAGCTGGTCACCAAGCCTGGCTTGGAATGGAAACGAGCTTGATCCGAGGTTGCGTGGCCTCCTTTTTATGGCCAGTTGTTGAACTTAATAGCCCTTCAACTTAATTTGTATTTTCTTGAAAAAGCCTTAATTTTCATGACTTTTCAAGCCTAGCTTACCAAAGTTTGATCCTCCATTGCAAGAGATCTCAATTCCCTTACCTTGTGTCACCTGGCTAATAGATGCATTTTCCTGTTCAAACTGTCCTCCTCCCCCCCTCCACCCTGTCCACTTCAAAGCCGGTCCACTTTCCAGCCACCACACCGCTGTTGCAAATCGCTTCAGAACGCACAATCCAAACACTCCCCTATCCACTCGTCTATCGGTGATAAATTCACGCACATTTCTTCCCGCCATCACCTTCCCCCCCCCACACACACACACGCTCACGTCTAATCTTTGATCAGAACCGGCTTAAATGTGTTTGCAATCCAATCTTTGGCTCACTCTCTCGTTCTCGGACGCGACTCTCCAGCTTTGACCATGGCTTCAAAGATTTATTGGTTCCTACTTGCATTTATGGATTGTTACGACAGTTCTAGGATCGCGACGCAGCTTAGCCCGGTATCTACACTTCATCTGTGCGCCTGTGTGCGTGTGTGTTCGTGTGAAAATTACATTTCGCTCCAAGATTGGTGACCATAGATACGACTATTGACAGTCACTGGTCAAGCAGCAGTTGAGCCTGGTTCTGGTGGCCCTGTGTGCCAGGCGGCGAGTGATTAATGTGAAAACGAAGTCGAGGCATAAGGGAACCATTATCATAACGGAACTTTTCTTACTCGTACTCGTATGTGTAAGCCTAAGCAGCACAACAGTGGTCAGTGGTGAGACTGGGGAGCTGATGCTGGTTCGGTTGGAGATTCATTAATAAGCACCAGCAGGCTGGTGTTAAGGATAAACGAAACATCGTCGACGGAGTTATTAGCGACACATTGTAAATCAGAAGCCTCGGGGGGAGGGAGTGTGTGTGTGTGTTTTTGTTCTGGACACGATTCTGATGATGCAACAAGTGCTTGAGTAAGTCCAGCACGTTCATACATCTCGGGAATGGTTTCTGTGATTAATCGTTTGGGAAGACATGTCAGAGCAACGGCTTTGGATAACGTGGAAGCTGCTTCTTGCGCGGAAGGATTTGGAAGAGATTGGAAGACATTCCTTGACGTTGCCGTGTAGTTGAGAGATCGAAGGCGATAGTTGTTCATTTGATTGCATCGACTAGGAGTTTTTTGCACTCTTTGAGGGGGTATGTGGCGGTTATGGTGGCGCCAACGACGCGATCGTCTTGAAAGACTGATAGAAGGCAGAAACTCAAGAACAACGATCGAAATTCGACGATCGCTGCCCTTGGGCTCACACATTCCTTGGGCTTGAGAGTGGCTTTCACTCATTTCAACGAACTTCAAGATAGATCACCGATCATCGACGATCATTGTCCACGAAATCTGAGATTTTAAGTCATGAAGAGCCACCGAAGATCAGCTTCCAGAGTTAGTATCACTTATTAGAGCCTCTGTGCTTCTGTAGAACCTTAAGGAGGCGATCATGTTGCTAAGATCGGCAACTGATCTTGACTGATCTTCAACTCAGTTTTCTAACTTGAATTGATTTTCAGTCTCTGGCAGGAGAACAAAGAGATCATAAACTTCTGTTTGTACCCTAAGATCCAACGATCGATGGCCGCCTTCTAGCATCGCCGCGGTGGATAGCGGATGGATCGGAGGTCGCTTTCTATCGTCGTACAGTCGTACAAAGGCTGCCCTCTGTTGGGGCATCCGCGATCGAAGGTCGCCTCCTAGCATCGCCGCGGTCGCCTTCTAGCGTCGTACAGTCGTACAAAGCTACCCTCCGTAGGTGCATCCGCGATCGAAGGTCGCCTTCTAGCATCGCCGCGGTAGATCGCGGATGGATCTTAGGCCGCCTTCTAGCGTCGAGGCGGTGGATCGCGAATGGATCGAATGTCGCCTTCTAGCGTCGCTCAGTCGTACAAAGCTGCCCTCTGTTGGGGCATCCGCGATCGAAGTTCGCCTTCTAGCATCGCCGCGGTGGCTCACGGATGGATCGTCGTACAGTCGTACAAAGGCTGCCTTCCGTAGGGGCATCCGTGGTGTATCGGGGATGGATCGAAGGTCGCATTCTAGCTTCGTACATTCGTGCAAAAGCTGTCCACTATTGGGGTCCAAAGACATAGGCCCTTGCATATCCTTGACGAGTGCATACAGCTGATCATTTAGTCTTAAGTCCCTTAAAGTGTTCCACAATTGATCATCCACCACAGAGAGCTGAAGAAGGGCAAGACAACCCTCGACTTTATTCGAACACGTCCTCCATTTTCTCTGGATTTGCTTGCAGCCTTTGTTCCTACCCATCAGACATCAGACGCTCTTAAAGGAGGCGCCAGTGATGCGACGACATTGTGGTTCGTTCCACTGGCCTCATAGAGTTCTATTTTCAGAAAAAGTGTCGTGTGAAGATGTCCTCTGGGGAGTGTCACAGAGGTTGCTCCCATTTTCTATTTTCAACTTTCATTCCTTCGTCTTGTCACTGTCAACGAGCTCATAAAAGCCGCCTAGCGTGACTAGAGCTCACGCGGAGATCATCAAAGTGATCGCTTCGGTATTTGGGAGGCGGATATCGACAGCCTATTCCCTGTTGCTCTTTTAAGACGCCACAGCTTATGACCTGTTTGGTCTCAACAAAGACGATCACCAGACGATCAAAAAAGACGAGCACCACAAGGTTCCCATTTAGTTCCTTAAATAATCCACCACAAGGTTCCCATTTAAGTCTTCAAATAGACCACCACAAGGTTCCCACTTGGGTCCTCAAATAAACCACTACAAGGTTCTCATCTGGGTCCTCTAATAGACCGCCACAAGGTTCCCGTCTAGGTCCTCAAATAAACCACTACAAGATTCCCATCTAGGTCCTCAGCTCCAGTTGGAAGTGAACTTTTAAGATGCCCCCACTTATGGCCTGCTTAGTCTCAAGAATGCCAAAATAAATAAAGCACCACACGGTTCCCATCTAGGTCCTCAACTCCTGTCGGAAATGAATTAATCAAACTCTCTGTCATCCGTCCGACTCAAAATCGTGGCACTCCATCAGTCCCAGTCGACAATTTCAATTGTGACAAATTGCGATTATCCGCAAAGTGTTCTTCAGAAGACTCGTCTCGCATTACCCAGCGCTGCGCTGCTGCCACTCGAGCAGTCGCCTCACTCGAGCGTGAACAATTGTGCAAACAGTTTAGTGCTTTCTCAAGAACCGATAAGGAAATGAGTTGTGGTTCGTATTTTTGGCGGTTCTAAGAAGGAAAGCAAATAAAAACGTACACATTTGTGTACGGATCCCCTCACCGCCTTTGGCCATTTTGAACGACGACACGGTGTAGATAAGGAATTTTTTGAGTCACCCGATTGAATTCAAATGATGTATTGATGAAGTGTGGTTGTGGTAGAATGGAGGGGGGACATAGGCCCGATTGACGATGGATTTATGAGGGGGAATTTTAACACACCCCTCTTTTGGAAGCTATCAGTGAACTTCCGTGGGATTAGGGGCACAGTGGACTCTGAACACAGCGATAACAACAGCGGATGTGTCATGTCATGAGGTTGAATGATCATCGAAATGAATTGGCACTTCTTCAGTGACGGGTGAGGTATGATCACCTGCATTTTCCGATTTTCACGATCAATGATCGTTGGACGATGATCAGTCTCTCTTCTTCTTCTTTTTAGGGTCCAATGTGGAACCCTTGGGCCTCGCCCAAGATCAGTCTCTCTACTCGCGGCTAATAATGCCAACGCAGCCCGTGAAACTGCACGACGATATAGAAAGAACTTCAGTCCTGCGTTAGTGGCATGATCACACGATCGTTTAGTTTTCGATCCTCAAAAATTGATGAAGATTGCTCTGAAAATGTGATCACATGGAGATGTCTAAGCTATTCCGGGGAAACTGAAGGAAATCCATGAACGAGAGCATTTTTAGGGGTTTCTGTGTGAAGATTTTTAAATGAAGATCGGCTGTGAGATCAACTCCCTCGACCTGAAGCGACCAGAGTCTGACCTGATCAAGCTTCCATAACCTAAGGCAAGCCCCATCTTTGTGCCAATGACATAAAGAGTAAGTGAGAGCCAATTTCATATCGTTGGCCCAAAGACGGGGCTCTTTTTCCGGATGTTTTTGAAACACTCCACTGGACTAAAAACTGGTCCACTGTACAGCCAGGTGGCAGCCTACTTCAGTGATGTTAATTTGATCCCAACGGCAATTGGTGACTGGACCAGATTCGATTTCACTGGGATTGGAACCTGGGACTTCTCTAATTCGGGGCAGCCACTGCGCCATCCAGTCGCAAGACGGGGATTTCGTTAGGTTTTAGAGGCTTCAGTCTGAGCAAAGAATAATTTCCAGGCTTAACGATCCCTAGCAAGCGGTTCATCTTACATCAGTTCTTCTTTAATTGCCGTTTTGGCGACACTTTCTCGAACAAATGGACACTTCCTTGTATCGGAAGGCATTTTTTTCGAACAATGAGACACTTTCTCGAGTCAATGGATACTTCTTCCAATCGGAAGACACTTTCTTCACCCGATGGACACTTCCTCGAACCGGGTACAATTTTTCAGACCAGGAGACATTTCGTTGAACCGCGAAACACTTTCTTTAACCGATGGACGCTTCGAATCGGGGGACAATTTCTCGGACCAGGAGACACTTCCTCGAACCGGAAGACACTTCCTCAAGCCAAGAGACGCTTCCTCAGACCAAGATCCAGTGCCTGATCCAGCAGAGACTTCCTCGATCCATTGAAAACTTTCCCGAAATAATGAACACTTCCTCGAATCAGGAGACACTTTCTCGAAACAGGAGAAACCTTCTCTCGAAGGAAGGATCCCTTGACCAGAGGATTTCTGTTAATTTCCGCTCGATGATCGTGAGTCAGTGCTTACGGCAGATTCTCGCCTTCCGAACTGCATCTACGGGTTTGTACAGCTTGTAGAGGTCCCGCTGGCAACCAACTAATGCATTGGTCCTCAACGCAACAAGGCTGCATCTCAGTTGTCCAGGATGACTTTAGGATGTCCAACAGACCTCGTGTTGTCTCAGTTTGTCAGTCTGCTTAGGTCCTTGTCCAGCTTCTGCAAAGAGCTGTGATCACAATGGATCCTTTGGGTCTAAGTGAATCCTTCACTTGTGAGGGAAGCCACCTCACACTCCGTTTCCTCAGCCGGTTTCCTCAGCCTAAAAAAAATGAGGTGCCTCAGGTGCCCCTATACAGACCCATTCTTTTCTCCGAAGCGGTTTTTTGCATGATCTTTCATTCGACTCCTAACCACGATTCTGTTGATCTATCGATTCTTGAAACTGATGACGCCACAGCAGTCGCACCTAATGTCGGTGAAGGCATTCACAAAAAAACTGGATCCATGCGCCTAATGCAAGTCAAATTTGAAGACGCCGCCGCAGAAGCAGCAGCTGTATCTCATTCACCCTCTTCGTGGATCTGCTCTCAGACGATCGATGCATGAAATGTGGCCTCACCACAGCCGCCCTCCCGACCCGAGGGGACAGAATCAAAGGAATTTCTCCTTCATCCTTCACCAGCAGAAGCAGCAGCATCAGCGACAGTAGTAGACTTGAATTAGGAATGCACTCGTATCTGCGGCGTGACTGTTTTTCCCTTAGAGCCAAGGTCTCTATAAATAGATCCCTCTCTTCTGGAGATCTTGTTCCAGCGCAGCTTCAGCATGTCACGTGTGTCGCTGTGTGTGTGTGTGTGTGTGTAGACGTTGCGTGTCTGGCACGAGTCGAGCGCGTCTCCGTTGCGACGCGGCGTGGCAATTTCAATTCGCCGATGCACCGATGCTGTTCCCGTCGATGTGTGTTGTGTCGCTTTTATGATTACTCTGGAAATTGTTTTTTCGATTTTTTATAGATTCCCTGTGCTAACACAATGCCCAAGCAAAGGGCTCCTCTGGAGAGGAGGAACATTGTGTACATCTCACCTACGTGGCCTCTAATAGGATCGATCCTCGGCGGTGATTCTTAAAATAGCTTCGGACTCTAAATGAAATTGTAATGCAATGCAAGCGATTTTAAAATGAGCGGCAGCTAACACCGCCAGCATCGTTGCTGTCGCCGTCGCCGTCGCCACTGCTGCCATCATCGCCCGCCGCGGCGACCGCCACCTCCAACAACAACAAGGACAAGAGAAAATTGAAAAGAAACGACAAAACACTGGACACGGCGCGCATATCTGCCTGAGATACTCGTACTTTGTGTTTGTTTTTATGCATCCAGATGCTGTGCTCATGCATTCGTTTGTTGTTGGCTTTGTTCTGTTGCGGCTGCGTGGCTGCGGCGACGTCGGTGGTGGGGGCTGTGTTGCCCCTGTGCGCAGGGTTCGTTCGCCCGAGCAGTGCGATGGCGATGTAAATTATCGGAGCCCGAGACATGTTTTGCGATACATTTGTAATGGCTTTGGCATGGGCTAGGTTGTATTTTCTAGTTTTCAAGGTGAACAAGATAAGAACGAACGTTTTTGCTCTCTTGCTCTTTTTCGAATTTGTTGCGTTGATTTTGGTCTGGAGTAGGTTTCGTTTTTATTTTCTTGCTCCAATGTATGCATCAAGCGTTGGGACTGCTCGTGTAGGGATTGAGAGTAGATTTTGTGTCTATTGCGAGGTGGTCACTCCCTAGAGTGTGTTTGACTGTAATCCCCGAGGATACACGACAACTGACAGACTCCACCCGACGGGAGCGTTTCAAGGTCTGTGCTGGACTTTCTCTTGCTTTGAATATAGGCGTTGGTCACGCATTCCATTCGTAACATAATCTGACATGGATCACGGATTGTGACTAGATTCCGTGCTCTGAAACTGAAAACTGCACCCTAGTCGTCATATGCCGTCACGTCAGTCGCCTAAGTCTTTTTTTAGACTCGCCTCAGTTTGGTCTCATCCTGTTAGGTTCACGCATTGTTTTCCAGTCTCGCCTCGGCCCATCAACGTCATCCCAGTCTTGTCTCAGTCTCATCGTGAACCTGTCCCGAGCTCGTTTCAGCATCTTCTTAGCATTCCTTCGATTTTGTCTATGCGGCTCTTAACTCGTCTTGAACTCATCTGAGACTCGTCTTACTCTCAATCTCCAGTTATTTTCAACTCCATTTCAGCTTCTTGTCTTGCAGCAATCTAGTCTACGTCTTGCTTAAGCCACGTTCAAACTTCGGCGCAGAGTCGCCTTAGTCTCGTTTTCCAACTCCTTCCGCCTGGTATTAATCTCTTCCTTAATCTCTTCCCTCTCCTTCGTCTTATCTCGATCTCACGTAAGCCGCGCTTAAGTATCGTCTCGGCTCAGCTAAAACCTCGTCTCAACATCACTTGAAGAATCTCTTGTACTCGTCTCCCGATTCGATTTACCTTCTCATAAGCTCGTCTTCATCTCTTCTAAGCCTTGTCTCGATTAGGTCAAAGTCCTGCTTCTGTCCCTCTTCAGCCTTGTCTCAGACTCACATTAGACCAGTTTTTCAGTTCGTTTCAACCTCGTATCAGTCTCGTCTTAGCTTCTTAGTCTTGCCTCAATCTTGCCTGGCTTAAATCTCGTCTCAGCCCAGTCTTAAGCTCATCTCAATCTGTTATCAGATCCGCCTTAGACACGTTTCTCGGGTCGCTTAAGCCTTGTTCCAATATCGTCTCAGCCTCCCTTAAGCTTCGTTTCAACCCCGGCTCAGTCTAATTAAGCCCTGTCTCGGGCTCATCGCATGCTCGTTTTTCATTCGCCTAAATCTCGAATCAATCTTTTCTCAGTCTTGCTCCAATTTTGCCTAAGCCTGGCTTAAGGCTCATCTCAACCGTGTATCAGATTCTCTTTGGACATGTTTCGCTGGACCCATAAGACTCGTCCCAATGTCGCCTCAATCCTCCCTTAAGTCTCGTTTTAACCCCGGCTCAGACTCGTTCAAGCGTCGTATGTTTGAGTCTCGAATTAAGCTCTTCTTTGCCTTGCCCCAATCCCTAAGACTTATTTCAATCTAGGCTCGTATTATATATAGTCTCGTCACAGTCCCTGACCCATCTCAACCGCGTCTTAGATACGTTTCCCGGCTTAAGACTCGTTTTTCGACTTAAGACTCTTTCCCCGCCTTAGCCTCGTTTTCCGACTCACTTCAGCCTCGCCTCAGTGGCATCTCACTCTATTGTGCGTTCGAGGATCAACAGTGCGTCCCCCTCCGTCTGCACCCTTCTCCGAATACACACACGCACAGGATCTCTCGACTAATTGGTCGATGTTTACCCAAAAGGGTACTTGGGCGTCTATTTCCTTTCCCATCCGTAAGACCAGGAGCTCTGTGCAAACACACCTGTCACCCCTTCAGTCTCGAGTGGATGATCCTCAAGAAATCAATACGAAGACACGACCAATGTCAACGCCCAGCGGAGGGAAAACAAATTTGAAGTGCTTCGTTCAACAAAAACACCGAATCCCCTTGTCCCTCCACCCCTTTCCAGTGCGGTACGTGAGCACGCAGCCCATTCAGATACAAATTCAAATGCGAGTGCATTTTCAGAATTCAATTATCTTGAATGATGAGGGACATTCGATCACTTCACCTCGGGATCCCTTTTCCATCTTTCGCTGAATAGATACGCAATCTGCATTCGAACAGTTTATGTGATTGAAAAGAAATTAACCGTAAACGCGTTACTAAATCGAATAATGCCGTCGATCAATGCAGACATTCCAATTTCCATGATAGAAGCTTTGAAAAGATACCGTACGGTTCGATCGGATACCGTGTTTGATTGATCTTCTTCGAAGGCAGCGATGATGATGGCATCCGAAAGATCGAAAGAGAACTTAACGTCATTCTGCTGCTGCATTCCCCCCTCCCCCCATCGTATCTTTTGTGACGACAGATAAATGAGCAAGCGGCCGATAGATACATCTTTCAGTGAACACTCTCATCGGTCGATGCGCGCAGACAATGTGTGCGAGTGCGAGTGCGAGTGCGAGTGACCTTTGAATAGAATTTCCTTTCCTTTCGAATTCCTCATTCATTCTAAATGTCTGATAGATTCCTGAGGGGAGAACGAGGGGGAGGGGGGAGAGAGAATTATTTCATCGAAATGACAAAAGATCGAAAGGCAATTGAAGTTCAAATGCGCACACTGAACTCTCGTGCTCTCGTGATGCAATCTCCGTTCGGGACGGATGATGAGTTCAAAAGTTCAGAAATTCGATATTCTTATGGATGGGGTTCAGTCGGGCTCACCGGCGTATTTATGGGTGGAGGGGTGAAGACCCGCATACGAGTCAATCGACTTTGATGATCGAAATTTTATGAGTTATCTTTTTTTGGAGCAGATTTTTGACGGGTGAATGAAATTTTGGAGTTTTCCAGACTCGGTCGAACAGCTTAACCGTCGACCCACCCTCAGCCGAGCTCATGTAACACTTCACGAGTTAATGTGGCAAAAGAGCTTCAGATTCCGATTCAATTTCCTGCAAAATTTCGAACCGTGCATGTGTTACGCTTACTCCAGCGCAGATACACATCTCGAGTCGGGCTTACGTGTGAAAAATTCTTAACCACCACCAGCAACAGCAGCAGCAGCAGCAGCAGTACCCACTCACGGAACAGTCTCTACACTACACGCCACCACAGCAACAAGACCTAAACGGACCCACTCAAGCCTCACACACACATGAGGCCAGCCAAGTTGGCCGTCCACCAACACTGGCTCTGGCTGTGCCGAGGGAAAACTCGGCAGTGCGTGAAAATGATCGCAATTAAAATGTTTCACTCCCACCCAGTGTGCCTCCTCCCTCCGCCTCCGCAGGCATCGAGAGAGGGAGATTGGGTCCGCGTCTGTGGAAAACGTGATTCCGAAAAGAAAAACCCATATCGTGGGTGTGGCGTACGACGCCGCCCCGGGCCCGCCACCGTGTCGACACATTTCGCCGGCCGCCCGCATGCATGTTTGTATTCCAAATTCGACTTGACGAACCGATTCGAGTCGCCAAAGAAGGGTGGCAAGTCAATGCACCTCACATTCGTCGCACATGCTCCAGATTTCCCCTTCAGTGGCGGCATTCCTTCGGAGAGCGGGTGGGAGATCACTGCGGACAATACATTGTGTGGCTGTGCATTCCAAGAGTCTGGCAGTGCCAGGAGTTTCGGCGGAGGCGGGCGACATCGCAGGCGGAACACTATTACGGCTCATTATCGATCGCTTGATGAGATCATTTGGCCGGTCGAGAAATAGCGCACGGAATTTCACCTGGAACGTGAGATGCCTTTGGGCACTCGGTTAGGACCAATTAGGTTTGATTCATTCACTTTTTCCTCCATCTGCCTCCTTCTCCACCACCGCCCGCCGAAGTCTCCTTCCGCCGATCGAATTTGACACATCCGACACGGGCCTCCAGTGAGATAGAAGAAGAATGGTGGTCATGCAATGAAAGTTAACCCATTTCGCGAATCCAATCATTATCTTGTCAATTCGACTTGAAAGCCATACACACGACCGACCGTGGATGTGGCAAAGTGGCACGACTCACACGGGAGACGACGATTCCAGTCGCGCTTCTGAATACAAATCCACTCGTGGGTCAAAGCGGCGAAAAATGGGCAGGCGCGAGTGTGGTCGTCGTCATCGGTCGGTTCTAGTTTTGTCGTGGTTGCGTGATAGTTTTGCATTATTTTGGTCGCGCACTGTCCTGCCGGGGCGAGATGCCGACCACTCAGCTCCGCGCCGATTGAATCTCGAAGAAGAGAGGTGATTTACATTCCAGAGTAGTGGCCATTTGCATTCCGGATTTTGTTGATTGGCCGCGGAGTGAGAGTTCTGCGCTGAGCGCTGTGTGACAATGTTGTGGTGCGGATGTGCAGATTTGATAGCCTGGTCGGGAAGGGGGCTGGATGTGGTTTTGCTTTTTGTTTTGCTCTGATGCCGGCGATTGATTAGAGGGCGAGTCGTGGGCATGTAATTAAATGGGTGGACTGTGAGTGGAATTTTGGGAAGAACTGGGGCTACTGAGGTGATTCTCATGCGATCATCACGGCGGGTATTTGATTTGGAGAACTTGAAATGTGTGCTTCCCAGCAGAACCAACGAGCTAGATGTAAGGATGTACGAAGGATGTACGAAGGATGCAACGCAGCCTGCCGTCCAAGCGGTCTTTGGGTAGTCATTAGCTGGATGAGATGATATACGAAGATAAGCTGCGATCTAGAAGCATAATTGTGAGCTGTTAGCCATAAGCCATGAGGCTCGTTCGTCTTAAGTCATCAGGGTTTATGTTTAATTCCTCTCCCATCACAGTCAACGTTTGACTGTCCACCATCAGCCAAGGAGTCGAATCTGGAGGCGTGTACATATTGTCAGTCGTACAGGCTTTTTTAGCCGTTAGCCACCGTTAGCTTCATGCCCATAACTCAGTTCTAGTGGATAATCAATTGGTTGGTCAAATATTAGTTTTCAGCTGCAAGCCATTAGCCGTTTTCTTTAAGCTTGAAAATTATTCGTTAGCTGCATGCCAGTTCTTTAAGCTTAAGGACTGGCTGTTAGCTGCAAGCCACCAGCCGTGTACTTAGACTTTGAGAAGTGGTTGTTAGCTGCAAGCCATCGGTTGTGTCCTTAAACTTTGAGAACTGGTTGTTAGCTGCAAGCTACCAGCCGTGTACTTAAACCTTGAGAAATGGTTGTTAGCTGAAAGCCATTAGCTGTGTACTTAGACTTTGAGAGCTGGTTGTTCGCTGCAAGTCATCGGCCGTGTCAATGTGTCATTGGGAACTGGTTATTAGCCGCAAGCCGCCAGCCGTGTACTTAGGCCTGGAGAACTGGTTGTTAGCCGCAAGCCGCCAGACGTGTACTTAGACCTGGAGAACTGGTAGTTCGCTGCAAGCCACCAGCCGTGTACTTAGACCTGGAGAACTGGTTGTTAGCCGCAAGCCGCCAGACGTGTACTTAGACCTGGAGAACTGGTTGTTAGCTGCAAGGCATCCACCGTGTCCTTAAACCTTGGGAACCGCTTATTAGCTGCCAGCTACCAGCCGTGTGCTTAACCTTTGACAAGCAGTCGTTAGCTGCAAGCCTCAGTCTTCTGGTCGGTCAAATGTCAACATCTGTTATGTTACGTCAGTTGATAGCCTTCAGCCGTGTCCTATTCTCGCCTGTTTTCAGCTGCCAGTCAACAACTGTTAACTTCAATCTCAATCGAAAGTTTGATGTAAGCCATCGAATCTGTAAGCCCTTAGCCGCGAGCCTTTTGAATCAGATTTTGTTGGTTAGCCTACGAAATTTGACGGGAACGTTGACTCTGCTCTCGCCACGAAATGGAAATTTCGAACGTGAATTAAACCTTTAATTCTTACCCGTAAGCAAGGAGTCATAAGCCTTAAGCTGTGAATTCAAATGTGAGCCAAGTTTAAGCTTGGGGAATGTGTTGTCTGACCCGTTGCTCTCCAATCGAAGAAAGAGAAGTCTTCACTTCTATGACTACCCCTCTGTTTCGCTGAAAGCCTGTTCGAAGGACTTGGCTTGCCCTGGAGAAAGTGGTCTAAAACGTATACTAGTTCGTTTACGGCACGAAATCCAAGGTGCCGGCTATTTTCAAAGACATCGGAGTCATCACGAAGCTGTCGTTGAGTGGCACACATCAAGTGGCGAGCATGAAGACAGCCAAGGCTTAACTCCGACCACCCAGTGAATTTATCCACCAGGCTTAGTGACTTATGTAAACCCCTTTTGTGGCCTACACGGCTTATTTCTCTTGTAAAACGCACCGCATCCGAAAGTTTCCGACCACACCGGTTGCCTCAGAGATTAGATTAGTCATGCAATTTGTCAATACACTGGACTTATCCGTTCGAGCCCCGCTACATCCGATATCCGACACTTCTCTCTCGCATCGAAATCGATTATTCATCCGCAATCCGAACACAATGGCTGGACATTTACGCGGATCCGAAACTGATCAAAGCGATCAGCATCCCGTGCCCATTGATCTCTGAACACATCCAACATGCCTCTCATCCGATAATCAAAATTGATTAAAGTCGCACAGAACGCTGACGCAAATCCCTAAGAGATGACTTATCCGCGTTTCGTCGTTGCGCAGTAGCAGCTGCTTCGCGTCGCGCCGCCGCTCGCCCCTTGTCCTTCGCCCATCAGTCGCAAACAGACGCGGAATCGATAAATCAAAATTTGGGTCAAATTTCTTTTGAAACTCAGCGATGTACGCGGAGTATCTGTGTATCGCAATCGCATGAGAGCGCGAGCAAATCAGAACACAACGGACCCAAAGGGCATGCGAGCCATTGATGACCGACCAGCGGCTGATAGATCGAAAATTATTCAAATGATTTGCGCTTTTTTTGGTCGTTTTTTGTGTTTTGTCTTGTTTTTGTATCTTTCGCTGGGTAATCTTGATTAATGGGCGATGAACGAACGAGAGTGGCGGGCGGGGAGAGATGATGATCACAGCTGGCATCGCCGAGATACACATGATTTCTGATTAATTGAACGGCGGACAATGACGGAAGTCGATTGAGATTGAATCTGGATCTGACCTGATTTTTGATCTTTGAATTTAAATAAATTCACTAACGCCTCAGTGATGGGGAGATAGAGATTTGATGGTGTTTCATCAGTGGATTTGGAACGAAGAAATCCGCATTTTTTTGATGAAGGGTTTTTTTTTTCTTGAAAGTTTTTTTCTTTGGGGAAATTTAAAGGTGATTCATTGGGAGGTGACAATTTCAATTTGTTAATTTTAATACGTTGTGACAACAAAGTGGAATATTTTTAACATTTTTCGAAAGTACTTAAATTGACATTTAGGAAAAGTTTATTTTCGTTTGTGCCTTATTGTTTGTGATTGAATTGACATGTGATTTACTTAGAGATTACAAAATGTACCCATCAGCACTCTTGTTCAGACAAAGGGATTTGTGCATATCTTGTTATATCTTTTGTTAAGATTTTGAATCTGTCCACCTAAAAGGTTAGGTTCCTGTTTTTTTGTGTTTGTAGGAGTGCACTTGAGCGGTGGTTCATTGGGAGGTTGCAATTTAAATCCTTGCATTCTTATATCTCAGTTCAAAAAATTTAACACCTTTCAATCTGTTTTTAAAGTACTTGAAGTGACATTTAGAAAATATTTTATTTAAACTTAGAGGTTGTTCCGTGTAACGGAATTGATAGATAATTCCACTTAAAGGTTGTAATTAAACTTAAACTCAATTTTAAACAATCAGTTGTCATATTCCTTAACCAGTGAGTTGCTGATGGTCGGCTCCTGCGAAGGTACTGTAAAAGTGTTTAAAATTTTGGAAAAAGTTTAGGTGCTACAAACCGTAAGGCATTTTTTCTTTTTTTAATTTTTGTTGAATTTTGAGACTGATTCAATTGGAGGTTACAATTTCAAACGATCAGTTGTCACATATCTACAACAGTAACTTGCTGTTATGTTCGACACCTGTAAAGGCCATGAAAAGTCATATAATACTGTAAAAAAATTTTTGGTTTTACATCCTTCGACGCCATTTTTTTGTTCTTAAGTTTCGTATATATTTCGAGGGTGGTTCAGTTGGAGGTTACAAATTTAATTTGTTCGTTTTAATCTTTCCTTTAGCAATAGACGACTTATTTTCAGCTGTCTGAATAAGCATGAATTGACATTTATTTTCATACTTTGAGATTTGGTTTTTATATATTCCACGATATTTTTTTGCCCTCAGTTGAAAAGGTGATTTAGTGATACCCAACAGTTTCAATCCTTTGCTTGTCCTCGAATTTTTGGTATGGAACAACTGCTTTTCTGCATTGTTAATAACCAAGATCTCACATTCATCTCTTGTAAAATAAAATTTAAATCTCCCACATCCTCCCGAAAATATGATTTTTTTTCTGATTCAATGTGGAGTATGATTCAATTGGAGGTTACAATTTCAGCCCACCAGCATTCACATCTTCTCAAGGAGACATTGGTAAAATTTAATTCCAGTAAGCACACGAAAGAATGACATTTATTTCTGTGGCAGAAAATGTCAGATTTTTTCCATCCTGAGGCTCAAAAAATATGAACAGCTTTCGAAGTGATCTTTGTCCCCTGTGGTGGGCTATACCTTTCCTTCCAAAAACCATCGATTACCAAATGATCTTCACACCAAAATTCCCCTCGATGGGTATCAATCATGAGTAGGTTAGTGCCAAGACCTTATTTTTGCGATAAAGATCGTTTATTTGGTTTATTTGCCCAAGTGTCACAACAACACATGTCAACTGCGACCTCATGCGGCACACTGTTTCATCGATTTTTCAAGGCTAGCATTTACGAGCGATTCACTCTTGTTTCGCGACTAAGATAAGGCTACAAAAATAATGAATAAACATCGACGTTGATGGATTGCCATAAAAACAAAACTATTTCTCCTTCTCTTCGCCTTCTGCCAAATGCCGCGCCATGATGTAATAAAAACGTAAAAAAAACTATCTTCCTCCACCTCTTCCCACCCACCTCCCCGATGAGCCACTTTCGCTTTTGCCAACGAGCAGCAAAAACAGTGAACCAAGAGAACCAGCAGCAGCAGCATCCATCCACAAGAACGATTAACACCGAACATCCGAACTGAAAGCAAACAAATGATCATAACTGCTGCCATTCAGTGACATTCTCAGCGATTGTTGTCGGCGGTGTGGGACAACGACATTCGACGCGGAATACACGCCGAATTGCGAGAGTATCTTCGCCGAATCACTTGCAGATGAGGAGATACGAGATGTGCTCGAATGTGTGCGCACAACTCCCGCATTGATACCGCAAAAGTAATTGCCAATCATAACTTTTATTTTTTCGTGTTTTTTTGTTGTTTTTTTGGTGCACAATTATTATTCGTATCCGAAAGATAGAAATGGACTTTCTCCAGCCTCAATAGAAGTGAATTTGATGGGAGATTTCTTTTGTAAACGGAATGAATTTATTCGATTTTCCCAGCGACCACACACACGCCATGTCAGACTAGCGTGGCATTTGACGCGCGTTATGTCAGACTTGCGTGGCATTTGACGCGCGTCTTTTGCATCTTTTGCTGACATCCAGATGCACGATGCTCCCATGAGGGCACCCTTTAGATACAACCGAAACGGCTGTGGTTGTATAGGGCCAGCTTCTCGTCATTCCCCCACACGATTTCCCAATCGAACTTTCGACTGACGGCGGCGGACACCTGAGATGACGACAGTTCATCAGCAATTCATCAGAAATATCTCCTTTTTCTTCGATAATTTTTTTGTGGCTTATTCGAGTTGTTCGCAAATTTTGTTGGCCGCTCGGTATTTTGACAGAGTGTGACGCACGCTATCAACGGCGGCATCGAGTAAGACTTCAACTGCAACAATTGACCGTCCTCATGCTCCGCCAGTCGCTGCCGCCGCCGCGCCTTTGAAGGAGCCCGAACTTGACGAGCATTTTGCGAGTCGCAAAAGTGAAAGTGAAGCCGTTCGCAGCAGCGAGTCTGTCTCAAGGCTGGTTGGATGCGGAAAGATGAATTTTTATTAAACGAATTCGTTTATTGCTTCGACTCGAATATGAATATTTAGGAGGTGCATTTCATTAGGGTGCTTAATTAAGATCTGCTGGCAAATTTTTGAGCAAAAAAATCGAACAAAAAATTTGCCAAATGTCAGAAGGCGCTGCTGCACACCTGATGGTTGACTTTTTGATTTTGACTTCAAGGCGGTTCGGATTTGAGGTTGAAATTTGTTAGATCATAGCTGATGGCGCCAATGGAGATCGTTTGGCAAGCGTGTGGAGTTGGAGTTTGCGTGGCGCAGTGGGTTTTTGAGGCGATAAGTTGCTGAGTCAAGACACCTCACGTTGGGCATGGACTTCAAGCCAGTTCCTCGATGAAAATACGCAGATTTCGTTCCAATACACAAGCTCTTTCTGAGGCGAAATGCTGTTGAGTCAATACATCTCACGTTGGATATGGACTTCAAGACAGTTCCTCGATCAAAAGACGCAGATTTCATTCGAAGAGACAAGCTGTCGCAATGAATTTCGACTACAAGAACCTGCCTATGAGTTGAAAAGAAAGGGTCGTAGGAATGGGAGACATCCCTTGTTGGTTGAGGTCCAAGAACATATCCAACTGTAGCGCTTGTCAGCAGACGAAAAGACGCACAACAACGAATTGCCCAGACGGTTACAGTAGGCGGCTATAACTTCAAGGCAGTCTAGGACTTTGCCCACCTTGACTCCGCAGTGAACAGTGTGAAATGCATTAGTTCAGATATCAAACGCATAACTTTTTGTTGCTGTTTTGAGCCCAAGAGGCCACTGAATTGACGCTGTCCGAGACATTGTTCAATCCTTCCCGGGTTTATAGTGCAGAGGAATGGACAATGTTCAAAGCGAATCAAAAAGACCACGGTCTCATCGAGAGATAAGGCCTGCAAGCTGTCTTTGGACCTGTCTGCGTTAACGGCGATTAGAGGAGATGATTCAACCACGAGCAGCGACATGAGTCTAGTCAGTCTTCGGCAGATCCAATGCCTAGGATGGCTAGGCCATGCAGAGGGCTTGGACAACAACGCTCCGATCTGAAAAATCTTCGACACGGAGTCAGTGAAGCAATGCGACAGGGGAGTCCACGTCTGAGATGGAGTCTGAGATGGAGTCTAAGATGGAGTCCAAGATGGAGACGTGGACGTCCTGTGTTGCGTCGTCTCCACATGTAGGGGAGAAGCTCCTTAACCAACCTGGTGTCCCCAACGGTAGACATATAGCTAAGGATCGTGGTAACTCCAGAGGTTTGTTGGTTGATGTTCAGGTCCACTTGGGCTGTATCGTCTTAAAAAGGTAGCAACCTACTCCAGCGCCGTTAATTTGATCCCATCGGCAAATGGTGACTGGACCAGATTCGATTTCACTGGGATTCGAACCTGGGACTCCACTAACCTGTGGCTGGCACCTAACCAACTGCGCCATCCAGTGGAGTATACACCATCATCTTTTGAGGATCATTTCCTTATATCGCTAGACCTATAGTTCTTTTGTGCGAAACACTAGCCAGTTTCAGCCACGCAGTCCACACCGCCATATCAATGGACACCATTTAATCGGCAATCTTAAAAAAATTGTTGGAAAACTCTCTCAAAGGAGGAAATCTTTAAGAGAATTGAGGGAAACATGATCAGTGAAAAGTAAATAACCTTGTGGGACTCCATTGAAAACTTGGTGAATCTTTGGTTGGTGAAAACTTGGTTGACTTTGTTCAGGTCGATGAACGTGACTGTCATTTTAGTCCAGGATTAGAACACCCTGAGAAGTTCGAATGACAGGAGTGGACGCACATAGCGAATACGCCGGGGGGCCCACCACTAGACACATTACCATTTATTTTTTATCACCCGAGGGGAACTCGGAAATTCGTCAGATTCCATAGGCGCAGTCCCAATTCGTGACTCTCTGTGCATTCTTCAACTAGTCCACAGTGCAACTCGCAAATATTCAAAACAGCGTACTGGTCCCATTGCTGGACACTTTGGCTGTCCGAACGACTTCTACTGCACATTGTTCGCTCTTTGCTTGCTCTAAGGACCAGCCACATCGTGCCATTTTTGCATACCTTAGGCAGGGCCAGTGAGGCAGTTTTCGTGTCTAGGAGGCGATGGCGGCTAGGTTGTTGTTTTACGGCTTAGCTGCTCGCATGCTTGATCCAACTTGAACACCATCCGGTTGCATACAGAATTAGAAGATAGTAAGAAGAGACTGTAGAAGTTAGCATACAGTAGCAGCACAATTATACAGGGCGGGCCAAATACAAGTTTCTTTTTTAAAAATGCAATAAAATGAATAAAATTAAACTTTTTTCAATGTATTGTGGCCCTATTATGAAGAACAAACCTTCCCATTAATCATGAAATACAAAGTCGTTCAAGTAGCGCATTCTATCACTGTTGATGGTTTCGGTCTGTAGCTCACGGATTGCTTGGGTGAGATTGACCTTAAGTGCTTGAATCGTTTCCAGATTTTTGGCATAACATCGCTCCTTCACGGTTCCCCACAAAAAAGTATTGAAAGGAGTCAAACCGCAGCTCCGAAGCGGCCAATTGACACCGCCAAGACGGCTGATAACACGATTTGGGAATTTCGTGTGCGAAAGATCGATTGTGGCATGGCGCGTCATCCTGCATGAACCAGAGGTCGTTTAAATCTATGTCTTCAATTTCAGTCAAAAAAGAAGTCGGTTAACATGGCTCTGTAACGCCCACCGTTGACCGAAGCGTTGTTCCCAGCCTCATCTTCGAAGAAAAATGGTGCCATGATGCCAACCACTCCACATTCCGCACCAAACTGTCACTCTCTGTGGATGCATTGGCTTCTCGACAATAACGGCCGGGTTTTCCGTTTTCCGAGCCCCAAGATAAGGCAATTTTGCTTGTCAACGGCGACTGAATGGCGCAGTTGGTTAAATGCCTGCCTCAAGTTAGAGGGGTCTCAGGTTCGAATCCCAGTGAAATCGAATCTGGTACAGTCAACTTTTGCCGTTGGTATCAAATTAACGGCACTGGAGTAGGTCGCTGCCTGGCAGTACAATGAACCAGTTCTGAGTCTAAGTGTCCCGATAGTTTTTCAAAAATCTCACGAAAAAAAAAAGACAAACGTAGCCGCCGAGATGAAAATGTGCCTCGCCACTTCAGAAAAGATGATTTTTCGCCAAAAATCATTGTCCAATTCAAGGTGCTCTGCCCCTTTCGCTCAAACTGCGAAGCAATACCGAAGCGGATGGTCACGCGCCTTCAATTGCTGAGTCAATTGGACCTTGTGAGCGAAGCATCCGAGGACTTCGTGCAGAATTCTCCTCAGGCTAGCAATCAAGCGTGAAATGTTGAGCTGTTGAGATCGATGGCGAGTTGATGTTCATGAATTGAGTCTCACACTCGCGGCCACAGCAGCCGAATTCTCATCTGTGCGCACCGTACTACGATGGGGACCATAAGTGTTGTCCACTAGTATAGCAGTCTCACGAACTGTTTGCAGAAACTTGCGTACAGCAGTCGCGGTGGGTGCTTCATTTCGGCGAAAACTTCTTTTCAAGAAACTCACTGTTTGGGCTACACAGCACTCACTTTGGAAATAAGTTTTCAATATTTCCAAACATTGTTTAAGCATAGGGCGACTCATTTCGTTCCGCGGAGGTATGATACTGACTTTCAGTCAAGGTTTCGAGCGGGAAGCAGCCGTCAGTGTCAAAATAACTTATGATTTAAAAAAACAACTCTAGATGGCGCACCCTGTAGCTAACCTAGACGAGGATGCTTCCTTGCATTTAAGTGCCGGAGAAACAGACTGTATAGCTCTGTCAAAAGGCATGCACGGTTTCTACTTTCTCATGACTAGAATCAGCATCAAGGATGGAAGGTGGTCACAGCACAGACTCAAACCCTCCATGGGTCGTTGGCCTGAGAAGTATGAAAAGACTCAGCTTCTTTTGACCACCTACAGAATTAACCTACGGCTGGTGAAGATGCCGCCGCCTGAGTTTCCTCGATTAACGAAAGGGCTTTGGGCTAATCTGAGGACAGTCTGAGGTGCCCTAAGAAAATCTAGGAACCTCCCCTAAATAACTGGCAAACTTCAGCTCATCTCATGGTCTGCTTTAGGGATCTCTGTCTGTGGGACCTCTGGAAGATCTTCTAAAAGCCAGTGCCGTCCTAGGTCGCTCAAAACTTGATGAGAAGTGATGTAACTCTCAATGTGGACTCCAGTAAAGATTCCTTGCCTCAAAATTGGACACCTCTGCTGTCCATCACCGTGTTTCTGCGACAAGACCTGTCACTCAGACTTTAAAAAACACCCATTTGAACCACAAACAACTGCAAGAAGTCCCCAACGAACATGGTATATCATCTAAGCACTTCATAGCCCTTGGCGTCTAACATTCCACAGCAAAATGTGGTCACCTTACCCAAGCTGCTCCTCAGCAGACTCCAAGAGTGTCCCTCTCTCTCTCTCTGATGACATAAAGTGCCACCAACTCATCTGCCCACGCTCCGTGTAAGCCATCAAAACGTCAATTTCTCGGTCTCTGGTCTCATCTTCCATCGCCGCCCCAGTGACCTCGTCCGATTGCATAACGCTCGCCTCGAGCACTCGAGGCAAATATGCAAAAGATACGAGCGTTTCATTTGTAACCGTCTGCCCACCGAAATACTTCGCTTATCTAGCCTACATTACAAATTGACGTTTCTTTTCCCGCTGCCCTGCGCCTACATGTGGCACGATCGCATCGCTCGGCCCATCGTCGAACGGATTGCATGCGACATCTGGGGTCTCGCGTGTGCTCGTCAATCACCTGCCGATGTGTGGCCTTAATCAATCGAATTACGGCCCAAACCCCGGCTCAGTTAAATTATTTCCCGACCGCCAAACACCCACAAGTGCATAATTTGCTTGATTTAACCAATTTCCTTGGCCAAAAGCAAATTATACATCTCGTCGCTTGTGCAAACTCAAGGAAGCATGCAAATTGAATGGGCCAACCGATCCAACCGACGACGGGGAAGAACGCGAATGCAGAACTCCTCCATTCGAGGCGAAGTAATGAACAGAAATTAAGGAAGCATTCGTTTTGATTTACTAAAACAATTCAAGTCGGTCCCCCCAGCCAGGCCAGGCTCCAACTCAAACAGTCGAACAACCTTTGCTTTCTGCTCATTTAATCGAGCGATTAAAGTGAGCGAACGAACGCGGGGGCTGAGAGAGCGGAGACGCGCGAAGCACTCTCGAGACCGGGAAGAAGATTCACTTGGCGGATGGTCTTTGTGTGTGTTTTTGTGTAAACATCTGGTGAGCTGCCGGCAGCAAAAGGAGAAAAAAAAACCGTGTAGTTATGCGTTTAGATAGCGTTCAGATACACGAACTGGCGCAGAGCGGCCAAGAGCGATGGAAGGTTGGCAGGAGGAGGAGAGGGGAGCAGCTCTATCGTTATTGTTAAATTATAGTTTATTGTGTGTAGATACTTTGCTTTGCATCGCGGATGTTGTGGGGAATCTCGGGGTGAGGAGAAGACCGACCGAACCGATTGCTTGTCTTTTTTTTGTTGCTGTTGCTTCCGATGAAGCCGCGGAACAACAGGGGCTGCCGTTTCCTTATGTTGGATGCATCGTTTGCATTGAACTTTTAAACAAATGGATACAAATGTATCTATGACAGTTTAACTACTTTGTATGGTTCTACTTTCTATTGCGCCCGATCAAATGGTGGGCCACTAGTCCGGCTTATGAGTTGCATTCGTTTTTTGCATCTTGCAGATACTCCCGGATACTTGCAGATACTTGTCCTCTTGGTGATGTTTTTTTTATCTTTTGAATCTTTTTGGGACACACCGATGAAGAGGGAGAGAGTGAGAGAAAATGAATCCTAGATACGGATGGGAAAAGTATCTCAGCCACGAGAGGGTGCAACAGGGAGAAAAAGAGAGTGGATCCTCAGTTATTCATCGCTAAGCAAAAGGATTTCAACATCATTTTGCTTTTTAAGAACCACTGATAGGCTATAGATACAAGAATATCTTGGGGGCGTATCTTTTGCATTCCTTTCTGAATTTTTTGAATTTTGTTTTGTCAAATGTACACTGTTTACATGCGAGGCGTGTTTTGTGTTGGGCGCCATTTGATTTGAGACGTGATATGTTCGAGATTTCCTTACCAGAGTTCATCACTTCTCATGGATAAAAGTATCTTTCGCCATCAAATGTCATTCTTGGCAGTTCTACGTCACACCAAGCTTCAATTCCGAACGACTGCTTCAACTTTACATAACTCTTTCACAACAACTTCCGTCTCCCACCACCGCAGCGGCATCTTATGCCATTCAATCAGCAGCAGCAAGTATTTGCTTGATGCCAAGTGAAAGTGAAATTACTTGCGATAGTCCTTTAGACTAAGTCAATCCCGATCTGAGTCTCAAAAGGTCAAGAGTGCATTGGCAACCAAGTGTTTATCAAACACCTGCTCACGAGTGCCCTCGCGAACAAGAGACTCAGCTCACTCCAGCGAGCGAAGCACAAAGAGCCATCCAATGACCAGCAGTCCGTCGACTGGAAAAGCTTCAAAATTTCAAAATCTTGTAATTCCACTCGAAGAATCGAATACATTACCTAAGAATATCCAGAAGAGAGAAGAAAACACTCTGCGGAGTGTGTATTCGGTCGTGTATCCGTGTGTGTATCTATGTGCTTCAAGTTGTCATAATAAGTCTCATTAGGCATTTTATTGGAGTCTCTCTCTCTGTGCCGGTTGCTTGCTCGCTCACCGTCCGCGGCCGGTGTGACGTTGCGCAATGCACTAACGCCGCTGTGGGATGCTGATGTATCTCTTGCCATAAATCCACTTGTGAGCATAGGTTACTCGCCCATGTATCCATCAGATCCCCGCGCCGCCAAACACTCTCGGGCTCTGATGAAAAGAGTTTTATCTAATAAATCGCCCTCGGGCTACAAGAAGATTATAATAATTTGCAATAGTTTACGAGCAGCACTTTTGTCATTCGGCCGCGCTCTGGAGCAGGCGATTGGGCACGGTGGTGCCGACGAGCTCTGACGGAGCTGGCGGTTCAACTCCAATTAAGCATTCGGCGATTTGTATTTCACGATTGTTGTGTCACTGGAGGACTTGCCTGCCGCTGCGGTGTTTGGCGGCTAGGGTCCCTCCCCCTGGCCACAATGAGTCCCCGAGGTATGCTGTGAATGAATGAAGTGGAAACGTGGTTTGAATTTTTTCTCAAGACAAATTTATTTACTTTCCTGAGAGCCAATAACTCAGGCGAGAGAGGGCTCATTGAGGAGCTTAGCCAGCCACTGAATTTCAATTGGGTGCCCACTTGAGTGGAGCCCCGTTGCGGCGGTGACCCAGAAGTCTGGTGTCCTGAGGGCTGTGGTGCTGGGAATTAAAATGTTCTTGGGCAGTTGGCTTAAGAACGCTTGGACGGGGGAAAGGCGGCAAAACTTTTACTTTTTGAAATCGAATTCCTGATGAAGAGCCGCTTGACATCGATTGGATGACTGCTGGAGTAGGTCTAGGGAATGGGAAATGGGAAATGGCCTCGAAGCGACGCCTCTTAGCAGCTGTTCAATGGGCATTAAGATGACAGACTGCTGAGCCGTGATTAAGTCGACGACGAGTGGTGTCTCTTAATGAAGTCAAAAGAAATCTGATATCCAATTGACTGCTTGATGGATTTGGTGAGAGGCCGCCAAGGAGTTGAGTGGAAGTGGCTGAACAAAGGGTTTGTGTCTAGACTGAAAATTTAATGGGAGCCCTGCTTCTCATCTTTCAATAATGGGTTCTGTCCACTTTGTGATCTGATCTCATGCTCAGCTTACCTCAGTCAATTTGCCCTCATGCTTGCCTCACAAATCTGTCGTTCAGTTGGCTTCTCTTCAAGATGAGCTCACAAATTGGAGTCATAAACCGTTCTTGATTGAGCCTGGCTTATAAATCAAAGGCTCAGCTGACGAAACGGAGACTTAGCCTTTTTTTCTAGATTTGCTCACAAATAGAATTTTCAATAATTTCATTTTTGAGCTGGGCTTACAAATCTGCACAACTCCAATTCCGAGCTCAGCTTAAGCTTACAAACGTGAGAAGCAATGGAATAAGCTCCTTAATCTTACCATACAAATCAGTTGTTAGTTGGCCTCTGAGGCTGACTTTGAAGCTATTGAAGCTCGGCTCACAAAACCTAGGCTTTGTCTCCTTTTCGAAGTTCGCAGATTGAAGTTATATTCAATTCGTCTTTAAGCTTTGCTTAAAACTCGACAGCCGATTTGGCATTTTTCAAGCTAAGCTCGCAAATCGGAGTCTCAGTCTCCAACTCTTCAAGCATGGCTCCTTTCCAATCTACGCTCAGAAATTGGAGGCTTAACCTGTTCCTTATCAGGGTTGGCTCTCAAACCAGAGACTGACAAAGTTTGTTTCTTCTCAATCTCGGCTCACAAATTAGAAGTTCAACTGACAAAACGGAGGTTTACGCGCCTTTTCCCTAATCCTGGCTCACAAATCGAAGTTTTAGTCTACTTGCCTTTACGTTTGGCCTACAAATTTATGATTCAGTCGGCTTATGTTCAAGACGAGCTCACAAATCGGGGGCTTAGTGAGTTACATCTCAAGCTTGGTTCAGAAATCAGTCTGTCAGTCGACTTGGCTTCATGCTTAGCTTATAAAACGGATCCTTTGTCTTCTCTTCCTCAAATTTTGCTCACATTTTATTCCTTTTCAAACTCGACTCATAAATTAGAGGTTCAGTTGGCTCGTCTTTAAGCTCAGCTCAGATTTTGAAGCTTCAGTTGCCTTATCTTCAAGTTTAACTCACAAACCAGCAACTTAGCCAGGTTTACCTCAACTTTGAATCACAAATCACTGGTTTAGTCTTTAAGCTCAGCTCAGATTTTGAAGCTTCAGTTGCCTTATCTTTAAGTTGAACTCACATATCAGCGACTTAGCCAGGTTTACCTCAACTTTGAGTCACAAATCACTGGTTTAGTCGAATTTTTTTTAAGCTTGGCTTATGAAACGGAAGCTTAGTTTCATCCTCTTTTAGCTCGTCTCGAAGATTAGTGGTTCAGTCGGATCCCCTTCAAGTTCGGCTTACAAAACGGAGACTTAATTTCTTCCTCTTTAAGCCTGGCTCGCGAATCGAAGTTTCATTTGGCTTCTCTTCAATCTGGGGTCATTGGAGACCTAGTTCTTTCAAACTTGGCTCAGGGATAGAAGTTTCAGTCAATTCGGTTTTGAGCTTGAGTCACAGATCGATGGTTCAGTAGGCTTTTCTTCAAACTACGCACATAAGTCGGAGGTTTAGTCTGTTCCTCCTCAAGCTCACAAATCATAGGTTCAGTCGGCTTCCCTTTAAACGTGGCTCATGAAACGAAGGCTTAGTTCCCTCGTCTTAAGGCTTGGCTCACAAACAAGCTGTTCAACTGACAAAATGGAGGTTTACGCGTCTACTTCTTAATCCTTGCACACGAATCAAAGTTTTAGTCTGCTTGCCCTTAAGCGTAGCTCACAAATTGATGATTAAGTCGGATTCTCTTTAAGCTGAGCTCACAAATCGAAGGCTCGGCCAGTTTTACTCCAACCCTGGCTCATAAATCAATGATTCAGTCGAGTTGCCTTCAAAGTTGCCTCATAAAATGGAGGCTTCAAGCTTCAAGCTTGGCTCGCCGATCGAAGTTTCAGTCAGTTCAGTTTTAAGCCTGGTTCACAAATCGATCAATACGTTTTTCTTCAAACTTTTTTAGAAGTAAGAGTCTGTTCCTCTTTAAGCTCGGCTTGGTCAACTCGCCTTCAAGCTCACCCCACAAATCATTAGTTCAGTTGATTTTCTTAAGCTAAGCTCGCGAATCGGTTTCTTGATTTGTTTCTTTTCAAGCTTGACTTGGATAGTCAGGACAACTTAACGGCTTGGCATAACACCATACCTCTCGCTTCAACTCTGGCGCAACCTTCTAAAGTCGTTCGTCGGCGTTGCAACAAACGACTGCAACAGCAACCGACGCCGCCACCTGTTGCACTCTGCCATTCCGGCCAACCCTGCATGCAATTCACTCCGCATTCTCTCAGCTCAAGGTGTGGTTATGACACGGCACGATGTTTGTGTTCGCCCGTCAAGATGCCGGTCGTATCGCCGCCGATCGGACCAAATGTCAGGATCAAGTTGCCAAAACCAGCAGAACCTCGCGCTGATGACAACTAGATCTCTTCCCAAATGAGGTGGGAGTCTCCAAACAATTAAATCCCCAAGGTGTGACTTCACTCGAGAGGGGCAGCAAGAGACAAGGATCAACTTATCTGCATGCACACACGTAGATACACAACAGCTCATGTAGTATCTCGGAAACAGTAGAGTTCACACCTCGGGCACAAAGTGCACAAGAGTGGGCGTGGGGATCGGATCGGATCGGGTGACTTGAAGCCGCCAATTTGTGGCGCGAGTGTTGGCACCTAATTTTTCAACACGCGCTTGTATCTTGCACCTAGTTACTGCTTGTTTTCTGCATCTGTGCCGGATAACTGATTCAATTAAAATGCCTTTCCAATTGCGCACCTATCTCCGCCACACACACACACGCAGACAATGGCGTGTCGTTGAGATTAGGAAACATTAGCGCGAGGTCAGGCGAAACGTGAAGCACACGCTTGTAGAATGTATCTACCGATTAGTTAATGAAATGCCAAATCTACAATTTCACGGATCCGATAAACCGAAATGCGTTCGAAATTATTTCGAAATATGATTTCATTTCACAGCCGACCGGGCGAACAGTAACGCTGTCGTTGGTTGGTGGCTATCTAGCGTATCCGACGCAACAACAGGGAAGTTAATCAGTGGCAGGGGGAGCTGAACTATCGCATCCGTTCGATTAATTACCGAAGAAGTTGCTTTTATCGAATTGTTATCGAGTGATGTAAGTTCGAGTTCGTATCCGAACGAGACATGTTGACAATCGATTGGGATCTTGAGCAGCTTTTCGGGGAGGGGCGATAACGAGCTACATGTAAGGCGATTTTTTAATCGAATGACGTGGGTCTTTGTTTGGATTGAATCACTTTGGAAGTATGTGTCTGACGTGGTCGTCGGTTCTGCGAATCGGTGCAGTGTTTCGGCGGTAATCGGGAAATCGAGTCAGCCTGCTATCGACGATGAGACATGATGACGGTGTAGTCGGCAATAGACATGAACGAGTCGACTGAGTATTGCAAGAACGCGATGGGGATTAGTTTGAAGTAGTTTGTCAGTTGAAACTGGAATCTTCGGGGAGTTTAACATGTTCTACGTGGTTTGGGGACAGAGGGCACTAGTGTAGTCAGATGCCGAGTGAAAGATACACGAGAATTCGATGAGATACATCCCGACGACCTCCGATGCTTCAGACGGCTTCGTTACTTATTCGAAACGTCGTCTCGCAACAGTCTCCATCTCAGAGTCTCCACTTTTTGGGGTATTTAAATCACTCTCTGTGGCATTTGTCAATACTCCCAAATTTTACAAAACTGAGTCTATTTTCGTTCCACTAAAGGATCCCCGCCATTATCATTTGATCCAAAATGCACCTCAATGAGGACTCGTTAGTTCCTTTTTTTTCGCATCCAAAGTCTCTTCCCTCAAAGTCACGTACGCAAGAGACGTCATACGGAAGCTTGATTGGTGAACGATAACGACGACACAAGCGAAATTCGATGACAAGCGTGATTTCATACCACGGCAACGTTATCTAGAACCTCGTCAAGTGTACAGTTCCGTCGATAATTAGTTGGACATGTCTTCAATTAGCGACACAACCTTCTGAAGGTCGTTCGATACCAAAGAATTCAAGTGGGAAAGTTCTGAGTAATCGGAGCATGTGTGCATTTGTAGGAGTGGCTACTCCACATTTTTAGTTTTCACTTGCAAGGTGGGCTTCGTTGTTGAATTAGTCGCAGACCGCAAATTTGACACGTCACCGAAAGCTAGAGTCTCAGGGTCTCAGGGTCTCAAGGTCTTAGGGTCTCAGGATTTCAGGATCTCAGGATATCAGGGTCTCAGAGTATATCTTAAGCTGATGTTAAACATCGCAGGTCTGTTCCTCTTGAAGCCTGGTTTACGAAAATGAGGCTTAATCTTTTCGTCGTCATGCTAAGCTCAAAAATTCAAACCTCTTCTCTTCTTAAAGTCGGCTTGTCTTCATGACAGAGTCACAAAACAGACGTTACCTCGTTTGATGCAAAAAAAAGGTTTAATTACCTTGTCTGTAAGTGGGGCTTTAAAATTTGTAGCTTCCATAAAGTTTGTTTAAATTTTAAGTCACAAATCGGAGGTTAGCCTGCTCATCTTCAAGTCTGTCTCCCAAAAGGAGGTCCATGTCGGCATGTCTTCATGACAGAGTCACCAAACAGAGGTAAACTCGGTACGCTTGGTGCAAAAATGGAAGATTGAGTTCTCTTGTCTGTAAGTCATTCTTAAAAATCGTAGCTTCCGTGTGGTCTCTTTAAATTGTATGTCATAAATCGTGGACTTAGGCGGTTTATCCTCAAGCTTGGTCCGCAAAACCACTCCTCTTCAAGTTTGACTCCCAAATCTGTTGTTCAGTCGGCTTGTGCTTAAGTTTGTCTTACAAATTCTTTGTAGTTTTCTAGTTTTATGTCACAAATTATCGTCGACATTTGTTCAGAAATGGATGTGTAGTCTGATCATACCAGAGGACCAGCTTGTTTTAAATAACAAATCGGAGGCTTAGGCTGTTTATCCTCAAACTTGTTTCCCTAAGCGAGGTTTAGTCCACTACTCAACAACACACTTGACTCAGAAATCTGAGGTTCAGTTGGATTGTGCTTAAGCTTGTCTGGCAAATCGAAGATTCAATGGGTCGACGTGAAGCTAAAGGCCCTGACTTGTAACACAAAACAAAAATTGAGTTTTGTGTCACAAGTCGGGGGGCTTTTTTAGCTTTGCGTATACATTGACTCAAAAATGAATGTGTGTCCTCTACTACACCGGAGGACGAGCCCGTTTTAAATAAAAAATCGGAGGCTTACCCTGCTTTAATTGTCTGAAGTGTGAAGTTTGCTCTGCCCTTCTTCAAGCCTGACTTAGAAATTGGAAAACCAGTCGTTTAGTTTTGGCTCACAAATCGGGGCTTATCAAACTCTTCATAAAGCTTGACTCAAAAGTCGAATGTTCGATGTAATCCACTTCAACCTTGGTTAAAAAATCAGAAGACCTAGTCGCGTCCCTATAGCTGTTAGTCACAAATCAGAGGCTTAGCCTGCTTCTCTTTAAACTCAACTCGAAAATCGGGGGTGAGAAAATCCTTCTCTTCAAGCCCGACTCAGGCCTTCGACTTGCCATCAATCAGTTCTCTCTAGTTTTAAGTCCCTAAGCCAAGGCCTATCCCGCGCTTTTTAAAGTCAGCCTTAAAAGCCTGTTGTTTGGTCTTGCCCATCTTCAAGCTTGACTTACAATTTTAAGAACCAGTCCATTTCACATAATTGAATGACTGGTGAGCCCTTTTTCATGCCTTGGCCCCGAAATTACGTCTATTGGTCTGGAATTATGATGCAAAAATTAGTTTTTCAGTCCACTACTCTTCAAATCCGACTTACAAATTTGAGCTTTAGTCTTCTTGCCTTTAAGCTCGACTTACAAATCGGAGATTCAGCGATTTCCATTTGGTTTTGAATCAGAAATTGGTACCTCAAGTTGCTCCTTTTGAAGCTTGACTTAAAAGTCTGAAGTCTTGTCTTGCTCCGCTTTAAGCTTGACTCAAAAGTCGAAAGTTTTGTCTTGCTCCACTTCAAGCTTGACTTACAAATTAGAAGACAAATCCATTTAGCCTAGGATTAAATTTGCAAATTGAAAGTTTATTGAAAAAATACTCAAAAGTTGAATACTTAGAGCGCCATTCTTCAAGCTCGACTCACAAATCGGGCAACGAATCTATTTTCTTCTGGCTTTGAGTTAGGAACGCGACGCTAAGCCTGCTCATTTTCAATCATGGCTCACTAAACGAAGGTTCATTCTTCTTCAAGATCAAAACTGAGGTTTGGTTCACTCTTCCTTAAGCTTAACTTAAAAATTGGAGCGTTTTGAGTTGAAGTCTGTTTTTCTTTAGGTTTGAGTCACAAATCGTCACCTTTCTCCACTTGAAGCATAATTCGAATGTGGGATGTTTGACCCAACTTGCTTTGAGCTTGTCTTACAAATCGGGGGATCAGTCTGTTAGCCTCTGGCTCTGGATCACAAACAGGAAGCATACTCTTTTATTCCAAAAGAACAAAAAATCGGTTATTTGCCTCATCCCATCTTCAAGCGTTTCAATGGACACACCAAACGAACATTCACTCTTCTTCAAGATCGCGAAAGTGAGGCTTAGTTGACTTGTCTTTAAGCCTAACTTAAAAATTGGAAAACACATCTGTTTTTTCTTTAGTTTCGAGTTACAAATCGGAGGCTTGGGCTACTCCTCATGAAGAATGACTCAACATTTGGATGACTGACGAGTTCTTTTCCAAGCTTGACTCACGAAATGGAGTATGAGTCGGCAGGTTTTCTTACATGACGCAAAAATCTCTTTAAGTCCCTCTTACAAATATAAGTTTCAGTCGAATTGTCCTGAAGCTCGTCTTACAAATCGGAAGATTCCGTCTTTTTTACTTCAGTTTTGTGTCACGAATCGTAGGTTTCCCTTTCTCCTCTTAAAGTTTGGCTAAAAGGTCGAATGTATGGTCTGGGTTCGCTTCAAGCTTGACTTGGAATACTGAGGGCCAGTCCGTTATCTCTGATTTTGAGCCACAAATAAGACGCTTAACAAACTACTCATCTCATCTCATCTAATTTTCGTTGTCCGCATGTTCCACTAATGAGGTCGCTGGAGCAATGCACGTACGAGAGATCTCCAGGCCACTCGATCTTCCGGCATCGACTCTAACTCATCAGGAGCTATGCCCAAGCGCAACCAGGTGAGTGTTTGAACTTGGTCCTGGGTCTGCCAAGCGGTCGCCTACCTGATGGATGCGCATTCAAGGCACGCCTCGAAAGAGCAGACTACTCATCAAATTTAAGTCACATATCGGTGGCTTTACATGATTTTCTTGAAGCTTGACCTAAAAGTCCGATTTTTTGTCTGCTGTTTTCAAGCTTGACTTACAAATCGAAAGACAAGTCCATTTCTTTTTAGTTTTAGGCGACAAATTTGAAGTTTAATCCGCTTCTCTTGAAGGATGACTCAAAAGTCGAATGATTAGTGCGCCATTTTTAAGCTTGACTTAGTCGGGAACGAATCGGGGCTTAGTCGGCTCATCTCCAAGTTAAAGTCACAAATCGGACGCTAAGTTCATTTGAATATTTGCCTCAAAATTCATTGCAAAGACGCAAAAGAAATGAGAAATTGCATCTTCATCAATCTCCACACGCGTCCGACAAACAGCCCGCCCTATCGACTGTTTTGTATTGTTATTGAAAACAAAATCCCCTCAGGTTAAGCCCCACAGATAACCCCTTCCAGAGTGCAGAAGCCAGACAGCCAGCCAGCCAGCAGATGCGGCTACATGAAAGCGATGGACTCCGATTTAATTAATTTACCGAATCGTAATAGTATTTCATAAATACGAAACGCGCAACGAAGTAAATTTATTTGTTATTACGAAATGCGAATTGAGTATCTGCGAGGTGCAGGCAAAACAACAGACAAACGGTTGGAACTCGATTCGAAGTACGAGCAGAGTGCGATCACGTAATTCAATTTCAATTGCATTTATCGCTGATATCGGCAATGATTCGATTGATTTTGCGATAAGATAGATGAGTTGATGAACAAATCGGGGGTGGTTTGAGGTGAATTGTGGGTAAATCCACTTTTTTTTGTGTGCGGTGGAGTCGTGGTATCGATTTGGTGGAGAATGAATGAATGTCAGGGGAAATGGAGACTTTATGGATCATTTTATTGCGACTTACAGTAGTTAGATAACAGCCTAAAGTCTGTCTGTCTACGATGGATAGGCATACAGATGGACAGCTGTTCCAGAAACTGAAGACAATCTTTGCGCCAAACTTATTGCAGGCCGTGACGGGTATCTTCTCTAGAAGGGGTTCAACTTCTTCTCCGGAATTTCTAAGTCTCGCAATTCCGAAAGAGACAATATTTTTCAGATGATCTCTCTTCTTCTTCAAGGTTGACTCAAAAGCCGGATGTTCAGGCGAATCCTCTTCAAGCTTGACTTACAAATCGAAGATCAATTCGCTTCCCTATAGTTTCCAATCACAAATCAGTGGCTTAGCCCGTTCCTCTTTAAACTTAACTCGCAAATGTGAGGTTCAGCGTCCTTCTCTTCAAGCTCGACTCAAGACTTTAGTCGACTTTCCCTTTAGCTTGACTTACAAATCTCTGGATAAATCTATTTTCCTCTAGCTTTGAGTCATAAACCTTAAGTCTGACTTAAAGGTCTGTACTGGAAGCTGGAGCCAATCTTTGCGCCAACTTGTTTCAGCCCCTGACGAGTATCTTTCCTCGATGATGATCCTCGGAACTTCTAAGTCGTCCAGTTTTTTCCGGATGATCCTTCGGTTTAGTTGTGGTTATCCGTTGGTGATCCCAGCACGATCACTCTGAGAAACATTGATTTTCTAAAGCAAATACTCAAGAAAACCTGCCGCCTGACAGACTTTCGTTTTCAAAACCAAAAGAATCTCCGACTGGGACTCACTGCGAAGACCTCATAACCTCAACAGACACTCGCCAATCAGAATAAATGCAACGGAGACCTTTTAATTCGCATTTAATCTCTCTTCCACATCCACTCATTCCGACTGGTCCCCTCGAACGGCGCCATCACACGCTATCATCCTCAACTTCATCTCAGAATACTCCAATCCGTGCAAAGTACGACCACAATGCACTGTTCTTCCGCATCGTTATCTTCACACACACAATTGATTTTAATTCCCATCGACCTCAAACGTGAATTGAATAAAACAAAGGGAATGATGTGACATCCGAACGGCAGCAGCAACAACAAATTGAAAGACAAACCCGAAGAAAGGTTCTCATCGCTGCTCCACTTCCCCACTTATCACACTTTCTCCCACATGATGTCCAAAAAAGCAATCGAAAGAAACGATTCCCCGTCCATATGAGCCCGCATGTGATGTGAAGGAAGAATGCCTTTTGAATTACCTAACCCGCATCGCAGACGCGTAGATACTTGCGTCTGCAGGAAAAGCCCTCGAAATGAGATGATAGACGACACGGCGTATCTCATAAATCACTCAATCAAATTCAATTTGATATTGATATTCAGAGTAATTGTCAGGCATCCCCCTCCCCCGGATTACATCCCGTCGCTTGTTTGAAGAAATTGTCGATCGGTAAGATCGGTACGATCATCATCATCGTCGTCGTTGTCGTCGTCGTCGATCGTTGGGTCGCATTTTGTATATTTCGCCAGAGTTGTTGTTGCGCTTTCATTTTATTGTGGAACAGATACTCCATACGAGAGTCATCAGATACAAAAAGCCAACAACAACAAACGTAACCCGAATAAAATTCACTTGTTCGATCGCAATCGACAATCGACAATCGTTTGGTCGGTTTGACTTGAGCTATATGCTCCTATCCCGCAAAAACCACTACAAACCACTGACTGACTGTCGAAAGGTGAGTGAGGGAGGGGGGGAGGGCACAGCAAGAGAGCGAGAGAGAGAGAGAGAGTGAGCAAGAGATTTTGCGTCACAAATGCTTAACTCTGACAAACAGCTGTTACACACCACAACATACCGACCATACATTCGCTCGGCTACTTCTCCTCTGTTCATCGTCTACATCGTCGTCTACCGGCTTAAGACTCTGGCCAATTCGTCTTTGATTCAGTTGAACGTTTACACTCAATCGTGTTGGGTGCTAAGATTCGGAACACGCGAGTGAGTAACTGAGGCCGATCTTGTTGCCCCGTGTGCGGTGCGCTCGCCTTTAAAGTTCGTCGAAGTTTTTCTTCATTTTCTTCGTCTATTTGGCTTTGTTTAGTGAATTGTGAGTTCTCGAGAGGGAGTGTGTGTGTTGTGGGGGGGGGAGGGATACACAAAAAGTGGGTGGAAGTTGAAGAGAAATGCAAGTGTAACCCAAATTTTGAATTAAAAAATCAAAAAATTGAGTATCTATCTGTGTTCCTATATGGAAATGTGAACTGAATTTGTCACCTCGACGACGACTGGCATTGCATCGAGTGCAATTGATATTCAACTCGCGTCTCTGTCTCTCGCTCGCTGAACCAGTAGAGACATCGACTGGCTTTTGGAATGTTTTCTAGTGGTTTTTCCTTTTTTTTTTTTTGTTGTTTTGTATCTTTGTTCTCATGGGGGTCACATAGAAATCCGTGCAGATACCACTCTTCAAGTAGCGACTACCATCAGTTAACCACTTTCAGTCGGGGTTTTTGCGGTGACTATCGCAGAATATGTGCGGATTTTCATGCGCGAATAAAAGCCAAAGTATCTACATCAAAACACCACCAACGAGTTGGAATAAAAACACACATTTGCATATCAGTATGGATGGATGGATGGATGGATGGATGGATGGATAGAGATACGACTCGACGGCTCTTGCTTGAGGATAGTTTACTTACGTGGAATGTTAGATGGTTTATTTTATTTTTCTGCACCACCTCTCTTTTCTTTCTCTCTCTCTCTCTCTCTCTCTCTCTATCCATCTATCGATCTCCCCTGAGACTCGGTGAGATGATGGCCAACTCCATGACTTACATCATTTCAAGTCGCTTCAAGGTGGTTGCTCAATTTCGGTCGAAAATCGAGTCTCAAAAAATGCCCCAATTGTCAAACGTCATCCATGACTCGTCGTCGATGCAGCTTTCATTTTCGTTTCCTCTGAATTCTGACACATTTTTGGTCCAAATTTGTTCCTCAGAAAGCATGGGTCATTCATCTCCACGCACACACATCCAAACCCCGTCCACAAGCCGCCACCTGTTACGATGGTTCGGTTCTCAATTTTTGGCAAAGAAAAAAATTCGCACGAAGGAAAAATTTTACTTTCAAATAATCGCTGAAGCAGAACGGTCGAACGAAAACAAGAAGCGGATACTCTTAGATCGTGGCCTCAGCAAACCAGTTGCGGACTGAACCGAATACACACACACGAAAAGTTCATTCAGATACATTTTTGCATGCGTGTGGGTGGTGTTTTGATGGCTCACTCCCTGTGCGCGCGATGGAGTAACCCCACGAAAATAGTCTCTAGATACGAGAATCATGACATTTACACTGATAAGTCCGTCTTATCAATCACTGCCTGGATAGGGGCAGACTACGTCAATCCAAGACCAAAAGTCACTCCCCACTCATCATCAATTCTTTGTGAAGTTACAAGACACTGACTGGACTCATCCATCGGGGAGTTTAGGTCAGTCAAAGTGCTAAGTGTTCTTATCTCGAAACGGGTTCCACAAATGCAAAGTTCAAGGCGAGTGATTCGCTGTCATTTAATTTGTTTTTGTGTCTCACTTAATTGCGTCGTCGAGGTGGTTGAGATACATAGATACGCAGATGTGTCACACGGAAAAGAACTTTTCGATGCAAATATTTGCAATGAGCTGTGGCGGTGGTGTAAATATTTGACTTCCATTTGAAAGTAATTTTTTTGTGTGGAAGTATCTCATGGATTCTATTGTCTTTTGGCTGACGACAGCATGTGTTTTCATCTCCGGTGCGATGGTTGTAAACAGAGGCTTAGGTCGGGCTTGATTTGACAGAATTTGTGTGGGCTGAGTGGAGGTGGATTAAATTTGATCGAGTTTCGTGGCTCAATTCGGGAGCTGTGACTGTTGAGTGACATGCAAGCAAAAGTAGGCGCAAATAAACCTTTTGTTTTGATGGCTAAAGTCACAGGTTTTGGGCTTAGGGATGCTTGTGATGGTGGTTGGGCTTAATCCACGTGTTTTTCTAGTTATTTTTCTGAAATTTTTTGCGTTCTTTTGGATCTTTGTGAGGCTGGCAGACGGGATCTTATTCGATCTCATCGCATAATTTGGTCCCTGATAGGATTCTTGGTTTGGACGTAGGTTTGATTGAAAACCTGTTCTTGGAGTTTTGGACACAGCCTTCAAATACCGACCAATTTATACCATTTTCTACTAAGGTTAGGTTAGGTTAGCGGGCTGCTAGTGAATTCACCAGCACACTTAGGCCATGTTGGTCCATTGGGATACCCACAGTAAGACTACTACCACTGATCGACCGCTCCAGTGATAGTGCCGTTCATTTGATCCCAACTGCAAATTGTGACTGGACCAGATTTGAAAAACCGGATAAAAGCGTATTAACTTTGCTTTCCACTGGGATTCGATTCTGGGACCCATCTAACTTAGAGCAGGCACTTAACCAACTGCACCGTCCAGTCATCCAGACCGCCGTCGCACTATCTTCTCTAGAAATTAATTGAAGAAATCACTCGACAGCGCATCTCCTTACCGAAATCCGGCGCAGTTTTCCAAGGATTCAGAAATTCAGAAAATTTGGAGGTTTTTTTTGTAACCCTACTGGAGCACTCAGACTAAAAACTGGTCCATTGTACTGCCAGGTAGCAACCTACTCCAGTGCCGTTAATTTGATCTAAACGGCAAATGGTGACTGATCAGATTCGATTTCACTGAGATTCGAACCTGGGACCCCTCTAAATTGGAGCAGGCACTTAACCAACTGCGCCATCCAGTCGTATCCCCTCACACTAAGGGCAGGGTATCATTTTCTACTAAAAAAAGCGAATTTCTGGGACACCTCATGCTCTGTTACAACAAAGTGTTGGCTGATGACACTCAGAGATATCTCATGGATCTTTTTCTTCTTCTTCTTAGGGCGCTACAGTCCGAAGTGGACCTGGGCCTCACCCAACATGCCTCTTCAGCCAGCACAATCTCCCGCCAGCTGTCTTCAGTTTCGCACACCCAGTCGATCGATCCCCCTCGTGGATCTGAAGCTTGTCAAATATGATCACAGTTCCTCTTGGCAGCTCCTGCTGTGTCAACAGTTTTGTTAGTATTCAACAAAAACACATGCGGCACACGAAACAGACTTTGGTGTGCCTCCTCTTGCAACTGCGTATGAACCCAAATTCCAGTGGAAATCTAAGATACTTTATGAGCTTCAAAATGTTCTCAAACTCCGTACTTCTTCTTCTTCTCCTTTTTCTCAGGGCGCTTCAGTCCGAAGTGGACCTCACTCAACATGCCTCTCCAGCCAACACGATCTTTCGCCAGCTGTCTCCAGTTTAGCACACCAAGCCGGCCGAGGTCCCCCTCGAATTGTGTGCGCCACCTTGTACGTGGACTTCCTCTGTTGCGTTGTCCCACAGGCTCAGAGTCGAAGACTCTTCGGGCCAGAGCTAAGTTGTCCATACGCTTTACATAAGTAGGACCAAAGATGGCGCGCAGACCTTTTCTCTCGAAAAGGCCGACAGACTGTTCATCCGCTTGGGATATTGTCCATGCCTCTGCGCAGTACAGCAGGACTGAGATGATCAAGGTCTTGTATAGAGTCAGCTTGGTCTTCCGAGAGAGGGCCTTACTACTCAATTGCCTTTTGAGCCCAAAAAAACAGCGGTTGGCAAGAGTTATTCTGCGTTTTATCTCGGTACTGATGTTGTTTGTACTGCGGAGCCAAGGTAGACGAAATCCTTAACTACCTTAAAGTTAACAACTCCGTACTGCAGACTTAAATTTAAATTAAAATCGGTCTCGAACCCGCCTTAGGGGAGCGTATGAAACATCTTAAGACGCATTCAGCAACAAAATTTGATCGAAAAAGTCCCAAATTTCCGATGAAGTTTCCATCGAAAATTAACTTCAATTAATACCTCGTGACAAATTTGTATCATTTTCTACATCAAATCGCAGGGATCACTTCGCTGGTCCATACATGACTGTCAGCCACCCCCCTAAACTAAGCTCATGAGGGGCCTTGTGCTCTTAAAAATTGTTCTAACCAAACTCTGTTTCAATTCTATTCCACATCCTTCCCATTGACTGCTTTCTTGAACACATTCAGTGACAGATTTAATCGAAATTTTCCTGGGTTTGAATGAAGTTTTCATCCCAAATAAATTCCATTCCAAATTCCGTGAAAATCTGTACCAAATTTGGATCAAAGCCAGAAAATGTCAGGTCATTTCGGGTTTTGCTGGTTCAAATGCTTGCGTCTCTTTTGGGTGGATCTATAAGGAGTCTACAGGCGAGTGCAGTTGTGTTTCCGACTTTAAAGATATTTTTGACCACATTCAGCCGCAAATTTGTGCCGAAAAAGTTCCAAATTCTTATCAAGTCTGGGGCACTTTATGAACTGCACGCAAGATCATATTTTTTTTTGTCGTAGGTTTTTGTCACGCTACACTGGAGCAATCAGACTCAAAAACTGGTCCAATGTACTTGCCGAAGGTGTAGTGGTCCGTAAGTAAGATAACAAGAATGCCGCAGATTTCTTACAGACGTTAGGGATCGCTTGCGCTTGTTCTGTCTACATCCTGGAGAGTCATGAAACCTGTGGTTGTGCTCTCGAGAAGTCCAACCAGACGCAGGCAGTCCCAGGTTCAGGTCCTGAGAATGCCTCATCTCGCCATACTCGCCTAGCAAGTTCATCGGCGATCTCATTTCGTATGATCCCGTGGTGCCCCTGGACACTCGTCTTGTGAGATTTCTGGGAAAATGTTGGTGTTTTTGAATACCCCAAAAGTTTAAGAAAATCGTACGAACTTCTGACTGAAAAAGTGTCAAAAATTTTGTCCAAAAAACCTACAGTCCAGGGTGGATCTGGGCCTAGTGGTTGACCAAAAACAATTTCAGACGCTTCAGCTTCATAAATTTGGATCCAAAAATTTCCTCAAAAATGTATGTTTTTGAACCAAACTTCTAAGGCTTATGTGCCAAAAATTGCACATTCTTGGATCCAAACGCAATTCACATTCAAAAACATCTCCAATAGACGTCAACCAAACCAGTCAGTCCAGTGCAACCTGAAATTGGATGACTTTTCAAAACCTTGACTATTTCTGGTCAATTTTTGACGGGGTAATCAAATCAAATTCACTCAACTTATCTTCACAATCGGTTGTAAATATTTTCGTTTTTTTTTTAACGATTTTTTGGTTTTTATCACAAAAAGTACCTCATGACTTCGGATTTAGTATCCAAACATCCTCTGTCTGGAAGTGGAGCAGCAATTCAGTCATAAAATGCTAGGGAATGGATATAAAATTGTATATGACTTCAATTGCGACTGTGGGTCTTTGTTTGTTGAATTTGATAAAGATATTGACGAATTTTCGAGGGTGACTAGTTATTTTCTTTTTGGAACGGAAGTGGAAGGGCTGTTCATAGAAATGTATGATTTCGTTGTTATCTTTCTTTGAGAGAAGTGAGGCATACCGAAATTTGTGGCGTATGTAAATGACTTCAGATTCGAAAGAGTTCCCTATCGACTCAGAGGCGAATGCCTCTTAGCTTCAGTGATGTGAAGACAGTTTTTCGGACATCGTGCACTCAAATTTATGGTCCTACCCAACTCAAGTCAAGTGAGACGATTATGGAGTCTCGTCATGGAAACGATCAATATATCAATTTTGGTTGCGTTAAGACATGGGCAAAGATTAGTAAACAGCCCTCAGTGGAGCGAATTCGGACGTAGTTCATCTCATCTCACACCTCAAAATCGACTTCCAACTGGTGTCACCGTTCTTCGTCACCACCATCTCATCTCATCTCATTTTCAGTGACCCGCATCTTCCTCTAAAGGGGTCGCGGGGACAATGCATGCATGAGAGATCTCCAGGTCACTCGATCCTCGGACGTAGTGTTGCGAGTCAATTTCGGCTCAAGAGGATCATGGGAATGACTCTGTGGTCAAATACAGAAAACTGCGGTCAAGTCCTGATTCTCTCGAGTCCAAGTTGACAATCAAAACTCGCTAATCATGGCCTACATGATCATGCTCCATCATCGTCTCATCTGACCTGAGGTGATCTACGTCAGAACTCACGCCACTGAGTGCTGTTCACCAATCTTTGCCTATGCTTTAGTGGAACACAACGTGATGAAGTGATCTTCCGGTGATCGTTCGCATATAGATTCCATGTCTTCCAAGATCTGTAGGTTCTCAACCGAATTCTTTGACTTTCTGACTCTTTTCTGCTGTAAAGAGTCACCCCTTCGACTTCAAGCCTGTGGCACAACGTGTCAAAAGACGTCCAGACTTTGGCGCACACTAGTGAAGAAGAACCTCACGCACGGTAAACGATCGTGCTAACTGGAGAGTCTTCTTCGTTGAGGGACAGATCCACTCGAGACTGTAGTCCCAATCCAAGCGGAAGAAGAAGAGTCCCTTACAGCGAGAGACTTCTGGTTAGTTTCAAGTCATTCTTCAACAGAATGTCAGTCTCTAGGGGACTGTCTGAAAATTCGGTGATCAAGTCACTGATCGTGGACTTCAGGATCGCTGGAATCACGTGCTGAATTCATTTGACTCCTCTTGGGTCATATTTGAATCATGAAGTGTTCAAAGCTTTCGTCAAAAAACAGAGTTCAAGGCGAACAGAGACCTCGAAGAAGTTCAAGTCGATGGGAGAGTTGCATTGGATTGAAGGTTTTCAAGATCAATCGGAAAAGTCTGAAGACAGTCAGAGGAACCCACTGAAAGGGGGCCAGATGGTCCTTGTTCGAGAGACTCTTGATAGGCGATAGAACCCCTCTGAAAAGGGAACGACTGGTTCTTCGTCAGAAAAATCTCATGAGAGGCGAAGGGACCCTCCCTAAATAGGGCTCAACTGGTCCTTTTTCGGAAGAATCTCACGACAGTCGTAAGAACAGACTGAAGGAGGGACGCCTGCTCTTGGTTCAGAAGAGTCTCATGCCAGGCAGAGGAACCCCGATGAAAGGGGGACCGACTGATCTTTGTTCAGAACATTCTCATGCCAGATGGAGGGATCCCCCTGAAAAGCGGCCGGCTGGTTCTAGTTCGAAGAGACTCTTGATAGGCGATGAAACCTCGCTGAATAGAAGACGACTGGCTGAAAAAGTCTGACGACAGGTGTAGGTACGGAGTGAAAGTGGGACGACTAGCCCTTGTTCGGAAGAGTGTCACGCCAGGCGGAGGAAACCTCCTGTCAAAGGGAAAATTGGTCCTTTTTCGGAAATGGCTCTTGATAGGCAGAGGAACGCCTCTGAAAAGGTGCCAACTGGTTGTTGTTCGAAAGAGTATCATCGCCTGTCGCGGGACCAACAAGCCTCCACAGTTAAAGCGATCTGTCAGCAAGTTGGTTAAGGTTATTTTTCTTGTGGACGCGGTCTTAATCATGGACATCCCTTTGGCGATGTCCTACAGGCTTGGAGGATAAAGGGCGACTGGTTCTTGTTGAAAAGAGTCTAACGACAGATGCAGGGAAAGACTAAAAAGGGCACGACTGCTCTTTGGTCGGACGAGCCTCTTGCTAGGCGGGGGAACCACGCCGAAAAAGAGACGACTGGTCCACGTTCAAAAGAGTCTCCTGTCAGGCAAAGAAAACCACTGAGCCTGGTCCTTGTTCGAAAGGCTCTCAAGAGGGCACTTCAAACCTTTCATGAGATCAACAAGCCTCATTAGTTAGCACCTTCTTTTAGCAGCTGGCTCTGAATGCTCGCGTCAAGTTGGTTGAGGTTCTTTTCCACTTGGGTGCGTCTTAATCGTGAAAGCCTTCTGTTGCATTGTCCCACAAGCGCGGAGGAGAGCCACTGGTCCCTGTTCCGAAGAGTCCCTCGAGAGGCGCAGGAATAGATTTAAAAGAGAACGACTGGCCCTTGTATTGTCTCATTGCCTGTCATGAGACCAACAAGCCTCCTCAGTTGGCACGTTATTTTAACAGATGTGTTTGAGTGCTAGCACCAAGTTGGCTGAGGTCCTTTTCCACTTGGGTGCGTCTTAATCGTGAAAGCCTTCTCTTGCATTATCCCACAGGCTCGGAGGATGAAGGGCGACTAGTCCCAGTTCCGAAAAGTCCCATGACGGGCGAAGGAACAGACAGAAATGGAAACGACTAGCCCTTGTAAAGTCTCATCGCCAGTCCTGAGGCCAACAAGCCTCCTCAGTTGGCACGTTATTTTCACAGCTGGGTTTGAGTGCTCGTATCAAGTTGATTGAGGCTCTTGTGCGCCATCTCTATCCCGGACGTCCCGTAGGCTTAGAGGATAAAAGGCGATTGGTCCTTGTTCCAAAGAATCTCAGACAGACATGGGGATCCCCTGATACCCTGAAAAATGGGCGTCTGTTCGTTATTGGTGACAAGTTTGAACAAAGAATGAATTCGTCCTTGATGCCAATTGATGGAAAACTTATCGAACCGAGTGTGACCCACACATGGACACTCAGCTCTTTCCTCCTCCTTTCCTTATCAGTGCATCGATAAGCTCATAGCAATTTGAAGTGGCTCCATCCACAAATGATCACCCTATACCTGATGTAATTTCCCCGTGGCACAAATGCATTTCGAGTCTTCCCTATCAGCACTTCACTTCGAGTGACACTCCAACCGCTGAACAAACGACTGTCTGGAGAGGACTGATGTCATCATGAGCTTTTGTTGCCGTCCACTATGTGGTTTCGATTGTGGACGTGGTCACTTGATGTCTGATTGCTGGAGTTTCGAAATGGCCCAGACGGTGGGTGACACAAGACTCAGAGGAATCCTTCGATTGGGAAGAGAGTTCCAGTTTAAACATCAAATTTGCCATGGTAGGGGTCTTGTTAAGTACTGTGGGACGACGAAACGACTAGATGGCGCAGTTGGTTAAGTGCCTGCCCCAAGTTCGAGGGGTCCCAGGTTCGAATCCCAGTGAAATCGAATCTGGTCCAGTCACCATTTGCCGTTGGGATCAAATTAACGGCACTGGAGTAGGTTTCTACCTGGCAGTACAATGGACCAGTTTTGAGTCTGAGTGCTCCAGTAGAGCTCCAAAAAACATTCGAAAAAAAAAACACTGGGACCAAAATTGGTCTATGTGAGGCTCGGCCACCATCCCCTAATCAAGGGCGCTTGTTGGGCGCCAGTTTAGATTTTTCATATCGAACGTGTGACAAGGAATGAAACAAGTGTTCAAAGCATGCACCGAGTCACTTCACACGTATTTCCTACTTCTTCTTGTGGCCGTGGTGAACCTGGGCCTTAACCAAGAAACCTTGTCACCTTCACACGTATCTAGAGCGACATTTATGGTCATTCTCGGAACGAACCCTTGCTCTGTGACGTTGATCGCCTGCCCCGCCTTACATCCATCGCCATCAACGATCACTTTTCGAAAGGGGACCAAAAGAAACGCACATTTTCTGATCGAAATTACCACGAATTCAACCCCGTGAACGGACAAAAATTTAAATTCCTCAAAACCTATCTCCATCGAGAGCAATAAAATGTGCGTTTTTTTGTTCTCTTGCCTTCCCCTCAAATTACTGTGTGCCTCAGTGCGTAATTGTTCCAATTTTCCACAAAACCTCCGTTCTTCACACAAAAGATACACCAGTCCAGTGTGCAGTGCTGGAGTGGAGTTTAATTCGATTCGATTTCGACGCGAACTTTTGTTCTCATTTCACCGTATCCGGGGACGTAGCGCGCCACGTCAAGGTACTCGTAGTGTGACCAGTCAAACCCAGCGGCAGGTGGTGATGGCTTGCCTCTGTTGTGTGTATCTCTTTGAGCCTGAAATTCATTAAAACTCTCATTTTACTTCTTGGGGTGTGCAGTTTTTTTTCCCCTCTTTTGTGTGTGCTTGTGTGTGACTCGAATATCCACTTAATTCCGGGGTTCCGAGGGAATAGTGCGCCTCTCAGAGTCACTGAGTGTGTGGTTCGTAGTGGTTTTCGGTTGGATTTTCCCCAAGCATTTGCTTCAGTCGAGTTGTGTGAAAGATAGATCAAAGATACTCGTCAAAGATACTCATCGGACATCTTCTTCCGGTTTTTTTTTTCTGTATCTCCCTCCCCACCCTCTCAGATAGTTCTGGGACAAGAAGAAAAATGTGTGAAATCTCTGGCCGTTGCATCTGCAGATGCATCCGTCGGATTCAAAGTCAAAGCCTAAAGTTCGAAATTTTTGTTTTGTAGGAAATTAAAAGAGAGAAAAAGTTACACAAAGCGCCGCCCCGTTGAAAAGTGTTGTGTGTGATGAAACCGCCAAAAGTGATAAACAATTAAAAGGGAAAAGAATCGAGATAACCACGCCTGAGTGAGACGACGAGAAAGGCAATAAATCCCGTGTGCACCGAGAGATCTTCGCGTATCTTCGGTTAAAATCAGAACATCTTCGGACTTTGTTTTCTCCCCTCTTTCTGTTTCTGTTTCCAACACCGCAACGGGAAGAGGCGCACAGAAAGAAGGAGAGTGAGAGGGTATCTCACGTCAACGTTGCCCGCCACCAGAATGGCCATGGAACCGAGAATAATATTTCTAAAGCCGAAGAGTAACTATTCGAAATTTTTCGATGGAATGGCTGACACAGGTAAACCGAAATCCAAACAAAAAATTGCAACCATTGATTGAATTTTTTTTTTGCTTTTTTTTGCTCCAAAATATTTTCCTAGTAAGCACTTGTGAGTGGCGACGCGGTCGGTCATCGTCGTGTCGAAGAGTTGTTCACCTCTGGTGTCATTTCCTGCTGATGACGGGGGAATTCAATGTGTATCCATGAGATACTCCGCATTGAGTCATAAGTTAACGGCTAACTTTCACGCTTTACGTGTCAAGACCGAGTTTAGCTCGTAATGACATGAGGCATGAACGAGTCGTGAAAGACGCTGGCGGACGGGGGGAGGGAGGGATAACTCGTTCGAGAAATGCATGTGAGGATGAGCTGACGAGCTAAGCCGGCTAATCACCGAGTTGATGGATTCTGTGGGAAGATCCAGTGCAGACAGACGGATGAGCGCTGCGCTGGGACTCGATTTGTCGCTGGATTTCGAAGGGGCTTAGCCCTTCAGTTGGGAGAGCTCTTTCCCAGATTGACTGGCGTCTGAAGCTTATAGCGGATCTTGCGGAATCGGGTGGGCGTTCTGGGTCAACGCCTTTAGGCGCTATTTGGTCCCCAATTAGCTGCATTGGATTTGATCGCCTCACTGACGCGTGATAAACTGCAATGATGTCGAGTGCAATTGATGAGGTTCGAAGCAAACCCGTGGGAGCTAAGCGATACGATGTCAGTCGAAGTTTTGGAGAATGACCTTTCAATTCAGGCCCTTGACTGAGTTACGTTTTCTTCATCTAAGCTCAAGATGGACTGTTCTCAGCTGTGGAGACTATGAGCCAGGCTTAAGTCAATCTAAGTGTCAAACCACCTCCTTCATTTAAGGGTTTTGAGCTCAAGAAAGGACTTAGGTCGGTCAAGCGTCCAGCTGGCTTAGTCTGTCAAGAGCCTTAAGTTCGGCTGGAGTCACATGAGGTTTTGGTGGCAATTAGTGGCTGGACGCTAGCGTCGACTGTTCAATCAGACTAACAAGCAGTTGTATGCCTTCAGCCATCTTCATTTCGTCCAATGCATCAAAGAGCTTCAGTGCCCAGAATGCGACGAAGCTTCACCAAGCGCCCCCAGTTCGACGAGAGTGTCAATCGGCTTCAGTCAATCAGCGGCCAGAATGCCATCCAGCTTCACTCTGTCAAGCGCCTTTAGTGTCAAAAAGCCTCATTTCGTCAAGCGCCGTCAGTTTGAAAAGATCGGCTTCAGTCACCAAGCGCTTTCAGCTCGACGACAGTGTCAATCGGCTTCTGTCAACAAGCGGCCAGACTGTCATCAAGCTCGACTCTGTCAAGCGCCTTTGGTGTCAAAAAGCTTCACTTCGTCAAGCGCCATCGGTTCGACGAGAGTGTCAATCGGCTTCAGTCAATCAGCGGCCAGACTGTCGTCCGGCTTCACTCTGTCAAGCACCTTTGGTGTCAAAAAGCCTCACTTCATCGAGCGCCTTTAGTTCGACGAGAGTGTCAATCGGCTTCAGTCAATTATCGGCCAGAATGTCATCCAGCTTCATTCAGCCAAGCGCCTTCGGAGCCAAAAAGTCTCGCTTCGTCGAGCGCCGAGTGTTGAGCTGAGTGTCGTTCGATTTCAGTTCATCAAGCTCCTTTAGTTGGGTGCGCTTTCAATCGGCTTCAGTTCATCAAGCAGATTTAATTCAAGCAAAGAACCACTACGCTTTCTCTGTCAGGTGCCCTCAGTTCGACCGGAGCATCCAGAAGTTTTAGTTCCTGAAGCGAGATTGACCAGAGCGCCAATCGGCTTCAGCATGTAAACTGTCTAATGACTTGAGTGCAAAGCACCTTCCATCAGTCATCTTCAGTTGAGACACGAGGCTTCAATTGTTCAAGCATTCATCTGTCAAGCGGCAGCAGTTTGTCAAGTTGCCTCATTCGAGGTCTCATCGAAACCCGACTGAGAGCCCGGTTGTTTTGATGCAGCTTCAAAGTTGATCCCTTTATTTGACCTTGACTCCAATCATCTCCTCCCCAAGGCCTCAGCTCCATTCGCTGGTCAAAGAATGCAGAGCAGCTGTCTGCCAATCACCAAGCAGAGCAGGTGGCTGTCTACTATCAAGCTTCCCGCAATCATCTCCCAGTGGATCACACCGGCATCCCATATGGGAACCCATAGACCCCAAGGCCCAAGCCTCAAATGAACTTTTCCCCCTCCGAGGCATCGGCCGCTCCCTCCCTTCAATTGCAGCGATGCACATGCATCCACGGTCATAACCCGTGCGTTCACAGCAACTTCCAGCAGTGCCGCTCACAGTCCGCTCCACATCGTATCAACTTCGCTCATTTCCGCTCGTTGGGTAGGTAATCTTCTTTAGAAAAAAACAGACGAGGGAAAATAAAAAGCCATGAAGACCGAGAATGACTTCAGAGTCCTCCGGCCGGAAGAAATTAGCAAAAGGGTATCATTTTTCCACCTGTACAAGGTTTGGTGTCTCTCTTCTTCGTCTTCTTCGTCGACATCTCGTCTCGACCTCGAGTGCTGCTTTTGTGTATCGGCGACGGGAGACTGACGAACAAAGAGCCAACAAAGAGAGTGTGAGAGAATTAATCATCGGATTAATGAGAGATTACGGAGTTTATTTCTCATGGAAGTGGAGGGCACGGCGGCAGGCCTGTTGCGTGGTAACGACGGAAAGGAAATGAGTTACTTGCTTCTTCTTAACCCCCCCCCTCTGTCAACCCCACAGACACAGTCGTAAGTGTTCAGTGGAAATGCCGAAGGCAGGCGAACAACTTTGCTCTGGGGTATGATGAACCTCGGACGGGTTGTTTGGGGAAAGTTCTGCTGTCTTGAGAATGTGACTGACTGACTTTCACTTGAAGGAGAATCCTTGATCGGGGGGGCATTCCGTTTAACAGCCTGTGGCGGTGCCTGGGTTGGTGCATTTTTGACAGAGCCTTCAGAGGGACCATGAAATGTTGGGTTGATGGACGCGTGATTGACTGAGAATTCATCTTCTAGGGAACGCTAGGTGGGAGATTCTTGAAGAGAAGAGGACCTTATGAGTGTTTTTCTCTTAGAGAACACCTAGTGTTGACTAACTGAGTGACTGCCTAATTGATTGACTGTGTCAATGACTGACTGACTGATTGATTGATTGACTGAGTAACTGACTAACTGGCTGACTAACAAAGTGACTACTGACTGAGTGACTGACAGGGGAACCGACGGAATGAGTGATTGATTGATTGTCTAACTGACTGACTACCAGACTGACAGTCTGACTGACTGACTGAATATCTGACTGGCTGATTGACAGACTGATTGAGGTATTGATTGATGGGTGATTAATTGTCTAACTCGCTGACTGACAGACTAACTCGCTGACTGATTGATTGACTGACTAACTGAATGCCAGACTGCCTGATTGACAGACTGACTGAGAGATCTATTAATGAGTAACTGGTTGTTTAGCTAGCTGACTGATAGACTAACTCACTGACAGATTGACTCGCTGACTTATTGACTAGACTGACTGACTAAATAACTGACTGATTGGCAGATTGACTAGACTGACTGACTGATTGACTGACTGAGGAATTGATTGATGATCTGTTAGTTGTCTAACTGGCTGACTGACAGACCAACTCACTGACTGATTGACTCACTGACTGATTAACTATGTTACTGACTGATTGACTGACTAACTGGCTGACTAACAAAGTGACTACTGACTGACTGACTGACAGGGGAACCGACGGAATGAGTGATTGATTGATTGTCTAACTGACTGACTCCCAGACTGACAGTCTGACTGACTGATTGAATATCTGACTGGCTGATTGACAGACTGATTGAGGTATTGATTGATGGGTGATTAATTGTCTAACTCGCTGACTGACAGACTAACTCGCTGACTGATTGATTGACTGACTAACTGAATGCCAGACTGCCTGATTGACAGACTGACTGAGAGATCTATTAATGAGTAACTGGTTGTTTAGCTAGCTGACTGATAGACTAACTCACTGACAGATTGACTCGCTGACGTATTGACTAGACTGACTGACTAAATAACTGACTGATTGGCAGATTGACTAGACTGACTGACTGATTGACTGACTGAGGAATTGATTGATGATCTGTTAGTTGTCTAACTGGCTGACTGACAGACCAACTCACTGACTGATTGACTCACTGACTGATTAACTATGTTACTGACTGATTGACTGACTAACTGGCTGACTAACAAAGTGACTTCTGACTGACTGACTGACTGTGCAACCGACAGAATGAGTGACTGATTGATTAATTGTCTAACTGACTGACTACCAGACTGACAGTCTGACTAATTGACTGTTTGCTTGACAGACTGACTGACTAAATTACTGACGGATTGACTGCCTGACTAACTGACTGAATGAAAAGAAGACTTGCAAACCCCTTAGGAGTCATTGTAAGCAACAAAGTTCTGACCGAGAACCGTGTTCAGAAGGAGCTAGCACGAATTATGAGAGTCTTGACCAAGCAATGCGAACTTGGAACCCTTCAAATACTTCACCTGGGTTGACTTACCCTATTTTCTCCTTTTTAGACGAAACGGCGATGAGGTTTGACATGTGTCTTCTTCCATCTAATCCCATTTAGATTTGTTTTTAGGCCAAACAAATAGGGGAAAATGAAAGGAATGTAGCGAAGCGTAGGATTGGGTTGAAAGTGGTTGAAACAGTAATCATCCTTCGTCCAGGATAATGACCGTGTCCTAGTCTAAGTGCGGAGAGATGACTACTGATACTTAGTCGTCTCCTCCTTAAAAATAAAAAAAAGAGTTAGAGAGGCAAGCGCTGTCGTGGCCTAGTGTGTGGACGCGACAAGTCTCCTACGCTCAAGGTCCATGGTTCGATCTTAACTCAAGTGTCAAGACACCCTGGATGGGACAACGGTAAGAATGAAGTGGATGAAGACCGAAATCTTCCCTTGCCCCATCCGAGGCGTCTTGTCATTTGACTTTGGATTCCTCTTCACTCTTACCTCTGCCCAGGTCTTTGTAGCCCTTGTCTAGACAAGCATCACCTTCGTCGCGTTTTAATCACGCACAAAGTTAAAACTCAAAACCATAAACTTAACTAGAGCTTCACCTTGAGCTCGATTGCACGCAATTCGCTTCATCGCCTCTCCAAATTTCCGCCACAAGGACAAAGTTTCTGTTTTTTTCGATAACATCCGAGCGATCGTGTGACATACTTTTTGTCGTTTGAATTGTCTATTAAATGCTCGAGTTTGAAGCACCCTCGTGGAGTGTTTCACAATATCTGTGCGAATGTTGACCAACTTTGGACATCGACGCAAAAAAGGAGGCGGGAGATTGAATTTAGAAGATACTAAGCAAATCCACGACTCTGAGCCTGTGGGACAACGCAACGGAGGACGTTCATGCGCAATGTGGCGCACACAAGCCGAGGGGGACCTCAGCCGGGTTTTTTTTTCTCCTCTTGCACAACCCTGCCGTAGAGGCAGCGACACTGCAACTTATAGAGATCTATTGTATGGGCTTGGTGTACGAAACTGGAGACAGCTGGCGAATGATAGTGCTCGATAGAAAGGCATGTTGCGTGAGGTCCAGGTCCACCTCGGACTGAAGCGCCCAAAGACGAAGGTGAAATGCCAAAAATTCCCTTAGATCTCAACTCACGCTCTCTCAAAGAACCCGAATCAATGCTCATCCAACTCAACCCCCGCCCAACTTCGTTCTAGTTCCCGGCCAGACGGACAAAACCACTTCCATCACACCTTCCACGCACTTGAGATCTCTCACCTCAACTGAAGGAGCGCCATCATCCATCACCATCCATCACCGTCTGTCACCACTTCACCGGCCTCGTTGACACTCAAACAAAAATGGGATCACTCTTGTGTGATCTAGAAGTTGGCGAATTCCATCGAAAGTAGTGCACTCGCCTACTTGCATGTCAAGCTGTTGCGAAGTACGCCTTTCGCCGAAGTCTAGCTCCACACCGAAGAACCTACTCCACAGTCAAAGCCGAAGCTCAAGTGGTGTAGAACTTTATGGAGCGTGAAAGTGTTTATTGACCGTCCATCGAATTATAAGATCCCCCCCCCCCCCCCCTCCCCCCATCGAATGAATAATTCAGCAGACGTCTTCAGCCTCTGCTTGGGTGCGCTGGGGCCTTCTGCCAAATTCTTATTAGCCACGATGACCACATGCTATACAGTTACACCAGATATCTCTGAATGGGCTGATGGATACAATTTCGATTGGGCGAGCGTTTTGCTTTCTTTTGTTTCTGTCTTCTTGGACGCTGTGGCTGTTGGGGAAGTGCCTAGCGGGAGCTGTGATAAATTGAACGAAATTTAACAGCGATTAGCTTCGTGCTTACAGACCTCCGCGTCGAGGAGGATCGTCGAGGCTGGTGATCACTTTCGGCAGATGTATCTGTGGGATTGAATTATGTATGAGGTGAATATTCAATTCTTTTTGGACGCGATGTTGTTTTTGGTCTACTCTGACTTTGGCCTGCCTTATCTCGGCGGGGCTGGGCTAAATGATGGATTTATCACTCGCACGCAGCATCGTTTTGTATCCATTTTCACATTTCACCGATCGCCGATGGGAGAAAGCCCCCTAAATGGGGTATTTAAGGTATTTTTTGTTGGTTTTGTTTCGTTTCTCTGGTGAATTTGGGCCGTTGTGCAGAATTTTTGAACTTCGGTTTTGAGTGTTTGTGAGCAGCGATGGAGTGATGGGCTCTCTTTGGGAATCGGTGTTTGGTAAGATGATCGGGCGCTACAGTCCGTGATGGACCTGCGCCTCAGCCAGTGGGCCTCCTCAGCCAACGGGCCTCCCCAGGCAGCAGGCCTTCTTAGCCAGAGGAATTTCCCAGGCAGCGGGGCTCCTCAGCCAGCGGGCCACCTCAGCCAGTGGGCCTCCTCAGCCAGCGGGCCTCCTTAGCTAACGGGCCTCCGCAGCCAACGGGCTTCCTCAGCCAGCGGGCCTCTTCAGCCAGTGGGCCTCCTAAGCCAGTAGGCCTCCTCAGCCAGTGGGCCACCTCAGCCAGTGGGCCTCCTCAGCCAGCGGGCCTCCTTAGCCAGTGGGCCTCCTCAGGCAGCAGGCCTCCTTAGCCAGCGGGCTTCCTTAGCCAGTGGGCCTCCTCAGCCAGGGGGACTCCTCAGGCAGGAGGCCTCCTCAGGCAGTAAACCTCCTCAGCCAGCGGGCCTTCTCAGACAGCGGCCCTTCTCAGACAGCGGGCCTCCTCAGCCAGCGGGTCTCCCCAGCCAGCGGTCCTTCACAGCCGGGACGATCGTTTGCTAGCTGTCTCCTGTTGCGCCCCCAAGTTGGTTGCTATCGGTCCTCTTGTGTGCGCCACCTCAATCGTGGACGTCCTCTGTTGCGTTGTCTCACAAGCTTTGACTAGAAGGCTGTTGAATTGGTCCCGATATTTTTCTGTCCAATATGTTGGTCAGAATTTCGAGGCAAATTGTGGTCTCGTCTTAGCGGGCGTTCAAGCAGCAAAGGAGTCCGTATAGCTCTTGGGGCACGAGAGACTAATTAAAGGCTGATTCGTAAGAATTTTTGAATTTACCCTGATCAAAGTTTAGGACCGTCGAAGCAAAAAGTTTGATTAGGGCGTAAGGGAACGAGTTAACGAGGGCTTTGAAGGTTAGTTCAAAAGCCAGACATTCAATGGACCTTATTTCTTCACCGAATTGCCACTATAGACCGAGCGATCTAAGTGAGGCTTACCCACAACCGTCAAGCTTCCCCCAAACGGTGGCTTGTAGAGGAGCCTCTGATCCGAAAATTCTGAAAACACGCTTAAGAACAAAAAGAGAGGTAGCCATTGACTTTCCCCGGATAAAGACGATTGAAACACCTTTTCACCTTTCTACCCGCATCAAAATATCGTCAATTAGTCAAAAATCAAAATTTATTGGTCCTTCGAGCCGGATACGCTCTCAAAATCTACGCACTTAACCGCCCAAAAAAACCCGGTAAACGACCACAATCTCTCAGTCAGTTTGGCCTCAAAATCATTTAAGTTTCGCAATAAAAAACGTCAAGTTCAGTTCCATCCTTTCGCCGCCAAGAAATTCTTCATTTGATTACCCCCTCCTCGTTAACCTCGCAAAAATAATGAGAATATAAACTCCAAAAGAGACTCTTGAACTCTGCACGTACAGCGGACAAGCACCGCACGGCAATTAAACGAAACATCCAATTTGTAGTCGCATTTGTTTTCTTGTGTTGTTTTTTTTTTTTTAGAAGTTTACGTAATGAGAGGAATAAAAGCGTCTCCGCGCAGCGGTAAGCCGCCATTGCCTCCATTTCGATCGTTTGGGGGCAATCTGTGGGGCGAAGTTTTACATGCAAAGATACAATAACGAACCGCGATGTATCATCATCATCATCGAAAAGATACAAGAATGAAATTCATAACAAAACCACTTCGATATGAAATGATTGATGTTCGAGATACGCTCGAGGAGTACGTATCTTTTTTTTTCAGATTTTTTTGGTTCTCCTATCTCGTGCGTTATTTGCACTTCATGTTCGACACGCGGAAATTAGATGTTTCTTTTTTGCTGTTGTATCGTATCTTTCGAATTCGCAAGCGATAGATACACAGATACACGCGTACCATTGTTCTGAGTCCAAAAACTTGTTTGTTTCTTTGTCGGAATGAAGGATCCTCTAGGGTCTATGCTTTTGGAGTTCAAATATCAGCCGATCAAGTGGCCGCGGATTCCGAGTAATGATCAGAAGAAGACGCTGTTACTGGAGGCCGAGCTACTAGGCTTTTTGTCGACAGTTTCATGATGCCCCAGGGGGGACCACTAACATCCAAGCAGTACGCTTCATAGAAATCCCCTGAATTAAGACACTCCAACCGGTGGAGTGGGTGCTTTGCATCCACCAGTGGGACGTTTCCTAAAAGATACATCTTGCTGAAGTGGTAGCAGATCTTAGTTGGTGTCAAGTTGATGTTGGCCAGCGTCGTTTAGGGCGTTTTGTTCTACCGTGCTGAGTGCTTAATGAGCTCAAGCGGCTTCGGCAGCCTCTTTTGTGAGGAGACTTGACACGAGGGCTCGATGCTTGAAAGCCTCAAGGGAAGAAAAGTGGAATTTGACTTCCACTTTTCATCCAACTTCATCATTTCTAGGGTCTGTCTGTCTTACTTTCCATCCCTGAATCGTTTGGGGCTCGTTCTCGGACTTTCTGCCGCTCGCTTCAAAGCTGCAAAATTCATCGAGACAGAATTCATCGAGTAAAATTTCGCACGAAATTCAATCTTTCATCCAGTGTACACTTCTCATAGTTAGCGTCCAGTCTTCGTAGCAGATCCTCATGCATCCCCTCATGCACAACACTCTGAAGTTGTCGCCTGCTTCAAAGCTGCAACACTTGCGGACACAGAAAACTGCCAATTTTTCCACGAAATGCAATCCCCTTTCAAGTGTTCACCTCACCAAATAAGCATCCAGTCTTCAACACCTTCTCACACACCACAATCCCGTCAGAAGTTGTCGCCCGCTTCAAAGCTACAACATACGTAGACAGAATCTAGCCAATTTTTCCACGAAATCCTTTCTCCCTAGAAGTGTACCCCTCTCCAAGTTAGAACCAAGTCTTCAACATCCTCTCATGTACCAGAACTTCAGGGGCTGTCGCGAGCTTCAAAGCTGCAAAATTCGCCGAGACAGAATTCAGTCAATTTTCCCGCGGAATGCAATCACCCATCAAGTGTACACCTCTCTAGGCTTGCACCCAGTCTTTAACATCCGCTTATGCACCACAAACCTCCAGAGGTTGTCGCTCGCTTCAAAGCTACAACATTCATAGAGACAAGGTCTAAACAATTTTCCCACGGAATTCTACCTCCCATCAAGTGTTTACCTCTCCAAGTTAGCACCCAGTCTTCAACATCCCCTCAGGCACCATAAACCTTTAGAGGCTGTCGCGAGCTTCAAAACTGCAAAATTCACCGAAACAGAATCCAGTTAAATTTCCCACGGAATCCTACCTCCCATCAAGTGTACACCTCTCTAAGTTAGCACCCAGTCTCCATAACATCCCCTCAACCCTCCTAATCTCTTCAGAGGCACCGATTCGGGTGTGACATGATCCACAAAATAGCAAATGTCGCTCGTATCATAAGTGATTTCGACTTTATGACACATCCGCGCCATACATCGCGTCGCATTCTCAATTTGTAACCACTTAGGCACATTTATCTATCCGCAAGCACACTGTCCAATCAATCACCACCCACTTCCTGGCGGTGGAGCTCACCCTCACCCCGAATACGGCAGACAGCCGACTGGGTGGAGCACCACTCAGCCCACATACAGCCATAGCCACAGATACATGCCGCACTGTTGCCGTAATTGGCGCAACCGTGTCCCGCTTTGTCTAGTGATTCACACATGCCGTTCCACTTCCGAGAGCGAGACCCCGCCAAGCCGATGGCATTTGTCACCGGCGTGCTCGCGACCAACTGACTCACTGGACACGATCGTTTTCTTAGAAATTTTCGGACGCGCACACTGCTCAGCACATGACGCGACGCGTGGTCGGCATGACAACCGAAACTCTGTCGCGCTCCAGAGTCCGAGTGAAATTAAATTGTCAAGGCCCACGCCAGTGGTCAGCTCCACACCACCGCGGGGCGCACTGATTAATCGTCATCGGGGGCTGGTGTTGATTTTCGGGGGACAAGTCCCACGGCTCCGGCTTCGGCTCGGGCTCTCGCGTAAATCTCTTCCGCGGTAATTGGTGATTGCGAGTGGGCCACTTGATTGGCTCGTTATTTATTAGCATCCGAGGCGTGAGCGCTCGCTATACACATCCTCCTCTGTCACCCTTCCCAGTGTCGTAACTAACCGTGTGTTTTTGTTCTCTGTTTCCTTTCCAGATCTTGATAAGCCCATAACCCCACAAATCATGAAAATGGACAGCAACAGCATACAGATAGTGCCTCCGCCTTTGATTGTGAACGACTACCTAGCGCTGAGCTCGCCGCCGACATACTCCCGCCTGCCGCCCGACGGGCATGAGTTCCCGCCAAACTTTTCGGAGCCTCTGATCATGCCAGCGTCGAACCTGATGAAGGCCACCCTCCTGACGTCGATGACCACCACGACCACGATGACGGGCGCAAACACAAGCAGCACCGTCTACACAGAGAAGCTGATAACGCGAACACAGACCTCGTCGACCTCGTCGACGTCACCGCCGGTGCAGGACGAGCCCAAGAAGATGAACAGCAACGGCACAGGCGACGATCAGCGACCGCCCCTGCCAAAGTCAGTTCCTCCGCCAACGGTCCTCCGCAAGGTCTACCGCCAGGACCTGGTCATCAACGTGGACGACACCCGGCCCGAGAAGGACAAGAAGTTCATTCACATCGAAGCGGTGCCAGCCACGGCGCCCGTGACCACAAAGTCCGTTTTCGAGACCCGCATCCAGAAGACGACGACCCCGACGACCCCAACCACACCACCGACGCCCCCAGTCGACACCGTGGACTACAAGAGGCCCTTCAGCACCGGCCGCAAGGTCAGCGACTGGCGGAAGGACGAGAAGTCCGAGAAGAGCGTCCGCGACAAGATAGCCATGTTCTCCAACGACGACCAGGAGCGCAGTCCGAGCAACAGCAGCTTCGCGCGGTCCCCGAAGCCACTAAATCTCAGCACAGAGAATCTGCTGGACTCCGGAAGCCGCTGCAGTCAGCCGGCGCCGCTCACGAAGCGCGCCATGAGCGTGGAGAACCTCAACGACGTCAGTCGAAACTACTCGCGCACAAGCACACACAATCTGTCAGATTCCATGTACTCCCTGAACACAATCAGCTCCGACTACAATCAGAACTACGCCTCGCTGCCGCGCCGGCATGCGCCGCACCTGGAGAGGCGCATCAGCTTCTCCGGCCAGCCATACGCCCCCGACGAGGCCACTCGCAAGGCGGCCATAACCAACATCCTGGAGCAGCGGCGGCGCTCCATGTCCAAGCTGCGAGGCCTGGTCATCCCCGAAAGACCCCAAATCCCCATTTCCAACCTAGAACCCATCCTCGACCTGCCCGAGATCAAGAGCAGGGACAGCGAAAAGGTCAAACTAAACGGCTCCGACTTGTCTTCCCCACACGCAGGTACTGCACCAAAGCCAGCCAAGCGCACGGAGCTGGGCAGCCCCGCCCTGCGACCCCTCACCGTGACCACTAGCACCAACGCGGCCAACATCGTGGCCAACAGCAACTACAAGAGCATATTCAACAGCGCCAACCCCCGGCTGGCCAACAACGTCCATCCCCGGAAGGTCGAGAGCCCCGTCGTGCCACCGGCAAAGCCGCCACGCACCTCCCTGTCCATCAACAAGTCAGCACAGCCCGAGGAGAGCGATAGCGACTCCGTCTTCAGCTCGAAGATCTCCTCGCCGCCGATGTCGCCCTGCGTCCCGGTCGTTCCCGAGAAGTTCGCCCTCACGCGGACCCTCAGCTCTGAGACCAACACATCGATCGCCAGCTCGACCGCATCCACCCTGACATCCGGTTCGGGATCCCAAGCCAGCTGCAGCTCGGTGGGCAGCACTCCGAACGTGGACATGTCGCGCCGCGTCCTCAAGTCCGGCTCCGGAGACTCCGCCACAAACCGCAAGAATATCCTGGCCTCGGCCAAATGCCGCAGCGGACGCGACGACTCCTCCGCACTCGTCCGCAACCGCCGCTACGAGGACGAGGACAGCACCGACGGCTACGACGACGACGAAGTCAGACGGGCACCAAAGTCCAAGCCCCGCTCGACCCTGATCGTGCCAAACAAGACCATCCCGGCGTCCGCGCCCATCAACTACAAGCTGATCTCGTCCAAGGACGACAGCCAGGTCGACAAAGTGATCAACATGGTGGCCTACGTGGAGGTGACCTCCGACACGGACGACAGCAGCCGCAAGTCGGACTCGTCCCCGTCGAAGGTCAGCGCCCTGTTCATCGACGAGGAGCGCAAGGCCAGCTTCAAGGCCGATCCAAACCAGAAGGCCACCATCAAGAAGAAGCCAGCCACATCGGCAGCAGCTCCCAGCCCAGTTGCCGCGCCCATCGCCGTCGCCAAGAAGTCATCGGAGACCACCGAGCTCGCCAACTGGGTGAAGGTGGAGGCGGCCAAGGCCAAAGTGGAGATCGTGAAGAAGACCGACATCGTGACCACCACATCGGCCGTCGAGACGCCTAAGTCCACGCCGCTCTCCTCCATCAAGAGCAAGAGTTCCACGGCGGAGATCCGCGAGAAGTTCGAGCAACGCACCCTCACCCAAACCACAGCCCATTCGCCGACTACACCCACGTCCGCGTCGACGTTCGGAAAGTCCCCATCGCCCAAAGAGAAGACCAACTACCACGAGCGGTTCTCGTCGCTGGACTCCATCGCCTCCTCCTCGTCCGGCGTCTCGTCCAGCACACAGAACTTTACCTCGTCCAACCAAGAGACGCCCACAGAGTTCGGCAGCTTCTCCTCACTTGGCAGCAATCAGAGCCTGATCACTGCACAAGACATCCAACTGATCATCGAGGAGGCGGACCCTCCGCTCAAGACTCCCGAGGCCTTCATCGTCGTCCTCCAGCGGGAGACCCCCGAGAGCAGCATCGGCATCACCCTCGCCGGCGGCTCCGACTACGAAGCCAAGGAGATTACCGTAAGTTCCCCGAATGCTTCTGCAGACTTTCAGACTAATTGACCCTCCCCCCAGATCCACAAGATCCTCACAAACACCCCGGCAGCTAAGGACGGCCGCCTGAAGAAGGGCGACCGCATCCTGGCCGTGAACGGAATGAGCATGCGCGGCCTCACCCATCGCGAGTCGATCTCCGTTCTCAAGGTAAGCACCATCTCCCATTTTCCTCCCTCCGAAGCTAATCCCCTCTGTTTACAGACACCACGTCCCGAGGTTGTCCTCGTCGTCACCCGGTCCGAATCGGTCATCGTCAAACCGCTGTCCAAGAAGCGCTCCTCCCTCGGATCCCTGTCCTCGCTCACAGAGAAACCCTCCGTGGACAGCGCAGAGCTGGAAAGGAAGCGCAACTACCACAAGGCGTCGAGGTCACTTGACCTTGATCTGGACATCGTCTCCAACGAGGGACCCAGCCCAAAGCAGAGCACTTCAACGAGTCCGCAACCGATTGCTGTCAGCCCCGAGGTCACAGCAGCCACAACCAAGACTGTGTCATCCACTTCGCTCATTCGCACCAGACGGCAACACTCACGCGGCGACGCATCGAAGCTGAGCACCAGTGAACTGCTGGAACGCGCCGCCGAGACGAGAAACATGCTGGCAGCTGAAATTCGTTCGCAAGGTGAGTTGATGATGATGACAGAGGAGAGACTCTCCGGAGGAATGGGAGAACTCTGAAGATTGTGGCTAGCTTGGGCCCGAATGGTCATCCTTCAGGGACTCCACTAGAACGCGCATTAGATGCGATTTCAAAAGGAAACGGAGTTCTTCTCCGAGTTAAGGCGCTGTATTTGGAGAGATGAATGAGTGGAACAGGAGTGCACGGTTCTGTGGATTGAACCAATGATCGGTCCAATCTAGGCTCATTTGCAAGTCTCTCTAGGGAAGTGTGTGGAAGTCTGCAGGCGGGATCATTTGGTCCTGGGGAAATCTTAGGCTTCGTGTCAGGAGTGACTCCATCAATTTCTTGAATTCTGCTTCAAAGACACGGATCTAACTGGGAATCGTCCGCCACGGCCTCCAGGAAGGTTCAACGGGCAGTTGAAGTTCGTCAGTCAGTCTCTGCCCAGTGGATCACGCACAACTGTCTCTTTTTAGAGACGATGTGAGATGATCCCTCTGAAATGGTTGCAGAGTTGGAGCAAGCAGGAACTCGAAAAGGATTCCCACGGCAAAGTAAAGCAGTCGGAGATGTTGTCTGGTTCGCAGAGCGCGTCAGGGTGTGTACAGTGGTTCATGAAAAGGGATAGCAAGTCGCATGCCGTCTTGCCTACATGGTGCTGGTTCCCTGAAGAGATTTAAGTGCAATCGAGACAGTGGAACGGATGCTTCGCCATCGAACCACCAATGGTACCGATCTTCGTCGTTGAAATGTCCTTGGGCGGGCCACTTGTGCGAGACACATTCAACGTAGACGAACCTTGTAACGTCGAAGATTCTCTGGGCCGAAGGGAATGATGTCCATGCCCCCTACTTGGCCTGGCCATCTTGGGCGCTAGATCCGTGCAAGACTAGCTAGACTCATGTCGATGTACAGTTCGTGGTTATCTCGTCTTCTCCAATCGCCCTCAACGCAAACAGGCCCAACGATCGCACTCGGAATTTTTGTCTCGAAAACAAGCCTGATCCTTCTCCTTGTCGTGCTACAGTCAGGGGTGGACCTGGGCTTAGGCTTCTTCGCCCGCTTTAGCTATTGTCCACGCCTCAGCGCCGTAGAGCAGGATTGGAAAGATCAAAGTCTTTTAAAGGGTGCGCCAAATACAAGTTTCTTTTTAAAAATGCAATAAAATTAACAAAATTAAATTTTTATCCCGTTATTATGACCCTATTAGGAAGAACAGACCTTCCCATTAATCATGAAATACAACGTTATTCAAGTGGCTACCTCGGCTGGCGTCGCAGAAGCGTGTTCTATCACCCCAATTTTCCAAGACCTTGTTGATGGTTTCGGGCTGCAGCTCACAGATTGCTTGGAAGATATTGGCCTTAAGTGCTTTAATCGTTTCCGGATTTTTGGCATAACATCGGTTCTTCACGGTTCCCCAAAAAAAACTCCAAAGGGGTCAAATCGCAGCTCCGAGGCAGCAAATTGACATCGCCAAGACGGCTGATAACACGATTTGGGAATTTCGTGCGCAAAATTGGCACGTGATTGTGGCACGTGCTGTGTGGCATGACGCCCCATCCTGCATGAACCAGAGGTCGTCCAAATCCATGTTTTAAATTTCAGTCAAAAAAAGTCGGTTAACTTGGCTCTGTAACGCTCACCGTTGACCGAAACGTTGTTCCCAGCCTCATTTTCGTGGTCCAATGATGCCACCACTCCACAATCCGCACCAAACTGTCACTCTCTGTGGATGCATTGGCTTCTCGACAACAACGTGCGGGTTTTCCATTTTCCGATAAGGCAATTTTGCTTGTCATCGATGGCTGGATGGCGCAGTTGGTTAATTGCCTGCCCCAAGTTAGAGGGGTCCCAGGTTCGAATCCCAGTGAAATCGAATCTGGTCCAGTCACCTTTTGCCGTTGGGATCAAATTAACGGCACTGGAGTAGGTTGCCCCAGTAGAGTTTCAAAAATCCTACGAAAAAAACATGGTTCTGAAACGCCCACCGATGACCGAAACGTTGTTCCCAGCCTCATTTTCGAAGAAAAATGGTCCAATGATGCTACCACTCCACAATCCGCTGTCACTCACTGTGGATGCATTGGCTTCTCGACAATAACGTGTGGGTTTTCTGTTCTCCGAGCCCCAGATGCGGCAATTTTGTTTGTTAACGTAGCCGCCGAGATGAAAATGCGCCTCCGTCTCGTCAGAAAAGATGATTTTTCACCCAAAATCGTTGTCCAATTCTAGCTGAGCCGCTCTAAGGCCCAAACTACGAAGCGGATGGTCGTGCGTCTTCAATTGCTGAGTCAATTGGACCTTGTAAGTGAATAATCCCAGATCTTTGTGCAGAATTCTCCTCAGGCTAGTGCGTGAAATGTTGAACTGCTGAGATCGATGGCGAGTTGATGTTTGTGAATTGAGTCTACGACTTTCTACGACTGGATGGCGCAGTTGGTTAAGTGTCTGCCCTAAGTTAGAGGGGTCCGAGATTCGAATCCCAATGAAAGCAAAGTTAATACGCTTTTTCCCGGTTTCTGGTTCAGTCACCATATGCGTTTGGATCAAATTAACGGCACTATCGCTGGAGCGGTCGATCAGTGGTCGTAGTCTGACTGTGAGTATCACAATGGACCAATATGGTCTAAGTACACTAGCAGCCCCCTAACTTAACCTAACGACGACGGGGATCATGAGTGTTGTCCATTCGCATACCAGTCTCACGAACTTTTTGCACAAAATTTCGTTCAGCAGTCGCGACGGGTGATTCATTTCGACCAAGACTTCTTTCTAAAAAATGTTGGGCTACACAGAACTCACTTTGGAAATTACTACTTACTTAGTGAGCTCCCGACCCGTGAAGGGTCTCTGCCTGAGACACGGCAGCCTTCCATGTCCTGCGGCCCCGGGCACGCTGCTTTCAGTTATCCAGACTGTTGCAGCATGGTTGGCTGGACCACGGTGACGGTGAGTAGGACGGCCACACGCTTGCGGTTGCACCGCTTAGCTAGTCGGACGGGGCGGTTCTTGTCCTCCCACTCGTGCATCACCAGTTTGCAAACAAAAAATATCATGCCTAAAGCTAGCTAAGAGAAGATAGAAAGAGGTGAAAAGATAGAGAAAGAAGAAAGCCTAACACCCTAACAGACCAAGGACGGACAACTAAAAGATAGGAAAGAGAAGAGAAAGAAGAGACAGGGAAGAGGAAAAGAAAGGTGTTCAAGGTCTATGCCTTTACCACCAAAAGAGACCGGAAGCTCGCGGAGCTAAGCTTACTAGCCTAGACTAAGCCGAAACTAACCTACCTAACTTAAAACTATACCTAATCTAATCTTGTAACTACCTAGCTTAGCCCTACACGAAACAACAGGGTTCGCCAGGAACCCAAGGGTCTCTGATGTAGTTGGCACAAGTCCGCCTGGCCACCCCTCATGTCGATCGACATGACCTTCGCAAGCGCTCTGGCACCCGCGATAGCTTGGTCCTTGAAATGAAGGTTCGGTCTTGCTTTTCTTCTCGGACCTGTGGGCTGTGATTCGAAAATCCTCTTTGCTGGAGCGTTGTTGTCCATTTGCTCAATGTGGCCGAGACAGTGTAGTTGTCGTTTTTTGGCGTTTTGGACTACTTCCACATCTTTGTACAGCTCGTAGAGTTCATTCGCCCTCCTCGCATACGGGACCGAAAATTCGACGAACAATTTTTCTCTCAAAAGTACACAAAATGTGCTCTGCTTTCTTGCTTATCATCCAACACTCGGCTCCACAGTAGAAATGGCAGGATTAGCGTTTTGTAGAACATGCATTTTGTCTTTCGAGTCAGGAGTTTTGAACGCATTTGTTTCGCCAAACCGAAGTAGTAGCGGTTTCCCAGGGTAAGTCTTCGTCGAATCTCCAGTAGGGTGTCATTCGTAGGGTTGATACTTACTCCGAGGTATTTAAACTCCTTAACCACCTCGAAGTTATTGCTGCCAACAGTGACGTTCTGTCCTAGGCGGTGGACCGATAATTCTTTGTTTGTTGACAGCAAATACTTGGTCTTGTCCTCACTTACTTCAAGACCAACTCGTTTCGCCTCTTCTTCAATGGCCGTGAAAGCTTCTATAACGGCTCGCTGGGAGCGACCTATGATGTCAATGTCATCTGCGTAGCCCAGCAACTGTACGGATTTGTTGGAGGTAGGATTTGTTTGTAGTGGTAGTGTATTGACGCCTGCCTTGCGCACTCTCTGTTCCAGTACAAGGTTGAAGAAGTCACACAACAGCGCATCTCCCTGCCGAAATCCGGAGCATGTTTGGAATAGTTCGGAGGAACTGTTCCCAAATTGCACATTGCACCGCGGGTTTTCCAGCGTAACACGGCACAGTTGGATCAGTTTTCCCGGGATCCCGAATTCGGCCATCGCCTTTTAGAGATCAAGACGATGGATGCTGTCGTATGCGACTTTGAAGTCGATAAATAGGTGATGAGTCTCGACTTGAAACTCGTTGGTCTTTTCCAGGATTTGTCTCTGTGTGAACATTTGGTCGATTGTCGATCTGCCGGGCCGGAACCCACACTGGTACGTGCCGATTAGTGTGTTGCGGAAAGGTTTCAGACGTTCACACAGTACGTTGGATAGAGTCTTGTACGCGACATTTAGTAGGGCTATGCCTCGGTGGTTCTTGCAAGACATAGGCTCGATGATACCGACGTTTTGCCAAGATTTCGAGCGGGAAACAGCTGTCAGTGTCAAAATAACCTATGATATAAGAAGAAACCACTAGATGGCCCACCCTGCCGATCCAGTGGAGGAAGGTGGCTAATAGCCTGCCTTCTTGTTCATGTGTGTCCTCCGTGGGAGGAACGACGCATGCCATTAGGTCTTGTCACTCCACAACCTTACTTCTCTGAGTCTTGTGGAGGTTGTGGCCGCTCTCCTCCTGCGTAAGATGCCAAGAGAAGTTGTGAATATAAGGACCTCGAGCTATGCTGATCTTTTTTTTGGAGGTTTTGAAACACAACATTGGAGCACTCAGACTCAAAGCTGGTCCATTGTACTGCCAGGTAGCAACCTACTCCTTCTTCTTCTTCTTAGGGCGCTACAGTCCAAGGTGGACCTGGGCCTCACTCAACATGCCTCTCCAGCCAGCACGATCTTTCGCCAGCTGTCTCCAGTTTCGCCCACCAAGACGGCCGAGGTCTCCCTCGACTTATGTGCGCCACCTTGTTCGTGGACTTCCTCTGTTGCGTTGTCCTACAGGCTTAGAGTCGAAGACGAAGACGAAGCAACCTACTCCAGTGCGATTAATTTGATCCCAACGGCAAATGGTGACTGAACCAGATTCGATTTCACTGAGATTCGAACCTGGGACCACTTTAACTTCGGGTAGGCTCTTAACCAACTGCGCCATCCAGTTTTGATGCTGATCGTAGTGATCCAGTAACTCCTATTTTTGACGCAATAGATACACACACAAGTGGAAAGGGACCTCAGCCAACTGCGCAGTTGGAGGCATCTGGCTACAGATCGCGTCAGCTGGAGAAGACTGTTGGTTGACGCTCAGATCCACAGGCAGGCCCATCAAGCTCGAAAAATGGTGCAAAGCTTCCCACCAGACTCGTGAAAGCCTAGCATTGTGCACCAAGACGATCCTTCAAAATCCTCTTCCCCGAATTTTTCCCGAAGCTCTATGGCAATCATTTTGGTCCAGAAACCATAGGAGTCACCAAATATTTTGTGGAAGCTGTCAACGTCTAGCGCAGCATAACAGACTCCAAGCATTTATGCTGATCTTGATTTCTGCAGAAGGGTTCGTTCGCAAAGAACTTCTTCAAGTTTTTCTCTTGTGATCCAGAAGTTCTCATCCGTGGTATCTTCACTCCTCAAGCACCTGCAACATGACAATGGTCCAGTTTTTGAGTCTGAGTGCTCCAGTGTAGCGTGACCTCCGATAAAAAGAAACATGACATAAGTTCCATCACATCACATCTAACCACACTTTCGTTTACTTTCAGAAGAGAACGCCGCCACAGGCACCGGTGCTAGGACTGTAGAAATTTCTAAGGACAGCTGTGGCCTAGGATTCTCAATCGAAGGCGGCTTCGACTCCCCCCTGGGCAATCGGCCCCTAATCGTGAAAAAAGTCTTCATGGGTAAGTCCCCCCCGCACCCATCATCCATCAAAAAACAAACACTAATCCTTTCCCCAAAATTCCATTCCACAGGCGGTGCTGCACAAAAATCCGGAATGGTGAAGAACGGCGACGAGATCCTCTTCATCAACGGTGCGTCCACGGCGAAGATGACCCGCGTCGACGCATGGAACTACATGAAGCAGCTCCCCATGGGCCCAGTCAAGATCGTCTTAAATTAAATTATACATAAAATACCTTTAAACAAATATTTACACTTAATTAATTTAACGGTTTTCCATGCGAGTGCAGCGCAGTTACACACTAACCCTTGTCTCCGCACACACTATTTGTAACTCTAATCTAGTTCGTAAGCGTTCTGTTTCCTTATAAATACGAGTAATCCTCTGTGCCCCGTGCGCACGCGTGTAACCCTTAACCTCTTGCCATTAGGTGTCCTCGGAGGGCGGTGATGGCTTAGGATTTTTATTTTCATTTGTTTTTGTAGTTGTTTTTGGCCGGCAGCGAGACCGGACGCGGTGTGAGCAGGCCTCCGGCGGGAAGCGAAATTTTGTTGAATATTTATTGGTTTTCGTGCAATTTTTTGTCAAAATTTTGAATTTGTTTTTAATTTTTTTTTTGTATTTATTATTTATTGTTATCTCTTGGCCCCGCCCCCTGTGCGGGGGAGGGGCACTTTTGTAAAATATTCATTTGGCTTCTGATCGGAAAACTGTTCGTTTCTCTTCGAGTTTTTTCGTTTGTTTTCGCGGAAGGGACTAAATTGAAGTTTACCGTTGAAATGAATTGCAATTTTAGGGTAGGGTAGGGTATAGCTGTCTCAACTGAATGCGTCCCCAGCTGCAGAGGGAGGGAAGAAAAAGGAATTCTGTTCGGGTTTGTTTGCTTGCTATGAGAGAGACAGAGAGAGAGAGGCACTGAAAACCACACCAGAGTTGTACTTTTTCGAATAGAATCAAACCCTGAACAAAATTGCCTTTTTTTCTTTTGATTTTTTAGAGAAGATGATTTGTGTTTAGTTCCGATTCGTTTTGTCGTTTGTTTTGTGCTCTCGTTGGCGCCATAAGAGAATTGTAATCACAAAATTTTTGAATTAATGTTAAATCTTATCTGTGTATGCATTTTGTACTATGAAGTATATTTTAAATAAAGAATATAATCGATACTACTGTAGACATGTTAACTGACGGTGTTTCACTCTTTTTTCAGCCTTTGTCCGGGTTCGCCGACAATCCCTCGTGCCACACGAGTGGAGGGAAGCCCACAGCCTTATGCCAGCTCCGAAGAACTCAGTTTAGGACTTTTTCCCCGACGGTAATGCTCTGTCCAGAGCGATGTCAGGAACTGTCCTCATCAGAAATCGGTGAAGGAAGGGCAAAACAAATTTGAACAGTCTTCATGAAAGGACACGCAATATCAACGACGTCACAATAGGCAGCTACAACTTTCGAGGTAGTTAAGGACCTCGGCTCCGTGGTAAATAATACAAACAACATCAGTACCGAGATCAAACGCAGAATAAAACAAAATTCAAGCAGCTATGAAAACGATTTCGGAAACGGCTAGAAGCTAGAAGAACTCAAGACTTTTTGCTCACAGCACTCGATAACTCTAGGCTGGGTTTCAGGACACAGGAACCAGCGATGAGGCAGCTGATGAACTTGCGAGAAAAGGATTCAAAGTGGACCCATGCTAAGCAATGAATCAAGGCACAACGCCTTGACTAAAAGAAAAAATGCGGATGACAAGGTCCTAGAGTCAGGAAATACCTAGAGTAGAAGCTTCCTCGTCTTCTTTCGCTACACGATAAAAAAACACTGAGTTCAAATGCAGAATAAACTGGAAATCGGTGCTTTATTGAGTTCAAGGGGCAATTGGGTACAATAGCCTTCTCAAGCTGTCTTTGAGGAGATCTCGACCATTCTAGTCCAGCTTTACGACGCAAAGGCATGGAAATATATATCGAAAGTGGGTAGAGACACCCTTAGTTTGTTAGGGAGGACATGTTTGGGTCGAACGGGTTTGAATGGAAGACTTAACCACCAACAGTACAGGCACTGCAAAGACAAAAAGACTGAAATCGCACCATCTCAGCTCCATGAAAGTGGCATCATGGCGCTACAGTCGGTGGTGGACTTGGGACTTGCTTCTACAGCAATCACTCGTTCCGTGCGTGATACTGTTTCTACACGAGTGGAGGGGGGGAACTCAGCTTCGAACGATTACGATTGAAAAAAAACTGCTGAATGGCGCAGTTGGTTAAGTGCCTGCCCGAAGTTAGAGGGGTCCCAGGTTCGAATCCCAGTGAAATCGAATTTGGTTCAGTCACCATTTGCCGTTGGAATCAAATGAACGGCACTGGGGTAGATTGCTACCTGGTAGTACAGTGGAACAGTTTTGAGTCTGAGAGCTCCAGTAGTGTTCAAAAATCCTCCGAAAAAAAAAAAGATTGGAAGGGTTTGGCGATGTCCTCATCAGAAATCGGCTCAAGAATTAAAATTCCACCAGAAGACCATATTGTGGGGCTACAGTTGGTGGTGGACTTGGGCCTAGCTTCTTCAGCAATCACTCTTGTCCGCGCTATTGTTCTCTGATGAGTGGAGAGGCAATTCATGCTTTATGCCGACTTGACTTTTGGAAGATGCTCACGTCGGTTTTACTGGTCAGAGTGATGTCAGTGACTCTCTGGGATCAGAAATCGATCCGAGGGTCGACCAACTAAAGCCACGACGACCACTTGCGGTCTTCTCAGTTTTGGTCCTAGATTGCATTGTTTTTTTTTTTGGAGTCTGCACTCCAAGTTCTTCAAATTTCTGCTCAAGAGGAGACAACTTAAATCAACTGTCAACATTTTTCTGTTTTTCATTTGGATCGCACTGCAATTTGCCCGCAGAATGGACTACGTTTTTAGACGAATCAGATCCAGAAAAGTTATTCAACTCGATGTTGATCAACTTGAAGGAGATATATAAAAACTCAAGGCAACGAAGCGCATTGGAAAAGTGAAACATAGTTCGGTAGAGTGCACAGAACTAGACTGGCTCTACTGAGAATGAAAAAACCACCGCAGAAATGTAACATACCAAACAGAGTACAAGACTTTTAGTTACTAGGTCAAAATCGGGACCTATTTTTAAAGCAGGCAACAAGAAACTGTTTCGGACGGAAGCCTGACGGGGTGAGGATGCACAACTGGTAGTAGGGGCACAGTCGATACTGAGAATTTGGAAAAAATCATTTCTGCAGACGATGAGGACACAAATACCGCTGTCGGGCAGAATGTTCTACTCAACTTCGGCTATGATTAACGAAAATTCCGTCGCCCCGACTTAGCCAAAGACGAAATAGCAAAATCGAGACTGGAGTCTAACAAAGCTGCTGGGGAAGATGGCCTGCCTGCCTTCGAAGCAGCTGGAGATTATATGGTTGAGCGCATGCACCAGCTCATCTGTTAGATATGGTCGAAGGAAGGCATGCCCGATGAGTGGAATCTCAGTTTCGTTTGCTTGATTCACAAGAAAGGAGAGGATTCTTCTTAACATCACATAGAAGATCTTTTCTACGTCGGTAATTCTGTCCAGAGCGATGTCAGCAGCTCTCCTTATCAGATATCGGATCTAGTGTTAGAACTACACGAAACGACATTCTTCTCAGGTTAAAACTCACGATATTGTGGAGCTACAGTCTGTGGTGGCCGGCGCATACAAAATTTTTTCTGCGAATAATCTGATCTTGGTCCTTATCAGTGCATTTTTAGGCCGGGGAAGTCCAGGGCACATTGCCACACTATAGCAGATCCTGGAGAATACCCAAAAAATGCAGATCAACACACGCCAGCTATTCATCGATTTCAAGGCCGCATATTACAGCGTGCATAGAGACGAGCTATACAACGCCATGGCTAGTTTTGACATTCCTGCCAAACTCGTGAGTCTGAGCAGGATGACGATGGAGAACTCTCGCTGCTACATCAAGGTCGGTAACGAACTCACCGAGACCTTTAATATCAAAAAAGGTTTTAGACAAGGTGACGCGCTGTCATGTGATTTCTTTAACATCGTTCTTCAGAAGATCGTGCAAAACTCACTGGCCAACACAAGAGGCACGGTCTTCCAAAAGTCTGTTCAACTGTTAGCTTACGCGGATGACATTGACGTGATTGGGCGAACACAGCGAGCCGTCAATGATGCGTTTGCAGGCATTGAAACGGAAGCGGCTAAAATGGGTCTGGCGATAAACGAGGGCAAAGCCAAGTATATAATAAAATACGAAGTTGCCGGTTGGTTGCTGCACGTCGACTGAGACGAGAATCTGGCCCAGGAACACACAGTGCAATCGCACGCTGTTGAAGATGTGCGGAGTTGCACTATGGTTTTCCTGGAAGCAATAAGCAACCAACGGACGCGCAAAAACAGACGACGAGGCAAAAGTGTCAACAAATCGAGAAGCATCCACGGGTGATCTTGTGACCGATGGAATGCTTGCTGTATCATTCTCTCCGTGATAGCCACACGCCCACACAAGCCGTCTACTTAAGCGGGCCGTATGTCACTATACGCTGTCATCGAGAAAGGATGCACAACATCGACGACTTGGCCAGAACATCACCATAGGCAGCTATAGCTTTGAGATAGTTAAGGACTTCGTCTACCTTTGCTCCGCAGTAAACAGTACAAACAACATCAGTACCGAGATCAAACGCAGAATAACTCTTGCCAACCGCTGTTTTTTCAGCTCAAAAGCTAATTGAGTAGTAGAGTCCTCTCTCGGAAGACCAAGCTGACTCTATACAAGACCTTGATCATCCCAGTCCTGCTGTACGGCGCAGAGGCATGGACAATATCCCAAGGTCTTTTCGAGAAAAAAGTTCTGCGCGCGATCTTTGGTCCTGCTTACGTTGATGGCATTTGAAGGAGAAGGTTCAACCATGAACAATATGGGCTATACAGCAACATGAGTCTAGCCAGGCGTCTACGGATCCAACGCCTAAGATGGCTAGGCCATGTAGAGCGTATGGACAACTTAGCTCCGGCCCGAAGAGTCTTCGACTCTGAGCCTGTGGGATAACGCAACAGAGGACGTCCACGTACAAGGTGGCGCACTCAGAGCCGGAGCCAGAGCCAGACCCAGAGCCAGAGCCAGAGCCAGAGCTAGAGCCAGCGTCAGAGTTAGAGCCAGAGTCAGAGCTAGAGCCAGAGCCAGAGCCAGCGTCAGAGTCAGAGCCAGAGCCAGAGCCAGAGCCAGAGCCAGCGTCAGAGTCAGAGCCAGAGTCAGAGCCAGAGCCAGAACCGGAGTCAGAGTCAGAGCCACAAGTCGAGGGGGACCTCAGCCGGCTTGGTGTGCTAAATTGGAGACAGCTGCCGAGATATCGTGCCGGATGGAGAGGCATGTTGGGTGAGGCTCAGGTTCACCTCGGACTGTAGCGCCCTAAGAAGAAGAAAAGGAAGAGATAAGGCACAATGGACCCAATCTGTTGGTCTAAGTGAGCCGCGACAATAGTAAGGCTAGACTAAGGGCACCCTTTAACCTACCTATGATCGCCACAATCGTTCTACCGAGGGAACTATTGGCAGTGTGGTGGATAAATTTGGGTCCACTGGTTCAGTAGGCGATGAACCCGTACGTCGACGAAACACAAGATCTGCCGAACACATCGCCGCTGTCCGTATGAGTGTACAGGAGAATTCGCTGCAGTCGATTTCGCGTCGCTCACAAGAACTCAGCCTTTCGCAGACATTAATTGGCAAATTTTGCGTCCCGACTTGAGCCCCACCCCGCTGAGCTGACCAAAGACAACGACGTGTGTTTACTCTGGAGCAGTTGCAAACTGACCCAAATTTTCATTGAAAAATCAATTTCAGCGATGAGGCCCATTTCTGAATGAATGGGTACGTCAACAAAGAAAAATTGTCGAATTTGGGACGATCCAAGAGCGTTCAATGCATCCCGAAAAAATCATCTGCTTGGTGTGGATTTTGGGCTTGGTCCATATTTCTTTGAGAACGACGTTTGTCAGGCCATCACCTTCAACGCGAACCAACTTCATTTGGCCAGAATTGTATGATATTGGCTCGGACACAAACGACATGTGTCTTCAACTGGGCGGCGCTACGTGTCACACAGCTCACGCCACAATGGAAATTCTGCACGAGCGATTCGAGGGCATGGTCATCCCACGTGGAGGTGTGGTGTGAACTGGCCACCGAGATCGAGCTATCTGACCCCATTAGACTGTTTCTTGAGAGGTTTTCTGAAGTCGCAAGTCTATGCGAATAAGCCACGAACCACAGCGGCCCTCAAGGTTCAATCGGTCAAATTCAGCCTGATTTATGCGCCAGAGTCATGGAAAATTGAACATTTCAGATGCGCGCCACCCAGAGAAGTCGCGGCGGACATTTGAACGATTTTATATTCCTCACATAATGGCATCGATAGACCTTTCAAACGAATGAAAAATTTCGATGAGGCCTTACACACAGTTTGTTTTATTTAAACTTGAAGATAGGAAGCGCTTAATGAAAGGCAGTTTACATGGCTTTTAGCCGATGTCTGGAGACGAATGGATGAGCAATAAAAGCCCGGATTGCATGGGGCCTCAGCAGGCCAATACCGTGCGCAGAAGAAGAAAATGCTGCGAAGCAAAATACGTAACAAACGGCAGCATATCGCCGCACAGACTTCAAGGGCTGAAGAAGCAGCAATCAGGCGCGATAGTTGTACTTGTTAATAACATTACCAAGGAACTCATTGGAGTCCGGAACTCCAAATAACACCCGGTAAAGAGTCTGAACGGTAACGTTCTTCGGATTTCAGATGAGGATCAGGTCATTAGATGGAGAGAGCTCCAATAAGCCACAAACCACAGCGGCCGTCCAATTGCTTTCTTATTACAATTAAGGCTGTCACTCTTGAGGCGACCTCCGTTGACTCCGCAATTCTGCATGTGTCTTGAAGCGTTAAATCATGACCAAAAAACCTACTTACCCTGGATACCATGCTACGATTTCGACATAAACTCCCTTTGAAATTCCAACGCTAACGGATTCGCTTCAACCGACACCCAAATCCACCTTCCCCTTGTTGAGTTTCGAAATGCGTGAAAAACGAGTGGCCACCAACCAAAAAAATCCTTTATCTGCTGCAATTCATGATGCCCGCGAAAATTCCTTGAATTTTTGTGAAAATCGAAAGCTTTTCCGACCACATTTTCGAAACAAAATGCTTTAAAAACCACAAACGGTCGATTTTCGAAAAAAAATCCTTGAAAACACAAACGGTACACGCTTTGAATTGAAGTTGCCGCAACATTCCGCCGCCATTGCCGAGCAACATTTGTTAATCAGCAAAATATTTGAGCACCTACAAATATGCAATGAAACCACCGGAACACACTCCAAACCATGCACACTGCTTGCACGTCACTCTGTTTGCCGCGGAACACCTGAAATGTAGCATACCTTTAGGTGCGGCTGTGAAATTGCAAACTCGAGGCAGTCCATTGCTCCGACGGAAGTCCAGGTGTCACAGCAAACAATGGCTCCTGCTATCGATTTCGCAGTACAGTGCCCTACCATCGAAAAAGTTTCTCCTAATGAATGCGATGGATCCATCAAGTGAATCCCTGCTCCACCCCCGTGCTCATCCACCATCGAGATTCCAATCGCGCTCCGATACTGCTTTTGTTTGCTCTGGTGTTTTCATTTCCTTTCGCTTCGGTCCCCTACTCTGCCCAGTGTAGCGTTCCATTTCATTTCGATTTTATTAGCTTAAAAACAGGGAGAGTTAATTTGCTGCCGTTCAGTGCGCCCCACTGCCTCGCACCCTTGTGCGACGGCGATTTCCATTTCGGGCTCCAGAATCGGAAAATTGAAAATGCACAAATGCACACGTCTGCCGCACACGCTCCAGCTCAAAAGCAAACTTTCGAAATGTGAAAAGTTATCGAATCCTTTTCAGCGGAACTTTGATTTGGAAACATCGAGCCAACTTAACTGATTGAAAGTATCGCAATTTGTGCGGACACTGGGGAGGGAGTTCGATTCAGTTCGGCCAGCAGAGCGAAGCCTGTGCCACGGATGGGAGGCTTTTGATGAATTGGAGGCATTCACTTGCTCTGCGACTGATTGGATGCTTCAATGGAGAGTTTGGGAGGAAGCACCTTTAGGGGTCATCAGCAGCAGAGGGGGTTTGAGAGTTCCACACTCCCCTGTATCCAACTGCTTGACATGTGACCTACTTTTGAAACTGAAAAGGGAAAGGGCTTGGAGGAGATGTTTCTAGCATCGACAAAGAGGGGGAGGGTCATGGAAGGCAAAGGAAGGTAGCTATATTCTCGAAGGACGACTGGCGCATATTTTTGCAGAGAGTCTAAGCCAAACTTAAGTTCCAAGCTAGACTCAGTTTCCGACCCAAACCCATAGTTCTAGACAGATCTCGAGTCCGAGCCAGACTCAGAGCCAAAGCCAAAGCCAGAGCCAGGGCTAGAGCCAGAGCTTGAGCCAGAGCCAGAGCCAGAGCCAGAGCCAGAGCCAGAGCCAGAGCCAGAGCCAGAGCCAGAGCCAGAGCCAGAGCCAGAGCCAGAGCCAGAGCCAGAGCCAGAGCCAGAGCCAGAGCCAGAGCCAGAGCCAGAGCCAGAGCCAGAGCCAGAGCCAGAGCCAGAGCCAGAGCCAGAGCCAGTGCTAGAGCCAGAGCCAGAGCCAGAGCCAGAGCCAGAGCCAGCGCCAGAGCCAGAGCCAGAGCCAGAGCCAGAGCCAGAGCCATGGCTAGAGCCAGAGCCAGAGCTAGTGCCAGAGCCAGAGCCAGAGCCAGAGCCAGAGCCAGAGCCAGAGTCGGAGCCAGAGCCAGAGCCAGAGCCAGAGCCAGAGCCAGATCCGGAGCCAGAGCCAGAGCCAGAGCCAGAGCCAGAGCCAGAGCCAGAGCCAGAGCCAGAGCCAGAGCCAGAGCCAGAGCCAGAGCCAGAGCCAGAGCCAGTGCTAGAGCCAGAGCCAGAGCCAGAGCCAGAGCCAGCGCCAGCGCCAGAGCCAGAGCCAGAGCCAGAGCCAGTGCTAGAGCCAGAGCCAGAGCCAGAGCCAGAGCCAGTGCTAGAGCCAGAGCCAGAGCCAGAGCCAGAGCCAGAGCCAGAGCCAGCGCCAGAGCCAGAGCCAGAGCCAGAGCCAGAGCCAGAGCCAGAGCCATGGCTAGAGCCAGAGCCAGAGCTAGTGCCAGAGCCAGAGCCAGAGCCAGAGCCAGAGTCGGAGCCAGAGCCAGAGCCAGAGCCAGAGCCAGAGCCAGAGCCAGAGCCAGAGCCAGAGCCAGAGCCAGAGCCAGAGCCAGAGCCAGAGCCAGAGCCAGAGCCAGAGCCAGAGCCAGAGCCAGAGCCAGAGCCAGAGCCAGAGCCAGAGCCAGAGCCAGAGCCAGAGCCAGAGCCAGAGCCATTGGCAGAGCCAGAGCCAGAACCAGAGCCAGAGCTTTTTTTTTTTTTTTTTTTTTTGAGTTTGAGTTTTTATTGTCTCAATATAATATAATTAATAGGGTACAATATATAATATATTAAGTATGTATGCCTTCGAACATCTCCATGGAGTTATCTCTTCAATGCTGGTTAATACCTTGAAGCTGTAGAGGAGAGTCCATGTGAGACATCCGTTGGCCTTACAGTATTATTTTTAAACGATTATTCTCATATTACATTAAAGACAATACAGAATCTGCGAAGCCTAGAGGCTTTTCTGCAGAAGGTTATTTGCATAGATTTTACATATATACAGAGTAATTCTCATTTTCAATATAGATTAAACATTGTATCATTTAATAGTTTATATTGTTTAAAAGTAAATATTTTTTGAGTTCTTTTTTTCTTCTGTGCACCGGCCGTATACTCCATAAAGAGCGTGGGAGTTGGTTGTATATTATTGGTACCGCAAAGGAAAGTTGCTTTCTTCCATACGCGTTGTGTATTCTCGGAATCTTCAGAAGTCTATGTGCCCTTTGTCTTGTGTTGACGCCGTGATCAATAGGTTGTTTAAATTGTTGATCGTCGTAGGTTTCATTAATTAAATTAAAAAGAAAAAGTTTTTGGACGTTTAGTAAGTTTAAATCTTCACTAGGACAATACAAATTTTCTACATAGTGACTACCATACTTAGCTCGTAAGAGAATCTTAAAAATTCGGTTTTGAGCCCTTTGAAGTTCCATAATTCTGTAATGCGCTGCATTACCCCACGCTGTTATACCATATTGAAGTACTGACTCCACCAAAGAGTAGTATACTTGCTTCAGTACTTCGAACGACGCGTAGTTGCTCAGGTGGTAAAGAGCGTATGTCGACTGCCGAAGTCGCTTGCCTACGTATTTTATGTGGTAGTCCCACTTAAAATTGCAGTCAACTTCGACGCCAAGATATCGATACACACTCACTGTATCAATATACTCTGCGCAGTCATCTGTCTCAGGTATTTGATGAGACTTGTGCAGGCACTCAAAATTATGGAACTGTATTTTTATTCGAGTTCTTATTATGTGGTTAGGTCGGATATGCATCAATTTGGTTTTTTTCGAGTTTATAATAAGGCCATTGTCGTGACACCATCGTACAATATTGTTGAACTCAGTTTGCATTGTCTGAGTAGCAATGTCAATATCTTTGTTGCTCACAACTATGGCAGTATCATCCGCATATTGGAAGCCGATGCTATTTTGCAACACAGATAGCATATCGTTCACATAAATTATGAAAAGAAGAGGCCCCAGGATTGATCCTTGAGGTACACCGAACTCAACATTTTGCAGATCACTAAAACTGGACGATAATTTTACCATGAAACCTCTATTCCGAAGATAGCTCGCAAACCAGTCTAGTATTCGACCACGAATGCCTATCTTTTCCAGCATTTGAATAATTTTTGTATGACAAAGTGTGTCAAAGGCTTTCTTGAAGTCTATAAAGATCACTAGCGAGTGAAAGTTCTTATTCAGACTACTGTTGATGCTATTGGCAAACTCTCTCAATAACTGGTTTACATTTCGGTTTCTCAGGAAACCATACTGGTTTTTATTTATGACTTTGTATCTACCAATATAGTCTTGTAGTCTTCTTGCCATTACTTCTTCTAACACTTTGTCAAACACTGGTAATGTGGAGATAGGCCGATAATTCGAAACATCGTTTTTCTTCCCGGACTTGTAGATAGGTCTTACAATGGCAATTTTAAGTTTCTTCGGAAATTGACTTTCCTCCAAAGATTTATTCACCAATTGTGTGACTGTGGGTGCTAAGACACTCGAGTTGTGTTTTAGGTCTTTAGCCCTGATATTATCTACGCCGGGAGATTTATTCACTTTCATTTTAGCTAGGATATTTCGTATTTCGGTTTCTGAGACATGTCCAAGGAACATTGATTGAGTTGCACTTCTATCTCTGCCATTATATGTTTTTATGTTGCATTTGTGAGTTATTGATTTAATTTCATCCGTAAATTGTGTCGCGAACTTATTTGCTATTTCTGTTGAATTTAAGTCCAATGGAAAATTTCTACTGATGATTTCGTCTATGTTATTGGTGGTTTTTCCTAGTAATTTGTTTATGAGTCGCCAGGTGTTCTTTGCATCCTTTCTATACTCTGCAAATTTTTGTTTATAATATTCCGATTTTATAGTTTTAATTCTCTTATTTACATAGTTTCGGAAATATTTATACTGATTTTCATGACTCTGGCACTGTCTGTTGTTTTTCCATTTTTTGTACAGCTTATCCCTTTCTTTGCACAGAGCGAGAGTTTCCGCTGTTATCCATGGATTAGGCTTTTCTCTTTCTTTTACTTTAGTATTTACATAGGACTTTTCGTACACACCATTAAATATATCAGAAAACTTATTATAGAAATCTTCAACATTGTTTTCATTATTCAGAAGGTTCCAGTTAACTTTCGATAATTGTTCACGTACTTTGTTTTCGCTTAACACTGTTTTCGTCGTTGCTTTGCTCTGTGGTTTAAGATCTTTAGGTATTCCACATATCAGCGCGTAGTGGTCGGATATGTTCGATTCTACAGTAGCTGCATAAATTCTTTTAAACTCACATCGTACCAAACAATGATCGATTGTTGTACTGGAACCTCTGTTTATATCCACTCTGGTATTTGATTGAACAATATTTTGAAGGCCTTTTCCACTTATCATTTCAATGTATCTCGCAGCATAAATATTTTGATCGTTGCTTACATCTATGTTCATGTCACCAATTACTAATAAATTTCGATTTTTGCCTACAGAATTTATTTGGTTTTCTAGTTCTTCTGTAAAATCATATGCGTTTAGACTTGGTGATTTATAAATCGCTAGAAGGCTATATTCTTTGTTGTCTACTTTAGCTTCTATCTGTATGTTTTCATAATTTGTTGTTCTGTGGACGATTCTTTCATATCGAACTTCTTTTCTAACATACAGAGCAATTCCACCACCACTTCTATGTGGCCTATTTAAAAACTCTACATTAAAGTCATCTAATTGATACAGACAATTTTCTTCATCATAGATGTTTGTTTCTATTAATATAATAATTTTAATATATTTAATTATGTTATTTATGCTACACACAAAGTTATCCCAGTTCCGTCTTAAAGATCTTATATTCATGTACAAACAAAGACAATCCAATTTTTTTATATCACTATTACTTATGTCGGTAAACGTGTTATACACCCTATAATCCACACTTGACATCAGAACACACTCATTTTCGTTGCTGTCATTTTCGTTGTTGCCAAACATTTTGACGTTTTGATGTTTATTTACTGTGTTTGACTTGTGAATTAAAGGGGTTTTTATATAATTTTGTTTATGTCTTCAGCCTCAGTGATTCTTAATACTGTTGCACCCTCATTTTTACGTGCCAGTATATTATAATCGTGAATCCACACAAACTTCCAACCGGCAGTTCTGGCTTTAGTTTTTGCTTGCCACAAAAGTTTCTTATTTGCTGCCGTTAGTTGGCTGTTTATGTAGATCTTACTGTTCAATAGTTCGGTTTTTCTACTTTCACTGATATTTGAATTCAGTTTCTTTACAACACTGTTTGCTTTTAACGGACCTCGGGTTTTGGCAGCTTTTAAGATCTTTTGTTTACAGATCGAGTTTGTAAAAGATATCACTAATTTTGGTGATTCTGAGGTTTGTCGTGTGTTAGTGCGATATACGCTTTCAATATCAGTTTCCTTTATTTCAGAACCGACCGCTTCAGCAATATCCTTCACTACGTCCAATAGATTTTCATCTCTACTATGTGGAACGTTTGTTATTTCTATGTTGTTCTTGATAGCCAGAGCCAGAGCCAGAACCCGAGCCAGAGCCAGAGCCAGAGCCAGAGCCAGAGCCAGAGCCAGAGCCAGAGCCAGAGCCAGAGCCAGAGCCAGAACCCGAGCCAGAGCCAGAGCCAGAGCCAGAGCCAGAACCCGAGCCAGAGCCAGAGCCAGATCCGGAGCCAGAGCCAGAGCCAGAGCCAGAGCCAGAGCCAGAGCCAGAGCCAGAGCCAGAGCCAGAGCCAGAGCTAGTGCCAGAGCCAGATCCAGAGCCAAGGCCAGGGGCAGCAAACAAAATTGGACCTGGACCGAGTGCAGGAGTTAAATTCAAACCCTGAATAAGAGCTGTAATCTAAGATATATGCAGACTCTAAGCTAGAACCAGAGTCAACCGCAAGCCCCTCCCAGAGCGCGACGAAGTCAAAGTCAAGCTTGAGGTTACAGCCAGACTTAGATTCAAGGTCAAAAGCAAAGTCGTAGTCAGAACTAGAACTTCAGTCTGAGAGGGAGTCAGACACGCAATCAGTACCACTTTTTGAGCTTAAATTGAGCCCAGGGCCAGAGTTGCAACCAGAGCCAGAAAGAACCGCACTTGGAGTCAATGGCAAAGTCAGAGCCAGTTCCAGAGTCAGGCCTAGACCGAAATTAGAACTAGAGCCAGAGTTGAAGTCAAAATCACAACTAGAGCCTGAGTTTGGTTCAAATGGCAAACCAAGACCAGAGTTAATGTCCAAGCTAGACAAACAGAGTCAGACTTACAGCCAAAGGGAAGACCAAATCCAGTGACAGAGTAACAGTCTGAGCTGGAGTCCGATTTTGGGTAGGGCCAGTTACCAAGGACCAGAGATAAAGTCTAAGCTAATGGCAAAGCCAAAAGGGAAGCCCAAACCGAAGGCAGAGTCAAAGTCAGAGCTGGGGTCAGATTTTGGCTAGAATTAGAATCTGAGCATGAGCCAGGGTAGGACACCAAACCGAGACCCACGTTTGGTCTTAAACTGAAGCCAGAGCCAGAGTTGGAAACAGAATATTAACCAAAACCAGTGCCAGAGTCCGACCTAGACTGGAAGTCTAGCACAGCCTGTGCTATTGCTCGAGCAGGAGTTAGGCACCAATCCAAAGTTTGGACTTGAGCCGCATTCGGAGTTAGAGATAAACAAACCATCAAGTCCCTTGCCAGAGCCAAGACAGAGGCCGAGCCGAGATACGAATTTCAGCTGGAGCTTGAACCAGAGCCTGATTAAGACCCGGAGCGTGGCTGGAGAAATGAAAACGGAACAGTCCCCCTTCAATGCCTCCGTTCAGGAACCAGTCGATTGCTTCTGCATGTGATAGCCCTGCTCTATCTGAAATGAAATGCTGCTCTAAAAAGTACACCACAGGCCTGAATCGTATTCCCCAAAAACAAATTCAGGCGAATGAGCGCAAAGACCACGAAACCATGAGTCTTTTAACGATCGGACAGTCCATTATTGTTTGGTAATCGACCGGAATCTCCCCGCCAAACGAGGTCCTACCACACCACACCTCTTCAAACTCATGCCTAATTGATTACAGAATAATCAACCGCCGTTAACTATGAATTTTCAATTAAGCCCCACAGCCACTGCATCCGTTTCCATTTAACCCGAATAAAGGTCGCCACTGTTTGCATTGTGTTCCGGGGTTTTTTTTAAATTAATTACTCTCTGTGCGCTTGGATGCGACCGACGCGACATCCCACCCGAGGACGAAAGGATAACTACCCAACGCCCGCAGAGCCAATAACTTACCCCCGTAACCCAACCCATCCCAAGGACCACACAAAAGGCGGACCTTTTTTACTCGTCCTCGTGGACAACCATTTTGCGGTGCAGTTCTTGTCGCCGGAGCTTAGGGCTCTTCTTTTTGTCCATTGTCTTCGAGGGTTTCACGGTGGGGAGCTTAAAATGAATGAAGAGGACTTCTTGTATTGTGTGCAACATTATCGGCCATGGGGACTAGGTTGTGTTGCACTAAATCCGAGGGGATTGGGACCCCTCTTTGCCCAGAGGTCCACCGAGAACACAGAGAGGGGGAGGGTCTGACCTCCCTCTATCATTGCCGTCATTATGGAGTAATTACAAAAGTTGATCCTTGTCGTGGGTTTGATTGGTTGAGAGGGCGCCGCGAAGGGCTTTGCCTCGCGAAACGGAAAGCCTTCAATCGAGTGGAAGTTCAACGGGAAGGGAGTGAAGTACTTTCAAGTGCTCAAGGGCTTATCGACTGGAAACTGTCGATGATGTGCAAGGTATTTAATTACGAGGCAAAAAGGACGCTGGCGCCCGGTCCAGATACAATTAAGTGAAAAGCCGGATCGGAGGAAGATTAATGAGCGGCGGCACTAAAGGAGGCGTCTATGCATCCAACAGTACCACCGATGACGGGTATTATCACGGTACTTGGGGCGGTAGTAGAAGATGCAGAGTGCTGTCGTGTAAGAGTAATTGCGCAAGGATGTATGCGATGTGAACTTTTGAGGGGGTTTGTTGGTGGACGCGGATGAAATCTGTCAGTCAGCGGATATTTGTGGACAACGCTTGTCTTAAATAACGAGCGCAGCTTCATTACCACTTTCTGGGAATCACGGAAGTGGTAAGGAGTCACTTAGAGCTGGAAGCCTAGTTCGGACTCTAAGTCTGGCTTCAACTTGGTCTCTATCACCTCTAGGATGAGATCGAAGGCCACAGTCTCGGAGGTGGCATCTGGAATGCTGGAATTTTAAGTTCAGAATCTAGGACTAGACTCTGAAGCCCGGAAGCTGGGAGTAGAATCCCAAGTCCGGTTCGGATTCTGTGTCTGTTTCGAACTCTGAGTCTGGCTCTGACTCTGACTTTGGCTCTGGCTCTGGCTCTGGCTCGGGCTCTGGCTCTGACTCTGGCTCTGGCTTTGGTTCTGGCTCTGGCTCTGGCTTTGGTTCTGGCTCTGGCTCAGGCTTTTGCTTTGCGTCTTTCTTTAGCTGAATCTGGCCCAAGACAAACTCCGTTTAGCCTTTCAACGATCTCTCTCGCAGGCGATTTCCATAAACTTTCCCCGTCATCAGCGCATCTCCACGTTCACCGTCGCATTGGCTCATCCGCTGCAGACGAAGTGGATACGTGAAAGCGTTCCCTGCTCGCTCCATGGATGGGTCTTGGATACTTTCATGTGCACAACGTCAATGCGCTTACAACCGCGTCTGATAATCGCTCCCAATCGGGTCGTGCCTTGTTGGAACCGAGTACATCGCCGCCGCGAGCGAATGAGGTCTCCTGCAACAATCCTTTGCACACATCGCGACAGAATACCGACGAAAAGTCTAAACCTCCGTTCGCCCCGCTCCAGCTCTACGGAGGAACCTCAGAGACACGAAGAACGAGCAATAAATCATTAAATGCTGCAGTTGCACGAGTTAAACCGGTTCAATTAGACGGACACGAGCAGCTCCGTACCGCGGGAGTCTTTTATTGACTTCCACCGCGGCGTCGTCGCTCACGATGCATCATAACACTCGCGGATAATTGTTCGGTAGCATTTCAAATGGGCGAAAGTAATTATCTGCGAAGTTCCCATTTCGCCGCCCTGCCCCGCCCCAAGTCCGGCTGTAACCAGCGAAATTGCGCAATTATCCGCTCGTCTAGAGCGAAATAAAAACCGAATGAGAATGAGTGAAACCAGAACGGCCCCAACTCGCTGTCGTCGCTGTGCGGGAATGCGGTCGTTGAATCTCGTCGAATCTCCGCCACCGGAAAATTGACTCTTCCACGCTGCTCGTCAATCGCATCCGACAGATACTTAAACCAATTGTCACCCTCGCGCGTATATTCTCCGGCGGGACGAAAAATTGTAAAATTGATCTCGAAATACGAGACGGGATGGAATGCGGTGGCTCCGGTTGCTTGATGTTTATTTACATATCCCCTCCATAAAAATCCCTTTTCAGTCCATAAAGCATCGAAGGGGGTGGTGTCGTGGGGGTGCTACTTTTTCTAGAATTTCCTGGGCGTTCATGGGCAAGACGAGTGGGCGTTTGAATGGGCTACTGGGTGGCGGGATGGAGTCTGTTTGAGTAAAAAATTTGATGGGCTCCAGTAAAGAGGGCGAAGGCGGGTGGACGTGGGGGATTTGTTGTTTGATGTGCGTCGTGAAGTGGACGGAGAGATACTTTGATGGCTCCATTGACTTAGCGGGAGGCTTTAAGGGTTCGGAAAAGTGACAAATTTGGAGATGGATTATGTTTGAGATTTTGGGGTGAATTGAAAGGATGTCTTCTGGCATTTCTTGGACGCCGATCCCTTCACATCATCTCGGGTCTTCTGGGGTTTCCAGGACTCCGACAGACTGCCTTCGATCCCTTCCCATCATCTCAGCTGTCAGCTCAATGAACTCAGTCCATCGCAGTCCACACTCGCTCACGACTAGACACTCCATCAGCCGCCTCATCTGCATACCAAATGAGTCCACTCAGCTTGGATACACTCGCACACGGCGGCGGAGTAATTAAAATTCAATCAATATTGCATCAACCCGGCGAGCGGACGCGTTTCACTTTCAAGCAGCCGCCACGCTCCCGCCCCGAGAAGCCATCAATCCGGCGAACTCCGCCGAATGGGCAAACATTACAAAATTACCCTTGATTCGACAGATCATCATCTGCGCTTGAAAGACACCGCCATTCCTCTGGCAGCATATTAAGCAGCATTTATCAATCGCGTGCCTGTTAACTATCAAGCCCGGGCACACAGTCGCGTCATCGGGATTTGTTTTCGTTGAGCAGAGCGTGAGAGAGCGAGAGCGAGAGACGGACCGCCAAGTGTTTGCTTAACGATGCGCCGCGATAAGCCTCTTCATACATAAAAGACTAATCGCCGCCACTAACCCCTCTGTTTACATACCCCGTGTTTACACGAGTGCCGTACACGGTGGGGAGCAGTCGACTCCCTCGCTGCTGGTGCCGAAGCATCTAAATTAAGTCGAAATGTGTGAATTAATGTATGAATTTCAGGTGAGGTTCGTCACCCTCGCCCGAGAGAGGGTGGCGGACGGATGTGCGTGCTGGTCGCTTTCGCTTTCTGGAAACAAACGAGGGTTTCCTTTGACTCCGAGATATGGGTTCTATTTCCGTAGCTCGAATCAGGATATCCATTCAATTAACATTTGTCGTTGGATGTATGGGCACGGTTTGGATGGAGGAAATTCATTTCAAGGCGCGTGCCTCGTTAGGGGATGGAGGCGTTTAGGCGATTGCCCACAGCAGCTGAGGGTAATGTGACGGCGTAGGATGAGATTTTTCAACCCGGAAATGGAACAAGGCCACGTTCCGACAGCTGGAGTTAAGTGGAGTGAACAGTTTAATTGGATACGCCTTCTCATTGAGCTGAACTGAGGTAGGGGGACTTCATAAAGGAGCGAAAGTGGGTAACCTTATGTGTGAACAGAGGCTCAGAGGAACAGCTGCGTAAGGGGCTTAATCCACCGGCAACTGGCTTTGAGGTTCAACTAGACACTACAGAGGAGTCTCAATTTCCCTTAAAAAATTACCAACGAATGCCAACATATCCTATCAGTCCAGTCAAGTCATTCACGGGATATCCGTGACCTTCAGTCCAGTCAAGTCATTTGTCGTGATTGATACTCGTCTGATGGAGACCAGTAAGCATTTGGGATGGAATACTGACTAGTCAAAAACGAAAAGCCCCACACTTCATCATCACATCATCATCGTCATTTTCCGTGGTCCGCATGTTTCACAAAAGGGATGGCGGGGGTAATGCACGCACGAGAGATCTCCAGGCCACTCGATCCTCCGCCATCGACTCTAACTCATCAGGAGCAATTTCCAAGTTTTTTTACCTTTTCCAACCATTTCGTCCTGGGTCTGCCAAGCGGTCGCCTACCTGATGGAATCGCATTCAGTGTACCCCTCGGAAGCCGGGATGATGGGCACATTCGTCCCACGTGATCAAACTATCGAAGTACAGCCCTTTCGTTTGAAGAAGCAGCTGCTCAACATTCAGTTCGTTTTCCAAGGAAAATTCAGCTTTCATACAATTGTCAACTGGTCAGACTTTAACTGTGACTTTGGCCTAGACTCTTTAGCTCTGGTTCTAGCTCTAGATCAAGTTCTGAGTCCGGCTCCGTTGCTGGCGTTGCGTTTGAATCCGTCTCCGGCTTTGCACTGGCCTGAGTTTGGGTCTGGCCTAGGCTTTGACTATGGCTCTGGATCCGGTTTAAGCACTGCCTGTGTTTCTTTGCCCTGATTCTGGTTCTAGCTTCGGTTCCAGCTTCAGTTTTTATTTTAAGCCTGACTCAGTTTATGGAATAACGATTAACTAATGCCCTTGTTTTAGCCCTGGTTCTTCGCTGACAGTAAGTCTGGCTCCAGTTTCAGCTTAAGTTCAAATTGTAGCCCTGGCTCACTTAGACTCTAGCTTTAACTCTGGTCTAAGTCCGACTTCAGCTATAACTCCAAGACTGGCTTGGATCCTTTCTCTGGATCTAGTATCGGTTATCTGATTTTAAGCCTTGGTCTCTTTTGCTGGATAAAAATTAAGTTTAACTTTAACATTGACAGCGGTTCTTCTCTAGTCTGGCTCAAGCTTTATTTTAGCTTTGGCTCGGTGTCTAGCTCTTTCTCATGCCGCGGTTTTGGATCTGGCTTTCACATCGGCTCTGACTCTGCCTCTAACTTTAACTCTGGCTTTGGCTCTGGTTTTGGACCTATCACTGTTGAGGAATTGGCGTTTGACGCTGGTTCTAACTTGAAGCCTTTGGCTGCAGTTCAGATTTTGAATCTGACCTTAACTCGGGCTCTAATTTTATGATAGAGTTGATATTAGACTCTGGCTCTGCTTGGCTTTTAACTATTGCCCTGATTTTAATCCCAGCTTTGATTTTTTTCTGGTTTCGAATTTAGCACTTGCTCATGCTTAGATCTGCGTCTGGATCAGGCTCTACCTTCACCTTCAGCTCAGGCCTAGGCTCTAGTACTTTGGCTTTATCTTTGCCTTAGCTCTAAAACTGGCCTAGGGTTGACTCTAGCTCAGATTATGGCTCTGAGACTGGTACTGTCACGAGTTCAAGCGCCGCCTCTGCTTTTTTGCTCTCAATCTGTCCCTAGCTCTGGTTTCAGCTCTAAACAGATCTAGGCTTAACTCAGACTCTAGTTCTGACTTTGGCTTAGATTTTAACTCTGGCTCAAACTTTAACTCTAAATCCTGCCTCAGCTTCTGCCTGGCATAAGCTTTGGTATTTGGTCTGGCTCTCTTATGGATTAGCGCTTAGGCCTGGCCCAAGCCTAGTCATATCCTGTTTCTTTTTGCCGACTGAAGAGACATGCTGAGTGAAGCCCAAGTCCACCCCGAGGACTGCAGCGTCCTAAGAAGAAGAAGAAGGCTGCAAATGACGGGTCCTATGACAGGTAACTTCTTCTTCTTCGTACGGCGCGGCACTCCGAGGTGGACAAGGACTTCAGTCAAAAAATCTCTCCATCTAGCACCATTTGTGCACACCAAGCTGCCTCAAAAACTAAGATTCTTGGTTGACAGTTGTAGCCAACTTGTAGCTCGTCATCGAAATTGAACAAGCTCTCCCTTTTTGGAAGTTTTCTGCACTGCCCGCTGGTTTGTGGAGATGCATGTCGATTCTGAATTCAATGTTTCTCTTGGCAACACTCACAGAACTTCTCATTCCCAGTCGGGGATCACGACAGACTGCCTTCCGCTGCCGTCAGGATCAAGTTTGACTCGATAAAGGCTTAGCAGTTTTTTTTTTTTTAAATCGTAGAGTTCCAATTACCAAAATTCAAAAGACTTGCTTCCCAACTTGGTTTGGCAGCACTTTTTCCAAGAACGACCAGTTTGACAGTTGACAGCTGAGCTGCGAGCTCTCTTCCTTTTGTCATTTTAAGACTTGACATGCGTCCACAGATTCCCCCGAGGATTTTGCACGCAAGGCTGCTGTGTTGGGCCCTTACAAAATTCATTCGATTCAAAATTTAAGTCAAACGATCATTACTTGGGTCGAAAGTTGAAAGTCGATTCAGGCTTTTTGCCACTTGCCCATGCCGGAGACATGCTCCTTCGTTCGCTTTAATAAACCTCCCGGGGCAATAGCGTCGCACGAGACACGAATTGCCTCGTTGCTTTTTGTCGCTGGAAATATTCCTTGCTTCCTCCACGAAGCATTCAGTCGAACAGCGTTGCCACAAGGCATCACCATCCAGCCGCCAGGCAAGTTGCCTTCCTCCAAACTTTACCCTTTAGCTCATGACGCTTTCACCTTCAACGTGATTGAGTTGCCATCGGATCACAAGAGGTTAACTAGTTAACTTTCCCACCGTCTCAAGTCGCTTGGTGAATTTGCATTCATCCCGTCCACTCGTCTGCTCAATCTGGAGCCGCATCTGGTGGCTGGCTCCTCTAACGACCGCTCCATTGGTGCATCTTCATTTCGTAATCGTTGATTGTGGCACGACGAGACGGCTGCTTGCAAAATGCCAGTAGTCGCAACAAGGTTGTCCCGATTTGTCTCGTTATCCCATGCGCAGCCACTGACGCCACAAAAGGTATGGGGGATGAGCCTAACACTGAGTCGGTGGAGGACTGGCTGCACACTCGTGATATTTAATTGCGCAAGCCGCTGCAACATGTCGTGTCGTTGTGGGGGTATCACTGGGGCTCGAGATTGAATGCAAACGATATTGTGCAATGGCCTGTTGCGGTGGTCGAGAGTGTCTTATCGGGGAATGTAAGCGGCCATAAGTGCACGGCAGATACCGCGCATCCAGTGGGCCATGGAAGTGTTTCCTTTAATTAAACGCCGCGCGCATTCGGCGCACACACTGTGGGATGCAGAAGACAGCTCGGATGAGTTACTTTAGTGCCTTCGCGGTGGACAGTGGTGGTGGGAGTGGAAGGAAGTGGATAGCTTGACAGTATCCAGTTGCAGATGGCCGCACAATGGAAAGGGGCACGCCGAAGCGTTTCAGGAGACTATGGTTAATGAAAAATTATGGATGGAGTGTCAGGAGCTGGTCGTGCGGCTGTTGATGGAATGAAGTGTGGCTCATTCTGATGCTTCGCGAACATTGACACGTCTTCCTCTGTCACCGAAAGAATGGAATTGCGGTTTTTAACGACCATGAGCCCAAGAACTCATGATTCCTGAGACTGAGATAGAATTTCCCCTCGACGGACGCGTCTAGTCGTTCCCGTGGTACAAGCACATGGTACGAGAAGAGCCTTTTGGCGCAAGCACTTGCCAGCATGACAGAGAGAGAGCCCCCTATGGCTTCCAAAGTCAAGGAGAGAACAGAGGATGTGTTAAGCCTTTTCTTTAAACTTTTGGGAATCAATTCTAATCATAAAACCCAAGATCAGTCCATGAAACCCAAGATGACAAATAGCTGCTATCGATGATCGCCAGCAGTTGCTTTGAGCGGGTGTTTTAGAAATCCAGTCCATAAATCCTTTAGAGAGCCTCCACAGCCTGCGATTTCGTAAAATACTCCGAGAAGCAAAAAGAACAAGACTACACATGGCTTATTTCGCTTTTCTGCTTAATGCCCCCAATTTTGAACAAATCGAGACCATGATGAATTTTGGACAGATCGGGGCCTCTGCGTCTGATTGAGGTCCAAAATTTTGAACAGATCGGGACCATGGCTTGACGTCCAAAATTTTGAACAGATCGGGACCATGGCTCTGTGTCTGCTTGAGGCCCAAAATTTTGGACAGATCGGGACCATGGCTCTGTGTCTGCTTGATGTCCAAAATGCTGGAGAGATGGGGACCGTGCCTAAGTGACTGATTTTTGTGGATCGGGACAGAAGAGTTGCCTAAATTTGTATCTTTCGAAATTTCGAACAGATAAATCTTGAAAGTGGTGCATTTTAGGGCAACATTTTGAGGGAATCGCTTGAATTTACTGATGGTGTTCCTGAAATTTAACAGCGGGCAGTAAACAACTCAACTTTTCGGGCCTGACCAGAATTTTGAACCAAACAATTTAGGCCCCTTTGGTTTCAGGACCTTGAGACTCATTGTCTTTTGCATTTCTCTCAATAATCGATTTCGGATAACACTTAAGACTAGATTATGTGAAATTTTGATCAAGGCATGGTACTTAAAATTTAAGGCCTCTGCGATCAAAAATTGCAATTCGACCGGCTGACAAACACCGGTTACAGCGTTGGAAGATGATAACTTGCCCTTTCGAATGAGCTATAATTTCTTACTCTTCTCCTAATTTTGACGCAGTTGTGTTTAAGGCCAAAATGTGACATTTTCTGATCAATCCTCTTTTTTGAACATCTTACTTAGTTACTTATCAGGCCAGCGATCCTTGAAGGTTCCGAGTCTGAGCCTTCCATCTTTGTCAGTCCCGGGCACGATGCCGTCAAGACCAAGTTGTCTTGAACCCGCGATCACTTGATCTCTATACCTGAGGTTCGGTCTTCCTCTCCTTCTCGAACCTGGAGGCTGGGATGCGAACACGCTCTTAGCTGGAGCATTGTTGCCCGATTTTGAACATCTGATTTTTGCTTGCCTTAAGCTGTTACTTAGTGAATTGAAGCACCCCTCCGATTCAAAGAGACCATTACTCAGCGCCTTCTTAAAAGCTGTCACCACACACCGGTTGCTGTCATGTTTTCGAACCGCCTTCCGGGTTATTCCCAGCCACTGCGCTGTAAATTAATAATTACCATCTAATTGGACTCCTGATCAGCTTCTCAGATCACGTCTCACTCACCCATCCCCCCAAGACCGGTGGTAATCATCTGTCCAGGTCATGGGCACATAACATATGTCTGCACCTCACGCTACCACAACGCACCCACAATCGGGCGCATCCAATGACTCAACGGGCCCAAAGCCAGCAATCGCCAAAGCGTTCATTAAGCCGCCATCGCACTCTACTTATGCCATTCATGTGGCGCAACCATTTGCTTCCATCGCATCAAACGTTCCCATTCCATGCCCCGGAGCGGCCTCCACTCCGGTCAGAGAATTACTGCGTGTATGCTGCGATTTCTGGACCCATTCCGGGACAGAGTCGCTCGCTCTCTATCTGCCCGGTCGACAAGTTATGTGCAATTTCGGAGTAATCCTCTTCGAGCAGTCTCTTTATGGTACCCATTGCAGTGATGAGTGTGGCAAGAAGGTGGTTACACGAAACGCGAAACGCGAAACGCTTCACTGGTGCACCCAATGTCCCGCTGTTTGGAGGAATTTGGCGGAGTGCAACTGCAACCGCGGCGACCGTTATGGTTTGCTCTTGCGAAAGTCGCATCTCTCGAGCGATCCAATGACAGGGCGTCTCGTGTTTGGATTCGTGCGTAACACAACGTTATGGATGCGGTCCAGTTTGATTACCATTAAATGGTGCAACAAGAAAATTACGGTTACCATCGAGCGGTGGCTTAGACGATGGGTCTGGTGGAGGCATTTGCCTGGTCGTTTGGGCGCCTGTGGAGAGGCGACACAGACGGAGTGGCAACTCGTGCCGGATATTCTGCCGGCAAGTGGATCACATTTTGCCAGGTTCAGGCTGTGCACTTGAAGACGACATTGCACGGAATGGACAGTGGATTGGAAAATTTGGTTCCAGCAAATCGAGAGAGTTGGGGTCACGATGAGTCTTGGCGTTGTTTCGATGGAGACAGGAGCTGAAGGAAGTCAGTCCTGAAATTCGGCAGACGTCTGTCGAATGTGGTGGAATAAGAGGCACACAGTGGCTCGCCGATGACTCGTTTGTCGACATTGTTGGCATAAGGCGCACACAGTGGCTCGCCGATGAGGCGTATGTCGACATTGGTGGCATAAGGCGCACACAGTGGCCCGCGTCTGGTGGCATTGAATTGAAAGAAAATTGGCTCGTGAGCCAACCGACGTTAAGGCGCTCCTTCGGCTCCTCCCCCTTTCCATGTTTCAGCCGCATCCCCACTCGGGTCTCTACTATTCCACCTTCACATGCCCTTATTGCACGCCTCCACGAAAACCTCATCCAGAGCAGCCGCATGCGGCGTGTTACTCCCAACCGAGACCAACCCGGACTTCGCTGTCGTCAGCATTCCCTGCACACCATCCATGCAGTGGCCAACTACGGAGATGCGTCTCTAGTTTTCCGCCACGCGTGCTGTGTAACAAGCGGGATAACGATTTCATGGAGAGGATTACCACAATGTTGTGCCATCAGCCGCTCCCCCCGCTCCAGTTGTTTACGGCCAATCTGCAACATTTTGAGCTGAATGTATCCACAATGTATCTCGCTGCCGTACAGTCGGCCGAAGGATTCATAAATCAACTCAATTTCAAGAACGATCATTTAATTAACTTGTGCGACAACCTGAGGGTAATTTTGACATTTTTATTGGTTGCTCCAGTCGTCGGCCGTGGCGTGCAGCAATACCACCGAACAGCGAACAGGGTCTCTGGCGGAAGCCAGTCACCTAGAGCGATGATTAATGTTCTCGTGAAATGTCAGGATCTGGAGTAATAAATAACCGACTGAAGGCTGTGCTGGGAAAGGGCATCCATTGCGAGAGAGAGAGAGCTCGGCTTCCTGAGAGATCAATGCGAACGATTGGGATTGGAAATCGTTTACATGGCTGATTCTTGTGTAAGCAATCCGTGGCATCGGACGTTTCTTTTGGCGGGTAATTGTGAGTAACAGCGTGATACCGAGGAGAGCTTGTGTGACATCGCTAACCACCCGCGGAGTGTTTGTTGGTGTCAGATGAAGTTGATGAATGGACTTCTTCGTTGTCCATCTATAGGACCACCTTGTGCGTCAGGCACTCACCAATCGGGAGTCGAGGAGTCAGAATTTGAGGACTAGCTTTTGGGATAGGGGACGTAGATAGGTTTCTTAAAGTTCATTAATGTCCAAAAATGGAGCCCGATCAATTGCTTCAACTCAAAGATGATGGCGCGAATCAGTTGAACTGGCGCCCGACGCTGTACATAACTATCGAGACACCAGCTCAACTGATCACCATCAAGGGAAAAGTAGTCTTGGACGCGGTTCCGTTGAAGAGAAACCCCGACGCTGTACACAGCTAGCGAGAGATTAGGTCAACGATCATCATCTAGGGAAAAGAAGTCTTGAAACAGGTTGGTGCCTCACATTGTATACAACTTTTGACTCTACTCTGGCGCTGGCTCTGACTTTGGCTCTGGCTCCGCCTCCTTGCTCTGGCTCTGGCCCTGGCTCTGGCTCTGGCTCTGGCTCTGGCTCTGGCTCTGGCTCTGGCTCTGGCTCTGGCTCTGGCTCCGCCTCCTTGCTCTGGCCCTGGCTCTGGCTCTGGCTCTGGCTCTGGCTCTGGCCCTGGCTCTGGCTCTGGCTCTGGCTCTGGCTCTGGCTCTGGCTCTGGCTCTGGCTCTGGCTCTGGCTCTGGCTCTGGCTCTGGCTCTGGCTCTGGCTCTGGCTCTGGCTCTGGCTCTGGCTCTGGCTCTGGCTCTGGCTCTGGCTCTGGCTCTGGCTCTGACTCTGGCTCTGGCTCTGGCTCTAGCTCCGCCTCCTTGCTCTGGCTCTGGCTCTGGCTCTGGTTAACTCGAGCGGTTGCTATAGGTTCCAGGACCGTTATCCACCTCGGACTGAAACGCTACCCAAAGACGAAGTAGGTCGAGAAAAATGGATGCAATTTGTTAGACGTTTCCTGCCCCAATTCAAAGATTGATGCATACAATTTTTCGATAATGAACCTCCGCTCCCGAGGATAATTCATCTCATCGTCTGCTCCAAAATCCCCTTTTCATTCGTTTTGCCTCAACAATCTCGCTCGCCTGTCACATTAGACTCTGCAACATCCACCAGCAAGCAGTTGACACTTTTGAGCATTCAAGTGTGTCTCCACAGACTTCCCATCTGCTCCACTTTCATGTCCCACTGAAGGCGTCCTCTTTCTTTCGCGTTCTTCTTCCATCTGCCAGCGCAACTCCACTCAAGTTTAATTGAAACGCTTGTACAACTCCAACACGAATCCAGCAGAACTCTGGCATCCAAACAGTTTCAAGTAATGAATTGCATTCGAAAGTAATTTCGAAACAATAGCGCCCAGCATCTCGGGAACGGAACTACGATACAATTGCAGCCAATTTTAATTAAAATTAGACGCCCGTGGGAGTGGCATAAGCCGCACAAAGGAAACATCAAGTCGTCTAGCGTGCCACGTTCCCAAGGACGACAAACAATACAATTAAGAAGTTCTATGCAAGTGCTTCCTTTGTCCTGACAAGTCTTTTTATTTCTCTCTTCGGCTGGGGGGAAAGAATTGTCGTGATAAATGTCAAGACGGAGGAAGTGACGCAACGAGATGCAGTTTCTTTTGGTTAGCTAAATGATTTAAGGGTTTTTTGGGGGATGAATAAGAAATCTTGTAGAAATCATTCTCTTTTTTGCTGAGACTGTTTTGTACTCTGATTGGTTTTTAAGATCCTTTCGTTACTTCGAGAAAGTTTTGGCCAAAGTTTCTTCCCATTTCTTAATGTCAATCTCTGACAAATTTAATAGTCAATTCAAGAGTTGAGGTGCCTCTGGCACAAGGCAAATGCTGGAGACTTAAAAGTGAAACCTCCAATTGAACCATAGCTGGGAGCTCTTCAGCCTCTCTGATTAAGATTAAGGCAGCCGAAATTCGATATTTCTTTCCAACTCCTTTGCAGATTGCCTCCCTGTGAGATTGGAAGATAGAAAAATTCCCTCTAAAGGGTGGCAAGGAAAGATGATCAAGATGAGATTTACCTACGGTTTGATTCATTCGGAGGTTACAATTTCAGTTTGACTCAAAAAGCAGTCATTTTCAAGAAAAGTCTTGTGCGTGTGATTCATTCGTATGGCAAAATGATGACATTTATGTAAATCAGATTGAAAATATATCTAGGAACGCAGTCGAATGACCAAGCCGATACGATGTCAAGAATATGAAGAGAGTCACTAAGAGGCTTCAAATTCAATTTGAAACTAAGCCACTTTCCCTTTGCTCCATCCGATGGTGGAGATCGAAGTCAAAAACTGTTTCGGAATTCGTAATGTAAGTGCCTTGGGACAAAGTAAACTGGATCCATTTTCATCTTGAACAACGTCGTTGGTTCTACTTTGAAATTGCAACCTCTAAGTGAATCATTTAGAAAAGTTCCTCTTTAGTAACGGTTGACCCTCCGGAGACAAAGCCGAGCTTAGAGTTCTAGTCCAAACCAGAGCCGTAGTCAAATTTAGACAAGATTTAGAGCTGGATCGAGAGCCAGAGAATCCCTCGCCAGCTGTCTCCAGTTTCGTGCACCAAGCCGGCCGAGGTCCCCCTCGATTTGTGTGGGCCACCCTGTACATGGACGTCCTCTGTTGCGTTGCCCCACCGGCTCAGAGTCGATTGCAATCGAGGCAAGCCTTAAGTGACCTGCTGGCCATCAGGCCAAACTGTTCAGACTTTTTGTTGTTGACGCACCGAGGCGTTTTGGGCTTCGTCATCGACGTGGCGCCCACTTTTTGGGTTTTTTTGGCGTCTTGCCGTGAGAAATTTTGGGGAAGTTTTTTGATTTTTTTCTTTTTTTTCTTTGTTGCCAGTCTTTGGGGACCCGCCCCAGCTGAGCAGTCGGGTAGGGCGGTAGTTTGGTACCATACCTTGTTGTGCGAATCGCGACAAGCTGCTCCTCAATGTCCTAGACGATAACAAACTCTTCCATCTATGGGCTGTACAGATGCCCGGAGATTTCATCTTTCCTTAGTCCATCTCTCCTGGCATCTCCTGGAGATTTGGTATCTCCTGGCATCTGGACAGACCATAGATGAAAGAGTTTCGGTCTCATGAAGGAAAGTCCAAGAATAGCCTTGGAAGGCTTTGCGGATGAGGACAACTCAAATTCCCACAAACTAACGACAAGTTCTCCCGTGATCTGTAGAGGAAGAGGCTGAGAATCCTCTTCTGGATGGCACTTGCCTCCTTCCGGCAGACAATCATTAGGGAATACACGTCCAATGCAAATGCAGTTCCAAAACATCGTCTGTGTCATCTAAACACCCACAGAACACAGTCAATCATTTCTTCCTCCTCCTCTCATCGGGCATGCACCATCCGGAAATCAAAGGCAATAATCGAAGCCATATCAACACGAGCAAACGTCATGTCGCACAGCAATTCCTCCGTGTCCTTGCACCAACCGGGACGAGGAACTGAAATAAAAAAAGCCGAAGACTGAAGTGCTTCCAAGGCAACAACAATCCTTTTGTAAACTCAATTTGTGGCATCCATTCGGCAGGGATAACGATCCGCCATGAGCTGAAGAATATGCTTCTGTGAAACATAATACCCACTCGCAGACAAGTACCGCCCTGCCGCCGATGGCACCCGCATCAGCACCCCCACCCACACCCGCATCCGCATCCCCACCCTCACCCGCACCCATACCACCCCCACCCCCACCCGCACCTTCACCATCACCGTCGTCCCATCGCCCGGAAGGACAGAACATTTCGAATGGATCCCTTCGACAAGGAGAAGGAGTAAGACTCAAGCTTTTTGCCACTTGCCCATGCCGGAGACATGCTCCTTCGTTCGTTTTGTTAACCCCCACGGGGCAATAGCGTCGCACGAGACACGAATTGCCTTGTTGCCTGGCGAAGTCTATGCGCTGCCCTGAGTTGCTACGTTTATTTGTTGTTACCCGTGTGTGTTTGTGCGAATTGAAAGTTCGCAATGTCCTGCGGGCTCTTGTCGTTTTCTCATTTTCCCGGCAAACAGTGAGCGGATGAGGGGGCATGGGAGTCGAGATCGCATCCCATCTGTGTGTGACCACCTCGGGGCACGGAGATGCATGAAATGTTGGCTTCGAAATACGGTTTCCCGCTTTTCCAGCTGCACTCTAAGCGCGCGGACGGGTATGGAGGCATTTCCTTTTAACGTCTCGTTTCCTCTGGTAAACAACGAGACGTTTGCACACAATCACCGGGTCTGCGGGCGTTGTGTACGGTTGTGTACGACGCGTCCTCACTCGTCGCTCGTTGCTCGTTACTCGTTGACTCCTGGGACGGAGTCACATTCAGCGGTTTAATTTGCCCCGTGAATTATGTGTTTGCACATTCTTCGCGAAACGGATTCGGCTGATGGGGTGGATTGTGTTCGCACCGGAATTGGCGCTGAGTCCCCTTTGTGGAGAGTGGCAACGCGTGTGCACGGGTTATTGCCATTCAAAGAGGTGCCGGGGACAAAGGTCTGAAGTGTTGTGCTTTGCATTGCTTTGCATTCCACTGAGAGGTGCAAAGTCGACCGACGTTTGCTGCTGTCAACTACTGATGCAGAGTGGCCTAGTTTAGGGGGTTTTCCTCCCGCGTGTCGTGGGAGATATTGTGGAAGTTTTCAGAGATTCCGAATTCAACGCATTTTTTCAGAGAAAATTTGTGATCGTTCATGACGCAACAAGCCTCTCTAGCGAAAACAATTCTTTGCCAGTTGTCTCCAGTTTCTTACGCCAAGTTGGTCAAGGTCCCTCTCCACTTGTATGGGTCACCTCAAACTTCAGACTTTTTCATCCGATTGTCCTACCCCGGCAGTACTATGATGATGGTGATGGCAACAAGTCATCGCTGGATAACATCGACAAGCTTCATGTTGCGTCCGTCATGGCATCAGAATCGATCAGAATCTGGGTTTCGGCCAACAAATTGAATGCTTACCAAGGATTCTCTCGCTTGGAAAAGAGCACTAAGCCTAAGCCATATAGACAATAATGGCCTCTGGTTGTCTCCTATGATTCAAAGACGATTTGGGACACAGTCATTGGTTTTGCGGCCGGTTGTAGAGAACACAAGAAGGACTGCGACTGAATCGGCGTCACCAAGAAGGACTGGGATGATCAACGTCGTCCACGACTCCTGTATTGGATATCAGGTCACAGTGACATTGAAACTTGGTCGTGCGTCAGAAGGCCCTGTTGCTCCATCGACACTTGAGTTCAAAGACACAGCGATTGGATCTCGGTATCGATGTTGTTGCCATCGTTTACAGCGAACCCGAGCCAGACAAAGTCACCTGCTTCCTGAAAGTTAAACTCTGCCTATAGTGACATTCTGTGCTCGAGTGAGAGAACAAGAGCACGCGCATGACGGATATCTGCCGGAGGAGCTGTGCCTAAGTCCATCTCAGACTACAGCGTCAAGTAGAACTACAGCGGCGCAAAGACCAAAAATGTCGGCTATTTTCGCGAATCATTCCCCTTGCAAAATGTACGCCACTTTACGTCCAAGCCATACGGTTTGCGCCTGAGCTAACATTTGCCCCAAACCACTCCTTGCTCCTGTGATGGATTGGTCTCGATGGAGGAGGTTCGGTGTTCCTTCTCCCATCCAAGAGATTCGAAGGCACTCCTTTGGATGAAGTGGTCGAACCATTGTTTCCATCCGCCTGGTTGTAGGGGAGAAGGAACAATGAACCGTCTCTATCGGCAGCAAGTCATCGCAGGAGCAGCGACATGAACGACATCCAAGTTTTTGTACAGATCATAGTAACATAACATAGACTCGTCTTCCTTTCCATTTGCATTCCTTGTAGCACAAAGTGAGCGATGATGACAACAGCAACGTAGCACAACAGTGTCTTTCCGGAAAATGGAAAGGACAGTTTTCGCTCATTGCACCGTTCCTTCTATTCCAGCACATCATAGAAGCAGCCACGCAACAGCGCATTTCTTAACCAATATTTGGTGCAATTTGTCGAACCTCGGAGAACCTTATCCAGTGAAGACACCAGCAATGACCATTCTCTTGAAACCATCTTTCCGGATGAACACCCGAATGACAGAAAATTTTTCTTGACATCTATTTCTGATATGACCGTTTTCAGGTCCATTTATGGCCACATTTGGCCACGAGATGTTTCATTTCATCTCATGACCAAACGTGGACCTGAAAACGGACATATCAGAAATAGATATCAAGAAAATCTGGATGTTCATCCGGAAAACAAGATGGTTTCAAGAGTAGCGTCGTTGCTGGTGTCATCACTGGATACAGCCTCATAGGTGAACATGCTAGAAGACCTGCAGAACTTGCTTAAACGAGGAAGAAATAGAGATACCACATCTTCTCTGTACCCGCCGGCCCTGGCATCTTCTTGGAGGCCAACTTCTTTGAAAGCATTTCTGACCTCAGTGCGGTCGTTACGTTACCTCGGAAGCTCCAAATAGTTTCCCACAAGTGATCTTATGGATGTGTCCGTGTCAATGAATGAATCAATTCTGGCTCTTCTCAGTCACTTAAACCTACACAACTGGCCGTAGGAGTCGAAGCACTTTCCCCCTATACTCCGGAGGCCTTATTTCATGTATCGACTTGCTTTGGTTGGGAAATTGTCAATCGCCTTCAGTCGCAGTCCTTCTTGTGCTCTCTACAATCAGCCGCAAGACCAATGACCGTGTCCCAAATCGTCTTTGAATCGTAGGAGACAACCAGAGTCCATTATTGACCATTTGGCTTAAGCTCTTGTGTTTTGTTTTTTCGGGGTGACTACTTTTTTTTGAGCACTACTGGAGCACTCAGACTCAAAACTGGTCCATTGTACTGCCAGGTAGCAACCTACTCCAGTGCCGTTAATTTCATCCCAACGGCAAATGGTGACTGGACCAGATTCGATTTCACTGGGGACCCCTCGAACTTGGGGCAGGCACTTAACCAACTGCGCCATCCAGTCGTGTTGGCTTAAACTTAGTGCCCTTTTTCAAGCGAGAGAATCCTTGGCAAGCATCGATTTGTTGGTCAAAACCCAGATTCCGATCGAGTTATAAGCTATGACGGACGCAACATGAACCTTGTCGATGTTATCCAGCGGTGCCTTATTGCCATCACCATCATCTTTGTACGGCCGGGGTAGACATGGTCCTCTGAGAGCATGCCACTCTCTTTAGCTCGGTCTTTGACTAGGCTATGTACATATGTCCCTTTCCAGCTACGAACGCCACCCCACAACCTCTCTCCTTAATGCCAGACTGACTCATTGAGATGATCCTTGGCTGACAACATTCGAAGGGGGACTGGTTATCCACAGTTTTGCAAAGTTGGTCCTACTTTTGTTTCTTTATATGGTGCAACACGACCTCCTTCCAAAATGACCTTCCCCCTATTCGAAAGAAAAATTGTACTTCATGTTCAATCTTTCGTCAATTGGTTTGAGGTTCGACTCCCCCACTTGACAAACCGCTGAGTAAAAAAGCAGAGTTGCCAAGTGAACGAAAAAAAAACTCCCCGCACACCCTCTTGCATCAAATCACTGTCCACAGGCGTCGCCTTGCTTTGTGTACTCTCTCCTTGGCAAAGTGGACTATCATGCCCGCAAGTGCACCAGATTCGTGGTGGAAAATAATAAGGGCTTTGGGAGTCATCAACTCCGTGTCTGAAGTCAGTGCTTACAAGGAATTCAATTGAAATCGCCGGAGAATGTCGCCCCTTTAGCTAAACATCGCCTGCTCTGCCTTATGAACAATTGCATTCCTCGTCCCAAATGGGCACACTTCAGTCGATTCCTCCGACTCCTGGACTCTGGAGAAGAAAAAACTCGGAAAGACCAACCATTCAATCGTCCAACTTCCACATAAGTTCAGATCTATGAAGGAATTGATTGAAACCGACAAATTATGTGAAGGCAACGGCAATCCCCTGAGGTGTCAGTTGCACGTCCCTCCGTCTGGTGTCATTCATTCGAGCGATGAAACAGAAAAACGACGACCATCTTCGCCAGTATTCCCCTGGGAGAATACCACAGCCATCCACCGCTATCCACCGCATGAATTCCTACCAATCGGCAGTGCAGCAGAATTCCCCCTCTGGTTGGAGGCTCGACACCGGCTGCCAACCATTCGGCATCCATGTCAGAAGAGCTTACCCTCTCGGTTAATGTAATTATTCTTCGCATCCAGGAAGACCCCCACAAGTCATCATCATCATGGCGAGCCTGGTATCTTCTCAGCCAGGTGATTGATGAACGGAACCACCTCCTGACATCGGCTGCAGCAGGAGACTGTGTTCGATGCTGATTGGATTCCCTGCTCGCCGCCCCGGGGCGGTGAAAAGTTCACCGTCAAGTGGGCGCACACCAAGCTCTCAAATGAGGTGTGATTTGTTTCGCCTCGAAGCCACTGCAGATCCTTAGAGCGAGTGAATTTCTCAAACTCCTTGCTGCTCACTTATTCCAACAGCCACACGTGAAATGTCTCAGAGCTAAGTTTCAGCCGCAAACAACTGGAGCACTTCACAGCCACAGCAGCACCTGGGAACAGTTTTAATGAGCTTCACAGAGACTTTGTTGCAAACAATGCTCATGCGGTGCATGTCCTTTGCCAGTGCGAGCACTGAGGGGGGTGAGTGGCGCTGTTCCGTCCGCAAAACCAAGCGGAGGTACTGCAAGAATGCGATTAGGCATGTGGGTGTGGTACTTATGACATATCGCCGGTGGAGGACTGAATTAATTCTCAAGGATCACGAGCTCTGCGGGTGGGGTGGTGTACGGAGGTGTGCCCTACACATGTAAGTAGTTAGTTTCGTTTGAAGGATAACAACTTTCCAACCACTAAACCGTCCCTTTTGAGCGTGGGGTTATTTGATTTTGTTAAGTGGGATTATGGAGGATTTGTGTGGTAGAGCATGTTTTTGTCTAATGGCGTGCATTCCTCGGGAACTTGAGACGGGGAACCCACTTGAAGGGTTTATAATTCGAGCCACACTTCGGAGTCTCGCCCCCCCTGCGTCCGTTTGAGAGTTGGACCAGGATCGAAGTCATTTACAAATCCCCTCGAAGCCACAAAAACATCCTTCCTTATCCCAAAGTCCTCCCACACTCACCTCTGAGGACCACACTTATCTGTCCAGAAAAACTTTGAAAGTCCACTTGAGCGCCCACTCCACAGACAACCCCACAGATAATCCCACAGACACCCGCCTCACGACCACGTCTAGTTAAGCGCAATTCAGTCGTGATTTTACGAACTTTTGAATGGCTTTGTTTGCCGGCAAGTTCCTTAATTAAATTTCCATCTCCCATTAGGAGCCACTTAGGGTAATTAGATGATTTTGAAAAACAACCGATAGCTCAGCAAAAAAGAAACGAGAAGAACCTGGTCACATCGTACGCAGGAGGAGTCATCGCGGGACGGTGGCATCATCATCATCAACGTTATTATTGTCGTTCGCCTCTCTAATTGGGAGGAAAAACTTTCTTTTCGAAAAATTGGAATCCCCTTGGAGTTCGTTTGAGGACGACGCTTTTCATTCACTCGAGGAGTTTCTGTGTGTGTTCCTGGCAGAGCGTCCAAACGTTCATTCTTTACTCATAACGAATGAATCTCGAATAAAAATATGAAAAGATGGATGAAAGGAGGGCGAAGCACAAGGCACATAGGGAAGCGACTCTGTTTGTGTCTAAGTATCTTGGGATTGCGCTTGTTTTGAAACGACTGACTTTTCTGTTGACGGGACTTGATGTTGCAGAGGCTCTCAAAAAGGCAAAGGAACTGTTACGGGAAAATGCTGACGGAAGTCATTTCAAAGCAAATTTAAGAGCGTTTCCTAATTTTCGACTTCCTTGAAAAATATGCACCTCGCAAAAAGTTGACTCAGTTCCCACCTTGCATGGGAACCAAGTCCACCTTGCAAAATGTGGAGTTATTTCCCACCTCGCATGGGAACCAAGTCCATCTCACAAAAAGTGGACTTAGTTCCCACCTCGCATGGGAATCAAGTCCACCTCGCAAAATGTGGAGTTATTTCCCACCTCGCATGGGAACCAAGTCCACCTCGCACAATGTGGAGTTATTTCCCACCTCGCATGGGAACCAAGTCCACCTCGCAAAATGTGGAGTTATTTCCCACCTTGCATGGGAACAAAGTCCACCTTGCAAAATGTGGAGTTATTTCCCACCTCGCATGGGAACCAAGTCCACCTCGCAAAATGTGGAGTTATTTCCCACCTTGCATGGGAACAAAGTCCACCTTGCAAAATGTGGAGTTATTTCCCACCTCGCATGGGAACCAAGTCCACATCCGCAAAATGTGGAGTTATTTTCCACCACGCATGGGAACCAAGTCCACCTCGCAAAATGTGGAGTTATTTCCCACCTTGCATGGGAACAAAGTCCACCTTGCAAAATGTGGAGTTATTTCCCACCTCGCATGGGAACCAAGTCCACCTCGCAAAATGTGGAGTTATTTCCCACCTTGCATGGGAACAAAGTCCACCTTGCAAAATGTGGAGTTATTTCCCACCTCGCATGGGAACCAAGTCCACATCCGCAAAATGTGGAGTTATTTTCCACCACGCATGGGAACCAAGTCCACCTCGCAAAATGTGGAGTTATTTCCCACCTTGCATGGGAACAAAGTCCACCTTGCAAAATGTGGAGTTATTTCCCACCTCGCATGGGAACCAAGTCCACCTCGCACAATGTGGAGTTATTTCCCACCTCGCATGGGAACCAAGTCCACCTCGCATAATGTGGAGTTATTTCCCACCTCGCATGGGAACTAAGTCCACCTCACAGAAAGTGGAGTTATTTCCCACCTCGCAAAATGTGGAGTTATTTCCCACCTCGCATGGGAACCAAGTCCACCTCGCAAAATGTGGAGTTATTTCCCACCTCGCATGGGAACCAAGTCCACCTCGCAAAATGTGGAGTTATTCCCTACCTCGCATGGGAACCAAGTCCACCTCGCAAAATGTGGAGTTATTTCCCACCTCGCATGGGAACCAAGTCCACCTCACAAAAAGTGGAGTTATTTCCCACCTCGCATGGGAACCAAGTCCACCTCGCAAAATGTGGAGTTATTTCCCACCTCGCATGGGAACCAAGTCCACCTCGCAAAATGTGGAGTTATTTCCCACCTCGCATGGGAACCAAGTCCACCTCGCAAAATGTGGAGTTATTTCCCACCTCGCATGGGAACCAAGTCCACCTCGCAAAATGTGGACTTAGTTCCCACCTCGCATGGGAACCAAGTCCACCTCGCAAAATGTGGAGTTATTTCCCACCTCGCATGGGAACCAAGTCCACCTCGCAAAATGTGGAGTTATTTCCCACCTCGCATGGGAACCAAGTCCACCTCACAGAAAGTGGAGTTATTTCCCACCTCGCATGGGAACCAAGTCCACCTCGCAAAATGTGGAGTTATTTCCCACCTCGCATGGGAACCAAGTCCACCTCGCAAAATGTGGAGTTATTTCCCACCTCGCATGGGAACCAAGTCCACCTCGCAAAATGTGGAGTTATTTCCCACCTCGCATGGGAACCAAGTCCACCTCACAGAAAGTGGAGTTATTTCCCACCTCGCATGGGAACCAAGTCCACGTCGCAAAATGTGGAGTTATTTCCCACCTCGCATGGGAACCAAGTCCACCTCGCAAAATGTGGAGTTATTTCCCACCTCGCATGGGAACCAAGTCCACCTCACAGAAAGTGGAGTTATTTCCCACCTCGCATGGGAACCAAGTCCACCTCGCAAAATGTGGAGTTATTTCCCACCTCGCATGGGAACCAAGTCCACCTCACAGAAAGTGGAGTTATTTCCCACCTCGCATGGGAACCAAGTCCACCTCGCAAAATGTGGAGTTATTTCCCACCTCGCATGGGAACCAAGTCCACCTCGCAAAATGAGGAGTTATTTCCCACCTCGCATGGGAACCAAGTCCACGTCGCAAAATGTGGAGTTATTTCCCACCTCGCATGGGAACCAAGTCCACCTCACAGAAAGTGGAGTTATTTCCCACCTCGCATGGGAACCAAGTCCACGTCGCAAAATGTGGAGTTATTTCCCACCTCGCATGGGAACCAAGTCCACCTCACAGAAAGTGGAGTTATTTCCCACCTCGCATGGGAACCAAGTCCACCTCGCAAAATGTGGAGTTATTTCAAACCTCGCATGGGAACCAAGTCCACCTCACAGAAAGTGGAGTTATTTCCCACCTCGCATGGGAACCAAGTCCACGTCGCAAAATGTGGAGTTATTTCCCACCTCGCATGGGAACCAAGTCCACCTCACAGAAAGTGGAGTTATTTCCCACCTCGCATGGGAACCAAGTCCACCTCGCAAAATGTGGAGTTATTTCCCACCTCGCATGGGAACCAAGTCCACCTCACAGAAAGTGGAGTTATTTCCCACCTCGCATGGGAACCAAGTCCACGTCGCAAAATGTGGAGTTATTTCCCACCTCGCATGGGAACCAAGTCCACCTCGCAAAATGTGGAGTTATTTCCCACCTCGCATGGGAACCAAGTCCACCTCGCAAAATGTGGAGTTATTTCCCACCTCGCATGGGAACCAAGTCCACCTCGCAAAATGTGGAGTTATTTCCCACCTCGCATGGGAACCAAGTCCACCTCACAGAAAGTGGAGTTATTTCCCACCTCGCATGGGAACCAAGTCCACCTCGCAAAATGTGGAGTTATTTCCCACCTCGCATGGGAACCAAGTCCACCTCGCAAAATGAGGAGTTATTTCCCACCTCGCATGGGAACCAAGTCCACCTCGCAAAATGTGGAGTTATTTCCCACCTCGCATGGGAACCAAGTCCACCTCACAGAAAGTGGAGTTATTTCCCACCTCGCATGGGAACCAAGTCCACGTCGCAAAATGTGGAGTTATTTCCCACCTCGCATGGGAACCAAGTCCACCTCACAGAAAGTGGAGTTATTTCCCACCTCGCATGGGAACCAAGTCCACCTCGCAAAATGTGGAGTTATTTCAAACCTCGCATGGGAACCAAGTCCACCTCACAGAAAGTGGAGTTATTTCCCACCTCGCATGGGAACCAAGTCCACCTCGCAAAATGTGGAGTTATTTCCCACCTCGCATGGGAACCAAGTCCACCTCGCAAAATGTGGAGTTATTTCCCACCTCGCATGGGAACCAAGTCCACCTCGCAAAATGTGGAGTTATTTCCCACCTCGCATGGGAACCAAGTCCACCTCGCATGGGAACCAAGTCCACCTCGCAGAATGTGGAGTTATTTCCCACCTCGCATGGGAACCAAGTCCACCTCGCAAAATGTGGAGTTATTTCCCACCTCGCATGGGAACCAAGTCCACCTCACACAATGTGGAGTTAGTTCCCACCTCGCATGGGAACCAAGTCCACCTCGCAAAATGTGGAGTTATTTCCCACCTCGCATGGGAACCAAGTCCACCTTGCAAAATGTGGAGTTATTTCCCACCTCGCATGGGAACCAAGTCCACCTCGCAAAATGTGGAGTTATTTCCCACCTCGCATGGGAACCAAGTCCACCTCACACAATGTGGAGTTATTTCCCACCTCGCATGGGAACCAAGTCCACCTCGCAAAATGTGGAGTTATTTCCCACCTCGCATGGGAACCAAGTCCACCTTGCAAAATGTGGAGTTATTTCCCACCTCGCATGGGAACCAAGTCCACCTCGCAAAATGTGGAGTTAATTCCCACCTCGCATGGGAACCAAGTCCACCTTACAAAAAGTGGAGTTATTTCCCACCTCGCATGGGAACCAAGTCCACCTCGCAAAATGTGGAGTTATTTCCCACCTCGCATGGGAACCAAGTCCACCTCGCAAAATGTGGAGTTATTTCCCACCTCGCATGGGAACCAAGTCCACCTCGCAAAATGTGGACTTAGTTCCCACCTCGCATGGGAACCAAGTCCACCTCGCAAAATGTGGAGTTATTTCCCACCTCGCATGGGAACCAAGTCCACCTCGCAAAATGTGGAGTTATTTCCCACCTCGCATGGGAACCAAGTCCACCTCACAGAAAGTGGAGTTATTTCCCACCTCGCATGGGAACCAAGTCCACCTCGCAAAATGTGGACTTAGTTCCCACCTCGCATGGGAACCAAGTCCACCTCGCAAAATGTGGAGTTATTTCCCACCTCGCATGGGAACCAAGTCCACCTCACAGAAAGTGGAGTTATTTCCCACCTCGCATGGGAACCAAGTCCACCTCGCAAAATGTGGAGTTATTTCCCACCTCGCATGGGAACCAAGTCCACCTCGCAAAATGTGGAGTTATTTCCCACCTCGCATGGGAACCAAGTCCACCTCGCAAAATGTGGAGTTATTCCCCACCTCGCATGGGAACCAAGTCCACCTCGCAAAATGTGGAGTTATTTCCCACCTCGCATGGGAACCAAGTCCACCTTGCAAAATGTGGAGTTATTTCCCACCTCGCATGGGAACCAAGTCCACCTCGCAAAATGTGGAGTTATTTCCCACCTCGCATGGGAACCAAGTCCACCTTGCAAAATGTGGAGTTATTTCCCACCTCGCATGGGAACCAAGTCCACCTCGCAAAATGTGGAGTTATTTCCCACCTCGCATGGGAACCAAGTCCACCTTGCAAAATGTGGAGTTATTTCCCACCTCGCATGGGAACCAAGTCCACGTCGCAAAATGTGGAGTTATTTCCCACCTCGCATGGGAACCAAGTCCACCTCACAAAAAGTGGAGTTATTTCCCACCTCGCATGGGAACCAAGTCCACCTCGCAAAATGTGGAGTTAATTCCCACCTCGCATGGGAACCAAGTCCACCTCGCAAAATGTGGAGTTATTTCCCACCTCGCATGGGAACCAAGTCCACCTCACAGAAAGTGGAGTTATTTCCCACCTCGCATGGGAACCAAGTCCACCTTACAAAAAGTGGAGTTATTTCCCACCTCGCATGGGAACCAAGTCCACCTTACAAAAAGTGGAGTTATTTCCCACCTCGCATGGGAACCAAGTCCACCTCGCAAAATGTGGAGTTATTTCCCACCTCGCATGGGAACCAAGTCCACCTCGCAAAATGTGGAGTTATTTCCCACCTCGCATGGGAACCAAGTCCACCTCGCAAAATGTGGAGTTATTCCCCACCTCGCATGGGAACCAAGTCCACCTCGCAAAATGTGGAGTTATTTCCCACCTCGCATGGGAACCAAGTCCACCTCACACAATGTGGAGTTAGTTCCCACCTCGCATGGGAACCAAGTCCACCTCGCAAAATGTGGAGTTATTTCCCACCTCGCATGGGAACCAAGTCCACCTTGCAAAATGTGGAGTTATTTCCCACCTCGCATGGGAACCAAGTCCACGTCGCAAAATGTGGAGTTATTTCCCAACTCGCATGGGAACCAAGTCCACCTCACAAAAAGTGGAGTTATTTCCCACCTCGCATGGGAACCAAGTCCACCTCGCAAAATGTGGAGTTAATTCCCACCTCGCATGGGAACCAAGTCCACCTTACAAAAAGTGGAGTTATTTCCCACCTCGCATGGGAACCAAGTCCACCTCGCAAAATGTGGAGTTATTTCCCACCTCGCATGGGAACCAAGTCCACCTCGCAAAATGTGGAGTTATTTCCCACCTCGCATGGGAACCAAGTCCACCTCGCAAAATGTGGAGTTATTCCCTACCTCGCATGGGAACCAAGTCCACCTCGCAAAATGTGGAGTTATTTCCCACCTCGCATGGGAACCAAGTCCACCTCACAAAAAGTGGAGTTATTTCCCACCTCGCATGGGAACCAAGTCCACCTCGCAAAATGTGGAGTTATTTCCCACCTCGCATGGGAACCAAGTCCACCTCGCAAAATGTGGAGTTATTTCCCACCTCGCATGGAAACCAAGTCCACCTCGCACAATGTGGAGTTATTTCCCACCTCGCATGGGAACCAAGTCCACCTCGCAAAATGTGGAGTTATTTCCCACCTCGCATGGGAACCAAGTCCACCTCGCAAAATGTGGAGTTATTTCCCACCTCGCATGGGAACCAAGTCCACCTCGCAAAATGTGGAGTTATTTCCCACCTCGCATGGGAACCAAGTCCACCTCGCAAAATGTGGAGTTATTTCCCACCTCGCATGGGAACCAAGTCCACCTCGCAAAATGTGGAGTTATTCCCTACCTCGCATGGGAACCAAGTCCACCTCGCAAAATGTGGAGTTATTTCCCACCTCGCATGGGAACCAAGTTTACCTCACAAAAAGTGGAGTTATTTCCCACCTCGCATGGGAACCAAGTCCACCTCGCAAAATGTGGAGTTATTTCCCACCTCGCATGGAAACCAAGTCCACCTCGCAAAATGTGGAGTTATTTCCCACCTCGCATGGGAACCAAGTCCACCTCGCAAAATGTGGAGTTATTTCCCACCTCGCATGGGAACCAAGTCCACCTCGCACAATGTGGAGTTATTTCCCACCTCGCATGGGAATCAAGTCCACTTCGCAAAATGTGGAGTTATTTCCCACCTCGCATGGGAACCAAGTCCACCTCGCAAAATGTGGAGTTAATTCCCACCTCGCATGGGAACCAAGTCCACCTCGCAAAATGTGGAGTTATTTCCCACCTCGCATGGGAACTAAGTCCACCTCGCACAATGTGGAGTTATATCCCACCTCGCATGGGAACCAAGTCCACCTCACAAAAAGTGGAGTTATTTCCCACCTCGCATGGGAACCAAGTCCACCTCGCAAAATGTGGAGTTATTTCCCACCTCGCATGGGAACCAAGTCCACCTCGCAAAATGTGGAGTTATTTCCCACCTCGCATGGGAACCAAGTCCACCTCGCAAAATGTGGAGTTATTTCCCACCTCGCATGGGAACCAAGTCCACCTCGCAAAATGTGGACTTAGTTCCCACCTCGCATGGGAACCAAGTCCACCTCGCAAAATGTGGAGTTAATTCCCACCTCGCATGGGAACCAAGTCCACCTCGCAAAATGTGGAGTTATTTCCCACCTCGCATGGGAACTAAGTCCACCTCGCACAATGTGGAGTTATTTCCCACCTCGCATGGGAACCAAGTCCACCTCACAAAAAGTGGAGTTATATCCCACCTCGCATGGGAACCAAGTCCACCTCACAAAATGTGGAGTTATTTCCCACCTCGCATGGGAACTAAGTCCACCTCGCACAATGTGGAGTTATTTCCCACCTCGCATGGGAACCAAGTCCACCTCACAAAAAGTGGAGTTATATCCCACCTCGCATGGGAACCAAGTCCACCTCACAAAAAGTGGAGTTATTTCCCACCTCGCATGGGAACCAAGTCCACCTCGCAAAATGTGGAGTTATTTCAAACCTCGCATGGGAACCAAGTCCACCTCGCAAAATGTGGAGTTATTTCCCACCTCGCATGGGAACTAAGTCCACCTCGCACAATGTGGAGTTATTTCCCACCTCGCATGGGAACCAAGTCCACCTCACAAAAAGTGGAGTTATATCCCACCTCGCATGAGAACCAAGTCCACCTCACAAAAAGTGAAGTTATTTCCCACCTCGCATGGGAACCAAGTCCACCTCGCAAAATGTGGAGTTATTTCCCACCTCGCATGGGAACCAAGTCCACCTCACACAATGTGGAGTTAGTTCCCACCTCGCATGGGAACCAAGTCCACCTCGCAAAATGTGGAGTTATTTCCCACCTCGCATGGGAACCAAGTCCACCTCGCAAAATGTGGGGTTATTCCCTACCTCGCATGGGAACCAAGTCCACCTTGCAAAATGTGGAGTTAGGTCCCACCTCGCATGGGAACCAAGTCCACCTCGCACAATGTGGAGTTATTTCCCACCTCGCATGGGAACGAAGTCCACCTCGCAAAATGTGGACTTAGTTCCCACCTCGCATGGAACCAAGTCCACCTCGCAAAATGTGGAGTTATTTCCCACCTCGCATGGGAACCAAGTCCACCTCACAAAAAGTGGAGTTATTTCCCACCTCGCATGGGAACCAAGTCCACCTCGCAAAATGTGGAGTTATTTCCCACCTCGCATGGGAACCAAGTCCACCTCGCAAAATGTGGAGTTATTTCCCACCTCGCATGGGAACCAAGTCCACCTCACACAATGTGGAGTTAGTTCCCACCTCGCATGGGAACCAAGTCCACCTCGCAAAATGTGGAGTTATTTCCCACCTCGCATGGGAACCAAGTCCACCTCGCAAAATGTGGAGTTATTCCCTACCTCGCATGGGAACCAAGTCCACCTTGCAAAATGTGGAGTTAGTTCCCACCTCGCATGGGAACCAAGTCCACCTCGCACAATGTGGAGTTATTTCCCACCTCGCATGGGAATCAAGTCCACTTCGCAAAATGTGAACTTAGTTCCCACCTCGCATGGGAACCAAGTCCACCTCGCAAAATGTGGACTTAGTTCCCACCTCGCATGGGAACCAAGTCCACCTCGCAAAATGTGGAGTTATTTCCCACCTCGCATGGGAACCAAGTCCACCTCACAAAAAGTGGAGTTATTTCCCACCTCGCATGGGAACCAAGTCCACCTCGCAAAATGTGGAGTTATTTCCCACCTCGCATGGGAACCAAGTCCACCTTACAAAAAGTGGAGTTATTTCCCACCTCGCATGGGAACCAAGTCCACATCCGCAAAATGTGGAGTTATTTCCCACCTCGCATGGGAACCAAGTCCACCTCGCAAAATGTGGAGTTATTTCCCACCTCGCATGGGAACCAAGTCCACCTCGCAAAATGTGGAGTTATTTCCCACCTCGCATGGGAACCAAGTCCACCTCGCAAAATGTGGAGTTATTCCCTACCTCGCATGGGAACCAAGTCCACCTCGCAAAATGTGGAGTTATTTCCCACCTCGCATGGGAACCAAGTCCACCTCGCAAAATGTGGAGTTATTTCCCACCTCGCATGGGAACCAAGTCCACCTCGCAAAATGTGGAGTTATTCCCTACCTCGCATGGGAACCAAGTCCACCTTACAAAAAGTGGAGTTATTTCCCACCTCGCATGGGAACCAAGTCCACATCCGCAAAATGTGGAGTTAGTTCCCACCTCGCATGGGAACCAAGTCCACCTCGCAAAATGTGGAGTTATTTCCCACCTCGCATTTGAACCAAGTCCACCTCGCAAAATGTGGAGTTATTTCCCACCTCGCATGGGAACCAAGTCCACCTCGCAAAATGTGGAGTTATTTCCCACCTCGCATGGGAACCAAGTCCACCTCACAGAAAGTGGAGTTATTTCCCACCTCGCATGGGAACCAAGTCCACCTCGCAAAATGTGGAGTTATTTCCCACCTCGCATGGGAACCAAGTCCACCTCGCAAAATGTGGAGTTATTTCCCACCTCGCATGGGAACCAAGTCCACCTCGCAAAATGTGGAGTTATTCCCTACCTCGCATGGGAACCAAGTCCACCTCGCAAAATGTGGAGTTATTTCCCACCTCGCATGGGAACCAAGTCCACCTCACAAAAAGTGGAGTTATTTCCCACCTCGCATGGGAACCAAGTCCACCTCGCAAAATGTGGAGTTATTTCCCACCTCGCATGGGAACCAAGTCCACCTCGCAAAATGTGGAGTTAGTTCCCACCTCGCATGGGAACCAAGTCCACCTCGCAAAATGTGGAGTTATTCCCTACCTCGCATGGGAACCAAGTCCACCTTGCAAAATGTGGAGTTATTTCCCACCTCGCATGGGAACCAAGTCCACCTCGCAAAATGTGGAGTTATTTCCCACCTCGCATGGGAACCAAGTCCACCTCGCAAAATGTGGAGTTATTTCCCACCTCGCATGGGAACCAAGTCCACCTCGCAAAATGTGGAGTTATTTCCCACCTCGCATGGGAACCAAGTCCACCTCACAGAAAGTGGAGTTATTTCCCACCTCGCATGGGAACCAAGTCCACCTCGCAAAATGTGGAGTTATTTCCCACCTCGCATGGGAACCAAGTCCACCTCGCAAAATGTGGAGTTATTTCCCACCTCGCATGGGAACCAAGTCCACCTCGCAAAATGTGGAGTTATTCCCTACCTCGCATGGGAACCAAGTCCACCTCGCAAAATGTGGAGTTATTTCCCACCTCGCATGGGAACCAAGTCCACCTCACAAAAAGTGGAGTTATTTCCCACCTCGCATGGGAACCAAGTCCACCTCGCAAAATGTGGAGTTATTTCCCACCTCGCATGGGAACCAAGTCCACCTCGCAAAATGTGGAGTTATTTCCCACCTCGCATGGGAACCAAGTCCACCTCGCAAAATGTGGAGTTATTTCCCACCTCGCATGGGAACCAAGTCCACCTCGCAAAATGTGGAGTCCACCTCGCAAAATGTGGAGTTATTTCCCACCTCGCATGGGAACCAAGTCCACCTCGCAAAATGTGGAGTTATTTCCCACCTCGCATGGGAACCAAGTCCACCTCGCAAAATGTGGAGTTATTTCCCACCTCGCATGGGAACCAAGTCCACCTCGCAAAATGTGGAGTTATTCCCTACCTCGCATGGGAACCAAGTCCACCTTGCAAAATGTGGAGTTATTTCCCACCTCGCATGGGAACCAAGTCCACCTCACAAAAAGTGGAGTTATTTCCCACCTCGCATGGGAACCAAGTCCACCTCGCAAAATGTGGAGTTAATTCCCACCTCGCATGGGAACCAAGTCCACCTCGCAAAATGTGAAGTTATTTCCCACCTCGCATGGGAACCAAGTCCACCTTGCAAAATGTGGAGTTATTTTCCACCTCGCATGGGAACCAAGTCCACCTCGCAAAATGTGGAGTTATTTCCCACCTCGCATGGGAACCAAGTCCACCTTGCAAAATGTGGAGTTATTTCCCACCTCGCATGGGAACCAAGTCCACCTCGCAAAATGTGGAGTTATTTCCCACCTCGCATGGGAACCAAGTCCACCTCGCAAAATGTGGAGTTATTCCCTACCTCGCATGGGAACCAAGTCCACCTTGCAAAATGTGGAGTTATTTCCCACCTCGCATGGGAACCAAGTCCACCTCGCAAAATGTGGAGTTATTTCCCACCTCGCATGGGAACCAAGTCCACCTCGCAAAATGTGAAGTTATTTCCCACCTCGCATGGGAACCAAGTCCACCTTGCAAAATGTGGAGTTATTTCCCACCTCGCATGGGAACCAAGTCCACCTCGCAAAATGTGGAGTTATTTCCCACCTCGCATGGGAACCAAGTCCACCTCGCAAAATGTGGAGTTATTCTCTACCTCGCATGGGAACCAAGTCCACCTTGCAAAATGTGGAGTTATTTCCCACCTCGCATGGGAACCAAGTCCACCTCACAAAAAGTGGAGTTATTTCCCACCTCGCATGGGAACCAAGTCCACCTCGCAAAATGTGGAGTTATTTCCCACCTCGCATGGGAACCAAGTCCACCTCGCAAAATGTGGAGTTATTTCCCACCTCGCATGGGAACCAAGTCCACCTCGCAAAATGTGGAGTTATTCTCTACCTCGCATGGGAACCAAGTCCACCTTGCAAAATGTGGAGTTATTTCCCACCTCGCATGGGAACCAAGTCCACCTCACAAAAAGTGGAGTTATTTCCCACCTCGCATGGGAACCAAGTCCACCTCGCAAAATGTGGAGTTATTTCCCACCTCGCATGGGAACCAAGTCCACCTCGCAAAATGTGGAGTTATTTCCCACCTCGCATGGGAACCAAGTCCACCTCGCAAAATGTGGAGTTATTCTCTACCTCGCATGGGAACCAAGTCCACCTTGCAAAATGTGGAGTTATTTCCCACCTCGCATGGGAACCAAGTCCACCTCACAAAATGTGGAGTTATTTCCCACCTCGCATGGGAACCAAGTCCACCTCGCAAAATGTGGAGTTATTTCCCACCTCGCATGGGAACCAAGTCCACCTCGCAAAATGTGGAGTTATTTCCCACCTCGCATGGGAACCAAGTCCACCTCGCATGGGAACCAAGTCCACCTTACAAAAAGTGGAGTTATTTCCCACCTCGCATGGGAACCAAGTCCACCTCGCAAAATGTGGAGTTATTTCCCACCTCGCATGGGAACCAAGTCCACCTCACAAAAAGTGGAGTTATTTCCCACCTCGCATGGGAACCAAGTCCACCTCGCAAAATGTGGAGTTATTTCCCACCTCGCATGGGAACCAAGTCCACCTCGCAAAATGTGGAGTTATTTCCCACCTCGCATGGGAACCAAGTCCACCTCGCAAAATGTGGAGTTATTTCCCACCTCGCATGGGAACCAAGTCCACCTCGCAAAATGTGGAGTTATTCCCTACCTCGCATGGGAACCAAGTCCACCTCGCAAAATGTGGAGTTATTTCCCACCTCGCATGGGAACCAAGTCCACCTCACAAAAAGTGGAGTTATTTCCCACCTCGCATGGGAACCAAGTCCACCTCGCAAAATGTGGAGTTATTCCCTACCTCGCATGGGAACCAAGTCCACCTTACAAAAAGTGGAGTTATTTCCCACCTCGCATGGGAACCAAGTCCACCTCACAAAAAGTGGAGTTATTTCCCACCTCGCATGGGAACCAAGTCAACCTCGCAAAATGTGGAGTTATTTCCCACCTCGCATGGGAACCAAGTCCACGTCGCAAAATGTGGAGTTATTCCCTACCTCGCATGGGAACCAAGTCCACCTCGCAAAATGTGGAGTTATTTCCCACCTCGCATGGGAACCAAGTCCACCTCGCAAAATGTGGAGTTATTTCCCACCTCGCATGGGAACCAAGTCCACGTCGCAAAATGTGGAGTTATTCCCTACCTCGCATGGGAACCAAGTCCACCTCGCAAAATGTGGAGTTATTTCCCACCTCGCATGGGAACCAAGTCCACCTCACAAAAAGTGGAGTTATTTCCCACCTCGCATGGGAACCAAGTCCACCTCGCAAAATGTGGAGTTATTTCCCACCTCGCATGGGAACCAAGTCCACCTCGCAAAATGTGGAGTTATTCCCTACCTCGCATGGGAACCAAGTCCACCTCGCAAAATGTGGAGTTATTTCCCACCTCGCATAGGAACCAAGTCCACCTCAAAAAAAGTGGAGTTATTTCCCACCTCGCATGGGAACCAAGTCCACCTCGCAAAATGTGGAGTTATTTCCCACCTCGCATGGGAACCAAGTCCACCTCGCAAAATGTGGAGTTATTTCCCACCTCGCATGGGAACCAAGTCCACCTCGCAAAATGTGGAGTTATTTCCCACCTCGCATGGGAACCAAGTCCACCTCACAAAAAGTGGAGTTATTTCCCACCTCGCATGGGAACCAAGTCCACCTCGCAAAATGTGGAGTTATTTCCCACCTCGCATGGGAACCAAGTCCACCTCGCAAAATGTGGAGTTATTTCCCACCTCGCATGGGAACCAAGTCCACCTCGCAAAATGTGGAGTTATTTCCCACTTTGCATGGGAACCAAGTCCACCTCGCAAAATGTGGAGTTATTTCCCACCTCGCATGGGAACCAAGTCAATCTCGCAAAATGTGGAGTTATTTCCCACTTTGCATGGGAACCAAGTCCACCTCGCAAAATGTGGAGTTATTTCCCACTTTGCATGGGAACCAAGTCCACCTCGCAAAATGTGGAGTTATTTCCCACCTCGCATGGGAACCAAGTCAATCTCGCAAATGTGGAGTTATTTCCCACTTTGCATGGGAACCAAGTCCACCTCGCAAAATGTGGAGTTATTTCCCACCTCGCATGGGAACCAAGTCCACCTCGCAAAATGTGGAGTTATTCCCTACCTCGCATTGGAACCAAGTCCACCTCGCAAAATGTGGAGTTATTTCCCACCTCGCATGGGAACCAAGTCCACCTCACAAAAAGTGGAGTTATTTCCCACCTCGCATGGGAACCAAGTCCACCTCGCAAAATGTGAAGTTATTTCCCACCTCGCATGGGAACCAAGTCCACCTCGCATGGGAACCAAGTCCACCTTACAAAAAGTGGAGTTATTTCCCACCTCGCATGGGAACCAAGTCCACCTCGCAAAATGTGGAGTTATTTTCCACCTCGCATGGGAACCAAGTCCACCTCACAAAAAGTGGAGTTATTTCCCACCTCGCATGGGAACCAAGTCCACCTCGCAAAATGTGGAGTTATTTCCCACCTCGCATGGAAACCAAGTCCACCTCGCATGGGAACCAAGTCCACCTCACAAAAAGTGGAGTTATTTCCCACCTCGCATGGGAACCAAGTCCACCTCGCAAAATGTGGAGTTATTTTCCACCTCGCATGGGAACCAAGTCCACCTCACAAAAAGTGGAGTTATTTCCCACCTCGCATGGGAACCAAGTCCACCTCGCAAAATGTGGAGTTATGTCCCACCTCGCATGGGAACCAAGTCCACCTCACAAAAAGTGGAGTTATTTCCCACCTCGCATGGGAACCAAGTCCACCTCGCAAAATGTGGAGTTATTTCCCACCTCGCATGGGAACCAAGTCCACCTCGCAAAATGTGGAGTTATTTCCCACCTCGCATGGGAACCAAGTCCACCTCACAAAAAGTGGAGTTATTTCCCACCTCGCATGGGAACCAAGTCCACCTCGCAAAATGTGGAGTTATTTCCCACCTCGCATGGGAACCAAGTCCACCTCGCAAAATGTGGAGTTATTTCCCACCTCGCATGGGAACCAAGTCCACGTCGCAAAATGTGGAGTTATTCCCTACCTCGCATGGGAACCAAGTCCACCTCGCAAAATGTGGAGTTATTTCCCACCTCGCATGGGAACCAAGTCCACCTCGCAAAATGTGGAGTTATTTCCCACCTCGCATGGGAACCAAGTCCACCTCGCAAAATGTGGAGTTATTTCCCACCTCGTATGGGAACCAAGTCCACCTCGCAAAATGTGGAGTTATTTCCCACCTCGCATGGGAACCAAGTCCACCTCGCAAAATGTGGAGTTATTTCCCACCTCGCATGGGAACCAAGTCCACCTCGCAAAATGTGGAGTTATTTCCCACTTTGCATGAGAACCAAGTCCACCTCGCAAAATGTGGAGTTATTTCCCACCTCGCATGGGAACCAAGTCCACCTCGCAAAATGTGGAGTTATTCCCTACCTCGCATGGGAACCAAGTCCACCTCGCAAAATGTGGAGTTATTTCCCACCTCGCATGGGAACCAAGTCCACCTCGCAAAATGTGGACTTAGTTCCCACCTCGCATGGGAACCAAGTCCACCTCGCAAAATGTGGAGTTATTTCCCACCTCGCATGGGAACCAAGTCCACCTCGCAAAATGTGGAGTTATTCCCTACCTCGCATGGGAACCAAGTCCACCTCGCAAAATGTGGAGTTATTTCCCACCTCGCATGGGAACCAAGTCCACCTCGCAAAATGTGGAGTTATTTCCCACCTCGCAAGGGAACCAAGTCCACCTCGCATGGGAACCAAGTCCACCTTACAAAAAGTGGAGTTATTTCCCACCTCGCATGGGAACCAAGTCCACCTCGCAAAATGTGGAGTTATTTTCCACCTCGCATGGGAACCAAGTCCACCTCACAAAAAGTGGAGTTATTTCCCACCTCGCATGGGAACCAAGTCCACCTCGCAAAATGTGGAGTTATTTCCCACCTCGCATGGGAACCAAGTCCACCTCGCAAAATGTGGAGTTATTTTCCACCTCGCATGGGAACCAAGTCCACCTCGCAAAATGTGGAGTTATTTCCCACCTCGCATGGGAACCAAGTCAATCTCGCAAATGTGGAGTTATTTCCCACTTTGCATGGGAACCAAGTCCACCTCGCAAAATGTGGAGTTATTTCCCACCTCGCATGGGAACCAAGTCCACCTCGCAAAATGTGGAGTTATTTCCCACCTCGCATGGGAACCAAGTCCACCTCGCAAAATGTGGAGTTATTTCCCACCTCGCATGGGAACCAAGTCCATCTCGCAAAATGTGGAGTTATTTCCCACCTCGTATGGGAACCAAGTCCACCTCGCAAAATTTGGAGTTATTTCCCACCTCGCATGGGAACCAAGTCAATCTCGCAAAATGTGGAGTTATTTCCCACTTTGCATGGGAACCAAGTCCACCTCGCAAAATGTGGAGTTATTTCCCACCTCGCATGGGAACCAAGTCCACCTCGCAAAATGTGGAGTTATTTCCCACCTCGCATGGGAACCAAGTCCACCTCGCAAAATGTGGAGTTATTTCCCACCTCGTATGGGAACCAAGTCCACCTCGCAAAATGTGGAGTTATTTCCCACCTCGCATGGGAACCAAGTCCACCTCGCAAAATGTGGAGTTATTTCCCACCTCGCATGGGAACCAAGTCCACCTCGCAAAATGTGGAGTTATTTCCCACTTTGCATGAGAACCAAGTCCACCTCGCAAAATGTGGAGTTATTTCCCACCTCGCATGGGAACCAAGTCCACCTCGCAAAATGTGGAGTTATTCCCTACCTCGCATGGGAACCAAGTCCACCTCGCAAAATGTGGAGTTATTTCCCACCTCGCATGGGAACCAAGTCCACCTCGCAAAATGTGGAGTTATTCCCTACCTCGCATTGGAACCAAGTCCACCTCGCAAAATGTGGAGTTATTTCCCACCTCGCATGGGAACCAAGTCCACCTCACAAAAAGTGGAGTTATTTCCCACCTCGAATGGGAACCAAGTCCACCTCGCAAAATGTGGAGTTATTTCCCACCTCGCAAGGGAACCAAGTCCACCTCGCATGGGAACCAAGTCCACCTCGCAAAATGTGGAGTTATTTTCCACCTCGCATGGGAACCAAGTCCACCTCACAAAAAGTGGAGTTATTTCCCACCTCGCATGGGAACCAAGTCCACCTCGCAAAATGTGGAGTTATTTCCCACCTCGCATGGGAACCAAGTCCACCTCACAAAAAGTGGAGTTATTTCCCACCTCGCATGGGAACCAAGTCCACCTCGCAAAATGTGGAGTTATTTCCCACCTCGCATGGGAACCAAGTCCACCTCGCAAAATGTGGAGTTATTCCCTACCTCGCATGGGAACCAAGTCCACCTCGCAAAATGTGGAGTTATTTCCCACCTCGCATGGGAACCAAGTCCACCTCGCAAAATGTGGAGTTATTTCCCACCTCGCATGGGAACCAAGTCCACCTCGCAAAATGTGGAGTTATTTCCCACCTCGCATGGGAACCAAGTCCACCTCGCAAAATGTGGAGTTATTTCCCACCTCGCATGGGAACCAAGTCCACCTCGCAAAAAGTGGAGTTATTTCCCACCTCGCATGGGAACCAAGTCCACCTCGCAAAATGTGGAGTTATTTCCCACCTCGCATGGGAACCAAGTCCACCTCGCAAAATGTGGAGTTATTCCCTACCTCGCATGGGAACCAAGTCCACCTCGCAAAATGTGGAGTTATTTCCCACCTCGCATGGGAACCAAGTCCACCTCGCAAAATGTGGAGTTATTTCCCACCTCGCATGGGAACCAAGTCCACCTCGCAAAATGTGGAGTTATTTCCCACCTCGCATGGGAACCAAGTCCACCTCGCAAAATGTGGGGTTATTTCCCACCTCGTGTGGGAACCAAGTCCACCTCGCAAAATGTGGAGTTATTTCCCACCTCGCATGGGAACCAAGTCCACCTCACAAAAAGTGGAGTTATTTCCCACCTCGCATGGGAACCAAGTCCACCTCGCAAAATGTGGAGTTATTTCCCACCTCGCATGGGAACCAAGTCCACCTCGCAAAATGTGGAGTTATTCCCTACCTCGCATGGGAACCAAGTCCACCTCGCAAAATGTGGAGTTATTTCCCACCTCGCATGGGAACCAAGTCCACCTCGCAAAATGTGGAGTTATTTCCCACCTCGCATGGGAACCAAGTCCACCTCGCAAAATGTGGAGTTATTTCCCACCTCGCATGGGAACCAAGTCCACCTCGCAAAATGTGGAGTTATTTCCCACCTCGCATGGGAACCAAGTCCACCTCACAAAAAGTGGAGTTATTTCCCACCTCGCATGGGAACCAAGTCCACCTCGCAAAATGTGGAGTTATTTCCCACCTCGCATGGGAACCAAGTCCACCTCGCAAAATGTGGAGTTATTCCCTACCTCGCATGGGAACCAAGTCCACCTCGCAAAATGTGGAGTTATTTCCCACCTCGCATGGGAACCAAGTCCACCTCGCAAAATGTGGAGTTATTTCCCACCTCGCATGGGAACCAAGTCCACCTCGCAAAATGTGGAGTTATTCCCTACCTCGCATGGGAACCAAGTCCACCTCGCAAAATGTGGAGTTATTTCCCACCTCGCATGGGAACCAAGTCCACCTCGCAAAATGTGGAGTTATTTCCCACCTCGCATGGGAACCAAGTCCACCTCGCAAAATGTGGAGTTATTCCCTACCTCGCATGGGAACCAAGTCCACCTCGCAAAATGTGGAGTTATTTCCCACCTCGCATGGGAACCAAGTCCACCTCGCAAAATGTGGAGTTATTTCCCACCTCGCATGGGAACCAAGTCCACCTCGCAAAATGTGGAGTTATTTCCCACCTCGCATGGGAACCAAGTCCACCTCGCAAAATGTGGAGTTATTTCCCACCTCGCATGGGAACCAAGTCCACCTCACAAAAAGTGGAGTTATTTCCCACCTCGCATGGGAACCAAGTCCACCTCGCAAAATGTGGAGTTATTTCCCACCTCGCATGGGAACCAAGTCCACCTCGCAAAATGTGGAGTTATTCCCTACCTCGCATGGGAACCAAGTCCACCTCGCAAAATGTGGAGTTATTTCCCACCTCGCATGGGAACCAAGTCCACCTCACAAAAAGTGGAGTTATTTCCCACCTCGCATGGGAACCAAGTCCACCTCGCAAAATGTGGAGTTATTTCCCACCTCGCATGGGAACCAAGTCCACCTCACAAAAAGTGGAGTTATATCCCACCTCGCATGGGAACCAAGTCCACCTCACAAAAAGTGGAGTTATTTCCCACCTCGCATGGGAACCAAGTCCACCTCGCAAAATGTGGAGTTATTTCCCACCTCACATGGGAACCAAGTCCACCTCGCAAAATGTGGAGTTATTTCCCACCTCGCATGGGAACCAAGTCCACCTCGCAAAATGTGGAGTTATTTCCCACCTCGCATGGGAACCAAGTCCACCTCGCAAAATGTGGGGTTATTTCCCACCTCGTGTGGGAACCAAGTCCACCTCGCAAAATGTGGAGTTATTTCCCACTTTGCATGGGAACCAAGTCCACCTCGCAAAATGTGGAGTTATTCCCTACCTCGCATGGGAACCAAGTCCACCTCGCAAAATGTGGAGTTATTTCCCACCTCGCATGGGAACCAAGTCCACCTCGCAAAATGTGGAGTTATTTCCCACTTTGCATTGGAACCAAGTCAATCTCGCAAAATGTGGAGTTATTTCCCACTTTGCATGGGAACCAAGTCCACCTCGCAAAATGTGGAGTTATTTCCCACCTCGCATGGGAACCAAGTCCACCTCGCAAAATGTGGAGTTATTTCCCACCTCGCATGGGAACCAAGTCAATCTCGCAAAATGTGGAGTTATTTCCCACTTTGCATGGGAACCAAGTCCACCTCGCAAAATGTGGAGTTATTTCCCACCTCGCATGGGAACCAAGTCAATCTCGCAAAATGTGGAGTTATTTCCCACTTTGCATGGGAACCAAGTCCACCTCGCAAAATGTGGAGTTATTTCCCACCTCGCATGGGAACCAAGTCCACCTCGCAAAATGTGGAGTTATTTCCCACCTCGCATGGGAACCAAGTCCATCTCGCAAAATGTGGAGTTATTTCCCACCTCGTATGGGAACCAAGTCCACCTCGCAAAATGTGGAGTTATTTCCCACCTCGCATGGGAACCAAGTCCACCTCGCAAAATGTGGAGTTATTTCCCACCTCGCATGGGAACCAAGTCCACCTCGCAAAATGTGGAGTTATTTCCCACTTTGCATGAGAACCAAGTCCACCTCGCAAAATGTGGAGTTATTTCCCACCTCGCATGGGAACCAAGTCCACCTCGCAAAATGTGGAGTTATTTCCCACCTCGCATGGGAACCAAGTCCACCTCGCATGGGAACCAAGTCCACCTCGCATGGGAACCAAGTCCACCTCGCAAAATGTGGAGTTATTTCCCACCTCGCATTGGAACCAAGTCAATCTCGCAAAATGTGGAGTTATTTCCCACTTTGCATGGGAACCAAGTCCACTTCGCAAAATGTGGAGTTATTTCCCACCTTGCATGGGAACCAAGTCCATCTCGCAAAATGTGGAGTTATTTCGCACCTCGTATGGGAACCAAGTCCACCTCGCAAAATGTGGAGTTATTTCCCACCTCGCATGGGAACCAAGTCCACCTCGCAAAATGTGGAGTTATTTCAAACCTCGCATGGGAACCAAGTCCACCTCGCAAAATGTGGAGTTATTTCCCACCTCGCATTGGAACCAAGTCAATCTCGCAAAATGTAGAGTTATTTCCCACCTCGCATGGGAACCAAGTCCACCTCGCAAAATGTGGAGTAATTTCCCACTTTGCATGGGAACCAAGTCCACCTCGCAAAATGTGGAGTTATTTCCCACCTCGCATTGGAACCAAGTCAATCTCGCAAAATGTGGAGTTATTTCCCACTTTGCATGGGAACCAAGTCCACCTCGCAAAATGTGGAGTTATTTCCCACCTCGCATGGGAACCAAGTCAATCTCGCAAAATGTGGAGTTATTTCCCACTTTGCATTGGAACCAAGTCAATCTCGCAAAATGTGGAGTTATTTCCCACTTTGCATGGGAACCAAGTCCACCTCGCAAAATGTGGAGTTATTTCCCACTTTGCATGGGAACCAAGTCCACCTCGCAAAATGTGGAGTTATTTCCCACCTCGCATGGGAACCAAGTCCACCTCGCAAAATGTGGAGTAATTTCCCACTTTGCATGGGAACCAAGTCCACCTCGCAAAATGTGGAGTTATTTCCCACTTCGCATGGGAACCAAGTCCACCTCGCAAAATGTGGAGTTATTTCCCACTTCGCATTGGAACCAAGTCAATCTCGCAAAATGTGGAGTTATTTCCCACTTTGCATGGGAACCAAGTCCACCTCGCAAAATGTGGAGTTATTTCCCACCTCGCATGGGAACCAAGTCAATCTCGCAAAATGTGGAGTTATTTCCCACTTTGCATTGGAACCAAGTCAATCTCGCAAAATGTGGAGTTATTTCCCACTTTGCATGGGAACCAAGTCCACCTCGCAAAATGTGGAGTTATTTCCCACCTCGCATGGGAACCAAGTCCACCTCGCAAAATGTGGAGTTATTTCCCACCTCGCATGGGAACCAAGTCCACCTCGCATGGGAACCAAGTCCACCTCGCAAAATGTGGAGTTATTTCCCACCTCGCATTGGAACCAAGTCAATCTCGCAAAATGTGGAGTTATTTCCCACTTTGCATGGGAACCAAGTCAATCTCGCAAAATGTGGAGTTATTTCCCACTTTGCATTGGAACCAAGTCAATCTCGCAAAATGTGGAGTTATTTCCCACTTTGCATGGGAACCAAGTCCACCTCGCAAAATGTGGAGTTATTTCCCACCTCGCATGGGAACCAAGTCAATCTCGCAAAATGTGGAGTTATTTCCCACTTTGCATGGGAACCAAGTCCACCTCGCAAAATGTGGAGTTATTTCCCACCTCGCATGGGAACCAAGTCCATCTCGCAAAATGTGGAGTTATTTCGCACCTCGTATGGGAACCAAGTCCACCTCGCAAAATGTGGAGTTATTTCCCACCTCGCATGGGAACCAAGTCCACCTCGCAAAATGTGGAGTTATTTCAAACCTCGCATGGGAACCAAGTCCACCTCGCAAAATGTGGAGTTATTTCCCACCTTGCATGAGAACCAAGTCCACCTCGCAAAATGTGGAGTTATTTCCCACCTCGCATGGGAACCAAGTCCACCTCACAAAAAGTGGAGTTATTTCCCACCTCGCATGGGAACCAAGTCCACCTCGCAAAATGTGGAGTTATTTCCCACCTCGCATGGGAACCAAGTCCACCTCGCAAAATGTGGAGTTATTTCCCACCTCGCATGGGAACCAAGTCCACCTCGCAAAATGTGGAGTTATTTCCCACCTCGCATGGGAACCAAGTCCACCTCGCAAAATGTGGAGTTATTTCCCACCTCGCATTGGAACCAAGTCAATCTCGCAAAATGTGGAGTTATTTCCCACTTTGCATGGGAACCAAGTCCACCTCGCAAAATGTGGAGTTATTTCCCACTTTGCATGGGAACCAAGTCCACCTCGCAAAATGTGGAGTTATTTCCCACCTCGCATGGGAACCAAGTCCACCTCGCAAAATGTGGAGTAATTTCCCACTTTGCATGGGAACCAAGTCCACCTCGCAAAATGTGGAGTTATTTCCCACTTTGCATGGGAACCAAGTCCACCTCGCAAAATGTGGAGTTATTTCCCACTTCGCATTGGAACCAAGTCAATCTCGCAAAATGTGGAGTTATTTCCCACTTTGCATGGGAACCAAGTCCACCTCGCAAAATGTGGAGTTATTTCCCACCTCGCATGGGAACCAAGTCAATCTCGCAAAATGTGGAGTTATTTCCCACTTTGCATTGGAACCAAGTCAATCTCGCAAAATGTGGAGTTATTTCCCACTTTGCATGGGAACCAAGTCCACCTCGCAAAATGTGGAGTTATTTCCCACCTCGCATGGGAACCAAGTCAATCTCGCAAAATGTGGAGTTATTTCCCACTTTGCATGGGAACCAAGTCCACCTCGCAAAATGTGGAGTTATTTCCCACCTCGCATGGGAACCAAGTCCACCCCGCAAAATGTGGAGTTATTTCCCACCTCGCATGGGAACCAAGTCCACCTCGCATGGGAACCAAGTCCACCTCGCAAAATGTGGAGTTATTTCCCACCTCGCATTGGAACCAAGTCAATCTCGCAAAATGTGGAGTTATTTCCCACTTTGCATGGGAACCAAGTCAATCTCGCAAAATGTGGAGTTATTTCCCACTTTGCATTGGAACCAAGTCAATCTCGCAAAATGTGGAGTTATTTCCCACTTTGCATGGGAACCAAGTCCACCTCGCAAAATGTGGAGTTATTTCCCACCTCGCATGGGAACCAAGTCAATCTCGCAAAATGTGGAGTTATTTCCCACTTTGCATGGGAACCAAGTCCACCTCGCAAAATGTGGAGTTATTTCCCACCTCGCATGGGAACCAAGTCCATCTCGCAAAATGTGGAGTTATTTCGCACCTCGTATGGGAACCAAGTCCACCTCGCAAAATGTGGAGTTATTTCCCACCTCGCATGGGAACCAAGTCCACCTCGCAAAATGTGGAGTTATTTCAAACCTCGCATGGGAACCAAGTCCACCTCGCAAAATGTGGAGTTATTTCCCACCTTGCATGAGAACCAAGTCCACCTCGCAAAATGTGGAGTTATTTCCCACTTTGCATGGGAACCAAGTCCACCTCGCAAAATGTGGAGTTATTTCCCACCTCGCATTGGAACCAAGTCAATCTCGCAAAATGTGGAGTTATTTCCCACCTCGCATGGGAACCAAGTCCACCTCGCAAAATGTGGAGTAATTTCCCACTTTACATGGGAACCAAGTCCACCTCGCAAAATGTGGAGTTATTTCCCACCTCGCATGGGAACCAAGTCCACCTCGCAAAATGTGGAGTTATTTCCCACCTCGCATTGGAACCAAGTCAATCTCGCAAAATGTGGAGTTATTTCCCACTTTGCATGGGAACCAAGTCCACCTCGCAAAATGTGGAGTTATTTCCCACCTCGCATGGGAACCAAGTCCACCTCGCAAAATGTGGAGTTATTTCCCACCTCGCATGGGAACCAAGTCCACCTCGCAAAATGTGGAGTTATTTCCCACCTCGCATGGGAACCAAGTCCACCTCGCAAAATGTGGAGTTATTTCCCACCTCGCATGGGAACCAAGTCCACCTCGCAAAATGTGGAGTTATTTCCCACCTCGCATGGGAACCAAGTCCACCTCGCAAAATGTGGAGTTATTTCCCACTTTGCATGGGAAAAAAGTCCATTTTGCGAAAGGTGGCGCAAAAGTTGAGCCTTTAAAATCGTTTGAAATTTAGGTGGACCTTAATAGAAGAATGTGCCTTCTTGGCAGGAGATACACATCAGCTCACTCAACGTTCAAGCCCCCATCCCCTCGAGAGCCTTTACAAATTTAAGGACATCAATAAAATCAAAAGGAACAACAACAACTGAAAAAGGAAAACAAAAACGAGAGGAAATGAAAACGAAAGCAGCAACATTTGCTGATTTTTATTGCGCATCACATTCGAAATGTCAGGCATCTTTCATTTTCAATCATCGCCGCAGGACATCGCCGCCGTTTCATATTCGAAAGCAAAAATATTTACAGGATCATAAAAATCCCATAAACTTCACAATGAAACCAGGAGACGAGCGCTCGGTGCCGGCAGCTTCCGCAGACCTCCTCCGCCAGCGCCCGTTGGTTTACATTTTATCATCGCCCCCCATCCCAGCTCCTGGGCTGGACAAGGAGTGGCGGGAATCGGTGAGGGAATGGATTTCGTTTTTTTTTATGGTTTGTCATGGCGAACGGGCGTGTAATTGAATCGAAATCATCACCACGGAACGGGAGGCTGGCTTCTGGTGCATTTTTAAATCGCGGGCTTGCGGAGCGTTTTTGCCAAGATTCAATGGAGACTCGAGTGCACTCGGGAAAGTGAATTAACACAAAATCTGCTACGTGCCAACGAGGATAAGTGGATTAAGTGTGTTTGCGTGGTCGTTGAGGAGTCAGCGCTGATGCCACGGAGCTTAATAACAGTTAACAATAGTTGCTTGATTAAGGCGAGAGTGGGTGACGGTGGCGTTTGCAATGATCCGTCCTGAGCGGGGAAAGCGGCAAACGGACAAAACGTTGCAAAACATTTGGAATTGTGTGTCATTTGGCTTTTATCGCATCTGAAGGGGATAGGAGAGGGACAATGCCCACGATGTCAAGTGAGGACGTCGAAGCGAGGCAGACACAAAAGGGTTTCCCTCGTCCTTCTTCTCTGTGAACAGCTGCTGTGACACAATTTTATTGTCATTTTAGCTTACGTGTGGTGGGTTGTGCTTTGTTGGTGGACAGGAGTTTCCTTAAAGAGTGTATCTTAAAGGGGATGGCCGAAAGAGAGATGCTTTAAGGGAAACTGTACTGAACCGACAGACGTCACTGATCTGATCAGGGCCAACTATAATGGCCGTACGATGTCAAAGCTTATGTCAAAACCAAGCCTAACTAACTTAACGAACTGAACGAAGTGGTTATTATAGCTGGCATTTGCATACGTAGAGAGTGATTCATTTCTTTCACATGCAAGTTGGAACGAACTTAACGAACTTAAGGAACATAAAAATGAACAAACTTAACGAAACTTAGCCAAGCGGCTACTATAGCGAATATATGCACACGTTGAGAGCGATTCATTTCGCTCCCATGCACGTAGGGACGAATTTAACCTACTTAACGAACTTGACGAACTTAAAAGTAAACGAACTTAACGAAACTGATCGAAGCGGTTACTATAGCTGACATTTGCATACATAGAGACCGATTCATTTCACTCCCATGCACGTAGAAACGAAATTAACGAACTTAACGAAACTGATCAAAGCGGTTACTATAGCTGACATTTGAATGTGCAGAGAGCTACTCATTACAGAAACGTATTTAACGTATTTAACGAACTTAACGAAACTGAACGAAGCGTTTACTATAGTCGCAGAGTATTGTTTTTATGTACTTGCTCGGATGCTTCAGCTCTCTTAACTTTCCGTATGGCTGTTATAGTTGTCCCTTTAGTCTGAGCTCTTGACGAAGACTGTCATCGCAACAGCGACTTCGATGCTCTCGATGAATCAATATCCGATTGAGTCTAAGTGAATGACCCTCCCCCCCTCCTATTGACTGTTTTCAGATGAAATTAAAGGGCGTTTCACACATTAACGACGATGGACACAAACAACGGTCCACAATTACTGTCACATGTCCCATCAACTGCGTCCCCTTTCTGTTTGTTCAGCAAATTGCTTTTGTAACCCAAGCACATCATCTAGGCCGATGCTGCCACCCTTCGGCTCCGTCTCATTAACCGAACGAACCGAAAGAATAACAATCACCACTGCGTAGCTCATCAATCGAACATCTCCACCAATTTCCCGTAGATGGGGGATGAGAGATCAAGACCACCCCAATCAGCTCTCAATAGTTCATCAGCTGGGCAACGTCGTCGTCCTGTTTGCTCGAGACTTCCTGCCAGCGGGCAAAGTTCCTGTCAATAAAAATAATTTTTTCTCCCCTCGAGAGGTTGTCGAAATCCCATGCACCCCGCCACCATCGCCCACGATGAGTCATTCACTTTTAGTGGCCAGCCGTTAATAAGGTCCTTCCACCAGCACTTGACTCTTGTCATTATTGCTGTTTGACTGTTTGACGCCCCCCTCCCCGGTGGGCTTATGAATCCCGGGCTCTGCGAGGTGATGATGATAATTCCATAGAATCCTTAATTTTGACGGGCGCCTTTGGGGGGCAATTTTCTCGTTACGAGTGCTAATCCACTCTCCGTCGAGGCACCCTTTGACGTGATCCAATATTCAACACTTTCCGTGTTTGGCACACTGGCTGAGGGATTTATTGGCGCTCTGGCGGCGAAAGTGTTGCATAATTGAAGCTTCAGCTAAATGAATTGACCCACACTCTGTGACAGGACTGAGCCTGTCCTAGAACGAGTTGATCCGAACCGCAGGGATGTGTGAATGCGTTCTTTGTTCGTGCGCGCAACGCACTGCCTGCGGGTGTGGTTTCCACTTTTGTGTGAAGTTCCCGTGTTTTTGATTTGAAATTGAATTATTAATTCATACTCAAAAGGCTTCGATGAACTTTATGCTGTTGAGTGGTTACGAGGATTCGAATTTTGATGTGAGCTGGTCGGTTTTTGATTGATCAGAAGATTTTAAAGGAGGAAGGTTTTCAGCTGTAAGTCTTTAATTAATTGCAAATTCGCAGCAGTCTGCGGGATAATGAACCAGAAGAGAACCACTTCCAACCTTCGAATCACTAGTCTGGTGGCAAGCGCTGGAAAAGAAATACCCGAATTGGGCAAATTCCTTCACTCCTTCTTGGCTCTCGGAACTGATGTTATTCGTGCTGTTTATAGGGGAGCCGAAGTAAATACAGCCTCCCAACTCCCTCCCTCACCACGAAGTTGTAGCTCCCCATTGAACAATTTTGTGCAAATCACCGAAGTCACCGCAGAATCTCCCCTCCTTGATATCCACTTCATGGGGTGCACTCTCAGGGCCATCTTCCGCTTAAAAAGAAGTGATCTTTGGTACATCTCGCACTGGAGCTTCGATAACTTTGTGCACCGCATTTCCTATGATATCAGTCTTATGGACATGCCATCTGACGCACAGACACCAGTGCTCCAGTTACGACGTACATACAAAGTCAACTTCCCCTGCACTCAGAACAGGCTCTGGCCAGAATCTGAGACAGAAAAGGACTGTAGTCAAATCTTCACGGACGGCTAAAAGACCAATGAAGGATCTAGCGCTGGCGCCTTCGTGAATGAGTTGGAACGAACTTAACGAAACTGAACGAAGCGGATACTATAGCTGACTTTTGCATACGTAGGGTGTGATTCATTTCTTTCACATGCAAGTTGGAATGAACTTAACGAACTTAAAGAACATAAAAGTGAACGAACTTAACGAAACTGAGAAAAGAAGTTACTATAGCGGATATTTTCACACGTTGATAGCGATTCATTTCGCTCCCATGCACGTAGGAACGAATTTGTAGAACTGAACGGACTTAACGAACTTAACCAAACTGAACGAAGCGGTTACTATAGCTGGCTGACATATTGATAAGTTGAGAGCCATTCATTTTGCTCCCATTCACGTTGGAACGAACTTAACGAACTTAACGAAACTGAACGAAGCGTTTACTATAGTCGCAGAGTATTGTTTGTGTGTATTCGCTTGTTTGCTTCAGCTCTCTTAACTTTCCGTATGAGACAGCAAAGGAGACAGAAAGGACTGAGACAGAAAAGGACTGTAGTCAAATCTTCACGGACGGCTAAAAGACCGATGAAGGATCTAGCGCTGGCGCCTTAGTGAATGACGACAACTTAAGACCGCACACCTCGTTAGTTAAATTTGCGTCTGTTTTCCAAACGGAAACCAATGCGATCCTAATCGCCAAGAGCTAAACGGTCTTCCAATAGGGACTTCCGAATTTTGACAGCTAACAGCGGCCATATTGTTGAATCCCCATCTGTCAAATTGGCCGTCATTTATTCAGCCCGTCTTGCCAAATCACCATGGATGGGCATAGCGTTCAACAACGTTCAAATGGTAAAATTGTTTTCTCAAAACGGGTGTCCTGTTCGGGCAACGTTCCGCGCGCTTCGCCCATTTTGCGGTCGCCATAGGGCACAAACTGTTGGTCTAAGTGAGCCGCGACACTAACCTAAGGGCACCTTTAACCTACCTAAGGTTGCCATAATCGTCCTACCGAGGGAACTATTGGCAGTGTGGTGGATAAATTTGAGTCCATTGGTTCAGTGGACGATAAACCAACACTCGTACGTCGACGAAAGATCTGCCGAAAACATCGTCGCTGTCCGTGAGATCCGTCGATTTCGCGTCGCTCACAAGAACTCGGCCCTTCGCAGTCCACAACTTCGCGTTGTGGTTTGGGCCTACACCCGTACAAAATTCAACTGACCCAGGAGCTGATGGTAAGCGACCATAGACAAATACGTGTGTTCGCTAAATATGCTCTGCAGAAGTTGAAAACTGACTCTAATTTTCATCGAAAAATCGTGTTCAGCTATGAGGCCCACTTCTACTTTCCGAATTTGGGACGATACCAGTCCACATGAGATCCAAGAGCGTCCAATGCATACCGAAAAAAATCACTGCTTGGTGTGGATTTTGGGCTGCCGACGTATTGCTTTGAGAACAACGTTGACCAGGCCATCACCGTTAAGGGCGATCGCTATAGGTCCATGATTACCAACTTCTTTTGGCCTGAATTGCATGATATGGACGACATGTGCTCTCATCAGGATAGCGCTATGTGCCACATAGCTCACGCCACATTGGAAATTCTACACGAGCGATTCGAGGGCATAGTCATCCCACGTGGAGGTGTGATGTGAACTGGTCACCGAGATCGTGCAATTTGACCCCGTTAGACTTTTTCTTGAGAGGTTTTCTGAAGTCGCAGGTCCATGCGAATAAGCCATGAACTACAACGGCCCTCAAAGCCAACATAACCCATGCCATCGGTCAAAATCAGACTGATTTATGCGCCAGAGTCATGGAAAATTGAACATTTTGGATGTGCCCCATCCAGAGAAGCCGTGGCGGACATTTGAATGATGCTATACCCTACACACAATGGCATTAATAGGCCTTTCAAAAGAATAGAAAATATCGATGATATCTTACACACACTTTGTTTCATTTGAATTTAAAGATAAGAAGCGCTTAACGAAATAGCCTTTACATGAAACGAGGCCCTTTTTTTATTTGATGAACTACGTCTATAGATATCAGAGATTCGATAGAAACCGACTAAACACGACTATTTTTGAAGAACAGTTGGAACGGGCGAAGTATTTGTATCTGTAGTGGCAGCCAAGCTGAGCTAGAGCCTTGCGCAACCCTTCAACCACTTTAACCACCAGGATACTTCAGGAAAGCAAATCTTCTCTGAATTTAATCGAAAGTCTGAATTCGCAAAGACCTGCCGGGGTCCCGGGGCACCACGGAATCATAGGAAATAGATCGCCAGGCAAGGATCAAGAGAGATACTCTCAGGACCTGACCCTGCGCTGGGACTGCTTGTGTCCATGGTTAGGGCTTCCATTGATGGTTAGATCTCGCGAGAGAACAACTAGAGGTGGCATGACTCTCCAGGATGAAGACAGACCAAGGGAAAGCGGCCCCTAACCTCTGTAAGAAATCTGCGGCATTCTTGTTATATCTTGACTCTTGATCGTCTCGTCATCATCCACTCACCGCGTAGTCGCTGTGGCCTAGACAGCGTGTCCTGTACTCACACGAATTCAATTTTCCTGTGCCAGCACACCAACTCTCTCTCAAACTTTTAAACGACCACCTCTATTGACATTCTGGCAACTTTTGCGGGACCACTTCTCTGGGGAAAATCTGTAGTGCTCAGAGAGGCATAAGTCGTCTTGGAAAGGGTCGGAAAAGTGGTCCAGTTCGACATCCCTCGGTATACTCGTACCCCTCTCCTGGGCAATGTCCAATTCTTCTCCGTCGCCTTGACTCTCTCAGTCGTGGCTCATCACTTCAGGCTGTTGGAGAAAGTTCCTTTACGCTAGGTACAGGTGACCGACTGCAGGAAAACAGACCAACTTAGACATTTTGTTTACGTTGCTTGTCTTCTCTCATCTCCCCATTTTCACGGCGTTCCCAGTTCTTTGGGGCAGCTTCTTCTAGAAGCGGAGAGATCAACGCCTTGTTGGTTTGAGAGGAATGGTTCATCGCGACCTCCAGTGTGGGCCCAGAATGCGGAGGCTGAAGCAAGACCAACAAACCACCGCAACTGTCTTGGGTTGTTGCCTTGGAAGAGTGAGCGAAGATGGAATGGCGACAAGTTGCCCCCCTCATAGATGACTGCATCAAGAAAGTGAATATCTGCATCCTTGGCGAGAGGGCGCCCAGTCCAGAGGGGATTGAAACGAGCGTGAGGTGGGACTTGTCACTCAGGCGAACCCTACGAACCTCTCCACAACACGCTAACCACCCATAAATTTCAAGGAAAATCATCCTTGTCCTTACTTTTGTTGACAAGAGGAACCTGTGAAGTCGTCTCCAATCTGCCGACTGCACAGCTGAGCTCCCATTCTCCCCGCGTCAGATTGAGTGCATAAATTTGCCCTCAGCCACATCGCTCCACCTTGTCATCGGCTGAGAATACCTTCAACACCAGCCCCCTCCTCCCCCACCAACTCATCGTGTCGTCATCGTCATCTCCATCATTTCGCTTTTTTGTTGACTTCAAAACTTCGCACTTTACGATCCACAAAAGCCGACGAAAGAATAACCCCACTTAGTCAAGAAGTTCATCTAACAATTCCGGGAATGATCGTTAAAAAGTTATGCCCTTCCCCCCTTCCGCACGCCTGGAGAACCAACACAAAGACGGTACGAGCTCGGCAGAAATTTGTCCCTCGATGGTCGTCGTTTATGGTCTCGACAGGCAATGGAACTAATTCCGGACTGAAGTTAATGCCTCGACTGGGACAAAGTTCTGTGATTTGTTTTGTTGCGAAATCGAGTGGAGTGTTTTGGGTTCCGGGCGAAGTTTGTCCATTGACCCGATTCGTCGTCGTCGTTCGCTGATGACATTTTGTCTGTAATTACGGTTTCTCAAGACGCTTCGGGAGGCCGTTTGAAGGCACTTAATGCGTCCCGTGATGCCATTCAAATGAGAGCGGCCAGGTGAATGGGTGTGCGTGTGTGCGATTTCGAGCGAATGGCAGAGGATGAGGGCGGGGGGTTGGCGGATTTTTATGAGCACTTGATTTTAGGTGACACCTTTCGGTTGGCCTAGATGTCGGGCATTGACTGTGTTGAGAGTTGACTGTGATAACGTCGGGTGCGTGCCCTCATCTCATGGGAATTCGGGGTATTGAGTGGAATACATCAAAAGGGTTTGATGACACTTAACCAGAGCACAGTGATGGCTTCGAAGTCACTTCAGGAGACTTGAGGGGATTGCCCAAGGGTGGTCAATGAACGAGCGATGAAGAGAGACTTAACAAGCAACACCCTTTCCACTATGACTGCCACAATAGACCAAAACTGTTGGTCCATGTGAGCCGCGACACTAGCCGCAAGGACACGCTTCAACCTACCTTCCACTGTGACTGACATACGAACTTTAAACATCCTCCACTCACTGCGTAGTCGCCGTGGCCTAGAGGAGTCAACGATTCCGGGTCCAATGGTCATTTGGTTCGACACCAATTCTCACTTTCAAACGACCACCTTTCCTGACATACTGGCAACACGCAAGAGACCACCTCTCTGAGGAAATTACGGACGTTCGCCGAACTTGCTCGTTTACGTTATCCCCTATTCGGCAAACATTAATTTCGTGTTGTTTCTTCAAACCGTCAATATGTGTGATAGGGAAGCGCAAGTTGTGAATTTCTCAATAAAATTGTGGTTGGATATGTCAACTATCCGCGATATGCACTCGGCGACGTTCACAGCAAAAATGAGGTTTTCTCGCGAACATGGCGAACATCAAAGCCAACGAACACGACAAAATCGAAATTTTTCGCCAACAGCGAGCGGCTCGCGAACCAACCCATACACGACGAAAATGCGGCGAGCACGAGCAAGGTGAGCACGAGAAAGTTCGGCGAGCACGAGCAAGTTTGGCGAGCACGAGTAAGTTCGGCGAGCACGAGCAAGTTCGGCGAGCACGAGCAAATTCGGCGAGCCCGAGCAAGTTCGGCGAGCATGTTCATCGTTTAGGGCTACCTTTAGAGAAAACGATGCAACATCGGTGACATTTTTTTGGGATTTTTTGTCGGAGGTTCCATCAATTCCATTCTACTACTAGGCAGCAACCTACCAGCAGGCGCTTCTGCGGTGAGGATCATCAGCTCTCACCTCATCAGCACCGAATAACTACCAGACAGAAGTTAGGGACCGCTTGCGCTTGGTCTGTCTTCATCTTGGAGAGTCACCAACCATCGATGGAAGCCCCAGCGCAGGTTCAGGTCCTGAGAGTACTTCTTTTGATCCTTGCCTGGCAAGTTCATCGACAAAAGCTGTCAGAAGTGCTGTCAAAAGAAAATGTTACTCTCGTAAGCCAACATCACACTCAATCCCCAACATTTCCCGAAAGCATAGTTTCCCATTTCCACTCATTTCACTGCAACTCGGTCCCTGGAAACCCATCTTCCCCCCACCACCAGTCCGTCAAATACAACTGCAACTGCAACATCTGCAACTCATTGAAACTCTGCATAAATTTGCGCGCTCGCTGCCACACATACACTTCCGTCGGCTGTCAGCGGCAAGTCATATTGCGAATCTGCCGCGCGCAGCACAATAACCCCATTTTTATGGATTTCCCTTTCCATCGAACCAAGTGCGCATAAATCTCTCCCATCCAGCAGCCGCAACGGAACGAGCATCTCTCTGCGAGCTGTCACATCATCGCTGGCGGAAAGCGGGGCGGGAGCCAAAGCACCGACACAACGATTTGCGTCATTATGCATTCAAGGAGTCCTCTGAATCTGAATTTGAATCCGAGTCTGCAAATGAATTGCGATTCATTGCCTTGTGCTCGACATTCATACGTTCTGTCGCACGATGGCACAGAGACAGCAACGTCAGTCGGGCTGTGACAGGGGCCAACCGCGTGCAATTGTACTCGCATCTAGGCGCCTGAGACAGAGGAGCCATCCATGCGTGACCCACAAACTATTCAATCCCTCCTCGTGCTTCATTGTTGTCGGCCTCGTCACTTGCGTTGCGAAAATGAAAGTCGCTTCGGTTCCATGGCTGATGTTGGAATTTGCAGATGCAACAGTCTGCTAATGACGAACGTGCAGAGGCTGTGAATCGGTGCAGAAGGATCCTAATGCGATGGCGATTGTGTGTGTGTGTGAATGGGTTTATGACGCGCCTGATGGAGAGTTCATTGCGCTGCAGATGCTGAGCGAAGCACAAGGAACGGGGGCAGAATCATGGTGACACACGACTGATGTCGGGTTTTGGGACAATTAAGGAGTTGCTTGTGAGGTGGGGAGAAAGAGAGAAATGGAAGAGAATGGTGTATTTTAACACTGCCACAACGCCCTCATTGAATTTTTGGCAATGAAGCCAACGCCCGCATCTCAATTGGATGCTCTCTTGGATCGATTCGAATGCACTCGTTCTACTTCGAGTCACGACCGAAGGAACAACAGGCAACACCATCTCCTAAACTGAGAACAAGAGCAGATATCTCATTTCCTCATGTCCACCCAACGAACTAGTCCCTCATGCTCACCGCCTCCCATGTCTCCCCAGTCGCCTCACAGGGGGACGTAATTAAATTGCAACCGGCGCAGTACTCCAAACATCTTCAACTCCTGAGCATGAAAGAAGATGTCGACTCTCATCAGCACATCACGGGAACAAGCTTACCCTCGCCGCGGTTTATCACGGGAACAAGCATACCTCTCCACCGCAGTACATCACGGCAACATGCTCATCCCCCCGCCGCAGCACATCACGGGAACAGGCTTAACCCCCCACACCTGCATCCGCAGCAAATCACGAGGACAGGCTTACCGCCATCGCATCAGTGGCAGCACTTTCCCTGCCCCATCGTTCGGTGATGAAGAAATTTTCTCATTTCACACTCAAGGCAAGCCGACGCGCGCACCGACATCATCGAATCCACTATCAACCCGTCCGCATCCGCATCCTACAGCCAGTCCATGCCTCCGTCTAATTGCCGTTTAAACCTCTCCGCATGGCGAGCACACTAGTTCGTTGTTGTGCTCATTGGTGCCCACCTCAGCCGTGTAATGATGTAATTTTCCTCGGCTGTGTCGCCCCTGGCCTCAAAGCACTCTTCCGAGAGTGAAGGGGGACTCTCCCTCTCTGTTTCCCCCCTTCACTCACCCTCTCCATCCCGACACACAGCAATCGCCTTCATCTAATTATTGCGCGCATAAGTGGTTGCTGCAGTGGATGAGAGGCGCACACATTCCCCGCTACTTCCTCCGTAATGGCTTCACGTCATAAAGGGCGATTCGCTTCGGAATCTTTGTGCTCCTCCTTCGGAACGATCCCCATCCCATCAATCGACTTGCCGAAGGATTCGAATTATTACCCCACCCCACCCCCCCGCAGGAAAATTGAATTCGTGTGAGTACAGGACACGATGGTGCGGTTGCGATTGAAACAATTGCGCCCCGCAGCCGCTCGCATGAGGAACGTCCGTAATTATCTCATTAAAACGAGGCGGCGACCCGTTCGCCGACCAACAATGGCCGAGTCAATTAATCAGCATCACCATTAGGGAGCCACAAAATCATTTGTGTTTCACAAGTGGAACACGAACCACTGGCGCACTGGGTCCGGTGACCGGTTGAATGATTTCAGACTGCGCTTGGACATAATTAAGCAGCCAAAGGTGGCGTTGCTTGGCGGAGTCCTGTGTCTGATTTGCACCAGATACAGATGTGGTCGCTGGAGATCATTATTCACGATGACCACTGAATGCAGGGTGGAGGAGGAGAGATGGGGAGCGAGGGGAGAGATGGGGGCAAGGGGGAGATGGGGAACAAGGGAAAGATGGGGAACAATGGGGAGATGGGGAGCGAGAGGGAGATTGGAACATGAAAAGCGCGGTTCTCGGTGTAATTACCCATCACAAGTCGGGACTGGGGGAGGGATACTCCAGTTCATGACTTTGCACAGGGTGCTGGCCTTCTTCAACGTAAAAGAGGAGTTAGAGGACAGTTCTCGAACTAACAATGCGGAGACGTCGGAGGATGTGAATTGCAAACCATCGGTGACGGAGCAGAACTTTGTCTTTCTTGTGGACGGGATTGGCTAGTGAGTGGAGTTGGTGGCTTAACCACCAAAAGAGCGGGGGACATGCTATAGTGTACACGAGCAGAGAATGTAGAGCTCCTGCTCCTCATGGCGGGACACACATTTAAGGCTTTCTTGTTATTAGCGTAGAAAGTACTGAATCGGAGGTATTTTTAAAGAAATGTCTTTTTTTTGGATTCGTCCAGGGATGTCGCAATCTTCTAAAGATACTGATAGCTCGGACTATCAGCATGCACGATTCGCAAACCCGAGTACTCGATTTTGGGAATACGCCTACCCACTAACCCACACCCTGCACACTTCAACCACTCTCCCCGCCGAACTGCCGTTAGGTATTACTTCACGGGGCTGGTTAGCATATCACACTATGTGCCCCATATTGTCCAATTCGGATTTCCTTCCTCTTTCGAGCCTTCTTAGCTCGTTCTGGACGCTCGTTATAAAGGAGCAAATCTCCAGCCATTTGTCAGTTGAATGAAACCAGGAGTTCGGGAGTTGGTAAATTTGTTCTCCCCGCGGCAAAGCGTCTGCAATGGAATATTGCGTGCTTTGCGTCTTCCTCTTCGCCCGCGCATTCTGGACAGGAGGGTGAGCTGTCGTGACCAAATCTGTGGAGGTATTTTCGGTAACCTCCATGGCCCGACAAAAACTGCGTGAGGTGGTAGTTGCAGCTCCCGTGAGTTCTCGATGTCCAGACTTCTATCGTGGGGATCAATTTATGGGTCCATCTGCCTTTGGTTGTGATGTCCCATCTGGCTTGCCACAGTGCCATAGATGTTGTCCTTTCCTCCTTTTTCAGGCATCTTGCGCTAGTTTCCGCACGATTTGCCGTTCGCCTTAGGTAGACCCTATGCATCTCTTTGGCGAGAATGTCGATGGGGACCATACCCGCGATCACACAGGCTGCTTCGTCCGAAATTGTTCGGAAGCCGCTGATTGTTCTTATGGCGCACAGCCTGTATGCTGACGAAAGCTTCTTTGTTGTCTCCTTTACCGAAAGAGCACCCGCCCAGACTGGCGCGGCATATAGAAGGATTGAACTTACCACTCTGGAAAGCAAGATCCTTCTTGGGTATCCGGGTCCTCCGATGTTCGGCAACATACCGGAAGGTAGGTAGGTAGGTATGTGGGTAGACGGGCTTAAGCCACGTCTCACTTAGGTCCTTAGGGACTCATTGTGATGCCCAATTGGAGGATAGTGTCCCCTTTTTTAACCCTTGTCGCATTCATGGTCCTTCGTTGCACCGGAGCCATCCCGATTTCCTTATAAACCTGTAAAGAGATCTAAGAGGCATACTTGAGATTTCATGTAAGTCTTGGAAGAAGAATTCTCCCAATGTTCTATGACGCAACTGACAAAGACTAGGGCAGTGACAGAGATAGTGAGGCGTATCCTCACTTTCCTCCTCGTCACCACAACCTCTACAAATGTTGTCGTTGGAGAGTCCCATTTTCATGGTGTGATTTCTAAGATGATTATGGCCAGTTAGAGCTCCAACCACCATCGTTAGTAACTCTTTGTCGCACTGAAGGATCTTGTCGGTTTTTGCTCGGTCGTATCTGGGCCATAATGCTTTAGTAGTCGCACATGAAAACAGACCGCCCCATCTACTGTTTGCCATTTCAATGATCATAGTATCCACCTTATTCCTCAGCCCTGAGAGTGACCCTGAATTGCTTGTGACGCGTCGGTCACTGACCCTGTTCTGGCAAGTTCATCAGCTATCTCATTGCCGGCTATGTCCCTATGTCCTGGGACCCAGCACAGACCGGAAAGTGCTGTCTGCGTCTTTGACGCTTTTCTACTGCAGTATTCGACGTGTTTTTTGAAGTTAAGTCGGTTGTCGAGCATCACTCCTAGGTATTTCAGAGAATCCTTGGATCTAATTAGCTAGGAACCAACCCGAAAGTTCGCGTATTCCACAATCTTTCGGCTGATTATCAAAACAGCCTCTGTCTTGTGGTCCGCTAGTTCAAGGTCGGAAGATTCCAGCCAATTTTTAATCCTGGCGATTGCTTCGTTTGTGACGGTTTCCACTACGTGGATGCGCTTGGCCACCGTCACGATGGCGATGTCGTCGGCAAAGCGGATTATCTTGACTCCATGTGGCAGCATCAGTCTCAGTACTCCGTCGTACATTAGGTTCCACAGGAGGGGTCCAAGAACTGAACCCTCTGGAACGCCTGCCGAGACATCGTAGTATTTAATACCATCGTCAGTCTGGTACCTGAGTTTTCTATCGGTGAAACAGCTGACGATTATCCCCCTGCGGTGTGCTCATCCTATTTAATGCTCTCACCAATTTACTGAGTTAAACGCGTTTTTAATGTCAAGCGTAACAACGGCGCAGTATTTTTTTGTGCCGCCCCTCCATCTTGAACCCGCTATTGCTTCGCTTGCTGTATTCACCACCTCCTCGATGGCGTCGGTGGTAGAGCGCGATTTCCTAAAGCCGTACTGATGATCGGACAGGGCTCCTCAATCCTCAGCCACGCCGATTAGCCTGCCATATATGATACTGTCGAGGATCTTCCCCGTGGTGTCCAGCAAGCCAATCGGTCGGTACGCTGACGGTTCTCCGGGGCTTATTGCCGTTGGATGTAAGCACCAGGTGTTGTAGCTTCCAGCAGTCAGGAAAGTTTCCCTCTTTACATCGTCACCATAAAGTGCTCTGGTCTCATCTCGACGGCCGCTTTGATGGCTTTATTGCGAATGCCGTTCAGACCAGGGGCTTTTTTGTCACCAATTTTCCTGCACGCACTCTGCAGCTCGTCAACCGTGACTGGTGGGATTTGTTCTGGACCAACTCCTTGTGTGAGGACGAACATTGTAGGAGGTTTATTGGGGAACAGGTGTCGCAATATTGTTCGGACCAAATATGGACATGCCAATGGAGGAGATCTACTGCCTTTCAGCTTCCTCATTACCATTTTATAAACTCCCTCCCAGGGATCTAAGTCTGCTTCGTTGCATAGCGTTTTGAAGTAGTTTGCTTTGCTCCCCTTAATTGCCTTTTCCAGGTCGCGCCTTACCAGCCTGAAAATGGCCAGTCGTTCCTGGATCTCTGGTCTACCTCCGGAACGCTGGGATCTACGACGTGCTGTAAGGCAAACTTTCCTGAGGTCCTTGATATTGTCGTTCCATCAGTGAAAGAAAGTTGGAAACTGTTTTTGGGTATTCTTCTTCTTCATCTTCCTCTTCTTCCTCTTCTTCTTTTTCTTTTTCTTCTTCTGCTTCTTCTTCGTCTTCTTCTGCTTCTTCTTCTTTTTCTTCATCTTCTTCCTCTTCTTCTTCCTCCTTTTCTTCTCCATCCTCTTCTTCTTCTCTTCCCCTTCTTCTTCTTCCTCTTCTTCTTCTTCTTCTTTTTCGTTTTTTTCTTCTTCGTCTTCGTTCTTTTATTCTCTTCTCTTCTTCATCTTCTTCTTCTGCTCTTCCTCTTCTTATTCTTCTTCTTCTTCTTCTTCTTCTTCTTCTTCTTCTTCTTCTTCTCCTTCTTCTTCTTCTTCTTCTTCTTCTTCTTCTTCTATTTCTTCTTCTTCTTCTTCTTCTTCTTCTTCTTCTTCTTCTTCTTCTTCTTCTTCCTCTTCTTCTTTTTCTTTTTCGTTTTTTCTTCTTTGTCATCTTCTTCTTCTTCGTTTTCTTCTTCTCTTCTTCTTCCTCTTCGTCTCTCCTCTTCTTCTTCTTCGCCTTCTTCTTCTTCTTCTTTTTCTTCTTCTCTTCTTTGTCTTTGTCTTCTTCTTTTTCTTCTTATCTTCTTCTTCTCTTCGTCTTCTTCTTCTTTTCTTCCTCTTCTCCTTCTTCCTCTTCTTCTTCTTCTTCTTGTGGCGCTACAGTCCGAGATGGACATGGTGCCCAAACAACAATTCATTCGAACTTTGGCCCACAGGATCCGACCGGATCCGATTAGGGCCCAACTCTTCGAAATCGTCTCTTGCGAGGAATAAACGATGCGACTGGAAACTTTGGCTAGAGTTTGGGGTATTTTATCGTGACCTTGCCTGCGAGACTTTGATGAACAGCGTAATGGACGAATACACGGCCACCAACCTCCGGGATGTCTCGTAGGATACAGTACCGAATCCAGGGCAGCAATTATGACCAACAGGGGAGGCCAAAAACATAAAAGGCCCATCCAGAGTCTTGTCCACTCCCATTCGAAGCTGTCACCACCGTGCCCTAAATCATCCCCCAATTTCCAAAATTTTGATTTAATCCGACGGCAGAACGAATGCGCCCAAGCACCGTGACACCCCATTGTTCCGTCTCCAACCGACTGCGCAAGCAAACCGAAAAGAAAAACACTCAGTTTAACGCTTCCCGATGAGCTATGCGACGCGTTATTTTCATCGAGCGAATAAATTTGAATTTTCTGCCGAAAAAAACACTCTCCTCAACTCATCGCGAGCTTCTTTATGGCACACACGACACGCCCCCACTCGGACAAATTAATGACTCTATCTGCAGCGCGTCCGCCCATTCATGTTCGCCAGCGACGCGGCTAATAAGACGCGCACCGATTTTTACAAACTCAACAATTAATTTATCACCCGGTTTGTGGAAAATTTTAATGAGTCTCAATTGCGTTTCCTCTGCGCGCGGTGGTCGGTGGTCGCGGGGCGGCAACGCGGAATGGGCATAAAATCAGCCCCACCCTGCGTTCGAATTGCATTCGAATTCGAATATTAATCGCCGTAATCAACGCATGCAATTAAATTTTTAGCCTTTCGCTAGTTTTCTGGCACCTCTGTGCGGCAAGGCGACCGGTCTGCAGCGATGTCCTTTGGTTACATGCGAGTGGGTATCACGAGATAATAAATTCCAGCAGGTGGTAGGACATGTTCACTGGCCGCATGAGATACATAATTGGTGGCAAAAATGAGGAAAGGGTCTTCGATCTTGTGCGGCTGGGCAGCGGCAGCCATCCGACTATCGCTTGTGCATCTGCACAGCGGGATAATTGAAAAATATCCTCGACCACTACTTCTCAACTAAGTAATGGAATGACATCATCTCCTGCTTCTGTGGGTAAGCGAGGCAGCGGGGCAGGATCTGATTTGAATTTATGACAAAACCATGAAATAAATATCTTTCAGATGTGTTCGAGGATGCAGGCGCATGTGTGTAGATGGGACGTGTGTGGTGGGTAATCACCCAGTGGGGGGCTGTGCTGGGATGGTGGCGGCGTGGAAGGAGGGTTGAGAGGAGGACAATGATGTCGAGCTTGCATTTCATGCTGTCCCTGCTTAATCTAGGGTCTAGATGGACAAGTCTGATTGCAGACATGCTTCGAAGGGGATAGAATCACTGGAGGTTCTGCGATGTTCGAAACAGAAAATGGAGCCAAAGATCACCTGGGGGAGGACACGATCGACTGGATTGGAAGCGAAGGTACGAACAAACTCTGTCTTCGAGGCAGAGGCAGAGGCTTGGACACTTTATCTTGATCATCCCAGTCCTGCTGTACGGCGCAGTGGTATGGGCAATATCCCAAGCGGATGAACACCCTCTTGGTCTTTTCGAGAGAAAAGTTCTGCTCGCGATCTTTGGTCCTGTTTGCGTTGATGGCATTTGAAGGAGAAAGTTCAACCACGAACTGTATGGGCTGTACAGCCACATGAGTCCAGCCAGGCGTCTACGGATCCAACGCCTAAGATGGGCCATGTAGAGCGTATGGACAACTTAGCTCCGGCCCGAAGAGTTTTCGACTCTGAGCCTGTGGAACAACGCAACAGAGGACGCACACAAGTCGAGGAGAACCTCGGTCGGCTTGGTGTGCGAAACTTGAGACAGCTGGCGAAAGATCGTGCTGGCTGGAGAGGCATGTTGAGTGAGGCCCAGGTCCACCTTGGACTGTAGCGCCCTAAGAAGAAGAAGAAGAAGGCACTATCCGAAGCGGTCTTTTGGTCTTCTCGTAGGTGCGAACTTTGGTCGTATTGGCGTTGATGATTAATGGAGGAGAAGATTCAATCACGAGACAGCCGTCTAAGGACTCAATGCTTAAGGTGTCTAGGCGGATGGTCAACGTGGCTCTGGTCCGAATAATCTTCGACTTTGGGCCTGTGGGACAACGCATCAGAGGATGCCGACGGTTGAGGTGACAAAGAGCGAAGCAGGGAAGGACCTCAGCCGAATCGGCGGTTTTTCTTTTCGGTTTGCTTGCGCAGTCGGTTGGAGACGGAACAATGGGGTGTCACGGTGCTTGGGCGCATTCGTTCTGCCGTCGGATTAAATCAAAATTTTGGAAATTGGGCGATGATTTAGGGCACGGTGGTGACAGCTTCGAATGGGAGTGGACAAGACTCTGGATGGGCCTATTTTGTTTTTGGCAGCCCCTGTTGGTCATAATTGCTGTTGGATATTGCTGGCTGAAGGGGTTTGTAGGTTGATACCCAGGTCTACCCCGCACTGTGGCCTCACATGAAGGAGAGGAAAACAGTCTTCACTGGATCGTCTCTGTCTTGAAGCTCGTTCTTTCTTGGACTTCTTTGCCGCACCACGCTTTTCTTCTGTAGACGAAGATCTGCGGAAAATTGAGCCCTAGCTCTTGTTAGTCCTGCGGCATGGAATCGAACGTCGGTCAGTAAATAAAACACCGGAGCTGGTGCGCGTATTTCTTCAAAAGAGCACCCCGTTTCAGACATGCTCCACAAGACAAAAATGCGAGCTTTGTAAGCTGTACAGAGACGTGAAAGTACTCCGTCGCTTCGTCATGACTGTCACAATTTAAAAGGAAGGCTGTCTTCACTGGGCCATCTTTCCCATTGAGAACTAGAGCTTGGCCGACTAGCCAAAGAAGGAACCAAATGATCGCTGATGCGAACGGGCTTTGCGTAGAGAGAATGTGTGGGGATGTGTGCCCAGAACCATCAAGACGTGAATGCAACCACAGGTCAGGCTTTTATTTTCGAAACCCCCCTGGAGCCCTCAGTCTCAAAACTGGCCCATTGTACTGCCAGGTAGCAACCTACCAATTAACGGCACTGGATAATTGGAACCCAACGACAAATGGTGACTGGGCCAGATTCGATTTCACTGGGATTCAAACCTGAGACCCCTAATTTGATCCCAACGGAAAATGGTGACTGGACCAGACTCGATTTCACTGGGATTCGAACCTGAGACCCCTAATTTGATCCCAACGGAAAATGGTGACTGGACCAGACTCGATTTCACTGGGATTCGAACCTGTGACCTCTCTAACTTGGGGCAGGCACTTAACCAACTGCGCCATCCAGTCGTATTAGGCTTAGGCCATAAAGACTTCGTTCGTCTGGTATAGATGAACGCCGGCAGAGATGAGATGAGGTACCAGTTCTAAGCATGACGTCTGAGCTGAAGAGCGTCCTCTAAAAAAGACGTACCTCGAGGACGACGATAATTGCAAGCTTCGCCTGGAGAAAGAGGAAAATAAATCCCAGCCAACTGGTAGAAGCTCCGGCCATGAAACAAATTTGAGGCAAGGAATCAACGCCAAGAACGTGGCAGAACTCCCACGAGACATCGTGGATAAAAGTGTTCAGCTAATTTCGTTGGTCTCTCTGCTGAAGCTCCCTAAAGATGAATACATCACCCCTTGGGAATCTGACGCTCCCCCACCCGAGCATGTGTTTCTGCCAGAGGCTACTGCTCATGAAAATCACATCAGCTCCATATTTCACGCGGAATCACAATTCCCCCCTCCCCTTCAAAAAATTCACTCGAAGTGGGACATTTTCCTGTTCCCATTCGAAAGCCTTGGCACATCTTAAGTGCTCCGAGCCTCTTGAAAACGATTCCAACACGTATCGCTGCTCCATCTGGCCGCCCTCACAGAATCCGACGACCCCCCTGCAGCACAGTAAATCGTGTAAACATTTACCAACTTGAGACGTACGAGTTCCCATCCGTACGTGCCCATTGCTTCCACTTCTCTCCGAATGCACCACTGGTGCTCCGATGCAGGCTCTTGTACGGATCCTTGTTCTTTGTCAAGTTCCACACGAGGGCCGATGCGCATAAATAACAAACATGCACGGCTACAACCCTAAAACTGTTGTCCCAAGCGGTGTTCGGTAATTGGCATCGACCCACCTGTACACAACGAACCCACACACTTGGTTACCTAGTAACACTCTGCTCCACGAATTGCATTCGGAATCGCATCCACCGATGGACGGGGGAAGTGCTCAAGGACCTCGCTCCTTTCCGAAGCGGAGCGCGTGGGAGAGTGCTTCACACTTCTCGGCTACGTGATGTAATTAGAGACTGAATTTGTTTCGGTCTTGTTGACACTCAGTGAGCAGCGCAAGCTCGCACACGTGACGTTGAACTTGGTCGAACGACTTGCTCCAAGAACGCCGCGTGAGAGAAGTGAAGTCGTCAAGGACCCCAGCGGAAGATGAATAATTTTGCCACTCGACAGCCATAAATTTTGAGTCGTTTGCGGTAGCCTGTTGCCAATAAAGCACAATTAGGTTGCACTCGCCTGGAGGGGACACGCTGGCTGGGCGGTGGTGGTAGTGGGGGTTAAGCCTTGTAAGGGGTTAACGAGCTGAAAATTGAATCGACCACCGTTTGCGCATGCAGAGCCGGCTGGACACAAGGCTGGCTTTGTTCATGATACTTACGTCACTCGCGGGCGGAATGCATAAACCATTAGTGGCGTACAGTCAGCGACCTTTTCATAGATCACTTGAAGGGAGGTGACTGCTCATTTTGTCGCGACTTAAAAGTAGACTCTAGAGGATTGGGAATTCTTCAGTTGAGTATTAAGATTATTCGTATTCGAAAAGTATGTCGTACAGTCAGTGACTTTTTCATAGATCATGTAAAGGAAGGTGACTGCTAATTTTGTCGCGACTTAAAACTTAACGCCAGAGGATTGAGAGGTTTTCAGTTAAATACCAAGATTGTTCGCACCCAAAGTCTATGTCGTAATTGATGTACAGTCAACGGCTTTTTCATAGTTCACGCAAAGAAAGGCGACTGCTCGTTTTCTCGTGACTTAAGACTAGACTCCAGAGGATCGGGTGTTCTTCAGTTAAATTCTAAAATCATTCGCAGCCGAAAAGTATGCCGAAAGTGATGTACAGTGAGCGACTTTTTTTTTAGGTTACGTTCAAAACGGAGGCTTCTCATTTTGTTGGGACTAAGACCTAGACTCTCGTGGATTAGGTGCTCTTCAATTAAATACTAAGACAATTTGTAGCCGAAAAGTATGCCGAAGTGATGTACAGTGAGCGACTTTTTCATAGATCACTTAAAAGAGCCGACTGCTTCTTTTATCGAGACTTAAAACTAGGCCCCAGAGAATTGGGAGTTCTTTAATTAAATACTAAGATCATTTGTAGCCGGAAAGTATGCTGAAAATGATGTACAGTGGGCGACTTTTTATAGGTCACTTTAAAAAAAAGGTTTTTTTATTCTGCCGCGACTTGGACGTAGACTCTAATGCAGGGGATTTTCTTCAGTCATGGTACTTCTGGCTGAAATGCAGAAGCCATTAGTCGTTCACGTTGTGCAGTGAGCAACTTTTTCATAGGTCACTTACGGAAAGGCGGCTATCTACTCTGTCGAGACCTAGAAGTGGACTCTAGTGGATTGTTGTTTCTTAAGTCTCAAAAGGAGATCTTTAAAATGGCCCTCCAGAGTCCTGGGCTCCTTTAAACTGCTGCTTTTCACCATTTTCATGTTAGACCCTCCAAAAGGCAAAATCATGTACCTCCCTCGATGAACAGTGGATATTCCTACAGAGTCCTCATCTAATCATAACTTGACAACCTTCAGAGTCCCCCTTGAATCCATGTTCCAGTTTCAAACGAGAGTCCATGTCACACAAGCATGATGTCATCAACAACTCGCACCCAATCCAATGGCTGCGTCGCGGAGTGTACACCTCGCCGGCAGCTTGGGGGAATATCGTGTGCTCTATAATCTCAATTTAAAATGGATCACGGTCACGGTGGTGGAACGAAGTGCACATGTGTATGCACTGCACAGCAGCAGCTTATTGCCTGCGAAGCCTTTGGCGTTAGCCTTCACAGAACTGTCCAATTGCAGAGCCCACTATCACAGTAGCTACATCAACATTGTTGTCGTCCCCGGTCTCACTCCGTAGTGGACCATGGCTCATTTGCAGTCATCGCCGCCGCCTATTGTTGCCAGAGACCGATGCTGCCTTCCGCACGCTGTGTGCCACAATGTCACGGGTGCCTGTGCATGTGGATGGCGCAAACTGTTGCGACTGCACCTCGATTTGAATGCGGCAGGACGGGGCAGCGCTGCCACACTTTTTCACCGCCTATTCAGGGCTTTCGGGGCTAAACACTCGCTCACACATTCGCACAGTCAACGTGGGGACTTGCATCTCGTGGCATTCACAGCACTCCCCGGCAGGGGAGGGGTGGCAAAGGCGCTTTAATGGACATGGAAATCGTGCCTGAGAGACATTTCTCCGTCTACTCACGCCCGGTGTGGTGTAGGCTGCTGACCCTGGTTAGGAGAGCTGTGTCCACACACGTACCTACATCGATGCATCCCCGTTCCATTGTTCGTGACGATTACTTCATGGACTTACACCAGATACGCTCGCCCGTACACCGTAGCCGTGGCTGTGGCCCATCTCCGATGTGCACCTTGTCCCTGTTGCTTCGATTGGCTTTTCAGCTCCGCGCTCGCTCCACGCCGTGAATGTATTATACTCGCCTATCGCCCCCAGCAATCTCCCATTGGGACCCAGGCAAAGGCAGCCACTATTGACACAGAACCTCGACCTTTCCATACCCGGAGAGGCAGATCCGATTGGGATTTTCTATCGTGTCCCGAGACGAGGCAAGGGGGACACACTCTGGGATGATTAACCGGTGATGTGGATGATCCTGAAGCCCTGGCAAAAATGTATCTTTTGTGTCGCTCCCCTGACACGAGATGCCGTGTGGGGGTGGGTAACCTTTTGCGGTGGCATTCTTGAAAAGGATGCCTCACTCGTGAGTGGGTGCGACGAGGGGAAGGCAAAATGAATCCGAAAGGTTAAAGGAATCAATCTCGAGCTATGCGGATGAAAAGATGACGAGTAGATTAATGCTCGTGAGCAGCAATTGGTTCAGAGAAACTCCACTCCACTGGCTTCGTTGTGATCTCTCGCCTCAGCTGCTTGGCATTTCGCATTGCCCACGTGAACTTTGAAAAGAATAAGTGAGTCGTTCCTAAATGGAGACTGAAGCGAAGTCTGATCTATGGAACGGCGAATGGTGCCGTCGGTCGGGGGTTGGTGCTGGTGTTGAAAGGCTTGAGCGGTTCGTCGAAGGTCAGGCGATGTTCGTTTGTGGCCCGAAGCAGTCGTGCTGTGACTGCGAGTATCTGAGAGCATGTAAATTCGATTGATGCCTGAGGTTTCTCCTTTCATTAGGGAGCGGATGATGGCGGTTCGCTTGTCAGGCAGAGAGTGGGGGTTTCTGGGAGAAGGTCAGGAGGATCAGTGAATCGCTTTAGGTACCAGATGATGCCTGCCACAAAAATTGTCTGAAAATTAAAGACAATGCGGACCTTGGAGTGTATTTGTTGAAGCCGATGCGATAAGAGATCACTTTTTGAACGTCTCAGGTCAAAGCAAAGATTTGGATTATATTCAAGGGGAGCAAATACACGATCGGTTTCTTCTTGAGTTTTGAGGATACGCCGCCATGGACGACAAATGCTTAACACTTTCCAAGCTGGACAGTCTTCTCTTTGAATGTCAACTAGCTAAGGGAAATCCTCGGCAATGGAGGCAGACATTTTATATAATCAACGGGGTAACTTCCACTGAACTTGCTTGAAATTTGGATCATTTTCGAAAGAGAAGTGGCTTTATAGTGAAAAGGGGGAGACGTCGCTTCTGTGAACCACTGAAGAAAACTCTACTCCGCACTTAACGATTCTTTTAAACTATTCTTCTTCATATTTGTGTTTGCCTAGTAATGACTAATATTTCTGCTGTATTTTCTAGATATTTTGCAACAAAATGCTATCAAAATCCTCTCCACTTCATCATGTCATGCGACAAAGTAGGATCTTTGGAACTTTACTTCAAAACGATCAATTAGGACACTCTCGTCACAAAGTTTTAACTCATTTCGCTTCTAAAATGAATTCCCTATCCATTTCGATATCCCACATTCTTCAGGGGATAGAGTCAAAGAAGCCCTTAACTACTTCCCCGGTTAGCTACTACTGGAGAGGCTGAGTTTGCGGTCCATACCTGACGGACTAAGTGATCTTCCAGACTACATCCACATCCACATCTACAACCTGCTTCGAGGTTGTAACTTCCCTTCCATTCAAGGCAAGTCCAAATATCCGCCGCCGAAGTTTCTTTTTTTTAAGGTGCCATGAACCAGCTCTGGTGGGCGCCGTGGCGTAGTGGGTAGGTGCGTCGACTCCTACGCTCGATGTCTAAGGTTCGAATCTCGAAAAAAAACATCAAACATTTTTTCACGGCTCCACCTCTTTCGAGTCACTGACAATGCTCAAAGAGTATAACTGTCTAGAAAAAGCTTCTCAATTTCGCCGTTCGGAGTCGGCATTAAACTGTAGGTGCCCTCCACTCGTGAGAGAACGATAGCATGCACAACACGAGTGGTTGCTGAGAAGCTAGGCCCAGGTCCACCTCGGACTGCAGCGCCGCCATTATTATTATTATTATTATGAATCAGCTCTGAACTTCAAATAAAACGTGTCTTCAAACCTCTGCCAGCTGTTCCTTGCGGCGCACTTCAAGTTGGTTAAGGTCTCTCGGTCTACTCTTTCTGCGTTCTGGCGCTCCATTCGCTTCACATTGCCAAGGCACCTTATGGGTTGGATCCGTAGGCGTCTGAACATATCAAAATCACTGCACAGGACTGACTATTGACAAAGTTTGCCAGTTCAGGTGTTGATCTACAGATTTTGCCTGTCAGCGTCTACTGATCAATCGTTTTCACCTTCAGCGACTTATCCTCTGGCCTTTTCCTGCGAAAACACAGCGCAACAGAGGACTGAGACGACAACATTGTTGAGCTTTTGTAATCAGTTTTGTGTTGGAGAAGCAGATGAATGCCTTGCAAGTTAACGATTTGGTGGGCTTAAGCGCGACTTTGTCTGAGAAATGCTTTAAGAAAAAAAAAGAATTGGACCAAAATTCAAACAGATTTTCATGTGACAAGTTGGTAACTTGATCATCCCCGTCCTGCTGTACGGCGCAGAGGCATGGACAATATTCAAAGCGGATGAAAAGTCGCTTGGTCTTTTCGAGAGAACAATTTTGCGCGCGATCTTTGGTCCTGCTTACGTTGATGGCATTTGAAGGAGAAGCTTCAACCATGAACTACGAGTATATGGGCTATACAGCAGCATGAGTCTAGCCAGACGTCTACGGACCCAACGCCTAAGATGGCTGAGCCATGTAGAGCGTATGGACAACTTAGCTCCGGCCCGAAGAGTCTTCGACTCTGAGCCTGTGGGACAACGCAACAGAGGACGTCCACGAATAAGGTGGCGCACACAATTCGAGGAGGACCTCGGCCGGCTTGGTGTGCGAAACTGGAGACAGCTGGCGAAAGATCGTGGTGGCTGGAGAGGCATGTTGAGTGAGGTTTAGGTCCACGTCGGACTGTAGCGCCCTAAGAAGAAGAACAAGAAGAAGTTGGTAACTATGTCTTTCAAAACTCGAAAGTTCTCCACACTCAAATTCGGGCGCCAAAAGAGGCCTAAAAATTCAAGATTTGAAGTTACTCTAGGGAATGTGATCGCTGCCAAAAAATAGCAAAATTAGTGTAATACGTGGCGTAGTGGGTAGGTGTATCGACACCTACGCTCGATGTCTAAGGTTCGAATCTCGAAAAGACACCTAATATTTTTTCACGGCTCCACCTCTTTCGAGTCACTGACAATGCTCAAAGAGTAAAACTATCTAGAAAAAGCTTCTCAATCTCGCCGTTCGAAGTCGGCTTTAAGCCATAGGTCCCCTCCACTCGTGAGAGAACAATAGCACGCACAATATGAGCGGTTGCTGAGAAGTTAGGCCCAGGTCCACCTCGGACAGTAGCGCCGCCATTCTTAGTGTAATCCCTCCTTACAACCACGTAGGTTCACTTAAAAAAAAACACGTAGAGCTACAAAACAGACGCTGTTAAGTCGTACTTTGAAGAACTTAGACTCTTCTTTTGTTTATAGAATGATCTCTCTGTTGATTGTTGATAGATATGGTAGAAGTTGAGGTATAGGCCTAAAACCCCTGTCCCGCATGTCCCAAGAACAAGTTGATTTAAAATTAGTCGTAGTGCTTTCACCTGAACCATAAGTCAGTCATGCTCTGTTAAAGAAAGCAATGAACCAATCCAGTCCTTTCAGTCATGTTCATTGTTTCACCGAGCTGCCGGGTGGAAACTGAGCCAGAAACCCCCGAGCACTTTCTGTGCAATTGTCCGGCTCTAGCTAGAGTCAGACAACGCACTCTGGGCAAAACCTTCTTCAACACCCCTAATAATCTCTCAGAAGCAAACATTCGTAGTCTGCTAGGCTTCATAAATTCAACAAAGTGGTTTCAAAATTAGGCTAATCTGAGTGAATATACACTCCTTTTCACCCCCATCTCACAAATTAGGTATACCATAGGATGTGGTATCAAAACGGCGCTTTCATGGCGCTAATTGGGTGCGAAAACAGGATCTGTATGTCCAACGCCACTTTTACCTACCTACGAGTACCTACCCTTCACCGAGCTAGTCCACAAAATGTGTGATATTTTGGAGCATAGCTTAATGTAGACTTGACGCCATTTTGTACTTCAGTTGTAGGTAGGTGGTAGGGTGCCCTTGCGACTGGGTCGCAGCTCACTTAGACCAACACCTGGGCCCATTGTGCCCAGTTGCAACTCACATTTATCAAATGGAGTGGAATCCTGAAAGAGAAAGAGAAAATGGGTTTAAAAATAGTCGAGCTCCTATTGCTTACCTGGGAGAATTGTCGTCTTGTCTCTTATATACCCTTTGTGATAAACTGTCCAAACATTTATATTTGTCCGCTTCGATTACTTTGTCTCCTCAAAATAAAACATCCTGTAGTTTTCAGTCTTCAAAAATGTACGGAAGAACAGATTAGAACTAGCCATGACCCCATTCCTCATGCGATTAACCGTGGAAACATGTCCCTTCACTTCGTACAGCACTTACACTTTTTTCTCTTCAAAATAAAACACCCTTTATTTTTTTAAGTCTTCAAAATTCTAGAGAATGACGGTCTGAAAAACATAAGCCATGAGCCCATATCTCATGCGATAAACCATCGAAACATTTCCCTTATCGCTTCGCACAAAGCTTACACTTCCTAGTCTCTTAAAAAAACACCCTTTAATTTTTGGTCTGCGACATACAGAGAAGGACAGTGTAAAAAAAAAACACGAACCATGACCCTAGTCCTCATGCGATAAACTGTTCAAACATATCTGTCCGCTTCGTACAACGCTTACACTCCTTTATCTTTTCATGAAATACCCTGTAATTTTCACTCTTCAAAATAATAAAAAATGACGGTCTTAAAACCACAAGCATCGAACGCCTTCTTCATGCGACAAACCGTCCGTTGTCGCTTCGCACAAAGCTTACACTTCCTGGTCTCTTCAAAATAAAACAACCTATAATTTGCAGTCTTCAACATACAAGGAAGGACAGTCCAAAAAAGTAGAAGTCATGACCCCATTCCTCTTGTGATAAACCATCGAAACATGTCTGCCCGCTCCGTATAGCGCTTACACTTTGTCTCTTCAAAATTAAAACACCCTTTAATTTTCAGCCCCGAAAACTATAGAAAATTACGGTCTAAAAAACAGAAACCATGGGGGGCATGGTTGATCCTGATGCGATAAACTTTCGAAACATGTCCGTTGTCGCTTCGTAAAACGTTCACACCCTTTTGTCTCTTGAAAATAAAACACCCTGTCATCTTCAGTCTTCAAAATTAGGCGGAAGGGCAGTCTAAAAACCACAAGTCATGACCCCATTCCTCATGCCATAAACTGTGCCAACATATCAGTCCGCTTCGTACGCGCGTACACTCCTTTTTCTCATCAAAATAAAACACCCTTTAATTTTCAGTCTTCAACATCATAGTTTATTTCATTTATTTTCCATTTAAATTGATTTTTAGTGATTCTCGTCTTAACTACTCAATATTAATTACATTTCTCTTCACATACATATACATCTACGGTAACTAGACAACTCCCCATCTATACATCTTACAAAACAATCGATTCGGTTAATATCATACACAAAAGATACAAAAAAAAACAATACGATAGATGAAAGGTCGAGAGGAAGGATGCATTCATGTTCTGTGTTAATTACAAAATTTGGCAGCAAACGCGCATCCCATGCAAGTGAATGTATCTGCTCTGCGTTGTGTATCTGTGAGATGTGTTAGTTGATCGGGCGCCAGAGGGGTGGCCCTCTGTAAGTTCCATGTGATTGAAAAAATTCGTTTGCGATTTCAAAGGAATCACACGTGAACAGTAACAATTCGATTTTATTGCGAACAAATTATGACCGTCGGCAGAAACATCCACGAGACTATGAAATTCGACAATAAATCCCTTTGTTGAAGGCTTAGACCCTATTCTTTGCCGTTTTTTAACGAGTCTCTTCAGCGGGGTGCTCCTGCTTTTGGGACACCCTAGAGCGCTGTTTGTCAAGTCGCTCGGCTGTTGTTCGGGCACAGAAGACATAAATCCACCGACAGGCTGTCGCGTGTTGATGGCAGTTTGAGGGCTGTTTGAAAATTCAGAGTTTCATCGCTAGATTGCTTCGGAGATACATAACTTAATGACTACAACGTCATTGTAAAGTAAAACTCACTTAAAAAGAGACAAGACGAAAGAATGTTATTTTACGGGCGTTTAATTGATCGTTAAGTGCTTGTGCTGTCTTGATGGCGGAATTGCCGGCTTTTCCTTGCGGAGGCTCTGCGGAGGCGAATTGGGACTGAACTGGGGTTCGGTTGTGAATGGGGCCTAGTTGGGTTACAACTGGAGACTGTAAACATTTCAAATTCATACGAAAAAACACCCTATTCTCCTGGGGAACAAAAAACATCCCACAAAAGACAGCACAAACACTTAAAATTAAAAAAAAAATGATTTTAAAAATATTTAAGGATTTTCTTATTTTTTTTTTTACATAATGAACGTGTAATGTGTGGTGTATATATTTAATTCGTATCGTATAGGGCACATGTAAAGCTTTATAATCTACAGTAAATTAAATCTCTCATCTTAGATACTTAGATACTATTTTTTTCTTTTTTTTATATTTTATTTATAAACTTAAGTAGTGTTAAGATAAAACTTTACTTTAATTTATTTTCAAATGAAACAATGTCTGAGCTGTCACTCACTCACGCGCTCGCATCCACTCACTCACCCATGCACACACACACGCACACACGCTCAGATCTACAGGAAGTTCGTTTGTAGAGAGGAAAAACTTAAAAAAATAAAAATAAACCACGTTCGTACGAGGGGTTAGTCAAGAGGGATAAACTTAAAATCTAACACACACGCAATAGATTTGAAAGAAAAAATAAAAGGAAAAGAAAATATTTATAAAAAAAAAATAGAAAAATTTTGGTTTCATCTCTTAGCAGGCCGCCGCCGGCATCGCATCGTCGTCCTCAGTGATATCTGTCGTTCATCGATCGATGCTAGTCCAAAGCTCGGGGCTAGACGTACGCCTGCGCTCGGGAACGGGGCTCCTTGCCCTGCAGTCGTTCCACGAAATTCCTCCAACTGACCATTGTCTTGCCGGAGTACAGCCACACACTTGACGTTACCCCGACCAGCATCGAGCAGAGATACTTTACCATGTAGATCTGAAAGATGGGCCGTGCCTCCTCGGCGGTGTTACGCACCAGCGGGCATGGTATCGAGAAGCCTTTGCACTTATCACGATTCCACTGAATCATCCAATCGTCAAAGTTGTAGTACTCGTAGAAGAGGCAGCCCAAGAAGCCGAGTGCCGGCAGAATGAACAGTCCGCTGAAGAAGCCGATGCGAAGCATCAGACGCTCCAGTTTATCAGTGCGCTTGCCATCGGTCTTCATCACGGTGCGTATGCGGAAGAGAGATACGAATCCGGCGAGGAGGAAGAGCGCTCCGATGCAGAGATAAATGCATAGCGGTAGGATGAGGAAGACGCCCAGCGAATGGGTGTCCAGCTGGCCGACGAAGCACACACCGGAGAGGATGTCACCTGAAATGAAAAAGGGAGAAACAGTTGAAATTAGTTGAAATTTGCTGCGATGCTGTGGAAGGAATGTGAAAATGTGAGAATGCGGGGGGGCAAGTTGTGTTGAAGGCGATGTCGTTGACGTCGGTGCAGGCAGATGGAGGCTGACAAGAATGTCAGGGGCTTCCCAGTGCCGTCAGGATTTTATTCAGTTTCGAGTTATTGCATCGCCTCGGTGGGCATTAGGAGAGCAAGAGCAAGAGAGAAAAGAGAGGAGCAAGAAGTGAACTTGCACGCTTGGTTCTACCATCTGTTGGGGGTCTGCTGGATGCCATCCAAAGAGAAAGTGTCGGACAAGGTGTGGCAGCACGATGAACCTTCGTTGCTCTAACTGCGCCTCTCCTACGCGAGGGACGGCCAAAAATTACTTCTCCTGACAACGGAAGCAAGAACGACGTCCGTTGCAAGCATGACGTCGTGGTCGAGACAGTGCCAGAGCCAGAGTTAGAGTCAGAGCTAAAACCAGAGCTCGAGATAGAGACAGGCTCGAGACCGTGCCGGAGCTCGAGACAGAGGCAGAGCGAGGGTTCGAGACGGAGCCAGAGCCAGAGATAGAGATAGAGCCAGAGCCAGAGCCAGAGCTCGAGACAGAGCTCGAGACAGAGCTCGAGACAGAGCCAGAGCCAGAGCCAGTGCCAGAGCAAGAGCAAGAGCTCGAGACAGAGACAGCGCTAGAGACAGAGCCAGAGCTCGAGACATAGCCAGAGCCAGAGCCACAGCCAGAGCTCGAAACAGAGCCACAGCCAGAGCTAGAGACAGAACCAGAACCAGAGCCAGAGCCAGGGCCAGAGCCAGAGCCAGAGCCAGAGCCGGTGCCAGTGCTAGTGCCAGAGCAAGAGCAAGAGCTCGAGACAGAGACAGCGCTAGAGACAGAGCCAGAGCTCGAGGCATAGCCAGAGCCAGAGCCACAGCCAGAGGTCGAGACAGAGCCAAAGCCAGAGCCAGAGATCGAGACAGAGACAGAGCTCGGGACAGAATCAGAGCCAGAGCTCGACACTGAGCCCGAGCACGAGACAGAACTCGAGCCAGGACCAAAGCCGGAGCTCGAGAAAGAGCTCGAGACAGAGCTCGAGACAGAGACAGAGCTCAAGACAGAACCAGAGCTCGAGACTGAACTAGAGCTCGAAACAGAAACAGAGACAGAGCCAGAGCCAGAGCCATAGCTCGAGACAGAACCAGAGCCGAGACAGAGCCGGAGCTCGAGACAGAGCCAGAGTTCGAGACAGAGTCGGAGCCGGAGCTCGAGACAGAACCAGAGCCAGAGCCAGAGCTGGAGACAGAGCCGAAGTCGGAGCTCGAGACAGAACCAGAGCCAGAGCTCGAGACAGTGCCAGAGCTCGAGACAGTGCCAGAGCCAGAGCTCGAGACAGAGCCAGAGCCAGAGCTAGAGACAGAACCAGAGCTCGAGACAGAGCCGGAGCTCGAGACAGAGCCAGAGCCAAAGCCAGAGCCAGAGCTCTAGATAGAGCCAGAACCAGAGCTCGAGATAGAACCAGAGTCAGAGCTCGAAACAGAGCCAGAGCGAAGTCCGTTGCAAGAACGACGTCCGTTGCCGTTGAGTGACACAAAAATCAAGCGACGCTTCAAAAATTAGTTCTACCTCCCACCAGAGGTCACCGAATGAGGAGATTCCGGACTTCTGTGATGCCTTTTGACCAATCCATGGAGTCGCCGTCTCAAAATCGACGTCGTCAACTGAAATTCCTAAGCTTACACGTGCATCCATGCATCATGTGCGCACTCCCGCTGGGCATCACTTGACCGCAGTCACTAAGAACAAGGAAGTGCCTCACAATCTCCTTTACGATACCAATCACCTGCCAACAATCAAAACCGCCGAACAACTTTCAACGGCAACCCACAGCTGTGTGCCAAGTTAAGTGATCAACCCCAAAACCGAGGTTGGCGCCGATCCCCGCGGCAAGGAGCGGTTATTGAATCGAATGGCTTCGGATGTTCTATTTGCTTATCGACTCCGCCGGATAATGCCACAGCCATCGCCTCATTAATCTGCGGACCTTGCAATTTAATTTTATTGTTGACTTTAACGATTGCATCTTCGACGATGGATTATGGTCCCTGACGCTGCTGCCACTGGGCTGTGTACTTACAGATTCCATTATCGTTCAATTTAAGCGGTTGCGACGGGTTTTTGTGGCGGTGGTGGTGGTGGTCGCATGGCAGGAGGCTGTCTTAACAAGTGAAAGGCTAATTGACTGGAGGAAATGCGGTCACTCCCTTCGGGTGGTCGTAGAATGTGATCTCTTCAATTTCCGTTTGATGTTTGACTTGGAAATTTTATCGACTTGTGAGTCGGGGAGTCAAGGCGGCGCACATAAGTCGAGAGGGACGTCGGCCGGGTTGATGTGCCAAACTGGAGACAGCTGGCGAGAGATCGTGCCGGCTGGAGAGGCATGTTAGGTGAGGCCCAGGTCCACTTCGGACTTTAGCGCCCTAAGAAGAATAGAAGAAGAAGAGTCGAGGAGTCGTCAATCGTCGGATGTGGAGTGGGGTTTGATTGATTCCAGGCAGCAAGCGATGTCATGTTGCCTTTTCGAGACGGAGCTAGAGCTCAAGACAGAGCCAGAGCTCGAGACAGAGCCAAAGCCGGAGCTCGAGACAGAGCCAGAGCTCGAGACAGAGCCAAAGCCAGAGCTCGAGATAGAACCAGAGTCAGAGCTCGAAACAGAGCCAGAGCGACGTCTGTTGCAAGAACGACGTCCGTTGCCGTGGTGTGGCGAAAAGTTAGGCGTCGCTTCAAAAATGAGTTCTAACTCCCACCAGAGGTCACCGAATGAGGAAATTCCGGGTTTCTGTGATGCCTTCTGACTAATCCATAGAGTCGCCGTCTCAAAATCAACGCCATCGCGAACTGGTTATGGAAAATGACCGGAAACCTGGCACTCACTCACTTCTGGTCACAAAACGTAACTTTTGTCCATTTTCCGAATCCCCTTCCGACCAGAACCCCTTTCTCTGTCAGGAGTCAAGCTCCTACACTCCTCCTACCTCCCTTGAAGCCGATTCACCACACTGCCCTGACCACTTCAATAATTGCACAAAACTTCAAGCTCTCCCTGCTCCCGAAGAGAGCCCCAAAAGCTCTTTCAAAAACTTTTCGAAAAACCAACTCCAAACCATTTCCAAGCAATTTTATGAAAATTAAGAACCCATTTGAAACTATTTTAAGCGCCATCCCCTGTCCTGCGGTGGGATTTTAATTATTCCTCGCATTCCTTGGCAGGGCAAGGCTGATTTAGTATTCCTCCCCCTTCCCAAACCCCTTCCTCACTCCGCAAAAGGGCATGTAACCAAATGAAAGGACATCATTGTGTCGCCTGGTACTTAACTCCTTTCCGCCACCGAACGGTGAGCTGGGCCACAACAAAAAAGGATTAACCCCCTCCTCCGTTATGGTCGACACATATTTCACAAGAACAAAATCCCTCGCAGATGAGGTGGGGGAGGGTGAGTACAGGAGGCGACATATTTTTTTATGGCCGACAGTAACGAAGTGGAGGTTGATGTATTCCATTACACAAACAACTCGCTTAGATGGCTTCTCTTGGGATTCGTTTTGGGTTTTTGTTTCGTTTCGTTGTTGTTGTTGCTTTGGGTTTTGCTTACATAAGCCTGTTAAACGATTAGAGGAGGCGAACAGAGGACACGCACACAACAAAAGATGAAAAACGGACTTTTGGTTAATTTAACGATGGCCATGAGAAAGGAAACGATGGAGCCTTGATGGCTTGCTCTGATGAATGTGATGGCACTCGGTGATGGGGATGAAAGGCGTCTGGCGCGGATGTTGAGGTAGGAGACGCCTGACATGAATCAACGAGCAATCACGTCTAATGGCTGAGAAGTCTGAAGGAAATCAGAGCGAATGGAGGCGCTTTTGTGAAAAAGGATTAATGGCCCATTACCTGAGTGTTGAGGTAATTGTTGCTGTTGAAGGGAGTTTTTGTTATCAACGAGTTTGAGCCGTTAAATCTGTTGTTGGAGCTTCCAATTTGTACTGAGAGACCAGCTTAGGAGGCGTGTACTTAAGTTTGAACTGAGAATGGGTCAGAAGACCGTGAGAGTAAGTCCCTCTTTTTCGTTTTGTATCTCGGTTGTCTCGCTTATCTCATTCTCTCCCTTCTGAGATTCACTTTATTTCTCACAGTTCCCACAAATTGTGTCCCAAGACAAACTGCAAACGATCTCAGGAAGTCGCAGGGCAACTTTGCTGGTCAAACGATATCTCATCATCCACGTTCGATGATCAACAATGCTCCGTTCTGTAGCCCTATGCAAACTAGACTCCAATTTTCGTCGAATTTTTCTACTTTAGTCACAAGCAAGATTCAACCACGAACTGTACTGCTGTACAGCGACATGAGCCTACCCAAGTGCCTACAGATTCAACGCCTAAGATGGCTAGGCCATGTAGAGCGCATTTACAACTTAGCTCCCGACCCAAAGAGTCTTCGACTTTAAACCAAGGGACAACGCATCAGACGACGTTCACGTCTAAGGGCCGTACCCTTCGGACGTCATTCCTGGCAAAGCACCTCTCTATCTCCTCGATCGCGTGTTTCTCATACTCTTTCTATTTCTTCCTGAGGTCTCATTTATTCGTAGAGCTCACAAACTGCTCTCGTAGTGCGATTCAGCGCTACTCTGTTCGTTGAGTCTTCTTGCGTCAATCTGTTCGTTGAGTCTTCTGGTGTCACTCTGTCCGTTGAGTTTTCTGTCGTAACTCTGTTCATTGAGTCTTCTGTCGTAACTCTGTTCGTTGAGTCTTCTGGCGTTACTCTGTTCGTTAAGTTTTCTGGCGTCACTCCGTTCGTTGAGTCTTCTGGCGTCACTCTGTTCGTTGAGTCCTGAGGCGTTAATCTGTTCGTTGAGTCCTGAGGCGTTAATCTGTTCGTTGAGTCTTCTGGCGTTACTCCGTTCGTTAAGTTTTCTGGCGTCACTCCGTTCGTTGAGTCTTCTGGCGTCACTCTGTTCGTTGAGTCCTGAGGCGTTAATCTGTTCGTTGAGTCTTCTGGCGTTACTCCGTTCGTTAAGTTTTCTGGCGTCACTCCGTTCGTTGAGTCTTCTGGCGTAACTCTGTTCGTTGAGTCTTCTAGATTTTGGCTAACTGAGTCGCTTCGAGAGGACAAACAGGGACCCTGTGGTTTTTCACTCCGAATCCAGAGCTGCTTAATCTCTATAGAGGGAGGATCTTGCTAGAACTCTTCTCTATCAATTCAATAGAAGAGTTTCGGTTCCAAGATTTTAATCTCCACCCATGTGCCCTTTCTGAGAACTAAAGACGAAACAATGTTCTTTTCTCGATTACAGGACGTATCAGAACAATGACAGCAGTCTTTCGTTGCTACGGCAAAGCCCCCAAGAGTCAGCATCTAATCTGATCGCATCGCATCTGTAGATTTATGGAACGACAACAAATCACTGACAAAACCCTCAGATAAAATCTGCACTTTTAACGATGCCATCAAGTCGAACCGACATAACCCCCTGGAGTCGCTTCACAAATCCGCCAAACTAAACGCTCCAAACTCCCGTTGCGCTCGGCCCTAAACCACTAGATTAACAATCTGGACAGATAATCCCCGAGAAAAGCCATTAAACCGAGGAAAACCCATAAAACTCCAAGAAGGCAACAAAACCTCGAAAAATATTCAAGCAGAATGCATTCAAGATACGGTGACAATTCGAGTATCTCTTTGAGATCACATAACGCACGGGTACAGCGATGCGTAGGTGAGGGCGAGCCACTCCCAAAGCACCCATCAGTCGCGGTGACACCTTTATTTATGTGCATGCAGCCGAATGCAGCCGCATGCAGCGTGTCCTGTGTACCTCGGAACTCCCACACATGGTAAATGTGTCATGCGGAAAGACAAATCTCAAAATGAGATACATTCAGCGGCAAAGCTGCGAGAGCCGAGGCACAAAAGACTCAAAACGAAAAACTATTCTGAATAGAATTAGAAATTCATTCGTGTCTGATCCAGCGGCGGCCCACGGTTCGTGCATCTGCGGGGAGTGTGTGCGACGAACAAATAAATTCTATCCGCCAGGCCCACGAGATACATTCGGATTAGGACGTTGAATGCCCGGGAGAGCAGCAGGGGAAGGGGAAAATCCACAATCATGATGGATTGCATTCGAGTTTAATTTCGGATCGGGTGGGGGCGGTGCACGGGGATGTGCTTCCTCGCCAGGGGATTATGACTCGATTGAGATGTAGGTTGGGATTTTATTACTCCGCTTTATGCTTCCTGCAGAAGCCGACGAGATGCGATTCTTTAGGCGTTGGGTGGCGCAATCCGAATGCTTGATGAGGAATTTGCTGTTGAGAGACTTTTGGCAGAGGTAGCTTGCCTGGGAGGGGACCGCTGAGAGACGCGTCAAGTGTGATTTCAAAGGGAGCAAAGAATGCCATCATTTGGCGCTGATTGAGGGGCTGGGATGGAATTTAACGTGCAACTGTTTGGAATGAATAGTTGACAGGAAGATATTTCGATGGGTAATCTATGCGCTTGCGACGGTTAGGTCTTGGAATTAATAAATGAATAAATGACTGAACGTACAGTCACGCCAGATGATTCAACAGAGAGAGTTACGCCAGAAGACTCAACGAACAGATTTACAACAGAAGACTCAACGAACAGAGTAACGTCAAACGACTCAACGAACAGAGTAACGCCAGAGGACTCAACGAACAGAGTAACGCCAGAAGACTCAACGAACAGAGTAACGCCTCAATACTCAACGAACAGCGTTACGCCAGAAGACTCAACAAACAGAATAACGCCTCAAGACTCAACGAACAGAGTAACGCCAGAAGACTCAACGAACAGAGTGACGCCAGAAAACTCAACGAACAGAGTAACGCCAGAAGACTCAATGAACAGAGTTACGCCAGAAGACTCAACGAACAGAGTGACGCCAGAAGACTCAACGAACAGAGTAACGTCAGAGGACTCAACGAACAGAGTAACGCCTCAAGACTCAACGAACAGAGTAACGTCAGAGGACTCAACGAACAGAGTTCACGGAAAGTAGCTCCAGAAGACTCAACTGGTCGTCTCATTGCCACTCACCAAGTCAGGCTTCGACAAGACTCTTCCCCCTTTGACTGTTTCAAAATGCGACATCCAGAGTCACCCTGCACTCTGTTGCCCTATTCCTTAATGCCCGTCTTGTGCATCATTTCCATCTACGGGCTGTCATCAGAACTAAACCAGAAGCGCCTCTTAATCAAAGGCGGCTGTCTGAGAGAAACCGCCGATAATTGAAACGTCGCTATTGTTCCTTGAATGTGTCGTGGCCAGGACTTCACGGCGCCACCGTTCACCGCAAGAAACCCTCGTTTCTGTGCCACGACGTGAACATGTACTCTGACAACGGTCTTCCCCGACTCACATGCCACCATGTTCACGTGTCGGAGTGGCAGAGATTTATCATTTCACCAAGCCCTTGCGACGTGGCTCATGTCAAGCTGCCATCTAAGCCTCTGCCTAAGCCCCGCACGCTCCATGCAAATTCATAAGCAGATGCCACTCTCCTGCTATCTAACACGATGTCGCGCACCTCCCCGCGCCGAACTGAACTTAATTAAGGCGCGGAACGGAAAGAACAGCGAAGACAATCGATAAGGCATCTCGACCGGGCGCACACCCGCCGCAGCTGCTCTCGCGGAGTCACCCCCCAGCCGAGGGCATTGTTTTGATCCCTTATCGGAGGCTCGTAAAAAGGCGCTTTTTATGGTTTCATTACACCAGCGACAGTGCAGCGCGTACCCCCGGCACTTGCCTCTGCCGCCCCGGGCAACGTGTTCACTGTCGTTTGACATTTTTACTAAGTGAACTACTTAGACCGGCATTATCGTGTGGACCGCCGCAAGGCGGGCGAAGTCGTAAAGCCGGAGTCGTAAAACCATGCCGGCGGTGTCGTGCGGGGAAAAGTCGGCCCAATTTCCGAGAACAGTGCGCAGTTCCGTTGAACGGGAGGCCAGTCGCCTCCTCGGCTGTTCTGGCACTCTAATTAAACAATCGCGTCAGGTGTCACGGTGTCAGAGTGTCAGTGGCAACAACAGCAAAATTCACTCTGCTTCCGACATCTGTGTGCGGCCGTGCTTAGGCTCCCGTGAGGCTGCAAATTGCATCTCAACTCCGGCCGAGGAGACAGCTTTCGTGTGTGTCCGGATGACAAACGACCCCGAGAAGCTGTGGGAATGTCAGGGATTCTCTGTGACAGAACCGGATGAGCACATGGCCTTTGGGAAATCGAGGATACACACACGCACACGCACACGAACCCGGCTCCCTGATGCATCATCAATCACGGGGCGGTTTAATGAGCCCGGATGGTGGGTGGGCGGCGGGGGGGATTATGTACCATCTCGTGTGTGTGTTTGCGTCGAATGACTTTGGCTAATTTTAAGTGCAGAGGGCTTGGCAATTTGACTCTCTGTTTTCTTGTTTAATGAGCAATGAACCGTCGCGCCGGGGTGGGGGCAAGCAACTTTTTATGACGCACCATAATTCCGTGATAAGCGATATCTGCCACGGAGAATATGGTTACGGGGCATGTGTGGGCTTAGGCATGATAAAAGTTTTTTTTCTTTTTAATGCCCCCTGACATACAGAGCTGGGGGCTTTGCTTTCGTGCTGGGGGAGGGGGCTTAAGTACATGAGTTGATGTCATTTCGACCGAAGTGGGACGTGTGTTGTGACGGAGGGCAAACGAACAGAGGCTCGCGAAGGAAGCGGATGCTTGTACAGATTGCAGGGGAGTTTTTTTTTGGAGTCAAATCAGGTCAGTGGCGAGTTGTTCAAGGCGGGGCACTGTTTGTGGCGACATCTGTGAGTTGGAAAAACGTGGAGGTTGTGATAGGCGGAGAGTGGTTTGTGTCTGGGGTTGAGAGGGAGTTTTTTGAATCATCGACGGGTGGGAATTTGGTCCCCTCCTCAATTTGGATGAAGTCAAAATAGCTTGGGACTGATTTCAAAGAAAGTTGACGGACTGCTTTTCGAACAGAAAATTAATTCCTGAAGGTTCTTGTTTAAAATGTTGAAATTCCCGCGAGACGAACTCGAAAACCGATTCAAATGCGTGAAGCTCCTTTAAACAGCCGGAGGTGACCTGGTTCGCTGCATGCTGCAGATCATCTGTGAGATAGGGTCGGAGGGAAGCTTACCCGAGGAGTGGAACCTTAGTATCGTTTGCCTGATTCACAAGAAAGGGGATCCCTTAGGTTAGGTTAGGTTATGGGGCTGCTAGTGGATTCACCAGCACACTCAGACCATGTTGGTCCCTTGTGATTCCCACAGTCAGACTGCTACCACTGATCGACCGCTCCAGCGATAGTGCCGTTAATTTGATCCCAACGGCAAATTGTGACTGGACCAGATTGGAAAAACTGGATAGAAGCGTATTAACTTTGCTTTCACTGGGATTCGAGCCTGGGATCCCTCTAACTTGGGGCAGGCACTTAACCAACTGCGCCATCCAGTCGTCTGAGGGGACCTCTTTGACCGGGACAACTATCGCGGGATTAATCACCTTAACATCGCGTTCAAGATCTTCTGTGCCATCTTGTGTGAGCGTCTGAAACCGATTGCCAACAACCTTGTACGTATGGTTCCCAGCCTCCAACGAAATAATTGATGTTTACATTAGAGAACGATTAGAGTTGTCTAACCCTCTAAACTCGAGCCAGTATGCATATAAATCCACCACAGGTGCCCTTCATTATCTCGTCAAAAAGATAGAAGGCGCACTTGCTTCCAAAGAAATAGCCCTATGTGCATTCCTCGGCATCGAGGGCGCTTTCGATAACACTGGCTATGACTCGATCACAAGAGCGATCAGTAGCAGAGGTATCGAAGAATCGACTAACAAATGGATCAGAGCCATGCAGGAAAGTCGTTCGATTACTTCTTCCTCCGGAGGAGTGTCGGTTTCTGTAACCACGGCAAAGGGTTGCCCACAAGGGAGGGTTCTTTTCCCCTTATTATGGTCACTAGTTATCGACAAACTGTTAGTAGATCTTCAAGGATCAGGCTACACCACAATTGGTTATGCTGCACGACACGACTATTTGCAATATAATGCAAAGTGCGCTACCGCAAGTCGTTGAATGGTGCAACGCAGAAGGTTTATCGATCAATCCCTGCAAGACCGTTCTAATGCCCTTCTCAAGGAGGACTCGATTCAACCTTGAACCCATAATAATCGGTAACACCACATTAGTTTATTCCAGCGAGGTCAAATATCTCGGAGTAATCCTGTCTTGGCATAACATGTGCCATGCGCACCTGACTCACAACAGCTCTCGAAGCTATTGTCGGGCTGTCACCTTTACCCATCTTCGTTAGGAAGATAGCTGCCACTTATGCCATTAAACTGCAGCTAGAATATCAATTCAAACCAGGTGACCTAGTGGGTCACCTGAGGATACTCAATCCCTAATAGAGACATGTTTTGTACAATGCCGGACACTATGGTCAGGCAGAACTGTTTCGGCAGGTTATTTGAAGTTGAACAATTGGACCGGGAAGACTGGTCCAATGGTGTTCCAACACTAGACCCCAGCAGTCTAGTTTGGTACACAGATGGATCAAAAATGAATTCTGGAGTCGGACCTAGTGTCTGTGGACCCAACACTGGGATCTCTGTACCTATGGGGTCTAGTCCCACTGTGTTTCAAGCCGAAACCCATGCCATTGAGATCTGCGCTAGACATAATCTTGGTAAAGGTATCAAGGGCGCAATTATACAAATCTTTTCAGATAGCCAGGCAGCACTTAAGGCTTGGTTCAGCCAAATGGACTCTAAAGCCGTCAAATGTTGCCACAATGCTCTGCAATCCCTAGCCACACATAAAAGCGTGAAACTTGGTTGGGTCTCTGGACACAAGCGGATTGCAGGTAACGAATCCGCAGACGAACTCGCTAGAGGGGATTCATAGGTACCGTACTGCAGTGTCAATTGAACAACGTCTGCAGCGCTGATTAACGAATGGGAAAACAAACTTCGCCTAGATCTCAGGTCTCAGGCAATCCAAGCGATTAATCAGACGCTATTCCTATAAGGAAATGCTCAGCTTAGATAAGGAAAGCATAAGGCTTGAAAAAACAAGGACAAGGTCAAAACAAGGAATATAGGTTTTGTCTTGAAGAAGACGATGAATCCGAGCACATTTTATGTGAATATCCGGCACTACATTGGTTAAGGAAATACTGACTTCTGTGAAATTGAAAAACTCCGCTACAAAAGATATACTATCTTTCATAAGGTAAGTTGTAAATCTTTTGGATTAACTCTAACTCGTCGATACAACAGATCTTTTTTAGGTCGCAGTGTCGCTGCCTTTACGGCAGGGTTGTACAAGAGGAAAATAAAAATGGTTCCCAACCAGGGACGTCGACAACATAACAGATCTTCACACCTCCGCAGGCCTTGAAGAAGACCTAAGAACTACTGATCAACAACAACCACCTATTCGACGACTTCAAGACCGCATATGGCAGTCTGTCAACGTCGAACGCCTGTTCCTAGTTGTGACCATTCCTACGCCAGGTACACAAGCCTCTGTGGCAACTCGAAACCTAAGTTGAAACCTATGTTTTGAGACACTTCCTCCCTTTGGCCACATGAGCCAAGATTATCTGCCTCCCCTTGGAGTTTCTCCAACCATCGAATCACTGGAGATTCAATCCAATCATCACCTAACCTCTTTTTTCAAATTCCCGCACCAACTCTTTCTGCTTGGCTTCATCATGGCGGCATGAAACCTTTTGAAATCCGACTCCTCCGTGTCTCTGAGGTCCCCCCGTCACCAAGGGCCTCTTCAATTGACACTACCTGATGGGTATTTCCCTGCACAAGTGCTTCCCACATGTCATCGCGATGAATGAATCTTCAAACAGTCGACGCATCACTCTCAGTCGTCGGCATTTATCACGTGTAACTCGATCGGTGCGGAGTGTTTTTTGTCTGCTTTTCGAATAGAAACTGGACTCCTGAAGGTGCTTGCCTAAAATGCTGAAATTCACGCGCGACGTACTCGTAATCTGAGACCGATTCAAATGCGCGAAGTCGCTGCTGAACCACATCCAACGACGCAGACAGTTTGGCTGATGCGAGATTGGCGAGGGCAATGCCTGAGTGGGGAATGAAGTGCCAAAGAGTGCTTATCGGACGGAAGAGGACGCAAATTGCTGTTGATGTGTGAATTTCCGATGACGGAAGGTTTTTTTTTTTGAGAACTGAATGAAGTTTGGACATTTTGAGTCGAGCCACGGTTGCTTTAACGGCAGACTGTCTAGAGGTTCCTCAAGGCTTTGGAATTTACCTCCAGAATAAGCTGGCTGGACTCTTGGAGGGCATGGGCCTGTGCATTCAGGATACAGTTGCTGATACCTCCCAACCTGGCAAGATGCCAGCAAACGATCCCCGGGTGAACTTGACATACAGCTTCTTTGTGGCCACCTCCAGATAGCGTCTACAGCAACAGCTTAGATGTCAACCAATGTATGCAGCGACTCCTCTGTCCAGGAGTTCAAATTAGGATCTGGCGAAAGAGCGCCTCGTCAGAAAAGATGATTTTTCGCCCAAAATCGTTGTCGAGCTGCTCTACGGCCCAAACTGCGAAGCGATAACGAAGCAGATGGGCGCGCGCCTTCCATTGCTGAGTCCATTGGATCCTGTAAGCGAAGGGGTCGCGCTTTTTTAAGAGCCTCTGACAAGGTTCGGAATGGATTGTCGAAAGGTCTAGCCTTCCAATGTGTCAACTTCAATGTAGACGCTTGAGAAACCTTGTGTCCATTCCCACCATATGAGAGTCTTCCTCAATCACAACTCAATCACAAAACCCCGCTTAGATCTCCTCCTCAATTGCATTCCCCATCCACAGCAGCTAGCCAATTTGGTGACCACCAGAGAGCATAGAGAGCGACCACATAGAGCCTAAACACCCCAACCGCCGATAAAGCGCCCACAAATGGCCCAGTCATCCGGGGAAACCGAAACCAAGATCAGTCTTTCAATTACGGCCATGAGCTGTGCAATGCGCGAGGACACCAACCGCAAACGACGAGGCGGCCGCCACCGGAGGAGTGAGCGCGCAACAACACACGGCTTCACCTTTGCCCGTTGCTTTGCAGGATTGGGGGCTCTGCTGGAAAAGGCCACCGCGCCAGTAATGAACAATCGAAACCATAAAAGGCCACAGCACTCCTTGGAGCCGATGGTACGCGCGGCATGCGGCTTCAATTTTCCCCCGCGATGAACGTCGAAATGTGGACGGCGCGGCCTCCCGCATCCTTCGCCAGCGGTGGTGGTGGTGTACCATTTCGGAATCGCGCATCGCCACGTTCGCCGAAGTTGGTTCGTTAACCCCCGGCACCAGCGATACGCCAACACCAGGCCCCGATGCAATTGTTCTTCGAAACTACTTTGAATACAAAAGACCGCAGCGCGGGCCGACGGAGGGGCCGACTTGCTTCGACAGCGACAACAACGACAACGATGACGATGGTGATGGCGATGAGGAGGATGATGATGGCTGTGACGACGTGTTCTTGCGGCTAAAGCACTTTGCCCGCGCGCGTTTGCTTCTTCGCCTCCTCCTCGACGAAGTCATGCCCGCGATGGCTTCTCGGGAAGAAGGCGGATCAGCCTGCGCGCTTGTGTGTGTGTGAGAAATTTGCATTCAATGTTCGAAGAGTTTTGGCCACAAACCGGAGGGAAACACAATGGCCAAGGCAGCCACACACACACACACAACCACCACCAGCACCACCACTTGCGGTCGAGGTGCACTTGAGTGTGTGCCCGGAATGCTCCGTACCTCTGGCTGTGAAGTGCTATAGCATATGTTGTTCGAGGTTCGTTGGACATGGAATTAAATGTTGATACACGGCGGGGGGCAGGTGGTTGCTCGGTTGGCTGCTGCTTCTCCCATGGGATCGGGGAGGCTCCGTGAATGGCGAAGATTTTCTTGTTTTCTTCTTTGTTTCTTCGCTTCCTTGTCGTTCTCCGTAAGTGCTGCTGCTGCTGCTGTTGATGCCAGTCTTCTGCTGCTCTGTGCCCGGGAGTAATTGAAGTGGTCTGGCTTGAATTTGCTTTGGAATGGATCTTTGAATGGAGTTTGTTTGCTCAAGACGCGATTGCATGAGCAAATGAAAGAGGCTTGCTGCTGCCCAACGAAAGGACTCGTTTTTCGGTTTGTTTACTCGATTTAGTGGGGTGGGGGAGAGCTCGTTGTGCTGCATGGACCTGGAAGGGAGGTCAAAGAGCAAGTGGCTTGGGAAATGAAGTTTTGCACAGCAGAAAACACAAATTGCACTCTCTGTTGATTCACTGGAGGTACATCTGTTTGGTGTGCTTGTGGCAGCAATTCCTTGCGACGGAATCTGGAAGAAGGTTGCATGCCCACGAGTCAAAGTAGACGATCTTTTGCTGGATGGATGTGCAAAGAATGGCGTTGTTCTTGGGAGTTGACTCGTTGGCCAACAGTTTTCAATGGACAATCAAATGCGGCTGGAATTGAGCCAAACAAAGGAGGGCTCTTGCTTCTGTGGGGAATAAGATCTTGAGCAGGAATTGGTCCAGTCATGGAAGGCTCTGGCTTCTGTGTGGAATACGCTCTTGGACTGGCTGGACTGGAGCCGTCCTGGCAACAGCTTCAATTGCATGTGTTATGCCTTGAGATTGTGACATTCAGACTGCGCTTAATTCGAAGCAATTTCAAAGGGTTTTGAGTAAAAATTTCGAAGGGAACCGAAGGAAATCGAAGAAAACCGAAGGAAACCTTCCCTAAGATCTGAGGCCTGACGCTGGAGGTCTTGGTAAATGAAGAACCTCTTCAGAAGAACATGCAACACCATTTGCTTCGTCTAAATTTATTTTCGGACTCAGACCCGTCATTACAGGTCAGTCAATTAGGTATTTCTTAAAGAAGACCCAATTTTGACCAAAAAAGGTTCACTACCGGGCGCCAGTTTAATTTTATGACCTCCGTGTCGAGCCCAGTAAACCCCCATCTTGGAAAACAAATATTTTGAGCCTTTGTGTTCAAAAAAATTTAAAAGAAACAGGAGAGTGCCTCATGTAAGTGTGTGTCTTGACACTTCTGAGGATGCCTTCAATCTGCACCGCTCCTTATCCGTTGCAACACTCACCAGGAGGAACGAGATCGGTCCGAAAAGACAGTTCTGAATTTGAAGACCTTCCAAAGTCATTACAGTCTTACTTAAAGAAGTCTTCATCGAAGCACCTGGTTATACTCAATTTGCGTTGGGCGCCATTTTTTCGAATCCAGTTACAGCCGAAAACTGAAAGACTGCCGGGGTCGCAGAGGCTACACGAGATACGCAAAGTGCGACGTTCTGGTGGAAGGATCATTATAATAATAATAATGGCAGCGCTATAGTCCGAGGTGGACCTGGGCCTAGCTTCTCAGCAACCACTCGTGTTGTGCGTGCTATTGTTCTCTCACGAGTGGAGGGGACCTACAGTTTAATGCCCACTTCGAACGGCGAGATTGAGAGGCTTTTTCTATACAGGTAGGATCATTACACTTTTAGTTAACTCTCAGGCTGGGTTCAAGTTTTCGCAGAGGTGGAGTAGGCAAGCACGACCTAGGAATGAACTAACTCTCAGCTTAATCGAAGAAGTGTAAGCAAACGAACGAGCATCCAAACTATCAAAAGCGTCACGCTGACAATGGGCCTCTTTAAGGCGTATGTAACCTTCCCTCTGATCCTTAGACAAAGGCGCAGTCTCATGAGATTCTAAGTCAAGCTAAAGACATCCACCAAGTCGACATCCGATGGGATTTTTACGGCCACTTGTCACAAATGTAGACAGCACAGGCGGCTGTCATCACTTGTGGACACGGTAATACTGCCAGTATCTGCAGGAAAGACTCTGTAGAAGGTTAGATACCCAATCCGGTGCTAGTCTAGATCCGGTGCTTCCCGCCGAACCTCCAAGAGCAAACTTATTCGAAATGAGGAGTGAAGCTTTGTTGACTCATTGAAGTTAGGCTTAACCACTGTCGTTTAGTTATGGACTTTCAAGTCCGATTTCGGGCTGAAGCAAGAAGTTTCCGCATCAGCAAAGCTCTTCTTGTTCTTCTCCGGGGTGAACATGGGTGTCAACAATTCTCTCCATCCAACACGGCATTGTGATATTTACTTCCAACGACTTCACGTCGCTGTCGTCGGAAATATCGTGGCCATCGGGCACCGCTTTCCAAAACTATTCATCGTTTGGTGTCAAATTTTGTTGAGCACAGGACAGTGGGAGATCGACATACCATTCATCAATGCCCAAGACTACCCAATGAATGGTTGAAGGGGAGGGAGAGAGTGTTGCGGAGAAACCACATGAGTCGTATCGTCACCGCGCTCAGAATTTTTGGCGGCAGTGGAACCACTTTTCGACGCATTCTGAAGGATGACTGTTGACTCAAAGAATATTGTCGACAGACCGTCCATGGAACACGGCCAAACAGTCGCTCGAAAGGTTGACACTGAATCTGGTTTTTGGAAGCAGACTTTGATGAACGAGGCCCAGTTCACAAACTCTGACGCGGTTAACAAGCAAAACTGGTGAATGTTGGGAACTCAGAATCCACATGAATCTCCACTCCATGACCAAAAAGCGACTGTTTGCCTCAATGCCATAATGGAGCCATTTTTATGAATGTGATCACCATGCAGGGCCTGATAGGTTTACCCTACCATTTCGTCTTCATGGAGGGACCCGGAGAAGCTCAGTTTTGACTGCGCTTCACTTGAATAGCTCTCAGCTCGGCTTAAAGTTTGACAATCTGTCAACGATCGAAGAAGAAGCGAACGAGCATTCAAATGATCGACGGCTGACTAGCCTAGTTCAGGCAGTTTACCGTCTGTGACCTCCTCTCTGAGCCTAACCGGAGAGAAGGCAGTCTTTCTTTTTTTCTAAACCCAGCTTGTCCCAGAAGACTACCCTACCCGACTGCTCAGCTGGGGCGGGTCCCCAAAAAGCTGGCACAAACAAATTTCCAGAAAATTTCCTTTCACCGTATCGACGAAAGGATTCAGCCGACATCCGATGGGCTTTACAACGCAGCCGCTGGTCACAAATGTAGGCCGCTCTGTCAGTTTTCTTCACTTGTGGAAACAACAAATGCTCCCAAAATCTGTCAGGAAGGACTCTGTGAAAATTAAGGTCCCAATCCGGAGATGGACGAGATTCGATGTTTTTTGGCGAACTTCCAAAGGCAAACATTGCCTTTTTGGGATAATTTTTCGTGTCCACAAGTGAAGATGTCTGGAGCGGAACTTGCTGACTCTTTGATGTGAATTTTGAATCAGGCTTAGCCACTGTCGTCTAGGTGTCCACCATCAAGCCGAAGCAAGAAGTTTTCCCTTCAGCAGCGCTCTACGGAATTTGTTTCAATTTAAGGGACCCTTGAAGCCCATTTCCTAGTCCCCAGTGGAGCCTCCTCTTATCTCAATCCAGGACTTGAATGAAAAATTCGCTTAACCGTGTCCATAAACTACTAGAGCCCCGCCGTCCAACTCCTCCTAAGTACGAAAGCAATTTCAAACGAATTACGATTAATGCCATCGATGGACGATAGTCTCCCGCGGGCAGTTCTCCCATCTCTGCCGGCCACGTTACAACCCGTTTTGACTCAACCAGCCCCCCTCTCCAACTGAACACAATGCGAATCTAGATCGTAATCCCATGATCGAAAGTTCTGATTGGAGGCTGGAATGGGCACACGTCCGATCGTGAGTAACTTGCGCGTAAAACCGGCCACCGGAGATTTAACTGTCTCTGGGCACGTTGCACCCGTGACAGGAACTAGTGCCCATCACTTCGTAACGACGACTCCCAGCCCCGGAACGACGCGGAACGTATGAAGACACTCATTTGCACGGTGTTTACGCTCAGTTTCACTTGATGCTGATGAGGATCTCGCATGGTGGCAGTGCCGGAGATAAATCGTGACGGTGTCCCTGTCAATCGAAAATTGTGACTAGCGTAAGACAATTGTGCGCGGCTGCCAACTGCGCAACAGGATAGCTTCCCTCCCTCCCGGAGTTCTGATGATGTGATACCGGGTGCAGGTAGCTCTCTGAATCTCGACGGAATGGGATCATCAGCTACGTTCGCTTTGTGTCCTTCAACTGGCTTTGAATTTATCCCCGATCCTTCGGTTGTGTGGTATCGTGCAACACCTGCGTGCCGGCACCACAACCAGAGAGAGTCGGTTGTTTTTGTTCCGCTGACAGGATGTGTGTGTGTGTGTGTGTGCTGCCTTATGCATGAGGCTGAGATACTTTAAGACCGCATTCAGATGTCGTCCGACCGCAGTCGCAGAGCGAAATTATGTGGGATTGTCCGGGAACGAATAATCAGAGGGAAACATCTCGGGCTTAGCCCACAACTCCAGAGTGCTGGTTGCCGGAGTGGCTGAGGCTGAGGTTGAGGATGGGATTTGCGACCTTTTGCGGGTTCGTATGGGAATTTCGACAGATGTTGCGGGCCGATCATTAAAATTGATTATCGGGCGGGTTTTGTGGTGGATGCTCTCTCTCTTTGGAAGGAACAGAGTTTGTCACGAACGAGGCCGAGATTCGGCTTACAATTGGCAACTGGATCGCTTAAACTAGAGATTCTTCTAATGTTAAGGCCTTTTAAGCGAGATTTGTCGATGGGAAGAGCCCCCCAGTGGTAGCAGTGGTTCAGTGAAAAGACCGCGCTGTGTGAGTACGAGAGTGGTGATTCAAAAGAAGGTCACAATTTGAAATTGTCATTATGTACACAGTTTTGCGATAAACAAACATTCTTTTGCAGTCACTTTAAAGCTGAAATGTCAATATTAAATCCTGCATCGAAAAAATTGGGCATACATTCTGCCACACACCGTTTAGGCCTTTGCTCGTTATGAGCCACTTGTTGCCGTGATGAGCCACAAAAGTCTGCATTTGACACACGATTTTGACTCTCAAGACATTTCCCCTTCTTTCAGGGCGTTTTTACAATTTTTTTTTCAATTGAAGACGTCTATGATGATAAAGCAGCAGAGAAAAGAGGAGTCGAGATGGTTGAGATACGAAATGTGTCCGATTAGTCGCCTTATAAGGGGTGATTCAATAGAAGGTTACAATTTAAAGTTGATACAATTTTCATCTTCTTGGGGAAAAATTAAATGATTTTGTATTCGGTTTAACGGCAAAATAATGACATTTAACGTAAAGTATACAGATGTCATTTTTGCAAACTATTTGTCTGGAAAGTACCATTGGTTTCTGACGAGAACCGTTGGTTCCTGACAAGAACCTGCGTCAGTTCTTGTCCATTCTGCTTTCAAGTCACAGTTCTAAGCTTTGAAACCTTCTTAAACCGTATTGTCAACCAAATAGCCAGTATGGATGTAGAAAAAAGGAAGCAAAATGGTCGGTCATGTCATATGACCAATTTGAAGCAAATGCGAACAAGTTCACAGGAAAGGTGATTCAATAGGAGGTTACATATTGAATAGAATACAAATCACATATTTTTTGGAAAGAATTCATACTTTGTTCACACGTTATGCAGTGGAAATATTGACATTAAATATGAGATAGTACAGTCACGCAACAGACGTCACTGATGATCAAATGGGATCATCATAGGCAATTTGATTGATTTGGTTTTGTCACATTTTGAAGATCCATTCCTTCTTACAATGAAAACGCGCCAGTCGGATTTACGTCAGAGCATGTCGAAAAATGTCATTGAAGCTCAAGTTCAACTGTGTACCACAATTTGCTCTACGCTTCACGAAAATAGAACGGGGCCAATTTGAATTTGTAACCTCTAGCTGAATCAAAAGCATCGACACCATTTTAAGTCATCAACAAGGTCTTCTGTGGTCCAACCAATTCAAAGCAACTGTTCTTACAAAAGCACGAAGAAGCGTGTGATGCATTACAACCCACCCAAAAGAACCACAGGAACAATAGGACGAAAGAAAAGCAAACCCCTTACCTCATCACGAAGCCCCTCTTTGATACGTCTCGAATCAAAGCTGTTCGTTGCCCTTGACTTAACGAGGCCCAACTAATTAACCAAACCCTCAGACAGACTTCCCATTAACTCCTCAGCATCAATGAGAAATGTTTTTCCATCACATTTGCCTCCTAACAGGCACGACATGCCCCGTCTGCAACGCGGACAATGTTGCCTTACATGCTCTTGACCGGAGCACTGCATTTCTCACTGTCCCCTGACTAATGAGCTCGATAAGAAGGCCATAGTTGGACATTGAGCTCGTCGCTCATCCCCACCGCGTGAGATAGCACCAGCGACGGTATGCATCGACACACGGTTTGATCGATGATGGCACTGCGTCCCGGACACGCATTCCACTCACAGGCACAGCCAGAGATCGCCACGATCGACAACACCGCATGTTCTCACTCCTCAGTCTCGGCTCAGCCGAGATCTACGGAAATTAATTAACTCACGTCGGGGACACAGACACCACGGAGGACCTATGCAAACAATGCCCCAGCAATGCGGCCGACTCCGGCTGTGCCCGACGAGCACATTATCCATCCAACGCCGTGGATACAGACTGACTGACAGTCTCCAATTAAAGCAAATCAATCATGCTACCTCATAACGAGAGCGATTCAGTGGACCATCGATTCACCAGCGGACCAGCGATACTTCTGCCAAGCGCGAGGGTCTCCACACGTGATGGATCCAGTTCTTGTGCGCCCGCCATGCACACAGGGCTCCTATCGGCCTTCGATCGGAAAGAGAGAATTTATGAAGATTGGCCGCTCTCTCAGTCCTAACGGAGCTCATAATTAAAATGTCGTCTATGATCGGATGGAAAAGAAAGAGTGAATGCCTCGAACTGGTTTGGCACCTCTGCGGTGCTCGACGAGCACGACCGGGCACCGGAGAAAGGCTCAGCGGGTTTACGATTATTTATTTGTCATGATCGCTGCAATTACCTAACCCTCGCTCAGGGAGCGGTAATGAGGATTGCTGGCATTAGCCTGATCACAGAGGATATCGCTTGGGATGGTGGTCAGTGGCGGCAAAGGCGAGAGAGTGTGTTTACATTCAAATGAGTGAATTGCGAGGCACATTCAATTGGCCGTGGGCACGATTGGATGGCTTTTATCGACTTGAAATGGTGTTGAATTGGAAGATCGGATAAAGAGGCTGATAGTTCGAAGCGATTTCTGTCGTGGAACATATGAGCCTTAGGAACATCGGGTTTAAGGGATGGGTGAGAGCATCTGGTTTTTAGAGGACTTCCAACGTACGGTTTTTTTTTTGTTCGGAAGATTTTTGTGGACACTACACTGGAGCACTCAGACTCAAAACTGATTCATTGTGTCGTGAATTTGATCCCAACGGCAAATGGTGAGTGGACCAGATTCGATTTCACTGGGACTCGAACCTGGGACCCCTCGAACTTGGGGCAGGCACTTAACCAACTGCGCCATCCAGTCGTTTCTAGAGGTTACGTAGGGTTACTCGCTGATCACTCGATTCAAGGCGGTGAATGGGTTCAGAGATCGAAAATGTTGACACTTTTAGAGGCTTTAGGGCACGAGTTGGGCGGGGAGTGACTCCAGGTCGGTATGGATCAAGCATGCGAGTCAGGGCTTCACTGTTAGCCTGAGAAAGTCTGTCTCTACTGCGTTGGATACTCATGCAGTGAAGATTGCCATGTCAGGAAACATAATTCGTTGGTGAAGACGACTTTAGATGGACAATTTAAGGACTGTTTCAATTGTTGCCAAAGGCTGAAGGAAGCACATTTCTTCCAGGAGTCCCAAAGGAGTCAATCTAGGCTCCAGGAGATGATATAGACGACGAACAAGCTGTCGTGTGTGATCACCAATTAGGCCCTTGCAAGAGCATCCTAACTGTTTCGCTTCACTCTTTCGTCGCAAGAATTTAAGGCGTGAAGATCTTGGTTCTCAAAGCTGAAGTGGTTTGCGATGGGAAGCAAAACTTTTTTCAAACGGAAAGTAAATATGAGAAGTACAAATCCATGGTGATTCAATTGGAGGTTACAAAATTAAGTTGGAATAAGATGTGCTATTTCGACTAAAATTTAAAGCTTTTTTGAATAGTTCCTATCCTGAGATAACGACATTTAATAAAAGACAAAAAGATGTACGATGGGAAAGATGTAAATTGGTTTCCAAGAAAAAAAAACATGACGGGGCACAAATCCATGGTGATTCAATTGGAGGTTACAAAGTTAAGTTGAAATAAAAGGTGTTATTTCGACTAAAATTTAAAGCAATTTTGATTAGATATGATCCTGAGATGATGACATTTAATATAAAAAAAAAACAATAATAAACTATATCAAGAAACGTTCAAATGGTCGTGTAGGCGCCTTGTACTTTTCGATCATTCATGAACTTGTTTCTCGCCACAATTCTACATCAGCTCACCAAAAATCTATCAAATCTTCTCCTCTTGTGAATGCATTCATGTCTCATAACTGTTCACTAGATCTTCGAAGACTTTTTGGTGATAATTTTTGTATGGAACGATATTGGAAAGGCCGTTGAAACCACGAGTATTTGACAAGATCAAGGGCAACAGTTGTATAAAGTTGGCGACGAATTTTCGTGTCAAATTTACACCGATTACTCCACCATTCTCTTCGCATAACAAAATGTCGTCCTTTTATGTGTTCGGATCTTCAAGCAAAGGAGTTTTCTCTCAGACAGAAATAAAGATATATCAGTCCTAGATTGTAACCTCAAGCTGAATCAATGCCAGGTCTTCGTGTTGTTAGCTGTTGTTGAGACTTACCATACCTTGAGCCCCTGTCATCGTCAAAGACTCTTGCGCCTTAAATCCCTATCATCGTCAAGATCTCCTGAAAATTCTCTTTCATTATCCACGTCGAGAGCCTCAGCAGTGGCACGAGGGACATACACGCCCAGAAGAACCACCATTTTGACGTTGGCCAGTAAAAGGAGCATCATTTTGACTAGATGTCGTCCCGCAATAGACGCAAGATTCAAATCTTCGTGCAAAATTTCCATGCATGCCCACTGTGGAAGCAGGTGCCGCAGCAGATGACTCCTAGGATACAAAAATGAAGGCGTCGTAACTTGACAGAAGTTTTGAAAGCATGACTAATGCCACCTTGTCCAGGCGCATGCCACCGCCATCGGGAACAAGCCGAAACCCCACAGAGCCGAAGGTGTATGTTTACACAGCCACACTCGCCCCGCGGAACATGCGCACGAATTGCCGTTGGTCGTGCCTCGCTCAGGTGGCACGCTGCATTAAAGCTACCCAAGCAAAGAGCCTCATTAACATGCCTGTCTTCCGCATCCAAATAGCAATCAATTCACTCTAAGATTCTCGTAAAATTCTAATGACATACATGAGCGCTGAGAACTGCGACTTTTCACCTTGTCTCTGCCATCGCTGCACGGGCAGGCCGCAGCCGGCAAATAGCGCGGCTTCGGTACGCAAATGTGTCACAACTCTAATGGCCTGTCATTCCCTACCACGTACACGGGCAGAGATACCCAAACACAAAACACCATCGTGGAGCATCTATTCAAGTCGCCAGCCTCCTGCACTCCGGCTCAAAACTCGCAGCTCCTCCGGAGCAATTAAAAGCGCCCAGGCCCGCACCACATGGTGCCGCGGAATGCATGACACCATGAATATTTCACCGAGTACACGGCATTACGTAATTGCATTCGGGCGTAGGGCGGGGAGGCTGCCACTGTGGGTATATCCTTTTCCCTTTTTTTGTGTGGATTTGGTATCCACTTTCTGAGCCATGTCATCCACCCGCGTGTGTGGACACATAATGCTGCGGTCTTGCATGCGCTGCCTGGCATAACTTACGAGTTCGTTTGGCATGCGACATGTTCGCCGGTAGAACGCATACACACCTGTGGGGTGTACACGTTTCGTGTAGACACGAAGGTGGTTGCTCCCTGGTCTCGTCGGAATCTGTCAGGGAATGGGATGATGAATGGAATGCTGGGATTTGCATTGTGAACTGCTTGGCGACTCTAATGCGTTGGCGCTACACAATCAATCATGGCGTTGGGGGAGGTGGGTCAGGGTGGGAGGATGGTTGAGACGCTCAAGCGAATCAAACCACGCGTTCCATCTCCTGGCAGCCTGGCATCTGAATGTGCCTCCAGTCGTGTGAAGAATCTAGATACAAGACGCTTCGTGGGCTTCTTCGTTTTCTTCAGCTGGCGCTACAGTCCGGGGTAGACCTGGGCCTCAGCTAACATGTCCCACATCCAGCATGGTTTTGTGCTTACTCCTCCCAGCGACGCACCTTCAGCTGATTGATGTCCGGCTCCAGCTTTGCACGTCACCGGTCTTCCTTTACCACGAAGTCCCTCCGGGTTGAGGTCGGAGACAGACGGAGCGTCTGTGTCCATCCGCTCTACATAAAGGTTCGGTTCACGGTTCGCGAACCAGCCCATACACGACGAAAATGCGGCGAGCACGAGCAAGTTCGGCGAGCACGAGCAAGTTCGACGAGCACGAGCACGAGCACGAGCACGAGCACGAGCAAGTTCGGCGAGCATGTTCCTCGTTTAGGACTACCTTTACCTAGTCATCTGAGACGGGAGACTTGGACTCGGTTGACCATATTGATGTACAGCACGTTAAATTCGTCGTTCAGTCTTCTCCGCGGGCTTGGCATCCAGATCCAAGACGCTTCGTGGGCTTCACTCTGAAGTCCTCTAGGCAACGCTAGATTCCGAAGGCAACAAGGGCCCACAAGACTCACTGTGTTTCCAGCCGTGCGTGGCCAGCATTAAGAGTGGTTCCGTAAAAGCTTCATCATGCCAGCTGTGGAAGCATGTGCCGCAGTTTCAACATGTCCATTGCGCAAGCAGCAGCAACCGCAACAGATGACTCCAGGGATACAAAAAGAGTGCCGCCGTTGCTCCGAGCTAGCTGGAGCTGGAGTTAGCTAAAGAGCACCGGCTTCACTCGGTCATGGGTCCACAGGCCTCACTGACCACCTCAACAAAAACCTCATCTCACCTCCCTCAACTCAGGCGCTGACATGAATTCCTCGTCAACTCGCACATCCATCCATCTAATGGCCCATTCATGGCTTCGCCAAGAGTTACTCGGCGATGGCATCGACCCCTTTCCGAAAGATACCACCTAGCTGCCATCCAATTAAGTGAAATCACCCCCTCTCTCTCAACCCACCACCGACTAGACTTACTTTGAACGTCACTCAGTCCCGACATCCACTTTAAGTGTCAAGGAAAATGCAACGTCTAGGGAGACATAATCCGATTTGCTGTTCCCATCCATGTGGAGTGCCATCAAATTAGACGACAGTTAGGCTCCCATCTTTGCCCCCCTCCCAGTCGTCGTTCGCAAACAAACAGACCTTCCACAGAGTCTTGACCTGGATCTCGTTTCTCGTCGCTTTCTTTTCGCAGGCCCTACAGCCCCGCCTCGTCTGCACCGCCACATCAAAGCCGGAAAGCTAATCCAATAACAAATGATCTCCAGATCCAATTAGATGCCTATCGGAGGCTCGCACGCCCGGGCCGAGATTTATACTCGTCTGTCGTGTGGGGGATATCCAAACATTAAGTAGTGCAATGTCCTGCAGCGCTTAGCGCAACAAACTAAACCCTCCCGGCGCGGCGCTCCCTTTCCCACGCCGTGGCTGATGATGAATGGTGTGTGTGCCACCTTCGTGAAGATAAGCCCCAGCTCCACACACTCCGGGTTTCATTCTTGGATTATGAATTCCGTTTGTGACGTTCCAACTTGATGACTTGTGCTCCGGTGCCCAAGGAGTTCTCTTAATTTTCCCCCAGCAAGCGCTCCTTGACGCAGCCCTCTGTGGGGTGACGACGACGACGAGGAGGAGTGCAGCTTGTCTTGGTTAATAATGCACTAGTTGCAATCTGACGGGTGAATTGAATGCATGCGAGTTCCGGAGGATACAGGGGATTGCCCTGAATTGCTGATGGAGTTTGAAAGGACAACACTATTTCGCCCGAAGGTGGACCGGAGCTGGGGAAAGGACGATGAGCCAGAGTGACTCTGTGGAATTGTTTGGATGCGAGGGAGGCTTCCAGAGGGGCCAGTGAATGATGACAGGGAATATGTTGATTTGATTTGGGCGAGGGTGAGTCTTGCTTCGAGAGTACATGAGGAATGACTGTCAACACATGGTCTTTCAATTTATGCGAGTTCATCTATCCCTTGCCCTGACTCATTGCCATGTCGACTTACCCACTGGGAGGGGATGAGACTGATGACTGGAGTCAACGTCTGTCTGCTCATGGAGCTTCATCTGACGGACATGTTGAGTTAATCCTAATTGCCTCAGTTCACTGGCGGATGGAGCTTATGATTGGACTCATTCTTTGTTGATTCACTTCAGTGTGCCGAGCTGTAAAGCTCACAAGCCAGAGCTTTGATGTCAATTTGCGAATTGGAGGGGGGGGATTTTAAGTCGATTTACGTGTCAAAGGACGTTGTTATGCGAGTTATTTTGAGTGCATCGTCAGTTGATCCTTCACCGGTCAGAGTTAAAGGGTTCTCACGAGAATGGGATCCAAGGAGTTCTTCAGGTTCCATCGGGCGCATAGAAATTCACACGATAGGAGGCACATCAGAAAAACATTTGAATGAATTTTTGAGCTTCAACTCACAGTCTTCACTCTGATTCAAGAATTCCCTCGAAAACCTAACGAGATCACTTTCAGAAGCCTTGACTTGACTTGACTTGACTAAGAATGACTGTCTTTTGCGAGCACGCACTTTTGGTTCATATAGCTCCCGCGTCTCCGATAAAATTTGTCGCTCGCTCAAGAGCTCATGGAACCACCAGACCCGACATGAGCGTTATATTCCAGCTTGTGACGGATCTAGGCCTTGTAAGTGGGGTTGACATACGCAGAAGTTCCAATTTTACGTCCAAAGAACAAGGTCGTGAGTCTTGAAAAGCTGAGAGTACTGTCATCAGCGAAGGAGTGGGTTGGATGAGAAGTAGCAGACAGGAGATCGTTTATTCAACGAAAATGAGAAAAAGAATAGGTGACAAAGCAGAAATCCAGGATTTCGAAGCGTTAATACGCGAACCATGCAGACACAAGCGTCTGCACCTAGCCTCTATTAACGAACTCCTACTCTCACCTCCCCGTGGTGAAATCCGGGAGCCGAGTACCCTCGACAGAAGATGGGGTAACCAACCCTCGTGGGACGTCTGGGCGGCTGCAAACGAGAGAGGGGGGAGTGTGAGTCTACCAGGGCTCATCACTCTTTTTAGGATGGCGGCGGAGGAGCTGGTCAACTGATTGGCCAACGGCGGCATCCACAACTCCAGTCAGCAGGAGCTACCTGGTTTCCATGGTAAGGTCGGGACCTTGGAATAGAGATGGCGGCGGATGAGCCCTTCTTTTAGGGCCAACGGCGGCGCTCACAGCCTGCAAGAGGCTACCGACACCGGATCCCTCCGGACCCCTTTGTCCGGGGGCTAAACAAATGGACCTGTCCTCCCAGTTGGAGGTTGTGCGTGGGGTTAACTTCCTCACCACGTAAAAAAGTAAGGAGTTGAGAAGCAACAATATGCCTCGGATACGGACGGATTTACTGTTGACGACCCCAGCAAACGGAATAAGGACAATGACTTTCGGTTCTGCACGTGGAATGTGAGGTCCCTGAACAGACCACGTGCAGCCGATGAACTCGCGGAGGCCCTAGACTGCTATAAAGCAGACGTTACCGCAATCCAGGAAGTGCGATGGGATGGGCCGGGCAAAAAGAGGATGAAAAACTGCGATATCTACTTTGGCGACTGTTACAGAGAGCGAAGGCAGCGATTATTTGGATGTGGATTTGTTGTTCGAGGCAGACTTAGGCAAAAAGTCTTAAGCTTTAAGTACATAAGCGAGCGCCTCATAACAATCCGCATCAAGGCTAAATTCGGCAACATCAGCCTAATCTGCGCCCACGCCCCAACGGAGGACAAAGATGACGATAGCAAGGATGACTTCTATGATCTCCTAGAAAGAACGTACGATCAATGCCCCAGCTACGACACCAAGATCGTTCTAGGAGATTTTAACGCTAAGCTGGGTAAAGAGGACATCTTTGCTAGAGTCATCGGTAAACACAGCCTGCACGACACCACGTCCGAAAACGGACTCAGGCTGGTGGACTTTGTTACGGGGCGAAACCTCTCTGTAGCTAGCACGCGGTTCCCACACCTCAACATCCATAAAGGGACCTGGCGGTCCCCTGATCATTCAACCGTCAACCAGATTGATCACGTTGCGATCGACGTCAGACACTCCTCCAGTATTCTTGATGTCCGAACGTTCCGAGGCGCCAACATCGACTCGGACCATTTCCTTGTTGTAGCCAAGGTAAGGACACGGATATCGAGAGAAGAACGGAGTCGAGGAAGCCAACCACGGTTTGACGTCGAAAAGCTACAATCGCAACAGACTGCCAGGAACTTTGCCGATCGAGTCTCCCTGAAACTCTCCGAAAGTTCGACGCCGCCTGCACTAACAATAGATGAAGAATGGAAACGTTGTCAAAGAGCCATCAGAGAAGCCGCTACTGATGTGCTGGGTTTTAAAACCCCAACAAGGAAAAACCCCTGGTTTGACAACGAGTGCAGGCAGGCACATGCAGCAAAGCAAGAAGCCTACCGGGCAACGCTGCATCGAACCACGAGAGCTGTTCGTGAGCTCTACGAACAGAGAAGAAGGGAAGAGAACCGGCTTCTCAGGAAGAAAAAGAAAGAGCACGAGAAGCGCGCGATCGAGGAGATGGAGAGTTGTTATGGCAGGAATGATGTCCGAAAGTTTTACCAAAGGGTAAAACTTTTATCGAATGGATATAAAGTTCGGACAGAAGCTTGCCGGGACGAAAATGGACAGCTAGTAGTAGATTCGCAGTCGATACTGAGAATTTGGAAAAATCATTTCTGCAGACTGTTGAACGGCGATGAGGGCACAAATACCGCTGTCAGGCAGAATGTTCCACTCAACACAACGGACGATGATAGAAGAGAATACCGTCCCCCCGACCTAGACGAAGTCAAGATAGCGATATCGAGACTGAAGTCTAATAAAGCTGCTGGTGCAGATAGTCTGCCCGCCGAAATGTTTAAAGCAGCTGGAGGTGATCTGGTAGGGCGCATGCACCAGCTCATCTGTAAGATATGGTCGGAGGAAAGCATGCCCGATGAGTGGAATCTCAGTATCGTTTGCCCGATCCACAAGAAAGGAGACCCCTTTGACTGCGCCAACTATCGAGGGATAAGTCTCCTTAACATCGCCTACAAAATCTTCTCTGCCGTTTTGTGTGAACGCCTGAAACCATTCGTGAACAAACTGATAGGTCCTTATCAGTGTGGTTTCAGGCCCGGGAAGTCCACCATCGATCAAATCTTCACACTGCGGCAGATCCTGGAGAAGACCCAAGAAATGCAAATTGACACACACCATCTATTTGTCGATTTCAAGGCCGCATATGACAGCGTGTATAGAGACGAGCTATACAGCGCCATGTCTAGTTTTGACATTCCTGCTAAACTCGTCAGACTGAGCAGGATGACGATGGAGAACTCTCGCTGCTCCATCAAGGTCGGTAACGAACTCACCGAGACCTTCAATGTCAAAAAAGGTTTTAGACAAGGCGACGCGCTGTCATGTGATTTCTTTAACATCATTCTTGAGAAGATCGTGCAAAACTCACTGGCCAACACAAGAGGCACGATCTTCCAAAAGTCCGTTCAACTGCTAGCTTATGCGGATGACATTGACGTGATTGGGAGAACACAGCGAGCCGTCAATGATGCGTTTGCTGGCATTGAAACGGAAGCGGCTAAAATGGGTCTGGCGGTAAACGAGGGCAAAACAAAGTATATGCTGTCATCGAGAAAGGACGCACAACATCGACGACTTGGCCAGAACGTCACCATAGGCAGCTATAACTTTGAGGTAGTAAAGGACTTCGTCTACCTTGGCTCCGCGGTTAACAGTACAAACAACATCAGTACCGAGATCAAACGCAGAATTACTCTTGCCAACCGCTGTTTTTATGGGCTCAAAAGGCAATTGAGTAGTAGAGCCCTCTCTCGGAAGACCAAGTTGACTTTGTATAAGACCTTGATCATCCCAGTCCTGCTTTACGGTGCAGAGGCATGGACAATATCCCAAGCGGATGAACAGTCTCTTGGTCTTTTCGAGAGAAAAGTTCTGCGCGCGATCTTTGGTCCTGTTTGCGTTGATGGCATTTGGAGGAGAAGATTCAACCACGAACTGTATGGGCTGTACAGCGACATAAGTCTAGCCAGGCGTCTACGGATCCAACGCCTAAGATGGCTAGGCCATGTTGAGCGTATGGACAACTTAGCTCCGGCCCGAAGAGTCTTCGACTCTGAGCCTGTGGGACAACGCAACAGAGGACGTCCACGAACAAGATGGCGCACACAAGTCGAGGGGGACCTCTGCCGGCTTGGTGTGCGAAACTGGAGACAGCTGGCGAAAGATCGTGCTGGCTGGAGAGGCATGTTGAGTGAGGCCCAGGTCCACCTCGGACTGTAGCGCCCTAAGAAGAAGAAGAAGACAAAGCAGAACCTTGGGGAACACAAGCGTTTAATTGGGGAATATCACGCAACTTTGTTTTGGGTCAGACTAGTCACTTCCAACCAGGATTTGCCGCCCTGTCGATACTCCTTCTATACGGTCCGCCTATAAGATAGGAGTGGACGACTTGTGCGATCCAAGTAAGGCCCATTCCTAAAAAATATGTTTCCGGTTTACGTAAAGTATGGCCTATCCAGCTCAACTTGCGACGTTGAATCTATGCTGAATCTCTGAAGCTCTGCGCAGCAGCTCGTCGTTCGTTTTCCCCTCCGTCCAGAAGACCTTCAGGATTGGTCTCAAGCAATTGTTGAAGAAGATCTGAAGCTTGTGAACAGTGATGCTGGTTGTCTTTCAAGTCTCGCATCCATAGAGCAGTACGGATTTCACAAAGGAATTGAATATCCGAAGCTTAAGAGAGCTGGGGAGCTGGTTGGACATCCAACATTGGCAAGCAGCTAGAAAGCGTGACGGGCCTTGTCTTTACGAGACAAGACGTCAGTTTCTGCACCTTCATCTTTGCACAAAGTGCTGCCAAGGTAGAAGAATTTGTTGACATCCCCGTCTACCAGAAGAAGAGGTCATTTTGGAGTGGGGTTAGATTATTTACCTCAGCGAAGATCTCTACATACCGTCCTCCGGGTGCTGTTTGGCCTTGGTCATGAGCATACAAGCTTGGGAGCTCCGTCACTTTACCCGATGCCCGACCGCTTTGTAGAACGACTAGATGACAATCTTTGCTTCTAGGCCTATTAGGGCCCAACGTTTTTGACCATATTTGCCTCTAGGCTCATTAGGACCCAACATTTTTGACAATATTTGCCTCTGGGCCCATTAGGGCCCAACATTTTTGACAATATTTGCCTCTAGGCCCATTAGGACCCAATATTTTTGAGAATATTGCCTCTAGGCCCAACATTTTTAACAATATTTGCCTCTGGGCTCATTAGGACCCAACATTTTTGACAATATTTGCCTCTAGGCCCATTAGGGTCTAACAGTTTTGACAATCTTTGCCTTTAGGCTCATTAAGGCCCAACATTTTTACAATATTTGCCTCTAGGCCCATTACGGCCCAACATTTTTGACAATATTTGCTTCGTGGCCTAGTAGGGCCCAACATTTTTGACAATCTTTGCCTCTAGGCTCATTAAGGCCCAACATTTTTTACAATATTTGCCTCTAGGCCCATTAAGGCCTAACATTTTTGACAATATTTGCTTCTAGGTCTATTAGGGCCCAACGTTTTGCTTCTTTAGAGATAAACCCTTTGCTGTCTTTGAACGGACAGGCCGTTGGACATGCATTTTTCAAGGAATTGCTACCGAATGTGATTAACTGGTTCAGTGTAAGCGATCATATATTTGATGTTAGGAGATTCTAGCGTAGAACACAAAAGGCCCCGAAAGCCTCCTTGGGCACCATGATAACTTCAATTCCCCACAAGAAATTAAAGAACTCGAAAAGCCTGCTTTTCTCCTTTGCTACGGAATTTGGAAGCCCACAACTGTTCCCCCGCTCAAGAGACAGTGACTGACAAAAGCCCAGCCATCAATTTGCCTCCAAAAAGAAGAAGACTCCACGGTAAAGACAACGCGTCTAGACAGTTCCCAAGTCGAAATTAATTACTGCCCTGCCATCCGATTGTCAACAAAATCCTTTCGTCCCCTCACTCTGGACTGGGATTTAGGACGTCGGCCTCTGGTCACGGTGTCCACATTCAGCTTCGAATTACACAGCGGACGCCTGAGATGCCCAGCAGCGTCGTCACTTAATGACTAAATATAGACCATGTCGTCTCCCAGGATCTCACTTAATCACCCCCAAAGTCCTCCTCTCGACACGGCAGCTTCACAATGACATTCCGGCCCGAGACAAAGGTGAACGCATCTCTGTCTGGACACATCACCCGAATGACAGGACACATCTTCGACGACACACACTCCCTGCCAACGCACAGATGTGGGGAACATTCTCACGTGGAATTCATTTCAATAATCACAAGTAATTAACAGTTATCCACACTCCCCTCCCCCCGGTAGCGACAACCTGCAGACGGGGAGGAGAACTAATTGAAATCGAAGTCAGTTCAAGGATAAGATCGATCGCATCACCGCCGCCGGCCACTGGAGTGCCTCAAAAGCGTCGCATTGCACTTTGCACAAGCATCTGCACGGCTGCAGGGAGAGTGTGTGTGTGTGTGTGGATAAAAAGTGCTATTACAGCATGGAATGGGGCATGGTACATCCAAAGACAAGCCAACTTGACTGACTGACTCCGTCGTCCGGAGAGCCAGCAACTCGACGGCGTTCCGGACGAGAGAGTCATTCTTTGTGCACTCGAAGGCTATTATTTATTTATTTGTCTTGTGTTGTTCGCCTTTCCTGCATCGTCCTCCATTTTAGATCGGCTTCACTCAAGCACCTCGAACCGGTTGTCTTCTGCGGTTCGGTTTGGATACTTGAATTAAGTTCATCGAGTTGGTTGCTGGTCTCCGTCGTTGTTGTGAAGACCTTTTGCGTCTCCCCTCGCGCCGCTGGCGTGGATGTTATTATCGAATTGTTGGCGAACGTATGCTGGCTGAATGGATGGTTGGTCTTTTTCAATTGCCAGCCACTGGGCGGGGAGCGGCGGCAAGAGGAGCGATACTTCAGGAGAAACCAAAGAACGCAAGGAGATCGATTGTTGGAAATTATTATGATTTTTCAGCGCTTTGTTCTTCGGTTGGGGCTGAGGCGAGGAGCTGAGGAATTAAAGGTATCCGCCATTAAGATGGCACGACGCGGACTGCGGCTGTAACCTTGTTGTAACGACGCCGCTCACTAATTTGACGGAGATATAGAAATCTTTAGCATCCGATGGTGAGAATTAGATGATACTCAGTGTAATAACACATTCGTTGTGGCAATTTATAACGAAAAACAAAAAAGGAGACGCTGGCGAAATGTGCGAAGATTGGAGCAGCTGCGCGGTCCTTGATTGAAAGGCGATCGAGTGGAGATTTCGGTTAGACGTTGTGGAGGGAGACGCTTTTGCTTTTGCGAAACAATTTGGCGCTTCCTCTCAAGACTGTGACGCCGATGGACGAGTTGTTCTTCCGAGGCAATCGTGGGATGCGAAGGAAACCGTGGGATGAAAATTCTCATTGCATACGGCAATTCCTTGTTCAGTCGAAAGCTGAGTGATCGGCAAGACGATCGGACCGGTATCTGGAGCACTTCTGAAAGAAGAATCACAGACTAATGCGTTTCTGAGAGAACGACAACCGGGACTCCCGAACTTTGACAGTTGATAGCAGCCATATTGTTGAATCCTCATCTGTCAAATTGGCTGTCGTTTATTCAGCCCGTTTTGCCAAATCACCATGGATGGACATAGCGTTCAGTAATACGTTCAAATGATAAAATAGTTTTCTCAAAACGGGTGTTCTGTTCGGGCAACGTTCCGCGCGCTTCGCCCATTTTACGGTCGCCATAGGGCACAATAGTGCCAAACTGTTGGTCTAAGTGAACCGCGACACTAGTCTGAGGACACCTTTAACCTACCTACGGTTACCATAGTCGTCCTACCGAGGGAACTATTAGCAGTGTAGTGGATAAATTTGAGTCCACTGGTTCAGCAGGCGATAAACCAACACTCGGACGTCGACGAAAGATCTGCCGAAAACATCGTCGCTGTCCGAGAGTGTGCAGGAGAACTCGAAGCGCAGTCGATTTCGGGCCTGCACCCTTACAAAATTCCACTGACCCAGGAGCTGAAGTTAAACAGCCATAGACAACGACGTGTGTTCGCTGAATGGGCTTTGGAGCAGTTGGAAACTGACCCTAGTTTTCATCGAAAAATCACCTTCAGCGATGAGGGCCATTTCTGGATGAGGGTACGTCAACAAATAAGATTCTCGAATCCAAGGACGATACCAGTCCACATGAGATACAAGATCGTCCAATGCGTCCCAAAAAAATCACGATTTGGTGTGGACTTTGGGCTCGGTCCATATTTCTTTGAGAACGACGCTGGTCAGGCCATCACCTCACCGTCAACGAGGTCGATGAGTACCAACTTCTTTTGCCCTGAATTGGATGATATGGAGACCAACGACTTGTGCTTTGAACAGGACGGTGCTACTTACCACACAGCCGACGCCCACGCGATTCGAGAACATGGTCATCTGACGTGGAGGTGATGTGAACTGGTCCCCGAGATCGTGCGATTTGACCCCGTTAGACATTTTCTTGTGTGGTTTTCTAAAGTCGTAGGTCTATGCGAATAAGCCGCAAACCACAGCGGTCCTCAAAAAAGCAAACATAACCCCTGCCATCGGTCAAATTCAGCCTGATTTATGCGCCAGAGTCATGGAAAATTGGACATTTCGGATGTGCCCCATCCAGAGAAGCCGCAGCGGACATTTGAACGGTGCTGTATTCCATATATAATGGCATCGATAGGCCTTTCAAATGAATGAAAAATTTCGATGGTATCTCACATACATTTTGCTTGATTTGAATTTGAAGATGGGAAGCGCTTAATGAATGACCCTTTAGAACGACAAATAGCTTATCAAGCTGTTTATAGATCCAAGAGTTCGATAGAATCAACAGCAGCAACTCGCAATAGTCCAAAGTGCTTTTCAACCGCAGTAGATGATGTCTAAGGAAAAAGTCTAAGCTGCCGTTTAGAAAACAAAGAGAGTCAAAACTGTCCCACTGGACAAAACGTGTCCATTTCTCCTGTTTATTCACTTGAGAGCATTTAGATGGTTTCAAAGGGGATTTTAAGTGAACTGTGGACCATTCCTGATTTTTGTTAATTTACGGTGATGCAACTAGTTCTTGTTTTATTGAAAACCGTTGGGAGATAGTCAGTGGCAAAGAAAACCTCCTCAAGCCGACCATATACTCACAGTGGGTGGTGCAAAAGAAGAACCGTTTGCTTTAAAAGTTGGAACACTGCATATGTCACACGATCTCAATGAAAAGCTTAACCGATTAGGGTCACAGAGACCACTGAGTGGCTGAAGAATTCGCAGAATTCGTCCTGGGTGAGACCCAGGTCCATCTCGGAATGTAGCACCCTAAAAACAACTCCTTCTTCTTCTTCCAGCGAAATGAGAAAGGGAGGTAGATTTTTCTATTTCCCATCACAGTGGGTCTTGTGATTTTATCAACGCCAGCGATCACCCTCAGCCTTTGAATCCAAACTCTCTTCAATCAGGTCAGACAAATGTTGGCAGTGCTCCACTCAATTCAAACGATATCCCGCTCCCTTTGAAGTCGCCCCAAATCAGAGCGATACACACGAATACAGGCGTGCTCCGCGATGCCAAATATTTTGCAGAGAAAAAGAAACAATTTCAATTTCTCAAAATCCAATCATCCAATCCAATCGGAGCAACCCCTGCGGCATCACTGAATCTCCCCCAGGACCGAGACGAAACCTCTGACCCCATCCATTCTCTGTCTGCGATCTAAAACGGCAGTATCTACTCATCCTCATCCGATATCTGTGCGGATAAATTCGCATCCATTTGAATCGCGGCGATGAAAGGGAGATACTCTCAGCATCGCGTATTGCACAGATGCCGATGATGCGCTTGGGAATGGTGCTACGGTGCCACAAGATTGGCCGCCACGCCGCCGGTGAATTGCGCCCCGCACAGAGGAACTCAGCCAAATGAGTTTCCTTCGGAGTGATTTATAAGAAAATTTATCGCCATCGCTGGCGTACGGGGAACAATAAAGCAAAACACTTCATCTCCCTGGAATCGTCACTCCCGGTCGGCGGAGGAGTGGTGCCAGGGGCGTATGTGTGCCAGCGTCGGCCTACTCCAGCAGTCATATCCATAAATAGAGATCCGCGATGAGATTCCGTCAAGCAACACCGTTGCATCTTGCCAGTCTGAGACCCTCGGATGCATTTGGGAGAGACGGAGCTGCTCGACGCGTGGCGGTGACTTCACAAAGGTGCGACTCGTTCCCCACACACACAGACACACGTGCAACCACATAAACAATTACACAATCGCTTTCCATTTGATTGCAACGCTTGGAGCACGGGGAGCGGGTTGCCGTTTACCGCCAATCTGCGGCTGTTTGAGGAATTACCATAACTTCCTGCGATCCTAGCACGCGATGGGAGTTTAGCAAACTTCTTCGATGCGTCGTAACTCGGGGAAGTCGTTAAATTTGAAAGTTTCAGTGAATTTCCCCATTTGCACCGAGTTCGAAGGGGTGGCAGAGAGGTACACTGCGAGTCTTTTATGGCCACTGATTGGTGGACTGGGGAGGGGCCCTGAAGATGGGGCCTTCATAAATTCGGCTTAAAAGGCTTGTTATGTTAAAGATCTCGTAAAAATGTTTATGCGAATTAAGTTGGTTTTGAATTAAGCCCTCGCATGGATGGAGTGTGCGTGGGGGATAATGTTAGGCCGCACCTTTACCGAGTGGGGGATTATCGATTTTACACTTTTTTTTGTCAATTTTTTTCCACAGAAGTTTACATGCAGATTTTGGAGATGATTTGAATTATTTCGTGATTCCCAAAACGGGTGTGCCCGCGGAGAATAGAATTGGCACCAGGAGCGAAGGAAAACGGTTGTCAGTGGATCAGACTGTCGAATATCATCTTCAATCTGAGCCGGAACGGGCCCCATGAGTGACAGTGAATTCTAAACTGAAGGTCCATGGTTTGATCCCCGAATCACCAACTCTCATCTTCACCGCACCAACTCTCTCGACCTTTTTCTTAGGACTTGAGAGGCAATTGAGTAATTAAGCGTCCAAATGTACAAAACTCTCAATAAAGTCCTACTCGAATCATTGACGGTATTCCGTGTCCCGATGTCAAATTCCTTGCAACGCACATTCAACGAACGAGAGCAGAACCGAACAGAGAGCTAACTCAAGTCTCGTTCAACACAAACAACTCCAAGGTCTGATGGGATATTTATGTCACATTCCATCGGCCCTCAGGACAGCCTCCAGCTCGCCACATGTTTGCCGACAACGAGTTCAATCAGCCTGGACCACCTCAAAGCTTCCTCCGCAGCCACGCGCATTCCAAGACGACTGGTCGTCGAGCCATTATGACAACACAGACAACAACATTCAAAAACACGCTCGACTGGTCCTCCAGATTCAACTATCATGTTCGCACTCGTGTTCCGATGCTCGATGTCCTGCGGGATATTTGTCTCATAAATTCTGCATCCCCGCCCGGTGTGTGTGGTGGTAACCCAGATCGATTGAACTGCAACCAGTTGAGTTATGAATTTGCAATGCACACGCTGGCCGGCTGTATCTCGACCGAGGAGTGACATACTTGCTGAATGTCCCCAAATAGATTTCAGCAAATCCTCGCGTAACTTGTTCCAATTACGAGATATCTGTGAATAGCCTAGGCATTCCATGTCATCAAGATGCACTCAGAGATGCTCGCCAGATACACGAGCAGCATGGAATGCAACGATCCCAGTCTGTTGCCTCACTGAGTTACGCACGTTCCCCAGCGACAGTCGAGTGCGTTGCTGTTGCTCAGGGGACAGAGCACTAGCAGCACTCAACGGTAACAACAAGCAAGCAATCCAACGACACAGAGGAGCAACGGCCCGCACCATGTCAGTCTTGACTTACAAGGAACAAGAATTAATCCATTAGAGAGCTCCAACGAGAGAGAGAGAGGGATTCTTAGGAATTCCCAAGTCATGTCCCACCAGAGGGCTGGCATTTCCACTCAACGAAGAAGGAAACGGCCAGCGCACATTCCAAAGGTCAGCTCCACCAGGCGGGACGGGGGCACAGGCAACGACAAACAGACGTTCCCCTGTGTTCCACTGAATCGCGGCGATCGTCAGGCGAGGACACTGCCACAACAACTCACCGACAATTGGCTCCGAATTGCGACACAACATCTCGCTGGAGTCGCTTTGCCGCCGCCGCCACAGCAGTCGCTGCCACCGCCGACGCTGAGCACACAGTCGCAACGGGCAAATGCAAATTCAAAGAACATCCACAACCTCAAACTACTACAAGACGGATAACAAGACTCAACAAAACACACGCGTAAATTGTTTCGCAGAAACACACAAAAACACAACGAACCGCGAACCAAGCCTCAAAGATACACAACAATGCCTGAGATACGAGCGCGAACAAGCCACCATATCCGAGTATCGGTACTCGTGAGGTATTGGAAACGCAAACGCAATCTGTTTACACGAAACGTGATGTATCTTGGAACAGAGTTTATAATTGTTTGTCTTCTTCATTCGCTACATTCTTTTTTTTTTGCTTTTTCGCGAGTATCTCTGGGCTGTTTAGTGTATCTTCTTCCGTTTTTATTTGTGTATCTCAAAGATACATATTTATTTTCGTTGCACAACATCAACACGACTTGAAAGAGATCGTCGTCGTAGTCGTTTTGTATTTATAGCATGTGTGTCGTGCGATTGAAAAGTACATGTATCTATTTATCTTTGAGATGCTTTCAATCTTTTCGGATTTTCCTTCGTTTAGTTCAGTAAATTGTTCCTGTCGTGTATCTGTTTATTGTGAATGCATCTAAATAACACTCGAGACTTTCTTTTTCAAAAGGGAAATTTATCGTAAACAGATGGATGTGTCTACCCCAAAAAGATACTCAAAAGGTGAGGTGAGATTAATGCATTCGACGGTTGGGAATGGGATTCATACACAACTTGCCTGAAATGGAGATTCAGTGTTTTTGAGTGACACAACGTACCTGAAAAGAGAGAAAAAAGATTTGATGTTACTTTTTGTATCTTTTTGTGGAATGAAAGTATCTAAGGGGGGTTGGGGATGAAATTTATTGGGGATATGGGGGGATATCACGTTTTTCTTTGATATCTGTCATATTTATGGAGTGCAATGTAGTTTGAAGACATTTAGATACGATCTGAGACTCGACTTTTGGGTGTGAACATGAGTAGAAGTCTGTGATTTTGACGCCTTCTGTGATAGGGATCAGATTCATGTCCTGGCATCTGTAATTTGTCTGTCATCAGCAAAGTCTTTTCTTGCCTGAGAAAGAAGCAGATAAACGCGGTCAACCAAAGACAAACTGACAGCACGAGGAGGGTGATTCAAATGGAGGTTGCAATTTCTATCGATCATTGTTCAAACATTTTTTGGGAAGTTGAGAACTAATTTTGGATCATCAAGAAGACGAAACAATGACATTTTGAAATCTGATAGGAATTTTACCAGAGTTTGAAATTTTCATTGACATTTAACTAAATTTGGGTATAAAAGAAAAAAGCCTAATTCACATTTCTCGCCAAGTCGCCATCGGAAAACAGAGTTAAAGCCCTAAGACCATCAGAAACCACGACATACAAAGGCACTCTAAACATTTAAGACAAGCCCCAGCTTGGTGTGGCTGATTTTGAACAAGAATAGTGCTTGGATACAGACTTTGCTCGTCATGGTGCCAAAACTTCGATGAAGGAACTTAGCCTAAGCACAATTTCAGGTAATCTATAGGACAATGTGAGCAGTAATGAATTGGAAGATTCACTTGTTTTCCAGTCCGTCAAACAGCCAGAGAAAATATAAGAGTCACTTTTTCCATCACGTCCCCCATCATTTCAGCCAGAAAATCTTGGCTTAAAACCTTCTAATTTTAGGCTTTTCTCACTCCGATACTGTCAAACACAAAATTGTGAGCGAAAACACGCAAAACACATCCTCGATTTAAGGACCGAGACCACATTTTTGAATCACTTCAACATTGACTGCAAAAGGTAAAAAAACGACATCCAATAGATTGACGTATCTAAGGTCGAGTGTTGCTTCTATTCAACAGTCGTAATTTGTATGTAAAATGTCATCATTTAAGGAATATTCTGAAATTTTTTTGTGCAGGTCATCGACCACGAACATTTTAAGATTTCAAATTCAAATTGGAACCTCCAAATGAATCACCCTTTCCTGTGTATTTTACACGATGACTTAACTAGCGCCACCCAGAATTAGACTTGTACAAGAAGAAATATCATCGATTTTCTCCATGCCTGATAGATATTTTACTTGATTGCATTCACCTTCATGACGCACAGCAATGCCACGTGATTTTTACAACGATCGTCACGCGTTAGCTTCGGAACGGAATTGATTTGCTTAACAGATTCCTGACAGGCTTTCACAGATTCGACACAGAATTGATGTGCTTTACAGATTTCTGACAGGCTGTGACCTGATTTTGGAAGCAGGCAAATCAGACGATCGTCACGCGTTACCGTCACGAAAACTTTCACAGATTCGAAACAGAATTGATGTACTTAACAGATTCCTGACAGACTGTGACCAGACGATTGTCACGCGTTACCGTCACGCATCACCGTCACGAAAACTTTCGCAGATTCGATACGAAATGGATTTGCTTAACAGATTCATGACAGGCTGCGACCTGATTTTGGAAGCAGGCCAATCAGACGATCGTCACGCGTTACCGTCACGTGGTACAGTCACGAAAACGTCTATAGCAACGACACGGAATTCAGTTGCTTAACAGACTCCTGACAGCCTGTGACCTGATTTTGGAATCAGGCTCACTTATCAGCAGCTCTTTAGTTGAACGTCACGTTCGTCACAGTTATTGTAACTTAAGCGTTTAAATAGAAACAAACGCGTCACAGTTTTGACATTTTGGGATTCAAGGCACTCTCACTCATGGGAAACGCTTATATCAATGATCTCCTGCAGCCATCCGTGGTGTATCTTTGACCATCAAGCGAACGCCTCCTGGGCATCGAGATCGAAAAATCATGAACTGCGGAACCGCCATGCCCTGAGCTCATATCGACAGGTTTGACAGAAGTTTGTGTAAATAGAAGGGGAATAGTGTGATGATTGATGACCACTGATCTTTGGGAAGGGTCATACACCCCTCGACCAGGAATTGATCAGCGAAGAGTAATCGATAGACTAACAGAACTTGCTGAAGCGTGGTGATTGATTACTGCTCCAGTCGTTGGAGGCTGAAGTTTTCTTTCTTTAGCCCGGGAAGGCCTCAACTGAAGTCAATGTTTGCTTAAAGAGCAAGCAATGAATCAAAAGTCGGGAGTAACCCAATCACAACCAAACATGACCTGACTCTGATTGGACCAGTCGATGAGGATGCCTCACCATCTAGTGACTCCCGCTCCACTCATCAAAAGAAATTAACAGAAATTAGAAAGTCACCCAACCAGCTCATCCTCCACCGAGGAAAGGATCCATGTTACGACACAAAATGTCAACACAGGCAAATAGATACGTTCCCCTGTCCGGCTCCCGCTGTCAGTCGAATAATTAATTTCCACAATCTCGCGGATCTCAGCGCAGCAATTACCCACAATCTGTCATGCGGCCAATTCGACTCAACCCGCAGGCGAGCGCGCGCAATACTCCGGCGACTCCAGGCATTACCCCAACCCCTGGGCAGTCAACCAGTTTGCGTCTAATAACGACAATCAATCAAACAGCACGACTGTGGACTTTCAATACGAACTCGCCGGTGGTGTGGGCCGCCCCAAATCGCAGCCGGAGCGAGTGCACACTGTGCACCGAATCCCAACCCCCTCCCGAGCCCAACTCCTTGGCACTGCTAACGACTCATAATTATTAGATACAGTATCTGCACGGAGTGGAAACCTTTTAGCAGCCTGTTGTGGTGGCTGTGGTGTTGTTGAAACCTCTTAGCACCTCTTGCCTGCTTTCTGGGTTTTCCTGGTTGTGTTGCTGGCACCGCAGAGCAAATATTCAACCCTTGCCCCCTGCTTGTCGGTACTTGTGGTGTGTGCTCCTCTGGTGTGCCTGGATGCATGCTCCATGTGGGTGCCTGGATTGATTGTCTTCAGATCGAAGCTAGTGGCGTGCTCGCCGATTGAGATATTCAATCGCCCAGCTAATGGACGTCGGCTCCTGTGCGACTGCTAACAAATTGCCCGACAATCCGCCGTGTCAGGGCTCGGACCCACGATGATGTATGCAAACCATCGTGACGGCTTATCCCCCAATGAAATGTCATCACGTCGGCGGCGCGTATCTCAGGCCCCCGCATCCACTCTCAGCGCGACCCCAGAGAGGCAGTATGCCCATAATCGCATTAGGCGTCTCAAACACAACCGCAAAATAATGAGCATCTCTCAGTTTGATGGTTTATTCATGGGATATCTGGGTTTCCAATTACGAACCGCAGAGCATCCACGGCGAGAGTGGGCCTGTGCGAGGAGGCGCAACAATTAAATCCGAAAAAATATGCTTCGGAGACAATTTGAATTTGTCAGATGTCGGGAGGGGGCTCGCATTTGCATACGGTTCGAGAATAAAAGTCGAAATCATTAATCATAATTCGCCAGCGGAGGGGGTTACGTAATGAACAGGTACGCGACGCGCTTGTGGTGTGAGTGTGTGGGGCTTTGTGGACTGACTGATGACCGAAACTTGATATGGAAATCTGTTGAGTGTAGCTGAGAGTGGAGCGGAGATTAATTTGCTTCGGGGAACTTGGTCGTGGATGTAACGATCGTGATTGGTCGCGAGAGCTGTGTGTCTTTGGAATGGGGTTAGATCTTGGTTTTGATTTTCGAGGGGACGATGGGCGAGGGGACTGATGAATTCAACGAATCACGGCAACGGCGGATAGTTAAGCAGCAGACGAGCGAGGAGTTCATCATCAAAATTTATATGTTCGTGATGCGCAGCAATTCATGGGATTTTGTTTAACTTGCAACAACGTTTTTGAGGATTGTAAGCAAGAGTTTATCTCAATCTAACACGCCTCGATGTCAGCCAACAAATTAGCGTCACAATCGTCACGAATACAAGAATTATAACTTCAACTTCTGTGTCCTTCAGGAAAATTGGCTCGATTGTTTACCTCGACGCTGTCTGGCGTCTAGGAAGAACAAGCTGAAGAAGGAAGAAAAACTTAAATTTTGTGACGCACAACGTTTGAGGATCATTTTAAACGACTTAGTGACGCACAATTGATGGAAGACTGATCTGTACACAAGAGGTTCTCCTGCTAAATAACGTCTTCTCTATGTCTAGGTGATGCATGTTCAAATCAACATTTGCGGAAATTGTGACTAGCGTCACGAAAGTGACGCACAATTTGAATGATGTTACGAAAAACTTCACCAACTTTACGAAGGACGGTACTGGGAACAGCAAGATGATCATGAATAACATTGGGAACTGAACAAATAACGTGACGTTATCGTGACGATGGTCACATTAGTAACGTTACGAACTTATAAGTAATGCTTAGAAAGTTATGAGTGATGAGTTCAACCCCACGAAAGATGTTATAAGAATTACGAGCAAATTGGAGGAAATAATGAGCAACGTCACAAAAACCGTCACGAAAATGTTGTCCAACTTTGCTGAAACTAGCAGCAAAGTCATGAATGTTTTGACCAATATCAAGGGCCTCATGAGCAACGTCACGAATGCTATTTCATTCATTTTTTCATCTTCAGCGCTTCGCATGTTCCCTAAAATGGGTCCCGGGGACAATGCACTCGATTCTCCGCCATCGACTCTAACTCATTAGGAGCTATGCCCAAGCGCAACCAGGCGAGTGTTTGCAGTTGGTCCAACCATCTCGTCCTGTGTCTGGCAAGTGGTCACCTACCTGATAGAATCGCAAGTCAATGTTATGAGCAACGTCGAAATTGTAAGAGAAACATCACGAAAGTTGTCTACAAAGCTACGAATTTAACGAATAACGTAACAAACGTACGATTATAGTCAGGAATGTAATGAGAAACTTCGAAATGTTTTCAGAGGCTTAGAAAGCGAAACAATAAATTTCCAATCTCTACGAGAACTATCAGATGTATCTGAATAACGTCACAAAAGTGACGGCTTACAACAATGTCACGCACATTATCAGCAAAGTTACGATAAACGTAGAGAACATGATAGGAGCAACCATATATATAACTATCAAAGTTACGAGCTCAGTGAGTAACGTGACGAACGTCATCAACATAGTCACGAACGTTACGAGCAAGTTGAAAATTCAACGAACAGTTTAGAAAACGTAAGAAAGGGTTTTTAATCTCTACGGGAACCATCAGGAATACAAAAGCAACGTCACAAAACGTGATGGTTTACATCACGAACGTTACGGAGAATGTCACGTACATGATCAGCAACGTCACGAATGTTATGAGAAACTTATAGACTATGACATGCATAGCCCGAATATTACTATCAAAGTTATGAACTCAACGAGTAACGTGACGAACGTTACGAATAATGTCACGACTGTCACGAGCAACTTCTAAATGTTACAAGCGGCTTGGAATACGAAAGAAGCTATAGATTATATCTACGAGAATCGTCAGTAATATAAGAGCAACGTCACGAACATTGCCTGTAACGTCCCGAGCATTGAACAACGTCACGACCATTGCAAGCAGCGTCACGAAAATTGCCACCAACGACAAGAACATTACCAGCAACGTCATGAACCTTGCCAGCAACTTCACGAACATTACCAACAACGTCACGAAAATTGCCAACAACGTCACGAACATTGCCAGCAACGTCACGAAAATTGCCAGCAACGTCACAAACATTGCCAGCAACGTCACGAACATTGCCAGCAACGTCACGAAAATTGCCAGCAACGTCACGAACATTGCCACCAACGTCACGAACATTGCCAGCAACGTTTTGGACATTGCCAGCAACGTTTTGGTCATTGCCAGCAACGCCACGATCATTGCAAGCAGCGTCACGAATATTGCCAGCAACGTCACGAACATTGCCAGCAACGTCACGAATATTGCCAGCAACGTCACGAACATTGCCAGCAATGTCACGAATGTTCCAAGAAACTTAGAAAACATGATTGTCACAACTTCGCAAATTATTCACTAAAATGCGTCACGATTAGGGGCTAAAGAGGCACTCCAGACGTTGCATTTATCGAAAATAATGAACAATCACTTTTCCGATTTCACGTTGAATCCGTCACGTCAAAATGATGTTCGACTCTATTCAATTTGATACGACATTTTAACTACTTTGACAGAAAGTCCTGCCCCTGTCCCTGCACAAGTTGCGGGATATGTATGCTTTGCATTAACAAGTTTGTTGCAATGACCCCATTGAGCAGCTAAAAAGTTGATTTCCCACTCCTACCACGCCTGCAACAGACCGACAAGAAACCGTTTGAAGACCATAACATATCCCAAATTGAATATGAATCGCGATTGTGTCCCATCTGCAATCAAGCGGCTCTCTTGTTGCAAATTCCACTCAATCGACTGGCTAATCAGCCAGTGGAATCAGTTAGCTCAATTTGCGAGTCGTTAACGAACAAATTTAAAACCTGTTGCAAGCCAGTCTCTTCATAAATGTCCCCCCAATATGCAGAGCATCATCAACACCTAGGCAGTTTGAGAGGTCGAACGATGCTCTTAAAAGCTCGTAAAAAAATACTTTAATGATCATCTCCGTTGGAATGCTAAGAAGACGACTGTCACAAGCGAGTTTTTGAATGCAAACGACACACTTGAACCATTCCCTAGACAGAAAGCGGGACAGACTGAAAGGACCAACCAACCGGGGGCCAATCACCTCGCGAATTGAATTTCAATTTTGTGTCGATCTTCATCTCTAAACCAGCTCAGTGACCTATGCTCTGGCAGAAAGACATAAAAGCTGCGAGTGGCTGTAAAATGATGGCGGACACTATTGGTTTTGGTTTCATGTGCCCGCACACGAGGAATTCATGACTTTTGTGTCGATTGGTTGCGTGGAGATTGAATGGATTGGGAGAGGTTACAGCAGGAACTGTTGCTTTACGTCCTTCTAATTGTTGGTCGTCAGATGCGGGTTCATTTGGTTGTTGGAGATGTTTGCATTTTAAGCACCGGGAGACGCGTGTTTCGACTTCACGGTAGCCCTGTTTGAGATTGGCCCGCCTTTGGAACAAGACATTCGTGGTAATCTTCTGGCTTCACGGTACCAACTCCATCAGAGAGCCATCATTCCATTTCTCACTGAACTAGTTGGAGGAAACTTTCATCGGTGCCCCTTAGACCTCACACATCTGGCACTCACCGCCTCAACCCATCGTCACCTCATTTTGTATTCGAATCGCCTCATAATCCCGCCGACAGATCAGTTTATCACCAGCTATTCACTGAGCAAACACACCGTCAGCAACTTCATAAGCCTGCGTCTGAGATGAAAACTTTCACATGAAGACCCCTCAGCTCTCTCTCCTCCATTCCCACAGAAAAACCAATCAAAACTCTGTCACGCGCTATTAAAATCCAATTAAACGGGATAAAACGTACCCACAGTCGATTGGGCCCCCAATCAATAACGTCTCAATTATTTTCGCGACGAAATCACACGAAAATCCCGTCCCGAGTGCCTCAATGGAATTTAATAAGATTCAAGGCTTAATGGGCTTATGACAGGGTGTCGTGTCGGTCAATTGAAATCGAACGATCCGAGCCGGACGAGATGTATGCACTGCAGTCGGCGTGCGATGGTGCCAATCGATTAGCTGCGATCGCAGCAGACCTGGGCCAAGTTTTGGAGCAGACTCATGTAAAGTCGACCGTTCGGCTAATTGGCCCGGTCGTTAATTACGCTCCGGTATCGCCTGCGCCGAAGACGCTAATGAAATGTGAATAGACGGCTGGTGGCTACTATTTCTTGTGGTCACTTTTTTCGTGGACGTCTAAGCCAGGTTATGCTAACCATGTGTTTGGCGGTTTTTTTTCTTGGACTTGGCTGGTAATTGGTTGTCTAATGGAGGCAAATTAGTGTTGCTCGTAGGCCTGATTACCGCTCTCAGTGGGGTCTTTTCACATGTGGGCTGGCACGACAGGCGCGGCTTGGCGATCGTGTCATGAGGCGCGGGGAGTGGACACGGTTTGATGGATGGGGTCTTAGCGTGTGAGAGGCTGAAGCTGATCATGAGATTGACTGGAGGGGTGAGATGGCGAAGATGACATGTTTATCGAAGACTTTCGAAACTACGGGCTCCGCCTCTTGAACTGTCTGTGGGTGACACTCTTCAACGCTGAGCCTGAAGACGTCCGCGTTTGAGGTGGCACACATGAGTGGAGAGGGGTCTTAACCAACTCGGTGTGCGTAATTGGAGATAGCTAGCGAACGATCGGTTGAAGCTTGTTGGTTGTGGTCCAGGTCCACTATGGACCCTCTCCATTCATACCATAAGCATTGACTCAATTAGAGGTTACATTTCAAACTAGGCACTGCTATTATCTTATCACGACGAAGACCTTGAGTTTGACGTCAACGTTGAGTGCATAAATTGACATTTATAATACAACGAACCGATAATTTTTATTTTTTCAAGAACTAGGGACTAACAGGACATCAATGGCATGATTACATGAAAAGACAAGTGGTTTATTTTTAGGAAAGAGACTCCCACCTCAACCATCTGTCTATCTTTCGAACAGTCGATGGATTCACCGATAATGTAAGAATCTCAGCTTTCCAAAAAAGTTAACATATTTTAGTTCGTGATTATAGGCAATATTCCTTTTTAAATCTAAATTGCAACCTCCAACTGAATCTCTAGTTAAAACAAACGAAAGAAGGCCGGATCTACGTCCTGGGATAAATTTTGAATGTAGAGATAAATGTCCAAGTCTTAGCAACACAACAAAAAAAATGTTCAGTCTCTCATTTCATCTGAGGCCTTTGTTTCAAATCTAAATCGTAACCTGCAACTGAATCACCGATTGCTTTAAGCGAACTAAGTAACTGACCGTGCTTTGGACCTCAATGATCAAGAAGTTGCACTGTAAATTGAGAGAGCCCATGTGTGTGAGCGGCGCCCAACCCTAACCAACCAACCAGCTTTTGGCCGGGCGAAAAGTTTGTAGTAACATGTAGTAGAAAATAGTAGAAAGTACATTTGGCAGGCTGACCAACTACGACTCACGATCCTATTTTTGGCAGGGCGAAAAGTTTGTGGTAACTTGTAGCAGGTTGTTACACCATTTTCTGAGTACTCAAACGGGTTGTAGTGACTTGTGGTAGAGAATAGTAGCAAGTTTTCCAGAGTACTCGAACTAGTTGTTGCAAATTTGTCAGAGTAGCACTCGAACGGGTTGTAGCGACTTGTAGTCGAAAATAGTAGAAATTCTTCCAGAATACTCGAAAGGGTTGCAACTAGGGTTTCAGAGTAATCGAACTGATTATTGCAAATTTGTCAGAGTACCTACTCGAACGGGTTGTAGTGACCTGTAGTCGAAAATAGTAGAAAGTTTTTCAGAAAGGTTTGTAGCAAGGTTTTCAGATTACTCGAACGGGCTGCTGCAAATTGGGCAGAGCACGGGTTGTAGTGACTTGTAGTAAAAAATAGTAACAAGATTTCCAACGTACTCGAACAGGTTTTAGTAAGCTTTTCAGACTACTCGAACGAGTTGTAGTGACAGGTATTAGAAAATAGTAGCAAGTTATTCAGATTACTCGAACGGGTTGTAGCAAATTGTTTAAAATACTCGAACGGACTGTAGTGATTCGTAGTAGAAAATAGTAGCAAGTTTTTCAGAGTACACGAAGGGGTTAAAGCAAATTTTTCAGAGTACTCGAAAAGGTTGCAGCAAAATGTTCAGAGTAATCGAACGGACTGTAGTGATTTATAGCAGAAAATAGTAGCAAGTTTTTCAGAATACTCGAAAATGTTTTACACAGTACTCGAACGGTTTGTAGAGACTTGTAGTAGGAAATAGTAGCAAGTTTCCTAGAGTACTCGAACAGGTTGTAGCAGGTTCTCCTAAATTCATGCAGACTTCAGAACGAACTAAAAGATGACTCATTATGAGAGACGACCAATCACGCATGACAGCCCTGAAAGACCGTAGTCTTGCATCCATCCATCCAGACAATCGAGATCGCCCCGAGACAAGAATAAATTTCTCTTATTAAGCCATTTGCTGTCTGCCGCGCTCTCTCTCTCTCTCCGTAATTGCTTCCATCAATCAAGTCATTCTCCCACCCTAGCACAAGTGCAACAGACCGAATCGGTTATCCCAAACAGACAACACGCTGTCAGATAACGAAAAGCGCGTAGCCAGCCAGCCCGCATGGGATCCTGTGCGTCATCCATCAGTTGACACGCCATGCAATTATGGGCTCCCTACGAGTTTTGAGCGCCTCGGTTTGCACCCAACTGCGTCTACTTAACGCTGAGCCCATCCGCGGACCCATTAATCTCTGCAAGTCGAGGCGACACTAACAAGGATCCAATTTCGTGTGGTTGCGCATAACACGCGGGATGTACGAGTAGTTCAACGCAGCCCTACAGAGATACATGGTGTTGTCATTTAAGGGAAAAAATTAAAACAAACTTTCAACAACAGCAGCAGCCCCCTCGCGGAGTCGTCGCGCAGGGAAATTCGTGAGTCTCGATGGCAAGGCAAACAGTTTTCCATCATCCAACGGATGCGAGGGCTGTTGATGGCAATTCACTTTAATTAGTAAACACTTGGCGTCTTCGCGCGGCATGCTGGTTGCGGCGACAAAGCAGCTCGCTTACCGTTGACGAGTTGCTCATCACACTGGTTCCCCATTCCCCTACTCACTTCCTTCCGCTTTTGTGATGAGCTTCTGTTTTTGTGACAACGGAAGGGATGAAATGAGAAAAAAAAACTGAACTCCTGGGGGAGGGGGGGTTCTGCGTTGTGTTTGCGGCAAAGTTTGAGGCCGCTTTTGGAGAGGGAACGCATGTGTATGCGGGGCTTTTGTGCGGAAGGAGTTTTTGCACTTTTATTGCGAAACTTTTACAATTTGACTTTTGCCAGGGAACTCAAGGACTTTGGCAGCAATGTAGGAGCATTCTTAGACCTTATCTTCGATGTGAATTGATGGGAGTTGCGGGAAGAGACGATGGGGGGATTTGCGTTTGATGGTGGAACTACATCCCGGAGGGTCGACTTTTTCTGTTGATGTCATGTCAAGTGACTCACCGGAAGAGTCAACTCGCATATGAAGTCTGCAGTGTGGTCTAGGAGGTATGCCCTGCCGGGGAGTGGGGTTTGTTGTCAGAAGAAAACTTAAGAGAGCATGAATTCCATCCCAAACGCCCTTCTTTTCAGGAAAATCTTGAGTGAGTGAACTCTGTAGCCGACAGTACCAATTTTGAAGGATGTTGCTCAGGCGAGTCGCTATCGAAATGGTTGAGGTTTTTGCCAGAAGAGGATAGTCACTTCCCGTGTGTTCAAAAGAAGAAGTTCGATGCTCAAGCAGAAGCTTCCCAGACATCAACAGAATCTACTGAAGAACATGGAGTCTGCCCAAAGAAGACCCATTCTCGGGCGAAATTTAGAAGTTTATTCGCTGTTCCGTGCAGTGACAGAAAAGAGGAGCATTGTGACAACGCAAGTGTCTTTGGATCTGATCTGAAGTGTCCTTTGAGTCTGATATGGCAACGGAAAGCTGCTCAAGTCATGAAACGGTCAAAATCGAATGTAGCAAGCCACTAGGTGCTCTTTAGAGCTAAGCAAGTGACTCAATCTCCTCAAGGGTTGTCGCCAATCTGAGGCACGTGAGACAAGTTTCAAAGAACGCGTCAAGCATCAAGAAAAGAAATTGCCAAAGACCAGGTCTGAGTCAGGCCTCCTCCAGTCCTCTTCGGCGGGTTCAGTCGCTCGCTCTTGGACAACTGCAGCTCCTTGAAAATCTTGCGTTTTCCTCCGGCTTTCTCTCGTGGTCGTACATTGAGTCCATTTACTCCTCCTTCTCAGGGACGTGGGGTGTAGGCGTTGACTCGTCGGTGCCCGAAATGTAGATGACTATGCTCTCGTTCTTCACCGGCCGGTGCAATTGGGGGGGGGTCCTCCTAGAGCAGCGTCCTCTTGGAGACGTTCGCCTTCGCAGATACCTCGAATCTCCGCGGCGAGCTCGTCGCACCGAAATCTCTCAACTCACTCACACTGGCCAGCGGAACGTCGAAGTTCGTCTGATCCTAGTTATCCTGGACAATAAATATCGTGTTCGAGAAATGTCGACCGCCTTATTGGGTCCTTGGATGCGGGATCATTGAGTCTTTGACCAGAGATCTTGCAGATGAGGGTGCCACTGGCATTGGCGTCATGCATTCTACCTTAACGTCGGACCTCTGATTCTGGAGTGAGGTTCGCTGGTCAACTCTTTTCAGAGCGACGCATAAGAAATCTTAGCTTAGTGTCCTCCTCCACACCCGACATGACTTAACGTACACCCCAACTCAAGCTAAAGCAAAAACCGTATATCAGTCTAAGGAAGACTGATCGTATGCTGAGACCGACATACAAGTGGAACCAGATCTCCATTAATCAGGCGCGGACACGAAGAAGCAAAACGATAAACTCTAGGGAAATCCAGAGCGTCTTCTTAGCGAAGAGGAATCGTTGAAGATGTACGAAAAGGGACAGTGGTCCACTTCAAAACCTTCATTCATATAAGACAGAAGTTGTGACCTCTCTCAGAAGTGGTGACGAAGCTCTGCTTGCTATAGTCCGCGACCCGATGGAAGGCCAGTCGCCTTGAATGAATTTTTTGTCAGGCTCTTGTGTCCTTAATTATTGGTCATCTGACGCTCGAAAGCCCATGGTTTCCTTCACAAGAAACTGGCGGTTGGCTCTTATTCACCGCGTTCGCCGTTCTTATTCATCCGTGTCGTTGTACAACGTGGTCCAACCTCAAGAACTATTGAGGATATTGAGGCATATTTAATGGCTCCTTGTTTTTACTTTCCATTCCTAACCACTCTTGTCTGCATTCTCCTTCATATTCCTATGTGACATCTATGAAAGAGGACTCAAACCATTCTTGACAAGGATTTTGAAGCCTAAGCCTCTTCAAAGAGACGGGTGCTTTCTCAAGGCTGTCAAAGAGAATCAAAAGAGCATCTTATGGACGTACGAAATCGTCTGAAAAAAGAACGAAGGAACTGCACCGAAAGAGTGGTACCCTAAAGCGTTTTGCCCACAGAGAATCCTCTTCCTCATCCACATCCCCATCCTCATTCCCATCCTCATCCTCATCCTCATCCTCATCCTCATCCTCATCCTCATCCTCATCCTCATCCTCATCCTCATCCTCATCCTCATCCTCATCCTCATCCTCATCCTCATCCTCATCCTCATCCTCATCCTCATCCTCATCCTCATCCTCATCCTCATCCTCATCCTCATCCTCATCCTTCATCTTCAGCTTCATCCTCTCCCTCTTCTTCTTTGAAAAGAAGTCCAAGAAAGGAAATCTGGATCGATCAAGCCGAGTGATTTAGAAATCGCCAGAACGGGAGACGAAGCTCCGGCTATGCACTTGCTGCAGGACGCCTTCTGTTGCTCAAGCTTTGCGCACTGAGCACTGTCCTGCTGGGACCACATGTTCTCATTCCCAGTTCAATAACTATCCGCAACAAGGTCTCTGTGAATGTCGGACACAAGCCCAATTCCATGGTCGTCTGGTTGATGCTTCAAGAATTTTTTGAGACAAGTGCGGAGTAACCAAGACGCCTGTTTGATACTTGGACGTCTTCTAGGACATCTGCGGCCGTGCCAAAACTCGAATTCGACCAAACACTGCAACGTCATGAACCCTTTGAACTACTCTCGGTCGAGAGAGGATGGTACGACGTCTTGTCAAAGAATTGTTCCTCCAAGTCTTCAAAGCAGTTCCCAAGCCCTGACCCATCATGTCTCCAAACCACAATATTTCCCAAAACCAACTTCAACTCCATTTCCTTCAAAAAACCCTTCACTCCAAGACCATCTCCATCATCCCTACGTTGCTTTTGAAGCAAATTAACAAACAGAATACGCTTCAACTTCACCGGAACAACCTCCCTCTCGGAATGAAAGACGAAAACGAAAAGAACAAAGTTCCCAACGCCAAAGCCACATCAAGGGACAAGCGAATTGTTTATGCGCCCGACCGACCGACCGACCAAGCGACCTCCCGCCCGCCACTCCGACTCCAAACAAAACGGAAATTGTTTAGACTGGCGTTGAATTTGTAATTCGTCAGTCGGCAGTCGGGCAGTCCTCAGCCGATTGCCGGTGGTTGCTTGTCGGAAACATTAACCGACCCGGGACTCGATTTGGTTGCATTCCCCTTCGCCTACAACACGAACACGAGGCGGTATCCTTTGTGTGCTTCAACCCTCGCCCGCTGCGCGTGTGTTTACATGGGGTTTACCAAAATCATGCTCCTCCTCACTGGCAGTTCATAAAATCTTCTTTCGGGCACCACCACCGCCGCCTAAACATCCGAGAGATCAAAGCAGACCACACTCCTCCGTGGTGACGATCAGAATTCGTTTAGTTTGGAATTTCCTCATTCGTAAACGTCGGCGTCGTCGCCCCAGCACACCAGTCCCGCCAGATGCCCCCGTGGGACCTGCACAGGTCCGTGTGATGTTTCCAAAAGGAAAGACTAATCGCGGATGGCCGTAAAGTCTAAATGGACACTCGCAGCGCATAAGCCCTGAGATGGACTGCATCTTAAGAACGCCAAATGACGTCATTAAATGTTGAAAAAAGACGCTCTGCACATGCGGCTAATTGCCAGTCGTTTGGGCCTGCACACACTGCCGGCTCGACGCATGCATGCAAAACGACGCGACGGCGTTGTCTTGGCTAATGGCTCTCTTCTCCTCGTCATTCTATTCCTGTGCGTCGTCGTAAAGCCTCGGACGTTATTATCGCAATTAATTTGCCGTCAATGTATCCGCAAGAAGCGTGCACCGGCCGGCCGGTCCGGCGCGAAGGGTGGGAAATGCTATTAAAGCCGCGATTGGGTATAAAAACTCCGCGGCAGCGGTGGTGTCGGAAGAAGGGATCCCTGGCAATCAATTAGCATGCGATTTATTGTCTCATTATGGGCACCCCACACCCCCCGTGCCCGTGTGGGGCCGGTAAGTGCTGTAAAGTTGATGCTGATTCCATTTGGGAGCCTCTGAAAGCCGGAGGCAGCAGCAGCGGAAGGCACCGCGGAAGGATTAAGTTTTCCGTTTTCCTTCTTGAGTTTAGCATGAATGTTGGTGGCTGATTGGGATTTGGGAGCATTTGATGGCTCCCAGTGGTAGACAGTGCGCTTCAAGGGCCTGGTAGCAAGCTCCTGAGGTGTTACGACTTAATTGGGGCTGTTAGACGCCACTGTGAGCGGGTTTTATGACAAAGACTGTGGAAGCAGAGGCATACATCAGGAGCTCAGACTACGGTGGGTAATGAGACGCGAGCTCAAGTGGTTTATAAGCTTTTAAAGTGATGACGAGCATCTGCGCGTCCTTCTGCTAGGAAGCAAGCCACAATCACATCCAACGGAATTTGCAGCTGCTTATCAAGAAATTATCAAGACTTGCCTTAACTTCTTTTATGACTCCGATGGAAGATGGATGCAAATCAACTTTCCCACTCGATGAACGCGGAAACTGACTATAATCTCAGTTCCAAACGCGGCCTTACTGGTGGATTTGATGAAATTGTTGACCAGAGACCCAAGCCAAACTCCAATCCATTCCATTCGATCCACCAATCCAGGAAAAGGGAAATACCAAAAACATCTGAGTATCAAGTTCAAAAGTGAAAATCTGAAGAAGAAAATCGGTTTTGATCTTCATGAGAACTTAGGCCAAGCATACAAAAATGGTCCTATTTTGACTTAAGTGAAACTGTAATTTGCATGCATCCGCTTGACCCTCAGCCAAGCATCGAAGATGTTCAAAGCCAGGCTTTAACTCTTGCGGACAATGAGGGAAGATACCAGGTCGAAAAAACCAAACATAGAAAAATTTTAAGCTCTGCTTAAGACGAGGTACACGGAGGTGGAGGTGAACCCAGGTTTAGAAAAATTGTAAGCTCAGCTCAGGTCGAGACAGGCTTAGGAAAATTGTGGACTTGGCCTAGGGCTAGGAACTCTGATATACCCCACCTATATATAAAAATCGGGTTCGGGTTCATATCGACATGCCGGTGCGACCACAAGAACCCAGACTTAGGAATATTGTAAGCTCAGCTTAGGGCGAAGCACTGATATAAGCCAAGTGGATATCAGAACCAGGTTTAGATGGACTTAGATCAGTACTAAGGCCAAAGAGACTTTCTAATTTACATGCTAGCAAGATGCCAGAATCCAGGCTCTCAGAAATTGTTAGCTCGGCATAGGACAGTAAACTCTGATAAGAGTCATTTGGATACCAAAACGAGATTCGGCTTGGCACTGCGACTACACAAAATACAGACTTAGGAAAATTGGAAGCTCAGCTTAGACACTCAGATGTAAAGGTGAACCCCGGCTTATGAAAAGGAAAAGGTTTAAATGGACTTAGATCAGGCCTAAGTGAGTCTGTCATTTGCATTCAGCCACATGAACCTAAGCTAAGCATCGAATTGGGTCGAAGTCAAGCTTTAATTCTTGAGGAATCAAGGAATATGTTAGTTTTAGCAAAATGTTAGAACCCAGGCTTCGAGGAATTGTAAGCTTGGCATAGGATGATAAGCTCTGATAAAAGTCACTTGGATATCAAAACCAGGTTCGGCTTGGCACTGCGACCACAAAGAACCTAGGCGCAGGAAAATTGGAAGCTCGGCTTAGGGCGACAAACTCTGATAGAAGGCAAGTGGATATCAAAATCGGGCTTAGAAGGACTTGGCACAGTTGACTACAAAAAATTGGTTACAAACTGAAGTGAAATCAGAAAAAGTCGGGCTTGAAACGAGTTTCCCCTGAGCCTATGAACGACTTACTTACTTACTAATCAGGCCTGCGTCCCACGGAGGGACTCTTCTAAATCAAATAGGCACAGATCAAGATGTCAAAGCGACCTAAATGAACACAGGCTTAAAGAAATGTAAGCTCGGCTTAGGATGAGAAACTCTGACATAAGCCAAGTGGATATCAAAACCAGGTTCAGATCGACTTGGCAGTGTTGACTATAGAGAAGTGTTTAAAATTTTGGAAAGTCAGGTTTGAAATAGGTTTCCCCTAGATTCACGATTTACTCTGAGCTTCGTCTAAATCAAATAAGCATAAATTTTGATGCCAAACTAGTTCAATTGAGAACTGCCGCATGCACAAACACAGGCTTAGAACAACTTTAAGCTAAGCTTAAGAGAAGAAACTGTGATAAAAACCAGGAGAGTCTCAAAATCAGCTTCAGACCGACTTGGGACTATTGACAGAGAAGTGGTTAAAGGTTTAAATGAAAACCTTAGAAAAATACAGGCTTGAAACGAGTTTCTTTAGAATCCACGCTTGAATACTTTAAGCCTCTTCTAAATCAAATAAGCATCGATTTTAATGTTAAAATAGTTCAAACGATGTTACAATTAAAGCTGTGTCAAAACCCAGACTTAAAGAAATTCTAAGCTGGGCTTAGGAAAAGAAACTGATATCAGAATTTTTGTAGATAGCAAAATCGGATTAAGATCGACCTTTTGACTATAAAAAAATGCTTAAACTCAGAGTTAAAGCCTGGCTTAAAACTAAAGGACTGTGTGCTAAATTTCTTGCCCTAAGAATCACCTAACTGGGAACAGGAAGGACTGAAGAGTTTCGATAATAAATTTAAATAAAAAACGCGAGTCAAACAACAAAACTTTATTCCAACCGTACTTCAAAATGGTTAAAACAGGAATGATCCAAATTTAATATGTTTCTGTCAAAGAAAATATGACAGTTCGCGGGGTGTAAGGATTACAGGGTGTACAATTTTCTACAAGGACAATTTAGGAGATCAAACAGCACCAGTCACCACTCTCAACAAACTCAAGCCAGGCTTAAATAAACTTCCATTAAATTTTCTCGCAAAAATGGTTGTGATTCAACAATCAAGCCGATCTTTAGTTGACTTTACAGTTGATTGTTTTGAAGTATTGAATAATTGGCTTTGGGCAACCCTTTTCTTCTTCTAGTGACGTTTAGGCAACGGAGTCCAATCTTAAGTCCTGCTTCTGCTTAGTGAAGGATTTTTAATTGATTTCATAACTTGGGTTAAATCTTTAAAACCTTGTGTAGCAGAAACATGAACTAGAAGCAGAAAACAGACGGACATCATGACCAAGAGTTCATCGGAAGAGGTCCTTCCTTTAGAAAAACTGTAGAGGAGGAGACTGAACCTCGAATTTTACGGGCTGTTCATCGACATCGACCTGGTCAAACGAGTTCGAGTCTCCCATCTCAGGTGGCTAGGTCAAGTAGAGCGAATGGACACCAACGAAAGTCGCCGACTCAAACCCCAGAGGGACAACGCGATAACCGATGAACACGATGATGATCACCCTGGTGGCGTTCACTGCTAGAAATTGACCTCAATCAGCTAAACGTGCGTCGGCGCAGTGGCCGTGTGGTTTAGTGCGTCGACCCATGCGCATTAGACTCTCACAGTCTAGGTTCGAATCCAAGTTCAGACAAACAATTTTTCAAAAAAATTATTCGCGGCTCCACCTCTTTCGAGTCACTGACAATGCTCAAAGAGAATAACTGTCTAGAAAAAGCTTCTCAATCTCGCCGTTCGGAGTCGGCATTAAACTGTAGGTCTCCCTCCTCTCGTAACAGAACAATAGCACGCACAACACGAGTGGTTGCTGAGAAGCTAGGCCCAGGTCAACCTCGGACTGTAGCGCCGCCATTATTATTATTATTATTATCAGCTAAACGTGCGTACGTGGAGGCAACTAGCCCAAGACCGTGCTGGATGAAAAGGAATGTTGGCTGAGGACCAGGTCCACCTCGGGCTGTAGCACCATCTGAAGTAGACGAAGAAGTCCACGAAGCGTCTTTTTTTTCGGAGAATTTTTGGAAACACTACTTGAGCACTCAGACTCAAAACTGGTCCATTGTACTGCCAGGTAGCAACCTACTCCAGTGCCGTTCATTTTATCCCAACGACAAATGGTGACTGGACCAGATTCGATTTCACTGGGATTCGAACCTGGGACCCCTCGAACTTAACCAACTGCGCCATCCAGTCGTACGTAACAAAGCGTCTTCGATCTAAATTCTCCACACGACTGGATTCACATTCGGATGCCAGGCTGCCAGGAGATGGAACGCTTGGTTTGAATCTCTTGACTGTGGCGCCTCATCATCCTCCGACTCCGTTGTACCTCCCCACGTCATGATTGTGTAGGGCTACCCCAATAGAGTCGCCAAGCAGCAAATCCGCGGACTGTAGCGGCAGCTGAAGAAAAAGGAATGTCGAGTAAGGCGAACGTTGAAAAGTGCGACCATCTTGTCTAGAGATGAGTGGCAGCTTCTTCTTCTTCGTCCAGGGTGGACCTGTGTCTCAACCAACAAGCCTCTTTACAACTTACAGACACTAATTCCGGGATCTGATGGCTGCCAGCGTGGTTGTTGCATCCGAAGTAAGTGAGATTTTTCCTGTTAAAAATGGACCATTTATGCCTTCTGAGCGTTGACCAATTGCTCCATTTTGAGAGTATGCGTGGCATTTTACACTAAATCCCTCAGATCAATGGGGTGTTTGTACATGAAAGCTAGGTGAGCAGGTAGGCATGGTGGCTTCCAACGCATGGACATTGGATTCACTTAGACCCATAGGGTCCATCCGGCATCCTGCCTCTCATTTCTGAAACCAGTTCGATTTTTGGACGAATATCCATAATTTCTTGACGTCCTTTTCGGAAATATCAGTTAGTGAGCTTAGATTAAGACTGGACAGTTGCATAGTAGGTGTGAGGGGGAACACGAGAGCTAAGGTAATGACAACTACACCTCCTATCACCCCACATCGTACCCCTTTTAACACTAAGGACAGTTCGCTGACCACCAAATTCCATAGAAGAGGCGACTGCAACTTGACGTGATCCTCTGCTGGCAAATCTTGCAGCAGTAGAAGACATGAGTTCTGCATCAATTCCCCGTATTCAAGACTCGCGCCAGTGGATCTGCGATTGCACATGTATTCTCAACAAACACAGCCTCCTCCAACCACCCCATCTCATCATCAGAAGTCCATAACACCCTCAGGCGCATAAAAACGTACGAAATGAGATTTCATAGCTGTTGTGTTTCCCTTCACACTTATTATGTCATTCACTGTTGAATATCCACTCAGCGACACGCCTTAAACGTCTCTCCTTGACACACTAACCAAAGAAAGGACTCCTGCCTCCCCACGTCAACGGTGCGCTCAGTGAAATCCTTTCTGCAAGGTTGCAGAAAGTGCAAGTTCCTATCGTCAACAACCGCAAACATAATATAATCTCAACAACCCCCCCACCCCCACCACCACTCATGTCTGCAACAACAAGGAGTTTCGCAAAAAAAAAACTGAAGCACACACAAAAAAACTGCTACACAAAGTATCCTTGCATGCAAATTCCTGGAAAGGGATGAAGTGCCTCCCGCCGCCACACTCCGTCCCACCGCCTGACTTCACTAACATTCTGTGCATACCAATGAACAATGAATCCTCTATCATCCACCCCGGCCCGGCCGCTGCCCCGGGAAGGCCTCGAGTTAATCAGGAGAATCACTATGCTAAGGAGCATAATGTCGGTCGGTTATGGAAACAGCACACAGGGGAGCCCCTACGTCGAGCCAACAGCCAGCAGCGCAAAAAAAGAACACAACAAGCGAACGGGCATGTGTCCTGAATAACAATCGACGTGCCATTCACCGCGCAAGATCCCCCCGTCCACCCGCTTCATGTCCCATCGTAAGGCGGAGGGATGGCGGAATCTAATCGCTTGCATCAGGAAATTAAGTCGAGAGCGCCTCAGCAAATGCGACAATAGATAGTCCCGATTACACAGGAGCACATCCTGGTCAGTGTCCTTTGGATTACCGTCCCGATGGAATGCCGTCCCCCTAACAACACACACAATCGAGTGGAAAATCGATTGCCAGCAAGGGTATCTGTTGAATGGGCCATCCATCCACGGACTCTGCCGCCTCTCCTCCTCCTTGTTGACAGCGTAATGACTACGCTCTTCGAGTTATGAGCTGTAACTCCTTCCTCGGCAGAGATGGAGATTTCCTTCGAGTCGATAATTACAAAGTGACAGAATAATTGGTCGAAAGTTCCCCCGGCGGCAGGAGTCTTCTTCAGTTTCTTTGCGTTTTTTTTTTTGCCGTCAGTCTGTTGATCCCAAGCCGCAGTGGACTGAGAGAAGACCTTTTCTGAGAACAATTAATCTTCGTCGGCTGTGTATTGATTTTGTGAGTTCCCCTAGCCCCCTCTCACTCCCCCCGCCACACCGGCGTGTCAGTCTTCGTGTTATTCTGCTAATGGTCATGTTAGGTTGGCTGTAGTCGAGGAGCGGTTGCAGAGTCCTTCTGTATCACTTTGCCATTTGTTCAATTATTCGGAACTGATGAAAAATGACTCTGCAGAGTTTACGGATCCCCGCAGCTGGCGCAGGGGGAACCCATACTTCTCCGCTCTTGAGGAAGACGTCGGTCGTGGTGTGCCTCTTTTTTTTCTGACCCAAATTGAACGAGCTATTTTTATAAATTGATTTTGGACAGGCTTTCGTGTAAACAAGTTTCGAACTCAATTAGGGATTTTTTCCCCTCACATTTTCCAGGGAAATGGTTTGAGACTGTGACGCGCGTAGACCAGGTGGAGCGCACGAATCGAAAGGGGACGCCAGAAAGGGTTGACCAGGAACAATTTTTGGTGAAATGAGGCAGTTAGACGGTATGAGAGCATTTTCAAAGCCATTTCAAGCGAAAGGGGCTGCAGCGCGCTTTCTATTTCCATCGACATTTTCATTTTATCGCCAAAAAACGGCTGCGAATGGCCTCTGAGACGTGAGGTCTTCTGATGATTGCCGTCGGAATTGGGGTTCGATCAGTCTCAACCGTGATACCCTCCCACAGCGAGTTCAGAACTTCTTTGATGACGAACCAATGCCGTCTAACTTAAGGCTCTGTCATCCTTAACTCACTACCACAACAGCCGATACTGTGTCATACTGACTACCTTATCCCAAAACTAAATTTCAATAAAAACTATAGGGCACACTTTCCAACTAGAACTGAGTGGAAAAGCGATAGAGTCATCCAATGACATAGCCATCTTCACAGACGATTCGAAGATGGACTCTGGTGTGGGCGCTGGAATCTTCTCCGAAGCCCTCAAGATAACAAAATCACTCAAGCTACCAAGCTTTCCAGGCAGAAGTGCCTTGAAATTAAGAACAGAACAGAGTCAGCACAGCGGATAGCAATTTTTTCAGACAGTCAAGCTGCTATCGAGACTCTAACATCCATAACTACAGCGTCAAAACTAGGGGATTGCTGCTGCAAGAAACTATCCATTATAGGGGAACGGAACCCGGTCTCTTTGATCTGGGTTCCCGGGCACACGGGTATAAGAGGAAACGAAGCAACAGACGAGCTAGCCAGACAAGGATTCAAACTCGATAGACCCGTTGTGGAACAAGTCGAGGCTCCAATAGGCTTCGTAAAAAATAATATCTACAATCACCTCCTCAAGATCGCCAACGAAAGACGGACCAAGCTGGAAACATATGTCCTATCCAGAAGCTTATGGCCCAACTACCACCAAAAGAGAACAAAAGACCTGCTCAACAACAGTAGAAGAAACATATCAAGAATTATAGCGGTCTGTACTGGACACTGGGCTGTTGACAGGCATGCTGAAAGACTAGGCATACCTATGGTGACCATTTTTGCTGATGCAAAAAATGGGACAATCTAGGGCTAGAATCTTAAGACTATAAATCTAGAGCTAGAATTCTAGGGGTAGGACTGTCCTCTAAAAAAGAGGACGGATGGTCACCGTCCTAGCACTGCCGCAGCTGCCGGGTGGAAATCGAGCCAGAAACCCCCGAGCACTTTCTGTGCAAGTGTCCGGCTCTAGCTTGAGTCAGACAACGCACTCTGGGCAAAGAATTCTTTAACACCCCTAATAACCTCTCGGAGGCAAACGTTCATAGTCTGCTAGCCTCCACAAATTCCACAAAGTGGTTTTAAAAAAAATTTTTTTTTGCAAATCTGAGTGAATACGCACTCCTTTTCACCCCTTCTCACAAATTAGGTATCCCATATGTGTGGATGTGGTATCAAAAGGGCGCTTTCAATGCGCTAATTGGGTGCGACAAACAGGATCTGTATGTCCACCGCCACTTTTACCTACCTACCTACATAAGGCTCTGTCAGACGGAGCTCGCAGCATAGAATTTACTTCTTATTCTTAGGGCGCTACAGTCCGAGGTGGACCTTGGCCTCACTCAACATGTCTCTCCAGTCAGCACGATCTTTCGCCAGCTGTCTCCAGTTTCGCACACCAAGCCGGCTGAGGTCCCCCTCGACTTGTGTGCGCCACCTTGTATGTGGAGGTCCTCTGTTGCGTTGTCCCACAGGCTCATAGTCAAAGACTCTTCGGGCCCGAGCTAAGTTTTCCATACGCTCCACATGGCCTAGCATTGTTAGGTGTTGGATCCGTAGACGCCTGGCTAGACTCATGTCGCTATACAGCCCATACAGTTCGTGGTTGAACCTTCTCCTCCAAATGCCATCAACTCAAACAGGACCAAAGATCGCGCGCAGAAGTTTTCTTTCGAAAAGACCAAGAGACTCTTCATCCGTTTGGGATATTGTCCATGCCTCCACACCGTAAAGCAGGACCGGGATGATCAAGGTCTTGTATACTCGTAAAGTCAGCTTGGTCTTCCGAGAAAGGGCTCTACTACTCAATTGCCTTTTGAGCCCATAAAAACAGCGGTTGGCAAGAGTTATTCTGCGTTTGATCTCGGTACTGATGTTTTTTGTACTGTTTACTGCAGAGCCAAGGTAGACGAAGTCCTTAACTACCTCGATCGCAACGATCCAACATCTGCTGTGCCACTGCCCAGCTCTTCAGAACCGGCGCCTATCTTCAGAGACACTGCGGACAAAGCGAACGCAAATTTACTGGATCGCCTAAGATTCATAAAGAGCACGGGGTGGTTTCAAAAATCACGTGGTTTGTAAAATGCGTGTACCACAAAACTTGAAGGGATTTACAATGGACCTTAAGGCCTCCTAGTGGAACTCAGTCGGGTTATGTCAAAAGCCTAGAATAAATTCAGCTCTGCATTAAAAATGCACTTTGTGTGGCCACCGAATATAAACCTCAATCAACGATCTCCATTTGGGTCAAACTGGTTGGTGTCCAGGATCCAACATCAGCCCAATTTCCCTAAAAGATCTAAAGCAAACAAGGACAACATGGACATCTACTCCGATCGGCAAACACTCCTTCTTCGTATGGCGGTACAGGCTGAGGTGAACTTGGGCCTAGTTTCAACAGCAACCACTCGTGTTGCGTCTGCTTTTGATCTCCAGCGAGTTGAGGGGAACTTCAATTTTAGACCGCCTCCGAACGAGGAAGTTTGAGCTTTTCTTGGCCGAGATGGTCTCTAAACCTAGTCAGTGGCTTGAGAGGGGTGGTAACATAAAAAAAAAATTCTTAACTTGTCCGGAATCGACTCTGAACCAGTGGGACAATAAGATGGCGCACCCAAATCGAGAGTGGCCTTCACGAACTTGGTGTGCCCAATTGGCGACTAGCTGGAACGGGGAGAGTTATTTGTTGAGGTCCCTTTGCACCTGAACTGTTGCGCCACCCAAAAGAAGATAATAAAGGGTTTCGCCATTTCGTACTCTGATTACGTGTGAAATGTATCTACATCCACGACAGAATGAGTTAATCAAACGAGTCATTCGACTAGCACATAATTTTGCGTTACAGACTTATAGAATTGGTCTCCACTTTTGAACATTTTTTTTGTGGTTCGCCAGTTTGCACCGATCAGTGAACGATTGCGGGCGACTAAGAAGACAATACTTGTCCCCAACTGCTTGTAAAAATGGTCCACTATCGGGCTCCTGACTGGTCATCCAGATTATTGAAGCGCTAACGACCGTAACCATTGTCACATTGCAACCTTTGACGCGAGAAACACCCTGTACTTCATGAAATGGAGCATTTGATGAATCGCCACTTTGCAGGCTCGCAGAAAGTGTCTTGTCACGTGACAGTTTTCATTGACAACTCACCGTCCGTCTCTCGGTTTCTCTTGAACACACCCCCAACTGACGGCAAAACGTATTCTGAGGTCTGTTAAAGTTCCCCATCCGTCGGTTTCCATCTCAAAGAACCCGCTCACACGGCTCGATGTATATTTTTCCCAGCTTGAGTTCGTCATTCATTCCCCGCGGCGGCGGCGATGGCTTATCCGCAGTCTAAATCAATATGACCCCAAAACAATCGTCTTGCGCTGTCAAACAAACCCCGAAAATCTATTTCTCCGATAAATTGCCCGTCCATTCTCACACATCGCCGCCGCCGTCGTCGTCGGCAAGTATCAAAGCGGATCTAAATTTAAGATGAAGCGAATGAATTGAATGAATTATGTATCTGACCGCGAAGGTCACCGCGATTCTGAGATGTATCCGAGTGGCGAGTGAGGGAGGGCGGGTGATTTTGAAGAGCTTACGCGAGATGTTTTCTTGCAAGACGGGCGTCAGAAACGCAAAGAGAACAAAAAACGAATAAAGTATCCAGCTCTGAATCGCGCGTATCTTCTGTGCAGATAAAAGCGTTTCCATTCAGCGTGCGTTCGTGTGTGTGTGTGGGTTTCCCTTTAAAGCCGGGCAAGGTCTCGCATCTGGACGAGGACAAGTTGGAGCTCTGGTGCTCTCCCCGTCGACGTCGAGGCGCAGTAATTAAGAAATCTCATTAAAATTTTCTTATTCGTGAAGTGAACGAGTGTCATGGTGCCGAGCAATGGATATCTCTTCTCATTTGAATGCGAGGAGATAGAAATTATCTTTTTGCCGGCTGGTGCTGTAGTTCAGAGGTTGTTGTGTTTTTACTTGACGTCGTTAACGTCTTTAGTTTTTTTTTTTAGTTTTTTTATAGCCTTCCGGAGAGAGCGTGATAGTGTCCGGTGTGCGAGTGTGTACACGTCATGGTTGTATCCGTCAGATACGCGTTTTGTGAAAAGCATGAGATGCGCATTATGTGCACTTGGCGTAGCTGGGGGTTTATTAATGCGCATTTGATTAGTGAGACTTTTTGTATCTCTTCATCCGCTTATCGAGGAGAGAGAAGCAAAGGCGTGGCGTACCACGTCCTCGTTATTTTTCAAAACGAGCAACGAACGATGCGACATTCGATTACGTTAATCGCTTTGATGACCGTTTGCATGCAGTTTCGAGGGATTTGTGGTTAGCACACGACTTTCACTTCACCATCTGTGCTTGTGGATGCTGCTGCTGGGAAACGATTTCCATTCATGGACTTGTTTGGTGTCGATGAATTGAGGATGGCCTCACATTTTGCGGAGATTGCTTTGGTGCTTGCCATGTGGCTGAGAAATGTGTCAGAATTTATTGCAACAAACGTAGCTTATGCGAGGATTCACAGATGGAATTTGTGGTTCGTAGTATGCATTCAAAAGCGGGGTATTTTGCTTTTGATGTCTGCTTAGGTGCTGCTTGTGAATGAGACGATACCAAAAGCGAATTGGTCACTGTCCATAGACTCGATACAGAGGCAATCCCTTTGGATGGCATATAAAGTGGGAGTCCTCTCATTATTTGACAATGTTAAGCTTTTACCGTGATGGGTACCCGACAAACCACAAAAATCCTTTTCTGTAGCCAACAAATCTCAACTTTCATAAAGGGATTTAGCGGTCCGCTGATTAATCAACTCTCAACCAGATTGATCACATTGCCATCGACGACAAACGCCAAGAAGAGCCAAGACAGACTCAGATGATTCCCATGCTGAAGGCAAGGGACACCGATATCAAGCCATGTTTTGATGCCAGAAAGTTGTCAACGCTGCTGTTAACGAACTTCTCCTAGCACCAGAAAATGGCAAATGCAAAGTCAGAGCTCTTGACGATGATATCGCAATCGCTGTCAACGAGAAACATCCCCTCTTCCCCTCAGAGTAGGACTCTGAAACTCTGAAAAAAACTAAACCGACTGACCAAACGACTGGATGGCGCAGTTAGTTAAGTGCAATCCCAGTGAAATCGAATCTGGTCCAGCCACCATTTGCCGTTGGGATCAAATTAACGGCACTGGAGTATTTTGCTACCTGGCACTACAATGAACCAGTTTTGAGTCAGAGTGCTCCAGCAGCGTATCCGAACAAAAACCGATAGTCCAGTAAATGTGGCCTTGGAGTAAGCCAGGCAAAAGCTGGGCTCTAGATCCCCTCAGACTCCTCAAATGACCCCGTCAAGACTTAATCATGATTCCATGCAATTTCAAGACCGTGCTCAATACCACATTTTAATTCTGGACCATAAATGAAGAATGAAACCTCATCTAATTCTCTGGCTATACACCGCGGTCACTAGGCCAATACCTCCAAACGGCAGCACTGGACAAGATTAGCTACGTTGAGTCAAATATGACGACCCGATGAGTCTGATGGCATCATCGGGTTGTCCTACTTCACTTCAAAGTCAAGAGAGTCAATGGCGCCCGGTACGTGACCAACGAATTTTTCTCGTTTTCAAAAGTAAGCGAATACAGACTGCAGGCCAAAAAGATGCCAAATACCATTCTGTTAGAAAAACCTTCGAATGATTGACTGTAGGGGTCGATGGCAACAGGAAATCAAAAAATTGATTTGTGGTAAGGGCTCCTAAATCTGACTTGATGTCGCTGAACCACTTTTCTTGTGAAGTCGCTGGACAACGATTCCCGGTAGTCAACGTCAAATGCTCCATTTCCTGAAGTACAGGGTGTTTCTTGCGTCAAAGGTTAAAATGTGACAATAGTTACAGTCGTTATGCGCTTCAATAATCTGGATTCTGCCCAGTCAGGAGCCCGATAGTGGACCATTTTTACAAGCAGTTGGGGACAAGTATTGTCTTCTTAGTCACCCGCAGTCGTTGACTGATCGGTTCAAAAGTGGAGACCAATTCTTAAGGTCTGTGCTAGGTAGCCAACATCGAGCGCTACATTCGTGAGGCGCGACATTAAAGGCTGAAAAAAGTGGTCGGATATTGGAGCTCCAGAAAGCATTGAAACGCTCGCTCGATGGCCAGATGCCAGACGCCATCGAACAAACCATTGAACAAGGAAAAACTGCGTATGGGCCCAACTTTTTTTGTAACTTATTCCGATATTCCGAAGAACATCCTCCAGCAGCTACTAAGTTGACTGTCTGAACTCGTGCTGCGTAATGCGCACAGAAGACCTCGCCTTTCAAAAAAGGGAAATGCCACAAACAAAGTCCACAGGATTTGCTTAAATTTTCAAAGGATTTCTGAATGCATCCAGACTCCTTTCACGATGAATCATTCGCTGCTATCAAATCCTCCACTCAAAGTCCTCTAATTGAGGCGCTTCTGTTCCGTGAAGTCTTCTGTCGACAGAAACATAATAATTTCCGTCTCTTTGCATCGAAAATCCCGCCTCTCCTTTGCGACGTGTGACGTAAGTTTAACCTCCAGTTTATCCTTAAAGGACACAACTCCCCCCCTTGTTCGATGTAGTGCCAGTGGTGGAGTAGAGTAGTTCACATCATTTTTATTGATCACCGCTTCCATAAAAACTTCGTTCGTCTCTGTACGTGCGTTGATGTGCATGACGATGTGGGAGAGTGAGTGAGTGTGGGGGGGGGATCAATGACAGAGAAGTCGACTCGCCCATTGGGGTGGAAAATTCTATTCCGCTGTGTGGTAATAAAATCAAAGCCAAAATGATTTCTGTTTTCTTTTTTCGTTTTACAACCCTCCCCACCAGCACACCACCCACTTTGCCGGATTGTTTCTCTCTGCAAACGGTCAAAGGGACTTTCGGTTAATTAAGGACCGAGCGGTGGGGTTAAGTGACTCCCACTCCCACGGAAAGAGAAATCAATACCATGACGAGCGGGAATGGGAGTCTGAATCACATGTTGGGCTGAGAATGTGCGTCGCCTTTTGTGCTCGTTGTTAAATTTCGAACAGAAAGACGCTGTCACTCTCGTCCTGAATCCCCATATCCTGAGGCGGAATGAAAATCTCATTTGCTTTGAGTCTTCATACACATCAGTGCCATGCAGCAGATTTCTTTGTGCACAGCACAGGGAAGGGTGGGATGATGTCTCATTTCTTTTTCCTCGAATCATCCCTTATGCGCTTGCTTGCTTGACTGGGGATGCATCTTATTGGAAAATCCAATAATTGAATGGAGTCGAACGCACGGTCTGTTGAATTTGTCGAAGCCAGTGGTTTACAACCACCCTCTCACGCTCACCCTTTGACGCGCGCCCGTTTGTTTGGGCTGCACTTAGTCATTTGTGTGTTATTATCTTCCAAAATTCAGAGGGTTGACGGGCGGAGGAAGCATAACGCGCTCAGATTTCACAATCGAAAATGTTCCTCGGGGAGTGGTGAAATCCGTGAGGATGTCTGCGAGAGATAGAGCCCACGAGGTACTGCCGGTGATGGGCGGATGCGGGTGATGCTTGATTTTGTCTGGCATCGGTTTGAAATGGTTTATGACTCACGGGGAGGAGAGTCCGCTGAATATCTTCGAATTGCCAAGGACAACTTTTGGGGTGGATTTCGTTTCGGCGTTCAACTGCGATGATTGCGGTCGAGGGAGGAACACGATTTTTTTGCACGTGCATAGGGAATGTCAAGTGTAAGGATGCTCGCAGTGGATTTCTTTCAATTTTTTCCAAGGATTTTCTGGGTTTACTTTGAGCGGAGAGAAGATTTTAACGAAGAGAGGTGGCCGTTTGAGTAAAGGCGATGAAACAACCCTCAAAATCATTGATCGCCGTGTCGTCAGGGAAGCAAATCAAGAGATTGGGAAAAATGCAAGCCAAGGGCACTTGATTTTACTCCGGAAACACCCACATTATCATTTCGCCGGGTATCCGGGTACCCGGGCTATGCAGGTAGTGACCAACCAGAAGGAATATCAACTACCCGGAGGAATAGAGGACACTCAATAGCTTACGTGTATCCAACAGCATGGTACCCGGGTAATACTCGAGAATGCCTGTGTTCGGGTACCCGGGTATTCGAGTATCAAGGCCGGTAACGCTGGATCTTCATTTCTGTCAAGGGTACGTGAGGGAATGGATGGCACCCAATAGCTTACAGGTACCCGGGAAATACCAGAAAATGCAGGCGTTAGGGTAACCGGATATCCGGGTATTACGATATCAAATATCGATATCCTGATTTTTAACAAGGGTTCGTGAGGAAACTGCGGCCACTCAACATAATGGTACCCGAGAAATGCCTGAAAATGTGGGTACTCGGGTACCCGGATACCCCGGTATCAAGGCCTGTAGCGCTGGATCCTCATTTTTAACAAGGGTCCGTGAGGGAATAGCGGCCACTCAACATAATGGTACCCGTGAAATGCACGAAAATGAGAGCGTTCGGGTACCCGGGATGTCCGGTTATTTAGAGCTCGAACCCTGGATCTTTACCTTTGTCACAGAAAAAGACGTCTCTGAGCTTGCTGCAGTCGAACTCTTGTTCGTTCCACAAGGCCCCAGAGGAGCCCCTGGTATACGTCGCCTCAATTCCGCTCTTTGTCATGAACTGTATCACTTCAAAGCTCCAGAACACCGTTGTCACATCCAATGAATGCCAAAGTACAACATCGCAGCCTTTGCAAGCTCATCCAACCATGCACTACATCGTTCACTCGTCTGTGGCGTATCGCCCCCCCACCGAACTCACTCAGGATACTCCCCGCCCAACTCTTACTATCTAACACTCCATCCATGTTCTTCCGCTTGTTACAAGGTGCTCTGGTGAGCTGCCAGACACCCACCCATCAAAGATCCCCGCCACCGGCCGCGAATGAATGTATCTGCCTCCGCTCAGATAGTTCCACCGTGGGTTTTAATGATTGTTCTACGCTCGAAGTAATTTACTCTCTCGAGCTACGTCATGTAGCGCCTCCCGCCGCAGGTCTGTCCCCCTTCTGCGGGCGAGCTCTCTTATTTATGGCCAACCATTCGGTTCTCCGCCATTCATGACGCGGAAACTCAAGCGCTTTGAAGTTTGTTTTATTTTTTTTCTTTTTTTTTCTCATTTTTTGTGTTCCCCTCCATCGCTTGTTCCGTCTGTTTATCTAAACGAAACGTAATTTAATTAAACACCATATTGGCGTGGTAAACACACACTCACACGCGGATGCTTCATCAAAACGAAAGCGGCGCGTAGTATTTCACCGGGCGATTGATTGAGTCGTTTGAAGATGGAAACTTTCCTCTTTTCGGGCAGAGAGAGAGATCACATCAAACCACAGCCCCCATTGCCCGCAAATGCCGGTGGATACCCGTCAGAAGGGCGGTCTCCACGCTGACGCGGTACATGACCGTCTGATGGCTTAAGTGCATTTTAATTTGAATTTGATGGGGTTATTGTGAAGTGAATGGCTTCATCTTTCGAATTGTTGCGGGACTTGAGAGTGAATCGATGGGATGACTAAATTGGGAGGGAAATGAAATTGGATACGTTTATTTTCACATTTAGCCCGGGATGAGGGGGCGATGGATAGGCCCAATAGATTGTGGGTTATTTTGTCAGTCACGGAGTGTGGGGAGCGATTTGTGGTCACATTTCCTGTGGCAAGAGACACAGTTCAGGGATTTCCTCTGATTTCAAGTGAAGCTCGGAAGTCATCATAGAGGGTGAGTGCTGTATATCTTGACGCACTTAGACTAGATTCACAGTCAAACAAAGCCAAAGCCAACCCAAAGCGGACAGAGCGGCATATGCCGCTGAATTATGTGGTTTTTGCTGCGACAAAGGATTTCAACTCTCCGCGAACGTGTTAAGGAATATCCATCCCCTCTTGGGATTTCCCGACGACTGTCGCCTGAACATTGACTGCTCACGTCTTTTTGCCACATTCACTGATGACCCCACTCATGTTCATAACTTCCCCGAAATCTCTCTCAAATCACTCGTCACACACCACTCCCCTCGTCCAACGTCCCACACAAGCAGAGCCATTCCATCAGCTAGCCAAACATATCAAAATTTATGCAAATCCCTCGCCCTCCTCCATTCCATTCCAATCACGACACGCAGCTTGGCTAATTATGTCTCCGATAGTCGTCTTTAAGTCGCTTTCGGCCGCACGCAGAGGCAATTTGGCAGTAAATTTGTCGACTCAAGGAATGATTTGTCTCAACGACTCGCAGATTAACATGAATTATGAATAATGCCCAGATGCACACACGGGCACACGGACTTACTGGCTTATCAGCGTTCTGATTGCGGCCGTGAACCCGACTGTTCTGTTCAAATGCATCAAAGTGCAGCCCGTTCTTCGCTTATCACCGACGGAGGATTGACAGCTTTTTGACGTTCGTCGGAAATTGATTGAAATTCTTATCTCTGACGGACAGAAGTATCTCGAACGGGTGGAGGATGAGAACATCGACTTCAAGTTGCTTAGACGCACCACGATTTGTCTCGGTTTATGGCTTCCTGTGCGGGACGGGGCTGTTGACACGTTCATTAGCGATGTTCAGGTACAAAATTACGAATTCACGTTGCAAACTTCAAGCCCATACTGGGACGTACGTGTATCTGATTTGTTTTCAAAATGAGTTGCAAAGCCGCCGTGGATTACGGCTGAAGACGTAATTATGGCTTGTCGTGGGTATTCTTGGCATGAACGTAGTTAAAGGTAGCCCTAAACGACGAACATGCTCGCCGAACTTGCTCGTGTTCGCCGAACTTTCTCGCGCTCGCCGAACTTGCTTGTGCTTGCCGAACATACTCGTGCTCCCCGAACTTGCTCGTGCTCGCCGAACTTGCCCGTACTCGCCGAACTTGCTTGTGCTCGCCGAACTTGCCCGTACTCGCCGAACTTGCTCGTGCTCGCCAAACTTGCTCGTCATCGCCCAACTTGCTCATGCTCGACGCATTTTCGTCGTGTATGGGCTGGTTCGCGAGCCGCTCACTGTTGGCGAAAAATTTCGATTTTGTCGTGTTCGTTGGCTTTGATGTTCGCCGTGTAGGGCCATGTTCCCGAGCAAATCTCATTTTTGCTGTAAACGTCGCCGAGTGCATATCGCGGATTAAGCACAATGTCAACAGTCAGCCACGATTTTATCGAGGAATTCACCACTTGCACTTCCCTGTCACACATGTTAACGGTTTGAAGAAACAACATGAAATGAATGTTCGCCGTGTAGGGGATAACGCAAACGAGCAAGTTCGGCGAACATCCGTGATTTCCTCAGAGAGGTGGTCTCTTGAGTTTTGCCAGTATGTTAGGAGAGGCAGTCGTTTGCATGTGAGAATTGGAATCGTTGACTCTTCTAGGCCACGGCGACTACGCGGTGAGTGGATGATGACGGGACGAACTGCAAAAGCTGTCAAAAGAGCTGTCAAAGGAGCTGCCAAAAGAAAATGTTACTCTCGTAAGCCAAACCAATTTGTTCGCCGTGTAGGGGATAAGGCAAACGGGCATGTTCGTCGTTTAGGGCTACCTTAAGGGAACACTTTGAGTCTGAAGACTGAAGCTGTGAAGGGCACAAACTAAGAAATTTTTCATATTTCCTTCAGAGGTTGAGGGCAGCTCAGTTTTGACCTGAGCACACTAAAAGCCAAAGCGACTTGTGACTGCATCAAGAAGTTAAAGAAGCTTAGATTTTGGTGGCCGATTGACAACAGAATGACGCAGTTGGTGCAGTGCCTGCCCTAAGTTAGAGGGGTCCCAGGTTCGAATCCCAGTGCAAAGCAAAGTTAATACACTTTTAACCGGTTTTTAAAATCTGGTTCAGTCACCATTTGCCGTTGGGATCAAACTAACGGCACTTTCACTGGAGCGGTCGATCAGTGGTCGTAGACTGACTGAGTATCACAATGGACCAAGATGGTCTAAGTGTGGTGGCGAATTCACTAGCAGCCTCCTAACCTAACCTAAGCCAGTGTTTAGTACTCAAAACTACACAAAATCTGATCAGGAATAGGCACATCCTCTGTAAAGACTTAAGTCCGAGCCTAAAGACTCCGCCACTCCACTCAGTTCTAATCTTCTGCAACAGTAAAGGCCGTTTGTCGTTGACAAAGAATTTATTTCTTTCTCAAGTTTTTGAATCACTACCGTCCTCTGCTGAGTCTCGGCAATTGAGGACGTTCACAATCTTTTCAGAAAGACGGAGATTACTTGCAAAGTAAGCAAGTCAAAGCAAGTCAGTCTGTATTACAGGAGTCATGAGAACTTGCCCAACTGCGGCCATGGAGGGGCTATTGGAGCTGACCCCTTTGCATCTAGTGGCTGCAGAGCGTGCAAACAAAACAATCATGAGAATGGCAAAAGAAGGGATAGGAAAAGACAGGTGCATTACATCGAGGCAATTCGACGCACTTGTCAAAAAGCTACCACTCCTGGCCATTCCGAAGGATGAAGTGATTAGGAAATTCAACTTCCAAAAGGAATTGACCAGCAAGTTCAGCACCAAAAGGGACTGGAGCAATGAATCCATTGTCCACAGACTGAGCAGCAACACCGTAAAATGGTATACAGATGGATCAAGATCTGATGAAGGAACTGAGGCAGGAGTTTTTGGACCCAGAACAGCATCTTTTAAGCAGAAATTTATACCATAGACAGATGCGTTCAGATCGATCTTGAAAGCAATAATGTCGGACAGTCGAGCCACTATTATAGCACTGGACTCCGACACCATCAAATCCAAACTTGTATGGGAATGCCTGCAGAAGCTTAAAGAGTTGAGTAGGAGAAACCGAGTAAAACTCTGCTGGATACCTGAACATACGGGGATAGAAGGCAATGAAATGGTCGACTCCCTGCCAAGAAAGGAAGCATCAGAACCCTTCATAGGCCGTGAACCATTATGCGCTGTAGGAGACCATCTCCTCAGAGAAGAATTCAGGGAACTAGAAAGAAGGAATCGGATTGAAACCTGGAATAACTCTCATGGAATGAAGCAGGCCAAGAAACCTCTAGGGCAATATAACTGAAAGAGGTTCGAGGCATGCATCAAAATGAGCAAGAACAACCTCCGTATCCTAACAGGCTTCCTAAAAGGCTTCCTAATGGGGCACTGTAGACTCAGGGAGCATCTAAGGAAACTAGGGGTATCGGAAGAAGGTCTCTGCAGAGTTAATGAAATTCCAGAGCATATACTGGGATTTTGTGAGGCACTAGCCCACAAATTACAAAGATGTCTGGGTAAGTACCTACTATCAGAAGAAGAAATGCAATCACTAGAACCACCTCTCATTCTCAGATTTCTGAAGGAAACGGGCTTAGAGAGAATACTCTAGATCAGATTTCTTCACCTATGCGCATTAGGAGTCCATTACCCTCAATACAACTCTGAAAAGAACTGTATTTGAGGGGAACTGGTAATTCTGCTAAGATTTTGAAAGGGGGCACAATAAAGGTCGCGGTGCAATATACCCTCAACAATAATAATAATAAAGCAAGTCAAAGATTATGCGCCTGTGCCTGTGACGTTGCAAGTAAAGGAGGTCTAAGTCCACGGGGGTCATCTTTAATTCAAGGCCTTTGCAGACGTTTCAAGTCAAAAGTTCTTTCCATACAAAATGGAGAGTTGAACAGCTTAAGGAAATGCATTGGCTTCGAGGTTAGACCAGAAACTGAATCATGGACATTATTTTGTTCAGAAATTTCATCACCCGTTCTTGCAAATTGAATTCGATCGTCAGCTGCTTCTCCGGTTCATGGTATCAATCTTAGAACGACTGGATGGCGCTGTTGGTTAAGTGCCTGCCCCAAGTTCGAGGGGTCTCAGGTTCGAATCCCAGTGAAATCGAATCTGGTCCAGTCACCATTTGCCGGCAAATTAACGGCACTGCAGGAGTTTGCTACCTGGCAGTACAATGGACCAGTTTTGAGTCTGAGAGTTTCAAAAGTCAGCCGAAAAAAAATCGATCTGTGCCACGAACAGATCAAAAAGACTCACGAGTCGTGCTCAGCATGAAAAGTATGATTTTTGGGTTCCAAGTTAGATTCATTGTCATGAAAGAGTGGGCTTAATTCCGTCAAGTAACCAAGGATCGAAGGCAAGGATCGTAGGCACCGTGGCCGTGTGGGTTTGTGCGTCGACCCATACGCACTACACTATCAACTCTAAGTTCAAATCCCAGCCCAAACAAACAATTGTTCACGGCTACAGCTCCTTCGAGTCACTGATCAATGCTTAAAGAGTGTCTGTCTAGAAAAAGCTTCTCAAAATCGCCGTTCGGAGTCGACTTTAAACTGTAGGTCCACTCCACTCGAGAGAGAACAATAGCATGCACAATACGAGTGGTTGCTGAGAAGCCAGGCCCAGGTCCACCACGGCCCAGGTCTTTTTACCTGAAGACCAGTAAAAACCTATGCCAGGAGCTAACTTGAATCTCCCTCTTTGCCCTTTCTCAACAAGAGCTGCCATGTGTCCGGATCAGAAAGATGTCATCTCCCTCGAACACGCTGGTGGGTAACAACCACTGTCCACCTAAAGTGTTTGTCTTCCCAATCAAACCGCCATTCACACCATTAACTGTCGCTCCTCGCCAGCACCCGGTATTGAGCCATTCCACGATTTACATACCACCACACCGGCTCGGTTTGCCCAGAAATGAATTTAGTATGTGACACAGCAGCAAACTTGCGTCATAATGGGTTTCGTTGATCTCCCATTGTCCCACTGTCCGGTTTTATGTTTCCCATACACGACCAAGATCTCAGATCTCTGGCCCCCCTCCGCCCCAAACACACATTCACAAGCCCCCCCAACGCCATGACACATGATTGTTTGTTGTTCGCATTGAAATTGGACTTTTGATTGAGGGTTTCGGTGGGACCTTCATTCACGAGGCGGATTCCCTTGCCTGGAATGGTGTTTAACACCAGGGGGCCTCACTAACTGCCTTGCGGCGTTCCATGGCAATATGTTGCTGTTGTTGTCGCTCCCCTCTCTCGTTACGTGTGTATGCCTGCCTTATCGCCCATTTATGATATCTTTTCTCATTTCTCTATGGAATTTCATTACCGACACTTTTTGTTGTTTTATTTCTTTTTTTTTGTTTTGTTTTTCTTCCTCTCGACAGACCCTCACTCCATTTTTGACGGTGGGGCGGCAGCGAATGGGAAGAATGACGGGTAAATATGAAATTTCGTTAGCATCATAAATTATTTATGAGAATCGCTTCCTCCAGTGGAATGTAGACGGAGCAGGCAACGGTGGAGTGGGAGAAGGAGGAGGGAACAAAGATCGAAAGGAAGACGTCATCGGGGAGGGTGGCGCCGCACCGGCCGGTTTTGTGGAGGCACTGACACAATTTTTTCCTGGACGAAGTTAACGACGGAATCAAAATGTTGAGCACGTCTTCATTGGTGGGCGGTGATTGATTCCTAATAACCATCAACGACGCATACGAGTAAATTTTTGGATGGAATACCTTTGAAAATCGAATTCAACGGTTTTTTTGGTTGTAAGTGAATGGGCAAGGGGAATTGGGCATGTTGCTCGTAAGCCAAAGATTCCATTCGAACTTCATCGACTCAGGGTCGATATTTGCAACGGTGGGTGAGTGGGAAAGGAGCAGAGTTGGGTGGAGGTAGGGTTTATTTTCGTCAATTGAGTGCTCGAGCTCATATGAGGCGACGCCGAGGTCATTGACTTTCAGCAAGTTTGCGGAGAGAATGAAGAAGGTCTGTGGACTGAGAAGGATGTCGAAGGAGAGATGTCAGCCGCGATTTGTGTTTGTACAGGGCGAGCCAAATGCAAGTTTCTTTTTAAAAATCCAATAAAATAAACAAATTAATTTTTTTTTTTCTATGTTTTGTGGCTTCATTAGTAAGAACAAATATTCCCATTAATGAAATGAAATACAACGTCGTTCAAGTGGCTGCCTCGACTGACTTCGCAGTAGCGCATTCTGTCACCCCAATTTTCCAACACCTTGTTGATTGTTTCGGGCTCTAGCTCACGGATTGCTTGGATGATACTGGCCTTAAGTGCTTGAATCGTTTATCGATTGTTGGCATAACATCGTTCACGGTTTCCCACAAAATAAAAACTCCAAGGGGGTCAAATCGCAGCTCCGAGATAGCCAATTGACATCGCCAAGACGGCTGATGACACGATTTGGAAAAGGTCAAAAAGATCGATTGTGGCATGGACAGGGCGGCATGGCGCGCCATCCTGCATAGACCAGAGGTCGTCCAAGTCCACGTCTTCAATTTCAGCCAAAAAAAAAAACGTCGGATAACTTGGCTCTGTAACGCCCACCGTTGACCGAAACGTTGTTCCCAGCCTCATTTTCGAAGAAATATGGTCCAATGATGTCACCACTTCACAATTCGCCAAACTTCACAAAACCACCAAACTGTCACTCTCTGTGAATCCATTGGCTTCTCGACAACGTGCGGGTTTTCCGTTTTCCGAGCCCCAGATGTGGCAGTTTTGTTTGTTAACGTAGCCGCCGAGATGAAAATGAGCCTGCGCCTCTTCAGAAAAGATGATTTTTCGCCCAAAATCGTTGTCCAATTCTGCTCTGCAGCTCTAAGGCCCAAACTGCGAGGCGGTGCGTCGCGTGCCTTCAGTTGCTGAGTCAATTGGACCTTGTAAGCGGATAATCCGAGATATTTGTGCAGAATTCTCCTCAGGCTAGTGCGTGAAATGTTGATCTGTTGACATCGAAGGCGAGTTAATGTTCGTGAATTGAGTCTCACACTCTCGGCCACAGCAGCCATCTGTGAGTACAGTACGACGACAGCAACCATGAGTGTTGTCCACTAGCATACCAGTCTCACGAACTTACGCACAAACTTGCTTACAGCAGTCACGGTGGGTGCTTCATTTCGGCCAAAACTTCTTTCAAAAAACGCACTGTTTGGGCTACACAGCACTCACTTTGGAAATAAGTTTTCAATGTTTCCCAACGTTGTTCAAGCGTAAGGCGACTTATTTCATTCGGCGGAGGTATGATACTGACTTTCTGTCAAGATTTCGAGCAGGAAACAGCTGTCAGTGTCAAAGTAACCCATGATTTAAAAAAACACTAGATGGCCCACCACCCACTTGCTGAGAAGCTAGGCCCAGGTCCACCTCGGACTGTAGCGCCGCCATTATTATTATTATGACCCACCTTGTATACTTCAATTCAAGACGAAATTTGATCAGAATTCACAATTTGGTCGAAAAAGAAAATGTGGTCAGAATTAAAAATTTGGCGAGAATTTTCAACTCGAACAGAATCAACAATGTGGTCAGTATTGATAACTTGGTCAAAATCGATTAACTGGTCAGAATTTACAACTCGGCCAAAATCGATTATCTGGTCAGAATTTACAACTCGGACAAAATCGATTGTCCGTATGAAGAACATGTCCAGAATGGAGAATTTGGTACAACTCAATAATTTAATTAGAATCGATAATGTGGTTAAAATAGACAATTTGAACAGAATTTCTAATTCGATCAGAATTCACAATTTTGTCAAAAAAATTGGTCAGAATTCACAACTAGTTTATGGTGGCACAAGTTTGGTCAGAATTGCAATGTGAATACACTTAACAAGTTGGTCCAAAACGAAAAAGTAGTCAATATCGAAAATTTGGTCAGAAATGGTAAATTAGTCAAAATCGACAAGGTGGTCCAAATCAACAGTTTGATCAGAATTGACAATTTGAGCAGAATTCACAATTTGGTCGGGAAAGGAAATGTGGTCAGAATCGTCAATTTCGGTCAGAAACGACAATTTGGCCAGAAGTAGTAAATTGGTCAGAATCGACAATGTGGTCATAAATGACACCGTGGTCAAAATTCCACGAGAATCCAATGTGTGCTTTAATCAGAATAGGTAATTAGGTCAGAATGAACACATTGATCAGAATTGACAAGTTGTTCAAAATAGGCAAATCAGTTACAATCAGCAATGTTCGCAGAATCGGGTTCAAATCAGAAAATTTGGTCAGATCAAGATATTTTTAGACTTTACCTCGAACTAATAAATCGGTCAGAATCGACAATTTGATCAGAATCCAAAATTTGGTCAGAAGCGACGATATGGACAGGATAGGGACCTTGGTCAAAATTGTTCATTTTGTCAAAAATCGATAATTTGGTTAGATTGAAAAATTCTTTGAACATCGACAATTTGGGCAAAAACTAGGGATGTGCTCAGCATCGGGGTGATTCTCAAAATTCAAAAATTAGGGATGTACTCAGAATCGGGATAATTCTCAAAATTTGGTCGGATCAACATTTTTTAAGATTCAGTCAAAATTGAAAGATTAGTCAGAATCGACAATCTGATCAGAATCCAAAAATTGGTCAGAATTCAGAGAACTGTCGTAAGGGAATATTCGAACTCGGAACCGAAATTTGGACCAGAATTGCCGTCAAAGTTGTAAACGCTTTCAAAATGGTCAATATCGTAAGAATTGTAAGTGTCATCAGAATTATTAGCGTCGTCAGAATTAAAAGTGTCGTCAGAATTTTGGGTGCCAGAATTTTAAGTGTCCGAATTCACACTTTTGTTGGAAAGGACATCATTGTCCGATCGGACAGAACCATCAGAATCGATATTCAAAGACTCCCCAATTTAAGGCCACTCCAAAATGTTACTGAAACGAAAGTTCAACTAAATTTAGGCCTTGTTCCAAAATGTCGTCAACATACTGAACCATTCTCCTCGTTGAATACGCATGTCTTCTTGCTCACGACCCTTATTCCACCGAAAGCAAAATCTAAATAAATCACCGAGTCTCAAGCAACTCGCGGCTCCTTGGGAAAATAGTTAAAGACCATTGCACGTCTAAACTAATCGCTTCTTCGACAATCACAACGTCCTGCTGTTGTAACAGTCAAACTAACACCGATCTGAGATTTCGATTAGGACAGACTCGTACATTCCCCCCCTCGATCCATCATCGGTTCTGGTGCGACGACACAGAACCACATTCCATCACATCTCCGTGACAGGCAAAGGCTGAGAATTCCATTCAAACCTCTCTCGATGCAATCGGCAACTACTCCGGCTCTGACATCCAACACACACTGAACCTCAAAAGGACAACACTCGCAGCACGAAACCCCCCAAACAAAGGCACACCTTCCACGCTCACCGGCCGCCCATTCCCGGCGCGACACGACGCTTGAGCATGCCCAACTCACCCGCACAAACACATCCATCTCCCGCAACAATCCAAATCGACATTTCCTCCTTTTGTTTGGGTCGCTCGCTCGATCGTTTCATTCCCGCCCCCTGGAGCCATTAAATCCTCGTTTCATTTCACATTCCCGTGGCACACCATCATCGCCGTGGTGGTGGCAACAACAGACTGCCTAAACCTAATTAGAAACTCCGTCACGTAGGGCACTGCTGAATCAGTGACAAAATCATGCAAAGCTACGCTATTCTGAGTCCTCGCAGCGGAATACTAAACACAGCCACGGAGAGGGATGGGGTGCCCCCCTCTCATGACCAAATCAAAAATAAAATCAATTCGAACTTACCTTCGACTTTGGCCAGTGCCAGGACTGAGATGGTCTGCAGCGCCGGGATCGCCCAGGCGACCAAGTGAAACAGATGAGACTTGTTCTCGATGGCTTCGTGGCCCCATTTGAGTCCGGCCGCCAGGAACCAAGCCAACGCCAGGCACGACCACCACGCAAACGCAGCCATGCAGCAGAAGTACAGCGCCATAAATAGGACCGTGCACGAAGTCGACTGTCGATGTCCCTGCGGAGGAAAAGATACGCTTAACGGTGAGAATCAAAAATTCAAGACGAGCACTCGTGTTCGCTTGTAAGCAGAGTCCTTAATTAAAAACAAAGCCACACAGACGAGCGAATGCACGAGGGCAAGGGCCCCCTAACATCTCACTCTCTGTGTGCCCTCCTCGACTTACCTGTGTTATGGTTGACAACATCTGCAGGCGGCCAAGACGGATCGGCGGAGGAAACGGCTCACGACATGCAACCGAGTCGCCGGCACCCAGACCGGCGACATACGCGCATCCAACCACCAAGTAGCAGACGGCCAGGAAGACAATAGCACGCTCGGGATAGCGAAAACGTGATGAATCGATTAGGAACGTAAGCACCTGCAAAAGAAACGAGAAAACCATGAGAGATGAGCACTCGAGGAGGATGCGCTTCTGCCGCAGCGCCAAGATTGCATCGTGAACCCTGCTGACCGTGAAGTGATTTTCACCCCTCCCCTCCCCCGATCGGGGGTAAATATGAAAAGTTAATTGACAATTTAGATCGATCGACATTAAAATGAAATAATGAGCGCGGCGGGGAATCAATTTGGCGGTGGACTGGGGGAGGATGGGCGAGCTGGAGGATGGGGGTGCGCAGGGGATTTGGCCATTAACGAGTTACGCCTGGAGTTAATTAAGACGGAGGAGGTGGGTGGGTCCGCGAGCTGGGGTCAGGGTAATGAAGTCGTGGAGAGTTTGCTGATAAACGGATGATAAAGTGGGAGTTGTTGGTATCGTAAACCTGTGAGAAGAGGGCTTCATGACACGATGAGCCAGTTTTGACAACGAGAAATGAAGCTTGGTTTGAAGAAAGTCGGTTTAATGGTCCAGCCATTTGCACAAATCACGTGGAAATTCTTTGAAAAAATGATCTAACCAGTCAGATTCAAAGACCGTATGACCTCAAACCACGTTCATTCAAATATCGTCTCATGATGGGGTCTTAAACGCGTTCCAGAACTACGACGACTTTCTAGGATAAGTGCAAAAGATTTGAAAACAGCTTCAGATTGAACAGGGCACCTTTCAAGATGCAGGCCACAGTCGTTTTCGAAAGCGGGATGTCTTCTTGACTTCCAGACCGTTGCCTAAAGTTGCAGAGAGCAAGCAAGTGATAGGGCTTTATGGTCGCAAACCAGGGAAGTCCATAAAAGACCAGGTCTCCGGAAGATCTTATAAAAGATCGGCACATACCACCCATTCGTCAACTTCAGAGGCACATATGACAGAGTGTACAGATGCAAGATACACGACGCCTTGTGTAGCTTTCCCATTCCTCCCAAGTCCATCAGATTGTCTAGGATGACGATAGGGAACTCTCATTGCTCAAGGCCAAGGTCGGTAGTGAACTCACTGAGACCTTCGATGTGAGAAAAGGTTTTACGCAAGGCGACGCACTGTCATTGACCTCTTTGTCATTGACGGCTTCCCGCTAACCTTCTCAAACCACGCCAAACACTTTGGCATAATACTGGGTGCCGTGGCGTAGTGGGTAGGTGCGTCGACTCCTACGCTCGAGGTCTAAGGTTCGAATCTCGAAAAAAACATCAAACATTTTTTCACGGCCCTACCTCTTTCGAGTGACTGACAATGCTCAAAGAGTATAACTGTCTAGGAAAAGCTTCTCAAAATCGCCGTTCGAAGCCTTAGCCTTCATAAAGAAGAAAACCCTGGGAGAATATAATATAAGCTCACTAACTGATATATCCGAAAAGGACGTCAAGAAATTATGGATATTCGTGCAAAAATCGAACTGGTTCCAGAATGAGCGGCAGAAAGCCGGATGTGGCAACACAAGGGACCCTATGGGTCCAGTGTGCATACGTTGGAAGCCACCATACCTACCTACCTACGTACCAACCATCCAGACGTTTTGCCAAGTCAGTAAGAAAGTGATTAAATCAATCAACGATCTCTTGAACAAACTAAAGATCGTTTAACTTTTTGAAGCAAGCCTGTGGATCCTCTCCTTCAAAGACGTTGGAGAGCTTCTGTTTGCCTAAAGAAGCATAAAGAAGAACGATCAGTCAGTCAGTAAGAAAGTGAGTACAACGATCGATGATCTGTTGAACTACCTTAAGATCGTTTAACTCTTTGAAATCAACTCTTCCCCAAAGACGAGTGAGTTTCTGTTTGCATAGAGAGGCATAAAGTCAACATCGATCTTCAAACGATACACGATCAGTCTGTTAAACCTTGATTCAAACAAATTGCCTAGACCTTGCATGTGCTTCCTAAACCCTTCATGATCGCTGAAGCTAGGATGTGGCATTACAGTTTAGAGGAACATGATCACTTGGAGATTTAAGTTAAATATCTCTAGCTATGACTTCTATACGTGTTTCTTGATGTGTTCTTGCGTGTATTAATCGAACCAGAGTCACGAGAAGGAAGAAGACAGCGAGATTTTCAACAATTTTCATGACCCCGGGTATGCGTGGATTTGAAGTTTTTTCTCACCGTCTTTCAACTGCCACAGTGCCCGATTAGTCTACTCTGTCTTCCTCTTCCAAGAAAAATTGAAACAAGATTCACCCCGGGGAAAGTCGAATTGTGATCGAAGATTGCTCCGAAAATGTCTGTGGATCAAGCTAGTGATCCCCACAAACCTAATTGAAACCACAAGACACCTCAGTCAATCTCAATCAAACAGAATGATCTTGAACGGCTAATTTTTATTGACAACTTAAAAGCATACAAAGCTCTGGGACAGTAATAAAAAACAAGGTGCTCCGCTATAAATCTGTCATCGGAACATAGCTCAGCTCATTAGGTCGGCCGCAGCGTACACCAAAGAGACAGCCCCGTGTTTCACTTCAACGCTCGTGTCAACTGATTTCAAATTCACGATCACTTTGTTTGTCTCCTAATTCTGGGCCATTACCAGTCCCAATTCACCGCCGATCACCGCCCTTCCCATCAATCCCACACGATAACCGAGTGTATCTTCACCGATCAAACAGAAATTTTTATGTGAATCTCATAATTTGGATCGTTTTCGATTAAAATTCAAATCAGCCGTCAGCATAAATTTCCCCAATCAATCGGTTTGATCGACAGCGAACGATCGCATCATCGCATGATCGCGCCATAAACGCGCGATCAGTATGCGTGATATTGAAGGAGATTCAATAATTTGCATACTCACACACAGGCACTCACTTGCGACGGTGTGATGGGTAATTTTAATTAGATTAATCGCGGACCGAACGAACCGATCGAACTGTTGATCGTGATCGATTCGGTAACGATGATGGGTCGGTCGGTGTTTGGTGATTGACATCCCAACCGGTTTTGTCCGCCACTCGAGATTGGAAATTGATCGTGATTGAGTACTGATCGTCTTCGGGAGCGGCAGAGAGATGATCGCTGGTCGGCAGGAGGATGTATTTTGTAGCAAATGCTGATCGGTCAGTCTTCAGAGAAGAACCGTGGACCGATCGTGGGTGAACACACGCAGTGAAGAAGGGATTGATTTGTTTTTTTTCGGAGGCTTTTGAAACACTGCACTGGAGCACTCAGACTCAGAACTGGTACATTGTACTGCCAGGTAGCAACCTACTCCAGTGTTTGGATCCCAACGGCAAATGGCGGCTGGATCAGGTTCGATTTCACTGGGATTCGAACCTGGGACCCCTCTAACTTGAGGCAGGCACTTAACCAACTGCGCCATCCAGTCGGGATTTCTTTGGAACTGAAGAACTGGTGGCAGTTAAGGATGTTCACTTGAATTTGGGTGAACACCCTTAACCCTTTTGGTGCAAAATCCATCCTCCTACCGGACTACGATCACCTCTCTCGCGCTCCTTTCAGACTTTCCATCCAAAAAGACTGACAGTCCCACCCTCGGATGGCAGTGATCGTGGATGTATGGGAAACAGCAAATTTGGGTCGTTTTCAACTGCAAACTGTCTTCTTTTTGCTGGCGTAACAAGTTTGGAAGTTTTTTTCTTGAGGGGGGCAGATAAAAAGTACGGGTTCAAGCCGCCACGATCGCAGCCTATTCGCAAACGTGACCTTCTCCGTATCTTTTTAAACAATTCCCATCCGTCGCACGGATTTCCTCATTTCTTCTCACACTTTCGTCAATCAGATCGTATCGCTGCCCGGCAATCTAGCACAAAGCACCGTGTGCCTCTCTAAGCATTCAATTAACTTCTAAACGTCCGTCCTCAGCTCGCAAAATGCGAGTGATTATGAGACTCAGAGCTGCAATTAAAATAGTCATCACAACGTCGCGGTGAGAGGGGAAACCGCTCCACCGAGATAGCACGGCAAATACACCAGAGATGTACCCCGTTGATGACACACGCAAACATCTGCTGCTGGAGATGCCACCGCCGTCGTCGCTCGATAACTCCCCCGACTGAAGATATTCACATTTCCCCGAAGAAGAAGCCTCCAACTGAAAGAAAAATAAAGAGAAAAACTCTCACAGACACACACACACAAGCGAGAGTGGGTCATGAGTTTACGAACGCGACCAAAAGAGATCATTAACGTCAGTCATTTTCACTTAACGCGCCCCATCGGATGGTCGAGGGGGTTTGATGTTGATGTTGATGATGACGACGCTGACACATTCTGAGAGTGTCACTCATTTATTTGGTTAAACTCAACGGTGCTCAGACGGCATTCGAAATTTGGACTGACATGCCAGCGCTAGAGTCAGGCCGGCCGGCATTTATATTCCGCACATGGAGGACGGTACACCGATTCCACGTTCTCGCTCCACAAAGAGATACTTTTATGGACTGCCCGACTGGTAGATTCTCACCGATAACCAAATTTATTTGCCATAAAAAAACGAACATTTTCGAGGAAAAATGCTGGTCGCAACACCGGCCGGGGGGACGAGATGAGAAAATGCCAGCGGCTGGCGTTTGATTTATCCCCCCGGCGGAGGCATTGAGATGCGGGACACGAGTTGTCACCGAATCAGAGAGGAACCTCGAAATGATTCTGAATGAAGTTATCTGCGAGGAGGAATCTATTTCAGTGCAAAAGTTTTCTTGCGGAATACGGACCGAGGAACGCGTGAGGTGAATGGTTATGAATGGGCGGGCGGTTGGTGTGCAGATCCGGATTTTTGTTGGATTTGAATGGAAATGGATTTTCTAGCGCAAAGAAATCCGTCTCCTGGGATGTCAGGGGGAAATGATTACGGAATCTGTTCATAGAGTGAGAGGGCTCGTGACAATGGCAGGAAACGAATCGGACGTGGATGTGGCATGGGGGTAGGTGGCGATTTGAGATGTGAGCAGGGAGCAGTGAAGGAGAAATTCATGGGCTTTTTTATTCGACGGGGCGATGATTTTGTGATCCTTGACAGCGCTCAAGTTTCCCGTCAAATCGTCAAGGAAGCGACCGTGACGTGGCAGAGCATAAGCTCTTGGTGTGCTTCGGTGGGTTTTGTCAGCGTTTTGAGCCGTTCACGCGGTTTTGCGTCTGCAAAGCACGCTTCAGGGCGAGGAAATGCTGTGAAACCTCCTTTGAGGACAGCACTCTTAGGCGAACAAAAGTTATGATCATCGTCGCTGTCCGCTAAATTTGAAAGAAACTACTGCTCATATGATGTCTCTCACAAGACCACTCGCAATGCAGCGATCTTCTTTTTAATTCCATCTCTGAGTGGAGAGTTTCAAACTGAAGTGTGAAATATTGCGCAGATGAAAAAGACTCGACCGCAGGAACACAGTTTTGGGTTTAACGCTGGGAACTCTCTGGCGGTCTGATGATTCCGCATCTAACCTCCTCATTAGGTGGACGGTCAGTGAAACTGAAGAGGACCCTCTTCAGGTTTAACCACATCCCATTGTTCGCAACGAAAAACGTGGACTAAAGTTTGCTCATTCCTTGTTTTTGAGTTTTTTTAACCGAAGCATTGTTGTTGTTCATACGCTCAATGAGGCCGATGAATCTTTGCCTTCTGGACTTTATCCGTAGAAGTGGGACTTGCGGTTAAGTCTTCTACCTTTTTCTCAGACAAGGTCTGATTTCCGACACAGAATTCTTCTATGCGAAGGCAACAGGACAAGAAAACCGTGGTATGATGCCGTGTGTGAGCAAAAGAAACGTGCAACCGACGAAGCATACCAAAAGGCGCTGCAACGATAAACTAGAGCAGCGCATGAGGAGTATCGGGCTAGAAGACGGGAGGAGAAAAAGCTTCTACGCCTGATGAAAAGGTCTCTCGCAACCTCCCAGCTCAAGGATATTGAAGAGTCTAGGGACAAACAAAAAATTCGGGCCTTTTATAAAAAAGCCAAAAGCCTGGCCAAAGCCTTTAGGAAAGGCACCCAGGCTCTTCGAAATTGTGACGTTAATCTAGTTACTGACCAGCAGGGAATAGTGGATGTGTTCAAGCAGCACTTCCAACAGCTGCTTATCGGGCCGGACCAGGAGACAGTGATAGGGAATGAAGAAATCCCAACTCCAGTCGATGAAGCAGTCATCCTACCGAGCTTCGAAGAAGTCGGCACAGCCATTAAAAAGCTGAAGAACAACAAAGCGGCAGGCTCAGATGGCTTAGAGCTCTTCAAAGCCGGTGGCAATGTTCTGGTAGGGAGCATGCACCAGATCACTTGTAGAGTTTGGGAAGACGAAAGCATGCCCGACAACTGGAATATCAGCTCCATATGCCCCATCTAAAAAAAAAGGCGATCCTACCTCTTGCAGCAACTGTAGAGGTATATCCCTGCTCAACGTCGCCTAAAAGATCCTGTCCAGCATACTGTCTGAACGCCTAAAGCACAGCACTAATCGGCACGTACCATTGCGGCGTCCGGCCCGGCAAATCGACTATAGACCAGATCTTCACACTAAGGGAAATCCTGGAGAAGACCAGCGAGTTTCAAATCGATCGCACCATCTTTTTATCGATTTTAAAGCCGCATACGACAGCATTCATCGCAAGGAACTATTCGAAGCGATGGCCGAATTCGGAATCCCGGGAAAACTGATCTGGTTGTGTCGGACCACGCTAACACATACGCGATGCACCGTGTAGTTCGGCTCGAGGACCTCCGAGCCGTTTGAAACCTGCACCGGATTTCGGCAAGGAGATGCGCTGTTGTGTGATTTCTTCAATTTGGTACTGGAGAAGACAGTGCGGCGGACTGCTATAAACACGGAAAGCACTATCTTCCAGAAGTCAGTCCAGCTGTTGGGATACGATGACATCGATATCGTTGCGGGTTCGCAATGCGACGTAGTGGAAGCTTTCACGGCGATTGAAGAAGAGACGAGCTGGTCTTAAGGGCAATGAGGATAAGACAGAATATATGCTGTCGAGCAAGAAACAATCCGCCGCACACCATCTGGGGCAAAACATTACAATCGACAGCCACAATTTTGAGGTAGTGAAGGAGTTTGTCTACCTCGGGGTAAACGTGAAATCCACTAACAACATGTCAGTGGAGATCCGACGTAGAATCGCCCTTGGCAGCCGATGCTACTTCGGTTTGTCAAAACAACTGGGCTCAAAACTCCTGACTCGAAGGGCCAAAATTATGCTTTACAAAACTCTTATTCTGCCAGTCCTGCTACATATATGAAGCCGAAAGCTGAACACTAAGCAGAACTCCGGAGCTGATTCTTGGTGCCCTCGAAAGAAAAATTCTACGTGGAATAATTGGTGTGATGGTTAAGGCATCAATTCCACTCGGAGGCCATGGGGCCCACTGTGAATGCGCTTGTGCATAGATGATGATGAATTCGAGTCGATGGCGGAGGATCGAGTAGCCTGGAGATCTTGCGTGCATGCATTGCCTCCGCGACCCCTATAGTGGAGCATACGGGCAACAAAACTGAGATGAGATGAGTGCTCTCCAGGGCTGTCAATTCCCGAAGACAGCCTTGGAGTAGACTCAGACCCCGCTTGAGTGGCGAAATTAACTTTTTTTTCAGAGGATTTTTTAAAACTCTACTGGAGCACTCAGACTCAAAACTGGTCCATTGTACTGCCAGTTAGCAATGAATTAGGTCTGCAGTTCTGCTTAGTGTCCAGCGTTAACCATCACACTTCCCTTCCAAAACCTATGCCCAAGCGCAACCAGGCGAGTTTTTGAACTTGGTCCTACGCCCTTGGTCTGCCAAGCGGTCGCCTGCTGTCGATTAGTCGTGCCGGCAGATCAGTGAGATCTGATACGTTTCATTAATCGGACTTTATTTGGTCTCTGCCACTGATCCTCTTCGACAATTGTCAGCTAAATCTTAAAGGAAACAAAACTGATCCGCTGCTAGGTAAGCAGGCTAAGAGGTATCCTTGCGACTAGTGTCGCGGATCACTTAGACCAGCAGTTTAGGTCCATTGTGCGCTGATCTGCTGGCACAACGTTTAATTCAAAGGCTCCGGCCACTTTGCCCATTTTGGTTCGTTTTCGAAGTCAAATCGGTGCGAATTGCTTTTCTATCCTCGTGATGGGAGCACGAGTGCTATGCATACAGTCGCAGATTCCCCCTCCACCAATTCTGAGAGACTGCTTCAATGAATAAGTCACGTTTGCTTTTGAACCTATCCCACCCACGATCGCTGATACAAACATTCGCTGAATAAAGAGAAATTCGCGACCAAGTCTAAGCCACTGTGAATTCGGTCATGAACAGGCTGGAATCACCCGGTCAAGTGAAAGATCATTAAACCAAAATTAAACGAAAACCCGCTGGTAACTGCTTGTAGGTCTGCGGAACGAGTTTATGCTCGTTAATAGACCGGATTTTAGGGTTCGAACGGAGTTTTTGCAAGGTTGGCTGGAAGATCAATTAATGGAAGCAGAACTAGTGGAATGGGGAGCAACGAAGACTGCTCGTAAAGGAAATCACAGACACTAGTATTCCATTTAATCGATGAACCAGAAATGGACTGACGACCTGAGCGAAGCAATGAGGAAAGGGAAGGTCAAAAACCTGTGCTCCTGGACACTGTGGAGAAACATCAATTCTTGTATTTTGTTGAGATGATTTATAGTCGAGCTTTGGGGCTTGACGTCAACCAATTGACCGTGTAGGTTAGGTTAGATTAGGTTTCGGAAGGGGAGAGTGATCCACTCGGAGGCCATAGGGCCCATTGTAAATCCCTTCAAAGTGGAGTACAGAATCTATTAACCTATCCTGTTACGTGATGGCTGAAACCACCCCGTGCTCCTTATGAATTTTAGAAGATCGGATGTATCTGCATTCGCTAAGTCCGCAGTCAACGACTGGATGGCGCAGTTGGTTAAGTGCCTGCCACAAGTTAGAGAGGTTCCAGGTTCGAATCCCAGTGAAATCGAATCTGGTCCAGTCACCATCTGCCGTTGGGAACAGCACTGACGTAGGTTGCTACCTGGCAGTACAAGCGACAAATTTTAAGTCTTGTGCTCCAGTAGTGTCCTAAAAATCCTCCAAAAAAAAAAAAAAAAAAAAAAAAGGCCGCAGTCTCTGTGAAGAATCTTTGGCCCAGCGAAGGATTCTGGAGAGATGGGCAGTGGCAAAGCAAATGTTGGATCGTCTCGGTCTCTTCATCATCTCCGCAGCTCCGGCAGGTAGGTAGGTAGGTGGGTAAAAGTGGCGGTGGATATACAGATCCTGTTTGTCCACACAATTACCATCATTTTCATACTCCGGCTCCGGCAGAGATGGCCAAATTCCGCATTCCATTTCCGGAACATTGTTGCGATGGGTCAGTGTCCCGTGATCATTCCGACGAGCACACGGATCGAGATTCGATCCAACGCCAGAAGATTATTTGTTTTGCCGTAGTTAAGCTCTGGCCAGGCTGCCGTGTCTCGACAGAGACCCTTCACGGGTCTGGAGCCCGCTAAGTAAGTAAGTAAGCTCTGGCCACGTTGACCTTGTCTAAATTGACCGTGTAAGGGCCGCTTGAAAATATAAATTTAAGGTAAACTAAAATCAAACAATGTCCTCGCAAAATATCAGATGTTCCTTCATCTAGTCTAGTCTAGGTCTCTGTGAAATAACAAGCCTCCAGTCTTCAATCCCGCCTCAATTCGTCCTAGACCTGGGTTATTGGTAAGGGAAAACGAGGAGAACATCAAGAGCTATCGAAAGAACTTCTTAAGACAACTGTACGAAAGGAAGTTTCAATGATGGCAAGAAACAGCTTCGTCTTGACGACTAAAGCGGCGTACCTTCAGTCCAGGTCGGGCCTACATTTCAACCAAAAAGCCTCTCATTGCTTTGTTAGCTGACCCCAATTTCGCACAACGAGCTGGTTAAGGTCCTTCTTCACATCAATCGTGGATCCTCTCTATTGCTTTATATCATGGGCTTACAGTCGAACATTTGTAAGCCACAGAGACGACTCTGAGATGTGACGTCCTAGAAACGTTGAGTCTGTAGACGTCTGGCTAGACTGATGTCGCTGTACAGAGTACACAGTTCGCGGTTCAGCCTTCTCCTCCAATCATCATCATCAACGAAAACGAGACCAATGATCTACCGCAACCTTCTTCTTAGGGTAGAACTGGAATGCATAAGGTCTTGTCAGCTTGGTCTTTCGAGAGGGGAGGATCTATTCCTCAAAGAAGCAGCGACTGGCAAGAGTAATTCCGCGTTTAATCTGGGTTTACCATCGAGCAGAGGTAGACGAAGTCCTTAAAGTTAAGGCAGTTGGTTAAGTGCATGTCCTAAGTAGAGTCCGACCGAAGGCCAGTTTTTCGGCCGAAGCCGAAGCCGAACTTCGGCTTTTTGATGATGAAGGTGATATTTATAGCCGAAGGTGGCCGAAGCCGAAGCCGAAGCCGAATGTTCGGTCGGACTCTAGTCCTAAGTTAGAGAGAGAGCCATCCAGTCGTTTCCCGAATCCCAGTTAATACGCTTTTATCAGGTTTTTCAAATCTGGTCCAGTCACCATTTGCCGTTGGGATCAAATTAACGCCTCATTGACGGCTCGCAAGTTCGAACAATCGCTTCAATGTCATCCGCGTGTGCTAGCAGTTGTACGGACTTTGGAAAGGTCGCGTCTGTAGTGTCGACCAGTGAGTTTCACACGATCTTCTCAGGAATGACGATGCAGCATAACGCGTCGCCTAAAACCTTGTCTGACCCTGAAGGTCTCGGGGAGTTTGTTACAAACTTTCGTAGAGCAGCAAGAGTTCCCCGTCATCAAGTTGACAAGCTCGGCAAGAATGTCAAAACTAGGGAAGGCGCTTTAAATCTCCTCTCGGTGCAGGATGTCATAGGTGACCTTGAGAAGACGAGAAGTTGGTGGGTGTCAATCTGGTTGTTCTTCAGGCTCTGCGACGTGAACTTTCCCGGCCTAAAACCACACCGATAAGGACCTATCAAATTGTTGACTGAGGATTTTAGAGAAGATCTTGTGCGCGATGTTCAAGAGTTTGATACACGTTCCATTTCTTGTGGATCGGGCACGAAATACCGAGATTCCATCCATCGAGCATGGCTTCCTCTGACCATTCTTAGGGATGAGCTGGTGCATGCGACTAACCCCCTGCTTTTCAGCGCAGTCCTTAGCAGCAAATTTGATTGACTTGAGTCTCAATACTGCTACCGAATGGGAACGGAATTCTCGTCTATTATCGTCAAAGTTTATGGACATTTTCGTCTGACAGCAGTATTTGTGTCCTCGTCGTCTACAGAAACGATTTTTCAAAACTCTCTGTATCAACTGAGACCAGTTTGCTGTCTACAACTCTGTTCAAGATCCATCGTGACCTTACCGACATCCCACAGCAAAGAACCGGATTCTGAACCAAACTCTGAAACAGCTCCTCTACACAGTCCCGCCAGTCGAAAATAAATCATTCGTCCCGCACACCACCACTTATCTCCACCGAAAAAAAATCAATCGCTTAAGAGACCACGTCTTGGGCAAATCAGAGCCAATATCTTTTGTACCTGTCAGCATTCCAAAATCGAAGCACAAAGCTCAGCCACCCGAAGATACATTTATTCGCAATAAATCTCCCCTTCGGTCAGCAGCCAGCGTCGAGCGCCTCAGACTCTCAATAAAGTTGTAGAGCCTTTAGTCTACAAGGGTATAAATTCCCCATCTCATTAGCATATCCAGCCACTTCACGGGACGGTTAATTAGCCACTCATTCGAGGCATCATCTGGAGGACGTTCAATGGATTCCACAACACCACGGCGCGGCCCTCAAAAGTGACCCAAAATAACAATTAATTGATTAAAAATGTACACATCCACGATAAGGCGTCCGTTCTGGTGGCAGAAGTCATTCAACTCGAGCTCCAAGACAGGGAACAACTGAAAACCGGTTTCCCCGCCGCGAGTGAAATGGATTCCATTGTAATCGTAAGTTATCGACGAGTCGTCCGCAACAAGTTCCTCCCAAAGTCTATGGAAATGAATCGATTCGTTTAATTCGATGCAAGGCCGGAAGCCTCGCCGAGTGGATGTTTACTGGTATCTTTGGCGAGTCATAGGAACAAATTGATGAATGCGAGATACGAGACACTTCATCGGCAGGCGGGGCGTGCATATTCGCCGGAGTATCTGCACGGAAACGTGCTCTCCCAGGGGGGGGATCGTAAAATTGGTCATAAAACTTGACCATGCCGATGATGGTGGTGTGAGCGGTGTACCGAATGGTTGGGCCCATCTTGAGGGGACTCTTGTGGGATTTGGTTAATATGTTAAACGCGCCAAAGTCGTAAAAGTTAATCCCATCGACCGGCAGGGGAAGTGCTTTAAAGTCACCAAACCTGACGGGCGATGTCTTTAAAGGAACCCGTGAGACAAGCCGAAAGGAGAGATGCTCACCTTGGGATGGTCGTAAATGCTTGAAGATTTTTTTTGGACTGATTGCGGTCGTAAAACTGAAGCAGATGAGGAGGAACCTGTTCAAACGAAAACTGACTGAATGACGAGCCGAAAGGGTTGCGGCTCAAGCTGGTAGCGCAGGCGACGAATGCCCGAAGGTGCATCGGTCAGAAGGACTCCGAGATGTGGTGCAACGATAGGGCCCCAAAAACATTCGATGGATGCCCGAAGGTGCTGTGGCGAGAGGGACTCCGAGATGTAATGAACGAATAAGGGCCCAAAAACAGTCGATGAAGGCCCGAAGGTGCTGTGGTGAGAGGGACTCCGAGATGTGGTGAAAGGATAGGGGCCCAAAAACAGTCAATGGATGCCGAAGGTGCTGTGGCGAGAGGGACTCCGAGATGTTTTCAAACAATAGAGGCCCAAAAACAGTCAATGGATGTTCAAAGATGCAGCGGTCAAAAGAATTCTGAGACGTGGTGAAACAATAGAGGTCCAAAAGCGACGTGTCTTTGTCTTCGCCTCCGAATGAAAAACGGCCGCGTTCCTAAGTTGAAGTCAAACGCATCTCTTGAGCAACTTGGACTTTCTGACAGTCGGTGCCATAAAGAGACCAACTTCCCCGCTGGAGGAAGACAAGTCTCTCCTCTGTCTTACGACGATAGTTTGGCCAAATATGGACCACGAATTAGAAGGAATCCTGAAAGTGGCCAGAGATCTGATTCCGATTGAGTAGAGTCAAGAGAGACGCAAGAACGTCGGCGACCCTTCTGGGGACTCACGATAATCCATCCCCTTTTGAAACCGAGTGTTCCACAAGGAGACCAACTTCCCCGCTGGAGGAAGGCAAGGCAAGCTCTTCCCTCAGTCTCAGGACGATAGTTCGACCAATTATGGACCGTGAAGAACAAGGAAGCTTGAAAGTGACCAAAAACTGGATTTTGACAGAGTAAGTCCGGCTGGAGAGACATGTTGGGTGAGGCCCAGGTCCACTGTAGCGTTGTAAGAAGAAGATGGAGAAGAAGTCCAAGCGTCGACGCTACAAAAAAGGAAGTCGGCGACCATGTTTATCTAGAAGCGGGGGCATCTAAAGTCAACCCATCGTCTGCTGCAACCGAACCCGCTCGAGGATTCCTAAGATTTCAGATAACCCGCGGCTGATTCCCTATTTCATCCATCCGCTTGAAACACCGCTTGAAGAGCCCTCACAGCAAGTGTTTGGTGCCGCTCAAGTGAACTGGACTCACAGAGCAGTCTCTTGGCACTAAAAGCAGCATAGAGCAGCAGCAAACACTACCGACAGACAGTTGCACAATCGTCTGGAGGAGACTAAGTGCCGCCATCAGCCGCAGACACATTCAATTGAATCAGTTATTCTTGCCCCGACTCACCAGGGGCAAGGTAATTCATCTTCCCGCCACCTATGGTCGCCAAAACCCCTGGCAATACGCCAGCAATATCGACACCCAGTGATGTGAAAGAAGTTCCTTCACATCCGCCCATCGCCAGCGATCCTTGATGGCGCATCATATGCACTGTCGCACTGCTGGCTCTGGAGGCCATCGCTCGAGAACAATAGAAACCTCCTCCGAATAGATTCATAATTTATTTGACAGCAACTCTTGGCCCCAATCACTTAGCCCATCGCCCAAAGTGCTTGTGGCTGGAAGAGATGCTGCCACCTAGACAGACGAATGAGAAAGAGAAAGAGCTAGCGTTCGACTGGACGTCTTTAAAGAGTCCTTTTGTGCGCTGCAGTCTTGGAGGCATCTTTAAAGGCTTCAAGTAATTTATTACCACTTACCGTGAATAAACAACTGGCAACACAGACGGCCGCCCATGAACCGACCCAATAGCGCAAGACGGTCCGTTCGTTTTCGGGGAAGAACATCGCATGGCATGGTGCTCCACAGTCACGAGTTTCCTGGAACAACACAATAAAACAAAAAATTACAAAACTTTTGTTATTCTCTCCGGCAAAAGCAAATAAACACAAGCACACACACAATCATCCGCTTGTAAGCAGATACAACACGTAAGCACACACTTGAGGGGCGCTGTTGGCAACGGCGGTGGCGGCGTCGTTGGAGACATGCCTGTCCCGAGGAATGAACACAATGTTGTCCTCGTTTTGCGTCAGAGGGGGGCAAAAATCGATGAGGGGGCGGGGTTGGAGTTGGCATTTGTCAAATCCTCGGTCGCTCCGTAAGGATGTTGGGATAATAAGGGACTTCGTTTTTGAAGGATTTGAACTATTTTTGGAGGACGAGAGATTTCCGGGAACTGCACTTTGCGTGGGGTTTCAGGACCCACAGAAAATGTCATGCTTAGCTGAACTAAGTGAACACAACAGAGTTTTGCAGAGAATTTTGGTCCTTTGCGCCGCATAAAGGAGCAAGAGACAGAGTTCTCGTCTAAGCGGTTACAAGAGAAATTTGATTGAGCAAATGAAGGCAGGAGTGGCAGGCCTGTGGGTGAGCTAGCGACTTACATTCGCGGTCCATTGTGCCAAGGGGAGTATGACGTTGGTTTCAGGTGCACGACGGACGTAGCGTCACCTGATGGAGTGCACTTGTCTGGCTGGTCTTTAATAGGCTACGGAGAACTTATCTAAGGCCCAACCTCGCGACGTCAATATGGAGACAATCATTCATGCTGGGAGGTTACCGGTTACGCGGGTACCGCGTAGGAATCTGAGGCTCTCATGCTATGCTGTGAAATTAAAGCCGCCTAGTCATCGCGCGGTTTTATTTTTCAATCGCGGCATCGGGGAAATAATCCGCGAAGGAAAAGAAACCACTCGGGCGAATAATCCGCGCGAGAACATAATTCACGCGAGCAAATACACCGCCCTTTCATAACCGAATGTTGCAAACGCTAGGCGGAGCCGCGAGGCAAATACCGCCGCGGGTTTGTAACAGACTGTTGCAAACGTTACGCGGAGTCGCAGGACAAATACCCCCACGGGTTTATAACCGAATTTTGCAAACGCTACGCAAGGCCGGGGGGGCCATATACTCTCGCGGGTTTATAACAGACTGTTGCGAACACTACCCGGAGCTGCGGGACAAACACCAGCGCGGGATTATAACCGAATGTTGCAAACGCTACGCAAGGCCGCGGGGCAAATACCCGCGCGGGTTTATAGCCGAATGCTGTAAATGCTACACGGGGCTGCGGAGGAAACACCCGCGCGGGTTTAATGCCGAATGTTGCAAACGCTAAGCGGAGCTGCGGGACAAACACCAGCACGGGTTTATAACCGCATGTTGCAAACGCTACGCAAGGCTAGGGGCCATATATTCGCGGGTTTATAACCGACTGTTGCGAACACTACGCGGAGCTGCGGGCAAATGCTCGCGCGAGTTTATAACTTTTAGGAAGGAGAAGGAAGAAGAAGAAAAGAAGTCCTCGGACGGACAGTTAAAAAAAGTAGGTCAGAAAAGATAAAGACGAAAAGAAAAGTGCTCAGGGCCTCTGCCTTTACTGTCAAAAGAGACCAGAAAGAGGCTCGCGGAGCTAAACTAACTAGCTTAATCTAAAACTAGGCCAGTCTACCTGCCTTAAATCTAAGCCTAATCTATATTTTACCTAGCTCACAACAGTACAGCTTGCACCCAAAAGCGATTCAATGACCTTTAAACGTCGATTGGCAATCCAGGTTCGCTTGTCTAACTCCAAGAACCCTAAAGCGTCTTAGTACGCGGTTCATAAAACCGCGCAGTTGTGAACAAACTTCCTGATCCTTGGACTCAGACCAGGGTTCCTGTCTTGAAACACTCTTCAATCTCTCTTCAACTACCACGATAGTGGATGTGTGAATATAACGAGTCAGGCGCAACCATAGGCCATTTGAACAGTATAACCACTTCCCTCGAAGTTGCTGCACCTCAGCATACGGAGAAGACTGACGCTCATTTAACCACCTATCTACCCAAGAACTCTTCACACTGTACACGTAAGCTTGACTCCAATTCGACAGAATCAAGAGCCTTAATGGCAATTCGACTGCAGACAGGGAGTGAAGCATTTCTTACAGACGCTTGATGCAGCAAAACACTACTGCATGCAGCACGACTTCCTGATGGCCGCCAATTGATGGAGAGACTAGGAGGGGGTCACGATTTTTGGAACAGAAGACATGCTTTCACCAGAGGAGCACTGGATTTGTGCTTGAAAATAGGAAAAAGTTCAGTTCCACCAACGTCCATCGAGCTTGCCTAAGAGGTGACTCATTTTGAGGTTGCAATTTCAATGTGACACAATTTTGTTTTCGACGAGGATTAAGGGACGAAGTTTGACATTTTTCTAAATGAAGCATTGACATTTTTCCTAATGGACGTTCGTTTGCCAGGTGTTCCTGACTCGGAGGTGGAATCTTAACATTCGCTGTTCCTCCAATCATCTTTACGAGTCTCATTTCAAATTGAATGGCTTCTTGAACAGAAAGTGTGCTCTGCTTTGAGGGCTTTGGTTTTCATTGATGTGATTTGAATTCTGAGGCCTTTTGGTGGAGTTCTGAAGGTAAAAACGTGAAGGATGACACGTTTGGCTGATTTTCTGCCGTACACTTCAAATAACTTCAATTTTTTCGAAGCGTCATCGTTTCCTCACTTTCGCAATTGTTATCTGGCATGCTTTCACAGGGCTGTCTGATTTTGGCATAGGCCTAACATGGAAATTAGGTTATCTCGGTGTATCAAGCTGTGGCCAGTTAACTGTCATTTTTAGATTCGTCATTTGGTTCCTGTCTTATGACTAAATTTTGACACAAAAATCGATATGATATCACACAATGGGATTGATTTTTTTTAGGTTAAAATGTGGGGAATCTGTGTCTCTTAACCATTTACAAACTCAATGTATGGGATTCAATGATTGATTTATGAACTGACACAGAATTTGTATCAAAAGGGGAAAAGAATTGATATCAGGAAAGGAGATCTTCACAAAGCTAATTTCAGCGTCTCAGTGAAAGGCTGGTTATACGATGTGTAATGTCAACATTCTCGCATTTCAACAAGCCCTTAATATTAAGACTTTTAGGAAAATTATGAATTTTGTCTAGTTTTGAAAGTGTAACCTTCTATTGAATCACCTTCTAGAACTGATCGGGTACTAGACCTATGTTTGGAACATAACTGAAAACAAATTTCATGCTCAGGCACCTTAGACAACTTGAATCATCCCAATTTTAACCAACTCAGAGGCGCCCGTGATGGTAGCACTAGAAATCATTCGACAAACGCTCGAAGACTGATGCAGAGCTCCCTCAAGAGAGTCTCCCCAAGACTCTGTTTCTTCCTCATCTTCTTCTTCTTCTTCTTAGGGCGCTACAGTCCGAGGTGGACCTCACCCAAAAGTCTCCCAAAACTCAGACTCCATAAACTCACTCCCCTCTCACAAGATGGCCAAAATGTGAACAGAACTCGCCTAAGGGATGGTCTTTGGAACAGACTCAACAACACCGCCGACAATCTGACATCCCATTGTAGTTCCGTGGTTCACCAATGTCCACAACACGGAACATCCGCGATGCGACTCTAATCGAATGCCCAACACTGGCTCTCCACGAAAACCCCAATAGCACCCATTTCATGTACAGTTAAAGACCGTCCGTCTGTCATCTTCCAAAGTTATGAACAGAATCCATTCGCAACGGCCTTCCATCGTGTCCGAGTACAGTACGGTTCTCACAAGTCGAGCCCCAATCGGATATCGATTCAATATTTCGTGGATTAAAATTAGTTCACTTCTGTGGCGAGGTCCCCCTCGTCGGGATTTGCATAAAAAATTCAAAAATCATCGGCAATCCGTGGTTCCTCCGGCCTCGCGCGGCGTACGTTCACCTCGCATCCGATAATTAAGCCATTAATACGCATCATCGGATGAAAAAGTGTCAATTAATCAAATGAATCAATATTTGTATCTAATGAATGCGATGAAAGCGGCAGGGTATCTGCGCGGCTTTGTGCTCCAAAACTGGTAGCGCTCTCTTCCCGGTGGAATTGACACCGAGTACAGTCGCCGTCAACTGGCAGAGGACTGGTCGGTAATTATTCTGCCAGTCACGGCGCAGGACGTTGTCCTGCCGTGAGTGTGAACATAAAATGGAAACGATGGAAATTCGTAGAACGAGGCAAGACAGAGGAAAGAAAAAACGTTTCGTCTGTCCCTCGCTCCTCGTGCCAGGATGACCTGCGTACGGTTCTCATTAAATTTTTATGACTCCACTGCAGAAGGACTGTGTATCGTCGTCCTGCACTCGGCCTCACTGACGAGGGTTCAATTACACAGACCGTCAGAGGCGCAGGAGAGGAGGGGCGGAGAACACAGGCGTTGGCTTGCAAAATGTGTTTGCCATACGTGCCGGAGATTCTATTTCTGTGTCCATTGATTGGTTGTCGAGAGCCATGTGTGTCCTTTGGACTGGAATGCTGCACATCACAGCACACACTGTGCGCTGGTGTTGCAGAAGTGTAGCGTCATTTATTCGGTTTCGTTCCGATCGTCGTGACAACGCACTTTGACGGTGCGTATGGCAGGCTTGTCTGATGATGACGACGATGCCAGGAGATTCGTTTACGTATTCCATTTGATTTCGAGACCTCGTCAACGGGAGGAGCGCAGTGCAATAAATTAAAATCTCCTTAACTGGTAGTTTGACTCAATTATTTATTAGGGACCAGGGACCAGGGACCAGGGACAGGGGACTCCGAGGGAGTCCATCGAAGGCTCTCCTCTCCACACTCGGTCCCAAGGGATTGCGAGAACGACGAAAACACGAACAAAGAGTGGAAGGGAATTGAACATTTTTACCATTTATGCTCGACGCAGCGGACAGGCAGGAGAGAGAGATGCCTTTTGTTCGGGGATACTCTTCTTTTTTTTTTGGGAAAGATACAGCATCCTGGCACGGCATGGTGTATCGCAACCCCTAATCACGGGCAGGCTGTCATGTGTGCGCGGGCGAAGGGAACGCTCTGAATGAAATGAGATCTTTTGGATGCGATTTTGGGTCATTGTCTGGATTTCAGATACATTTTCGTCGGCTGCCTGTCCCGGGGGATTTTCAGTTTTCGATTCCACTGTGCTGCCTGCCTATTGTTTTGCCAGCAGCAGCAGCAAGAGGAGCGAACGAGCTCTGGATGTGAGCAGGTAAAGAGCGGACGGAATTATGCTCGATTCGGTGAGCTACGCGGCTTAGACGGGAAAGAGATTTAGGGCGGCAGGTTGAAGGAAGCGGCGCCTTTGAGAGTGGATTGGTGGTGACGAAGAGCTCCTTCGTTGGTTGTGCTAAGCCGGTGTCTTAACATTAACCGGGGTTTTGATTTTGAAGGCATCACGAAGTCGCGGAAGAGGGTGGGCGATGCCTTGCAGGCAGAGCGACAACGATTTGAATGTTTTCTTCTTTTCTTCGAACTGATGAAGCAGTCTTTGGGACGGAATCAGTCGAGGGGACCATGGTTTGTTAATTTTTGGATGACAAGGGAATCACTGGTGGAGGAGACAAGAATGGAGAACTTTCACTCGAGTGTCAAGCAGTAATTTCTCGTTAATTTTTACAAAGACCTTGATTGGAATTCAAACTTTCGACAAGATCAGGTTTTTTTAAATCAAAGGTTGTTTTGACACTCCCAGCTGTTTCCCGCTCGAAATCTTCACAGAAAGTCAGTATCATTCCTCCGCTGAAGGAAATGAGAGGCTTTGCGCTTGAACAACGTTGGGGAATATTGAAAACTCATTTCCAAAGTGAGTGCTGTGTAGCCCAAACAGTGCGCTTTTTTAAAAAAAAAGTTTTGGTTGAAATGAAGCAACTCCCGCGACTGCTGTACGCAAGTATGTGCAAAATATTCGTGAGATTAGGCTGCACTCATGGTCCCTGTCGTTCTACGGTGTGCACAGATGAGAATGTGGCCGCTGTGGTCGCGAGTTTGAGACTCAATTCACGAGCATCAAATCGCCATCGATCACAACAGTTCAGCATTTTCGTACTAGCCTGAGGAGAATTCTGCACAAAGACCGCGGATCCTTCGCTGACAAGGTCTAATTGACGCAGAAATTGAAGCCGCGCGACCATCCGCTTCGTTACCGCTTCGCAGTTTCGGCCTTACAGCAGCACAGCTTGAATTGGACAACGATTTTGGACGAAAAATCATCTTTTCTGACGAGGCGCAGGGGCATTTTCATCTCGGCGGCTACGTTAACAAATAAAATTGCCCCATCTGGGGCTCGAAAAATGGAAAATCCGCAAGTTGTCGAGAAGCCAATGCATCCACAGAGAGTGACAGTTTGGTGCGAATTGTGAAGTGGTGACATCATTGGACCATATTTCTTCGAAAATCAGGCTGGGAACAACGTTTCGGTCAACGGTGGGGGTTACAGAGCCATGTTAACCGACTTTTTTCTAATGAAATTGAAGACATGGATTTCGACGACATCTGGTTCATGCAGGGTGGTTCGGGCTGTGTGCCACAATCGATCTTTTGCGCACCAAATTCCTAAACCGTGTTGTCAGCCGTTTTGGCGATGTAAATTGGACGCCTCGGAGCTGCGAGTTGACCCCTTTGGACGGTTCTTTGTGGGGAACTGTGAAGGATCGATATTATGCCAACAATCCAGAAACGATTCAAGCACTAAAGGCCAATCTCATCCAAGCAATCCGTGAGCTACAGCCCGAAACCGTCAACAAGGTCTTGGAACTGCACAGCCAGCCGAGGCAGCAACTTGAACGACGTTGTATTTCACTTCATTAATGGGAATGATTGTTCTTACTAAGAAAGCCATAATTCATGGAAACAATCTAATTTTGTTAATTTTATGGCATTTTTAAAAAGCAACTTGTATTTGGCCCTCCCGTTAGTGGTCCATTTGGGGTGATTCATTTGAAGGTTCCTATTTGAACATCAGACCAATCGTGGAGTTTTTCGAAAAAGTTCCAATATTTTTGCACCAGAATAATGCCCAGTCTTCAACATTTTTTAAACTTCGATTGAGATGAATAAACAAATTCTTTCGCCCTTTTACAACGCGATCTTCCCTAAGTCCGTTCTTTGATGTGTAGTTCAAAATTCATCAACTGACGCAAAATGTTCACTTCTCCTCGAATCTAGACCAGAACATGAAGGAGGAATTCATGGAGAACTATCTGCGAAGAAGCTAGCCTGAGAATTTCACGAAAAAGTCACTTGTCTGCCGAAGTCCTAAATTTCACTGAACAACCAAAATTCCAGACCACATCAAAAAATTCCTCAAAAATATTGTAAGATTTGGTCCCTGATGCACTTCCCGCCACGAGTCCACCAATTCCCGAATCAATGCATCTAAAGTGGAAATTACAAAAAAAAAGAATCGCATGTGATGGATGCAAAAGCATTTTACGGAACTTAATCCGGATGCTTATCGATGATTCGATTACCATTCGTTTGTCAGTTTCAATTTCATAAACGCGACCACTCATTCATCGTCCCATAAGCTCCATCAGCCGGCCTATAAACCATCACCCATGCGGCCGAAAGAAATTGATTCCGATTAATCCCGGGCACCACACCTGCCTGCGCTTCAATTCGCCACCACACCTGCCTGCGTTTCAATTCGCCACCCAATTCCACCGCCCCTGGACGCATCGACTAATTTCACAGGCGACGGGGATTTCGCATAATTTTTACCACCGATTGTCGAAATAAATTACACCACGGGGTAAAAATATCGATTTCCACCGAAGGGTGGTCGACACCCGCCAAATGACACACAAAAGCGCAACAGATTGCACGGTTCCACGACTCACCACCTCCCCAACGCTGTCGATGCCCTCGATGTGCGGCTTTTCGCCTTCCCTCCGTCACGCCACCACCACCTTGTGGAGTCTAGTTGCTAGAGAGTTCTGATAAAAGGAAAGTGGGCTAAGTACGGATTCAGTTTGTGACCTCTTCACCGGCTTAAGCCAACGCTGAATGGGCTGCGGCATGAATTCTGGAAGGAAAAGCCAACGCTCTATGGGTTATAGCATATATAGAGTTCTGGAAAAAAAACCCAACGCTGGATGGGCTGCGGCATGAACTCTGGAAGCAAAAAAAAAACCCCACGCAAACATTGCAGATACTTTGTTGGAGATTTTGCGAGCCTATCTGCCGGTAAATCTCAGCGATGCATAAGTATCTCCGACTGTCGGACTGGTACGGCGTGTCCCCAGCACACGCTAGATGGCGTGAAAGTCAAAAAAAAGAAAAAAAAACACTCTCTCACTCCGGCAGTGCGTAATGCTAACGAAACAAGGAACAGGTGAGGCTGCTACCGGTTTTCTGGGTCTCCTCCTCAGTGCGACTCCTCTGGCTATCGGCGAGGAGTTCATTTTCAACTCTATTAGCCAAAGTGCCACAGAAAAACGGGGACACACACCGGCCACAAAAACGAGAACAAAATGAAGAAGAAAAAGAAAAACCAGAAACTGATGTGAACGACAGCACTTAGGAAACTTGTTATACCGAAAAGTATCTTGTAGATACACGTTATTGCCTTGTGGCCGAGCAAAGGAGAAAAGAAATGGGAAAAGATATTAATTCCCCGTTCGGACGATGTGTGTGAGTGTAGGTAAGGATTTGGACATGCATCTGAACTGCACTGCACTCCATCATCATCCGCATCGTGAACATCATCATCGTCGCGGTTGCCGTTGCCATAATTGGGAAGGAAAACACCGCGGATGGCCGGTTGGGGAGTTGTGCTTGCTATCGGCCCATAATTGGACTCGAACATGCACACGGGATGGTCCCGGAGATAAGCATCCACAATCGGCCACCAAACGGAATGAGCGAATGGCTTAAGTTTGCCCGATTCAGTCTGCGGCCATCTCAAATTAATAACGATGTCATCTCGCAACGGTTTGTGGCTGGTTCGTCTATGAATGCGGATGCGCCCACGTTGATGAGGGCCGACGTCATTAGCATTCGATGCAGACGACCAGATGAACCGATGCACCACGATGCTCGTGGCTCTGAGCTTTGAGGCCTGACCGAGTGTTATGACCGTTTTGTCGATGGTGAGATGGAGCAACGATTAGATATGCAAAGCGTGCTGTGGTCCGAGAAAGTGGGTGTCATTGGATTGGGGGAACAGTTTAACGACCCACTACTGGATGCAGGGCACCAGATGGACGTGCGGGCGTGGAGTAGGCCACGGGTGCATACGTGAATAGGAGCAATCTGTCGTGGCCTATCGAATTAAGAATGCCCTCGTTGTCAAGTTAATTAGATACGGAAATCCATCGGGGAGTGGCCCCTGAAGACGGGTCCAGTTAGTCGCCTTTAATGACTTGAGCAGCGGCAGCGAACTTGCATTTGAAATTATTCTTGTTAAATTGAGTGGACGGCTTTTAATTTGAGACCAGCCTTTGACTAGGAACTCGTTTTCACATTTGGGACACAATATCAGAGCAGACAAGGGGTGATTCATTTGGAGGTTACAATTTTAAATTGAAACGGTTCGTGAGATTTTTTGAAGAAATTCGAATATTTTTGCAGCAGAATAATGTTCAGTCTTTGACATTTATCTTAGTGGCTCACGATTGTCTTTTCAAGCAGGCAATGATATTATTAAAACCACAACGAGGTTACCGGTCTTTCATCCTTTTGAGATGATTCATTTGGAGGTTACAGTTTTAACTTCAAACGGTTCGTGGAGTCCTTCGAAAAGGTTCAAATATTTTTGCACCAGAATAATGCCCAGTCTTTGACATTTATCTAAGTAGCTCACGATTGTCTTTTCAAGCAGGCAATGATCTTATTGAAACCACTATGAGGCTAGGAGTCTTCAGTCCTTGTGTAGTGATTCATTTGGAGGTTACAATTTTAACATGAAACAGTTTGCGAAGTTTTTCGAAAAAAAAACAAATATTTTTGCACCAGAATAATGCCCAGTCTATGACATTTATAATAGCAACAAATTAGACATTTATAATGCCAGCTCACAATGGTTGCGTTGGAACCACTATGAGGATATCAGTCTTTTTGGGGTGATTCACTTGGAGGTGACAATTTGAACATCAAACAGTTTGTGGAGTTTTTTTTACAAGATTCGAATGTTTTTGCGCCAGATTAATGCCCGGTTTCTGACATTTATAATGGCGCAACGCATTGGTCGTGTTTGGACCAATAAAGATTTAAGAGACTATCGGTCTTTAGTCCTTTTGGAGTGATTCATTTAGAGGTTACAATTTTAACTTCAAACAGTTCATAGAGTCCTTCGAAAATTTTCAAATATTTTTGCACCAGAATAATGCCCAGTCTTTGACATTTATCTTAGTGGCTCACAATGGTCTTTTCAGGTAGGCAATGATCTTTTTAAAACTACAACGAGGCTACCTGTCTTAAGTCCTTTTGGGGTGATTCATTTGGAGGTTACAGTTTTAACTTCAAACGGTTCGTGGAGTCCTTCGAAAAGGTTCAAATCTTTCTGCATCAGAATAATTCCCAGTCTTTGACATTTATCTTAGCGGCTCGCGATGGTCCAAATGGAAATAGTACGAGGCTAACAGCATTCATCCTTTCGCCTTCCGAAAATAACCCCTCTTCTGTTCACGTCAACTGTCAGTCAAAAACCTTCGTCACAAAACCGAGCTCAATCCTCATAGCCAAGCCGCGGAGATGCTGAAAACTGTTAACGCCCTTAAAAGTCTATCCAAAGCAAACAGGGACAACAAACTGAATCATCAGCTGAATTGCAACCGTCTGCAGACGAGAAATCCACCACCGAGCCACTTGAACTTTAACCAAAAGTTGGATATCCAAGGTTTATCCGCGAGCTACTGCTGCCTTCGAATGATCCAAGCTCAGCTGCACAAAGTTCCAACGTCTGAAGAAGCGAAGAAGATCAAAGGTTTCCTCAGTGTGGACTCAACCAAGGCTCCCAAGTGGCTCAAGTTGCAGTCCTCCTTCAACCGCACTTCAAATTTCCTCCTACATCCCTCTTCACAGAGAACACAAAATGTCCTTGCAACAGCCCCACTTTCATAAATCCACTCCATAGCCACAAATTCAATTTTAAGTCCCAACACCACCACCCCGCCATCGCAAAATTCGCGACAAGTTTAAGGCAAAAAAAAAGTGAAACCGATCCACCCGCCCACGAATTTATCCCTTTTCCATCACCGTCCCTCTGGCAACCTTCAATGACGGCCAAAAAAGAAATTCATTACGAACGCAAATTGCCAGAAGACCACCAGCGCCCGCTTTCAGGTGCACCCGCCCACCCACGACCGCCATCCGTTCCACAGTGTCTGCGAAGAACAATTTATTTCTCTTCTCTTCCGACGGAGCCGCCACCCATCGCACAAAAAGGGCTCCCCCCATCCGAGGATTCTGCTTCCTGTCATCGCAGTCACTTGCCATCCTCTCCCGCGTTCGCACGGCCAACGGCCGTCGACCAGGAAGTTAAACGGCTGCGAAACTGTGTTTGTGTGCGCGCACAGAAAAAAGTGCTATCCTTCCCGAAGGATACTTTCCCGGAAATTTGTTGGCCCGAGCACAACAAAGCCGAAGCGGAGCAAAGCGAAACTCCTAACCCAATCCCGCCCTTGACCAGACATTGAAAATCGCTCGGTGTGTACAGGGGTCCTTTTTGTTTGCGACTCCTTCGACTGGAAAAACGTTGTTTTTTACCCTCCCCCCTCTCGCTCCTCGTGCCATGAATTTTTCATTTAATTCCCAGCTCTAGTCTGGCCTCATCCCGCCCACGGTGGCCCTTTAACCCTTTGGACACTCTGTGGCTGGTTGGGAAAATCGATTCGCCGCCGCAGCCTGCGCAGCCCCCCGAAGGCGTCGATTCATAAATTCCTTTGACGGCCCGGCCGATGAATTGCTTTCAACGTCGCAGCGCGCTCGCCACAAATGACTTCTCCTGCTCGTGCGCTATGCCCGGTCGGTCTCCGGGCGAACTCCTCGTTTTGGAGCGCAATCGAAGAGCCGCCCCCTGGACACAATGCTCCTCGCGTCAAGAGGAATCGGTCTGTTATTGTGGCAAGTCGATTAAGTTGATTGATGGTGTGCTGGCAGCACAGCAGACCCTTGAGATGACGAGTGTGCACTGCGCCGTTGTTCGTCTTCATCTGGGCAGTTACACTTACAAGCCACATCCAGCTGCAGCGCGATGCAGCATCATTTAAAGTGGATTTTTGAAGATATACCCCATCCCTGCTCCCGCCGCCCGCCTCATTTCGCTTCGGAGGCAATTAATCAATGTTCAAGTGTGCAGCGCGGCGCATACGGAAAACAAAGCTGCAAGCAAGCCGAAGATATTCAATCCCCTCCTGAGGACGATTGTGGGGGAGGCGGGACGTCCGGCGTCGTCTTGAATTTGCTCTGCTGCGCGCACAGGAAAAGATGAACGATTGTCATTACTCTTTGTGTCGAGGCAAAATTGTGTCCGTCGTGGCTGCAGCAGCATCTTTTTGTGCTCCGCCGAGAGATGGGTGCCCTCGCTCGCAAAGGCGTCGCGGAATGATGGGGTCCCTTGGTTCAAGCAATTTATCGTCTCTGCAGACATGGTAATGATGGCTTTCAACAAAGGAAGTCCGATCTGGCGGAGAAATTCGCGCGGGCTCATATTAATGGCTGCAAGATGTAATTGCGTTTCGACTAACGACCAGCGACTGACGGCTAACAACTAACAACTAACGACTAACGACCGCCACAATAAATGACGTTTATTCAGGAATTGCCAGAGGCTTTGGTCTTTTGGGCAACTTTGTTGCGCCGATGGCGGTGTGGCAGAGAAGGGGAGGACGATTAGGGATCCAGCAACTGTAACTCAAGCCTGGGAGAGCTTGATTTGGGGACTCAGGAGGCCTCAGATTAGCTACAGGAAGAAGCACTCACTTACAGAGGGACGCTTTGCTTCTGAGTCTGAGGAGAAAACGAACTTCTAGAAGATTTTCGAACTCCCTTGGTGCTTGTACATTCCACTTAGAGCAGATGAAGTCTTATTTGGCGCTTTGCAGCAGAGTATCCTCAACGACTCAAGTATTTAACAACTCAACAAGTCACTTAAAGAGGGACCCCTTGGTTCTAGGTCCAAGGAGAGAGCGCCTTCCACAAGGAATCTAGAACGACTTTGGCGCTTATACAGCCTGTTTGTCGCTCTGCAGCAGATGTTGAAATATATTCAACGGCTAAATGAAACAAAGACTCAACTACTAAAGCCCCAATGACTCAACGACTGAACGAAGCAATGACTCAATGACTCAACGATTCCACGACTCAATAACTCAACGACACACCTAAAAAGGGAGTCCTTGCTTTTGAGTCTGAGGAGAGTACGAATTCCTGAAGGAGTCTAAAACCTCCTTGATGCTTGTACAGCGTCCCCTTCTTCAAGAGCAGATGAAGTCTTATTTGTCACATTGCAGCAGACGCTTGAATTTGGCTCAAAGACTCAATGATTCAAAAACTCACTTACAGAGGCACCCCTCAGTTTTGAGTCTAAAGAGAGACCGGAAGAGGAGGCCTAGAACTCCCTTGGCGCTTATACAGTGTCCACTTCTTCTAAAGGTTTATTTGTCGCTCTGTAGCGGACGTTTGAATATTTTCAACGACTCAATGATGCACAAATTCAACGATTAGACACTTCAATGACTCAATGACTGCATGACTCAACGACTTAACGACTCAAAGACTCAACACGTCTACAACTCAACGACTTAAGAACTTGACGACTCAAAGATGCAATAGCTCAACGATTCAACGACGCAAGGATTCAACAACTTAACGAATCACTTTAAGAGGAACCCTTTAGTTCTGAGTCTAAGAAGAGACCGGATTCCTTAAGGAGTGTAGGACGCCCTTCGTGCTTGTACAGTGTCTGCCTCTTCTAAAGCAGATAAAACCTTATTTATCGCTTTGCAGCAGACGTTTGAATGCGACTCAACGTCTCAATGACTCGGAGATTCAACGAGTTAATAACTCAACGACTCAACGACACAATGTCTCAGCGTTTCAACAAAGTAACAACTCAACAACTCAACGACTCAACGATTCAAAGACACAATTACTCAACGGCTTAACGACACAAGGACTCACTTACAGAGGGACCCCTTGGTTTTGAGTCTATGGAGAGACTGGAAACTCTAAGGAACCTAGAACTTCCTTGATGCTTATACAGGGACCACTTCTTCTAGAGCAGATTAAGTCTTATTTGTCGCTCTGTAGCGAACGTTTGAATGCAACATAACAACTCAACGATTTAGTGACTCAATGACTCAATAACTAAATTTTTCAACAAAGCAACAATTCAAAAACTCAATGACTCAACGATTCAAAGACACAATGACTCGACGACTTAACGTCACAGAACTCACTTACAGAGGGACCCCTTCGTTCTCAGTCTAAGCAGAGACCGGAATCCTTAAGGAGTCTGAAACGCTCTTGGTGCTTGTACAGTATGCGATTCTTCTTTAGCAAATGAAGACATTTTTGTAGCTTTGCAGCGGACGTTTGAATTTCCTCAACGACTCAAGGACTCACTTACAGAGGGACCGCTTGGTTCTGAGTCTAGGGAGATCTGGAATTCTGAAAGGCTCTAGAACGCCATTGGTGCCTGTAAATTTTTCGCTTCTTCTAAAGCATATGAAAACGTATTTGTCGCTCTGTAGCAGACGTTTGAATATCTTCAACGACTCAATGATGCAACAACTCAACTAAGCAATTTAACGACTCAATGACTGTATGAGTAAACGACTTAACGACTCAACAAGTCTACAACTCAACGACTTAAGAACTCGACGATTAAAAGATGCAACAAATCAGCGATTCAAAGATTCAACGACGCAACGATTCAAAAACTCAACGAGTAACTTAAAGAGGAAACCCTTGGTACTGAGTCTAAGAAAGGACCGGATTCCTTAAGGAACCTAGAACGCTCTTGGGGCTTATATACTATACGCTTCTTATTATGCAGATTTAGGCTTATTTGTCGCTCTGTAGCGGACGTTTGAATATCCTCGACGACTAAACGACTCACAGAGGGACCCCTTAGTTCTGAGTCTAAGGAGACAAATAATTTCTAAAAGACTCAGGAGGGGATTGGTGCTTGTAAAGTGTACTCTTCTTCTAAAGCAGATGAAGTCTTATTTGTCGCTCTGTAGCGGACGTTTGAATATCCCCAACAACTGATCCACTCAACGACTCAGTGAGCTTCGTGTGGAAAAAATTTAAGTCAGACTTCCAAAGACGGGTCACAAAATTCGCCCGATGTTGCGAAAAGCACGACGAAGCAGTTAGCAAACGACATAAACGCAGGAGTCCTTCAATCATATCGAATGGGACATTTGTTGTTGTCATTCTGCTGGCTGCTGCTGGCATTCTGCTCACTAGAGTGAGCTTTGAGCTGCCGAGCATTCATGCCCCTTAATCGTTCGATTGATCTGAGAATACTTGTGACTTCTGGCTCTGCCGACAGCTGCTGCATTGCAAGTCACACACTGAGATGCTGAAGGGGATTTTTTCTTTTCAGCGTTGTGTGCATCAGCTGCTGTCCGACGCGTTCCTGAAGGGGTTTGTGTTTCACCGAAGAATTGCCTCTAAGGCCACTGAAGACAGAGGCAATTCGTTCTCTGAAGCCACTTTGGCGCTGAAACCCAATCCCCCTTCAGGAAGCCGTCGCACAGCAGCTGATGCACAGATCGCCCGTGGCCGATTTCCCATCCGTTCCACTCCTCCTCTGATGTCTTTTGTGGGCAGGTGCGTCCCTTCCTTTCGACTCCTCCTCTGATGACTTCTGTGACCAGGTGCGGGCTGAGTTGCAAATCCTGCATCCAAAGGAGTCAAACCGGGTGGTCGCAACGCAAACAAACGGCCAACAAAGTATCTCTCGTCAAAAGGCGGCCAAACACTCCCGCGGCCATAAACTCCACGAAGCCACTTCGGCCTTGAGTGAGCAAACGATGCGCCTCTCGCCCACAGGCAAACGAGGGAAACAAGTTCTCCCGCTGCGTGCCCCTGTAATTAGGCCCCATAAAGTGTCCTGGTTCCGTAGCTCTAATTGGCATCGCCTGTCGACGCTTCCCGCCCTGCATTAGTGTCATGCGGACTGAGGAGTGAAGCTCCATCATCTCCCGAGCCTGAGATACTTTCTTCGCAACAAACCACCGGCGAGGTTTCTCACGGATATTCTCGCTCCGTGTAGGGGCTCGGTTTCAATCGATTGTGACACGGATCCGGGGTATCGCATGGACCGCCACTCCATCGGTGGCAATGACAAGGCAACCATTCAAGTCTCGATATGACAAAGGCCGGCCAGAGCGAAGATCGAAATCACAGCGAAACCGGTGAAGAAAGTATCGATTACCCGCTGCCAACCGGCACACGGGCAAATCCACTGAATCTGGATCACACGACGTGTGCATGTGTGTTGCGGTCACAGCGTGATGTCTTGATCCGCAGCACATCTATGGATGCATGTGTGCCGCTCCTGGCCCGCTGCTCTGCTTGGCTCCTCCGCTTAATGATCAAATTAATTCGCCTCTCCACACCTCAGGTGTGCGCGGAGCTGCAAACATTTTCTAATCTCACTCCGATTCTGGTCGGGATGCCGAAGTGGTCTGACGGCACATGTGGCTGCCTTTTGACTTGTTATTCCGGAATCTGAAGAGCCCCCTGAAGTGGGTTAAACCACTTCATCAGGCTACGCATGAAAATCCCCTCACTGAGTGGGGGGAGGGGAGGGGGATTTCTCAAAAAATGTTACCACGACACGGAGGAGAAGAGATTGACGATGCATCTTCGTGGTGATTGAGGGAGACACTTGGAGGCTCCATGTGCACTAAAGATGGAGAGCGTCGACTTCTGAGGACTCCATGTCTTGAGTGGGGTTTGAAGAAGAATGGAACGTTGTGACTGTTGTTTGAGGGGTTAGTGAACTTTTGGAGGCAAAAATGGGCGCCACTTTTGCTGCAAACAAAAAGCATCGGCCAAGAAAAGGCCTCAGTGTCAGTTGGACACATTCCCAGTGCGAGTTGAGGGATGACACGTTCCCAGTGACAGAGGCTCCACGACGAAGAATCAAACACGAGTTAATCCAGGCGGAGGAAAAGCGATGATTAGGGCCCTACGACCCACAGGGTGCATGGCTCCGTTTCAACTGAAGCGCGTCAAGCTCTTCAGACAGCCCATTCAGTCATCAGTCAGTGTTCGCCTTGCTGGACTCCAGAATAGGGCGCATGTCCTGCAACGTGGTTTCGGCAGAAAGGATTCGAAGATCCTTCTTCTTTGAGAACAGCAGAATCATGACTCGACCCAACGCGACCCAATTTTGGCGTCCAACAAATCTGAAGAGCGCTTGAAGTCAAGTTTCTCTTCACTCATCCCGTCAAACCCCTCAAATAATCCCTCGAATACCAACCGCGACGCATTAGCTGCCACCACAATGCCCCACAAAATGCCTGAAGTCAAGGCCCATCGCTGATTCTAGACCACAAATTAAATCCTCTCCATCGCCGGCCATCGAAACATCCAATCCCACCACGCCTCGATGGTTTATTAGATGTTCACTGTCACTCAGATATCCACGTTCGCAGATAAACAGATACTTCTTCTCTCCGCTCCCTGCGCCATCGGCCCAGCACACACTTGACGGCATGTGGGCCGTCGCATTGGCCTGTGGTCGCGGCCTCGTGGCCCCCTTCTCCATCGACATCGCGTGTAAATTTCCATCAGCTGCTGGTCCCGGCGCAACTCACACGCTGTGCCAGTGGGATAAATGGCATCAAATTAATCGAATCCCATTAATAAGTCAATCGTATGCCGTGCTCTAGATACCCTCCACCCACTCTCGCTGCTAAAGCCGCGCACCGACTGCCCGCTCTCGCGTATGCCGGCGAGCAAAAAAGTCGTTCAATTAATTAATCGAATCTCGAAATCAACTCTTTTGATGGCATGCAACGGTAACGGAATCAATGCGGCTACACACAATCACTCGTGAGCCATAAATTAACCGCACCGCGCCACAGCAGCAGCCGTAGATACATTTGTGCTGTCCGTGGACGAATGCATTCCTCGAAATGAATCCCATAAATAGTTCTCAATAAAAATTAATTTCTGCTCGTCACACAGAGGCCATGCACGCCGTGCGCCAGGATCAACTGCAAACGCTTCGAATGTGTGTCCTCGTCCTCGAGCGATGGACACGAGCATTCTATGCCCGCAGACGCTCGGATTCACGTCGCCATAAACCATAAACGTTTGTGGCGCACAAGTCGTGACGACTCGGGGTTTGGGTGTGCTGCAGTGTGGTCCGAAATTGAATATCTCATGGAGGCGCAGATGAAGGGATAAGCTGAGGACTCGCCGTAGCAGGCCTGTTGTGACTGTTTCCGATCGGTTTCCAGGGGAATCCAATTCTCCTAATGAACATGAATGCCTATGGGCTAGGACGTGGTCTCATCCGAACGCGCAACCTTGGGTTGGGGCTTTAAATTCTTGTCAGAGTCGGACATGATGTGAGGAGAGGAGACCACGGATGTGTGGTCCGCAGACGGTAGTCGAAACAGGCGCTTGTTGAACGTGATTCGGAGGAACTTCGGGAACGTCGATCTTAAATGCCACGAGGATCTGGTTGACGTTTGCATTGCGGAAGTTGCAGTTGGGGTCAGAAATGCAGTGAGCTAGGGAATTTCTTTTCAGAAACTAACTCATCTGTGAAAACACGTCGCTTCTAACTTGATTGCCGCTACAGTCGGAGGTCCATTTGGGCCTAGTTTCTAGAGCAAACCACCCGTTGTGTCAGAATGCGGTCAGAATTTTTCAAAAAATGTTTTCTTCAAAAAAAATCGAGTTCTCTGAAGGATATTGGACGAAGTATGAAGATTGAGACATGGGTGATGCAAGGTAGTTTGGATCAGATAATTGAAAGCAGCGTTCAACGATAAGGTGGTCAAAAACAATGAAAGGTAGCCCAAGTAGTCGGGACGGTAGTCTAGGCGAAAAGGCAGCCCTAAGTGAAAAGGCTGCCCAAGGAGAGCACAGTCTAGGGAAAAAATCATTCAGAAAAGGAAAGGTAGCCTAATACAGGAATGTAGCCCAAGACGGGAAGGGAGCTAAGGCGAGAAGAGACCAAAGACGGATAGGCAGCTAAGGTGGGATGGCAGATAAGACGGGAGGCAGCTAAGGCTGGATGGCAGATAAGACGAGAAAGCAGCTAGGACGGGACGGCAGCTAAGAAGGAACGGTAGCTAAGGCTGGATGGCAGCTAAGACGGGATGGCTGCTTAGACGAGAAAGCAGTTAAGACGAGACGGCAGCTAGGGCTGGATGGCAGCTAAGACGGGACGGCAGCTAAGAAGGGACGGTAGCTAAGGCTGGAGGGCAGCTAAGACGGGATGGCTGCTTAGACGAGAAAGCAGTTAAGACGGGACGGTAGCTAAGGCTGGAGGGCAGCTAAGACGGGACGGCAGCTAAGAAGGGACGGTAGCTAAGGCTGGATGGCAGCTAAGACGAGAAAGCAGCTAAGACGGGACGGCAGCTAAGACGGGATGGCAGATAAGACGAGAAGGCAGCTAAGACGGGATGGCTGCTAAGACGAAAAAGCAACTAAGACGGGAGGCAGCTAAGGATGGCAGCTAAGGCTGGATGGCAGCTAAGACGGGACGGCAACTAAGACGGTTGAGTAGTTAAGGCTAGATGACAGCTAAGACGAGAAAGCAACTAAGACGGGAGGCAGCTAAGATGGGAGGCAGCTAAGACGGGATGGCTGCTTAAACGAGAAAGCAGCTGAGACGCAGAGGGACCAAAGACGGATAGGCAGGTAAGGCTGAAATGTAGCTCAAGACAGGAGGGCAGCTAGGACGACAGGTCTGTCCAAAGCACATGACGAAAAATGGGTCCAAGGAAAGTAGAAAGACTGGCCAAAAAGAAAGGCAGCTCAAGTCAGAAGAATGGAAGTCAAGGACTCCAAGACGAAAAACCAGTTCAAGATACGCATGTAGGCCAATGGGAAAAAAAGCCCAAGACCGCAGGCAGAAGCCGTAAGTTTTTAGTTTAGACTGAACTCCCTCATATTAAATCAGTTCATGGAGGGTCTGAGTCTAAACTAGGGCAACATGGTGTAGCATCAAATGCACGAGGGTATATACACGCACGACACAGATGACTCGAGGAACAGTGTCACGATCAACGCCCGCGCGATAACGCATAAAGTAATAAAGGTCATTGAACCACTGTTTCTATGATACTTTGCTTCTTCGTTTCAGTGGTAGCAAGAGTTGGGCTCCAGTGAGACCAAGAACTTACCAGGAATTTTTTTTTTATTTTGTGTATGATCTGTACCACGTACCGTCAGCGACTAGACAGTGAACAAGCATACCACTTACACACCAAATTTTTGGACTTAGTGGCTCTGAATATCTTGTCACTTGTCCGCACTGACTTACAATCGATTTCATTCTTTGCGACCTCGTCGTTGAATGAAATGGAACCAGATGTAGTCATCGACTGCTTCTTGTTTCTATTCAATATACGACTCTGAGCTAGCCCTTTGGATCAGTTTGGAATGCTTCAGTCTCTATAAAGCCAAAGTGAATTTAGAGAAAGCAAGAAATGCCTAACAGCTTATGTCTTTATGGAAGCATAAGGTCTTTTTTTTCAAACGATCATGAGGGTCAGGGTGATGGAGACATCCAGAGGGACCTTTGAGAGGACTGTAGAACTTATGAGGACTATGCAAGTGTAGGTGGAGAGGTTGCATGGGCTTCCACAGGAAAGAAAGCAGTCAGGATGACACAAATCGCCTTCCAAACCTCAAGTCTAGGCCAATGCCAAGCCAACCTCCAGCTTCTCAACTAACATGAAAGCGGGGTGTGACAAATGGTATTTTCCCTTTTTCAGGCAAATGACTAAATGATGATGACGCGGAAAAATAGACAGTCACCTCACGAGCAGCAGCATTTTTTTACCAACTGAAGTGAGGAAAATCATCTCTCGCTGTCGCTTTCACAAAGACATTAAGATGCTTGTGAAGTGACCCACGAGAGGAGGTCTTCATGTCATCGTGGGCACTTCTTTTCCGTAAGAGAAACCTAGAAATCGTCTTCAGACATTTAGGCCAAAACGTTTGTTTACCCATCATACAGTCTGTTTGATGAGAGGAACAGAATGTTGATTTTGAGTGGAAGACGAGTGTGTGCAGAGCCTAAGAGGACTGGCTTTCTGTAATCGAAACAAATTTGTTTCAGTCCAAGAAGGGTTAAAGAACGATCAATGGTTTCGGGAGCAGATAGTGAATACCCAAACCTCAAACTTATCTGAATTGAAGATGAAGCCTGATGCAGGAGGACGTAAGACGGCCAGAAAGGCAACGCACCAGTCTTTTTTGGACATCATGTCGCGCAACTATGCCACGCTTTTGCAAGCGGGGGAACTCGAACTGAAGTCTGTACGATCATTTTCTTTTCGCAGACAAGCACCATCGTTGATCAATTTCATGGCTTTGCAAGACTCACATACCAAATGTTTCTGCACTCAAAGGATCGCAGCACCATTAACGGTCAACAATAATGGCCGTATGGGAGATTTAGAAAACTGAAGCAGCGACTGCACAAAAACAATAGACAGAATTTTGAAAACAAATTTAAGTCGAAAATAATGTACAACCTGCAGTCGCTGTACGCAGGTTTGTGGAGGAAATTTATGAGACTGGTTTGCTGTTTGATAAGCGAACATATCCCCGTGTATGTTCTGTTTGCTCAACAGAGGATGGTGAAACTGGTGGCGAGGGTGTGGGGCTATGCACGATATCCTAGCGCGCCATAGGTCTCAGCAACTGAACATCAGTCGCACTTCGAGTGAGCTGCCTTATCCGGAAGGATTAAATTTGGCAGATGAATCATCCAACAATTTCCCAGCCAAGGTGAAGTTGCTGCTCGGTAGTCTGAAGGGAATTTTGCAGAAAGGTCTTCAACTATTCGCTTACAAGGTCCAACTGACTCGGAAATGGAAGGAGAGTGACTACTCACTTCGCTATCGCTTCTCTGTTTGAACTCGAACTTGACGAAAATTTTGTTCAAAACCATCGGCGAATCCCCTTTCCATCTCTGTGGCTACCTAAACAAGCAGAATTTACTTACTTTCGACCCGGAAAATCCACACGTACTCGTAGTGATAGGGAAACGAAAGTATCACGATCGTGGACTGTTTGATGTGATTTTTTGGAATGGCGACTTTTTATGAACAGAAATTGAGGGTCTGGACTTGAACGCGCTATGGTCCTCAGCTCCGGTCCGAAGAATCTTCGACTCTGAGTCTGTGGGGCAACGCAGCAGAGGGCGTTCACGTCTGAGGTGGCACACACAAGTGAAGAGGGGCCTCAAGCAACTTCGTGCTAGCTGGAGAAGCTTGTTGCTGCAATCCGAGTGTACTTGGACCTAGCTTCTGCTGCAACCACGCGGAGGCTACCTAGAGTTAATGCCGACTTCAAATGACGGGAATGAGAAGCTTTTTCTAGGCAGTTACACTCTTTGACTCGAAAAGCTTGGAGCCATGAAATGTTAATTGAACCTAGACTAGTGTGTAGGAGTCGACGCACATACCCACTATGCCATGAAGAAGAGATATTGTCCCAGCAAATTGGGCCTTCGTGCCATACAAGCCCTCCACGTTCAATAGTCGTGTAATCACTCGTTTTGATGATGCTGCTTGTACCTCATAGAGATGCCATTGGACCCAATTGACTTCTTTCTATGGGGTTTCATGAAAGATCGATGCTTCGCGAACAATCCACAGACAATTCAGGACTTAAGGACAATATTGGTCAACATATTCATGAAATAGTGGCCGAAACCATCGAGAATTTACTGAAATTTGGGCGGACAGGATGGCCAAAGCCAAGCCAGTCGGGCATGCCATTTGAATGGAATTATATTCCTTAAGGCACCAGTTGTTTTGATATCCTTTTTAAAGAGAAACCAACAGATGACCAACAACCCCAGCCATTTCTAGCGAACTACAAAAATTAAGATGCAACGGAGAGCTGAAAGATGGGAACCGATGGATCGATCTAAGCCTGTTAGTGCCCTCGAAAGGATCTTCGAACAGCGGACCTTCTCCACAGTGCAACCTAAGGACTCCAACTGAACGCAAGATGGAGACCGTTGTCTTCTGAGGACTGTACGTCTTGAGTGGGGCTTGAAGATGAATGAAAGTTTGTGGCCGTGATTTAAGAGGTTAGGGAACTTTAGGAGGCTCAAATCAGCGTCTTCTTCTTCTACAGTCTGATGTGGACCTGGGCCTCACTCAACATGCCTCTCCAGCCAGCACGATTTTTCGCCAGCTGTGTCCAGTTTCGCGCACTAAGCCGGCCGAGGTCCCCCTCGACTTGTGTGCGCCACCTTCTACGTGGACGTCCTCTGTTGCGTTGTCCCACAGGCTCAGAGTCGAAAACACTTCGGGCCGGTGCTAAGTTGTCCATACGCTCTACATGGCCTAGCCATCTTCAGCGTCACTTTTGCTTTAAACTTAAATCGTAGCGCTGAGGAAGGACCACAGTCTCAGTAAAGGTAGCCCTAAACGACGAACATGCTCGCCAAACTTGTTCGTTTGCGTTATCCCCTACACGCCGAACACATTTGGCGAAAACTCATTTCCTGTTGTTTCTTCAAACCGTCAACATGTGTGATAGGGAAGCGCAAGTGGTGAGTTCCTCGATAAAATCGTGGCTGACTGTTGACATTGTGCTTAATCCGCGATATGCACTCGGCGACGACGTTCACAGCAAAAATGAGGTTTGCTCGCGAACATGGCCCTACACGGCAAACATCAAAGCCAAAAAGAAATAGTACACGACGAAAATGCAACGAGCACGAGCAAGAGTAAGTTCGGCGAGCACGCCTCTCTACCACACCGTACCGTCGTCCTACTCTGTGCGCTACAGTTTTTCTCAGAGAGGTAGTGCTGTGAAATTGAAAGTTTCTGACTCGGATTCGAACCAAGGACTGTCAGATCCGGAATCAATATCGACCGATAAGAAGTCATTTATATGTCCTCTGGCCTTTATGGCGAGTGTGTCTAGACAAGGCCCACTAGCCCAGGGCGGACTCTAACCTTCTTCTTTTTGAAGCGCTACAGTCCGGGGGGCGACTTCGTCCTCAACGGCCTCTGTACTTAACGAGGTCTTTTTCTTTCGGAGCATTTTTTGAAACACTTTTGGAGCACTCACTCAAAAGTGGTCTATTGTACTGCTAGGTAGCAACCTACTCCAGTGCCGTTAATTTGATCCCAACGGCAAATTTTGACTGGACCAGATTCGATTTCACTGGGATTCGAACCTGGGACCCCTCTGACTTGGTGCAGGCACTTAACCAACTGCGCCATCCAGTCGTTTTTTAACGAGGTCTTAATCGAGCTTCCAGCAAAGGGAAGCCTTACAAATTGCCACAGATTTTGTCTAGACGCGATACTCTCAATAATGGCCAGAGAACAGATAAATGACTTTTTTCGGCCAGTCCCATACACCCAATTGACCGTCTTTCTGGGAAATGTCCTCAGCGATCCTCTCAGCAAACGATACGAACCCAAAATCAACGACTCGTTTTCGAATCACAAAAACGGTCCATGAACACAAGAGCGGTACACTGCACACGAAGTTCCAACGAAACCAATGACAAGTGCACTCATTCAGTAACTCACAATCCAGAGATCACCTCTCCAGGATCATCTTTCCAGCTCTTCAATCTTCAAGTCTGTCTTGATCTTCCTTTTTTCCCGCACCGATCATCCATCAGAGAGAACCTCAAAATCCCCAAATGCCCATGAGAACCACAAAACCTACCAAAAAAACCCAGAGACAGATCAAACAAACTATCCCCCTCCTCCCTCCCGCCCGCTCACCATAATCCATCGCATCGTCCTCCACCGACTAGGGACAATCGATAATCGATTCACAAGGACTTCAAAGAACGACCTACTCTCAGCTATTTACGATTGTCTGCCTTAGACTACAAATTAACAGGAAATTGGAAAGCAAACGAAATCCTTTTTATTTTTTCTTTATCCATCGTCGTCCTCCCTTGTGTCCGCAACGAGGAAAAAGAAAACAACCCCAGGCACACAGCAAATTTCAATTTGTCCACTCTCTCCCTCTCTCACACACAGAGAGAGAGAGCCAGCAACCCGGGGAATCAATGATGAGAGGATAATTAAAGCGAAATACACGATAAGGTCAAACACAACGCTGGGCTAAGGGTTGAAAAAGGCGCACACACACACGCAGAGAGGCAGAGGATTAGCACCTCTTATCGGTCCGTCAGGTAACTCACCTTGCCGCCAACCTTCAGCGAGTATCCCATGCCGGACGGTGTCTTCAGCTGGACGGGACAAACGAATCCAATGTTCCTGTGCGGGGTCTCGACGGCATTCTTCCGCGGCGCAGTGACTCGGGGCAGATTCGCTCGCGTCGGCGATGGCGTCGTCGACGTGGTATTCTCCGTCACGCACAAACTGTCGGGACCGTAGACGGGGAACTTGGAGCACTCCAGGTTCTCCGGCCAATGGAAGTTGTAGTGCTTCATCAGGGCCTCGCAGAGCCGAGCCGATTCGCAGAGGCTGCGGCACGGCGGAATCGGCTGATCGAGAATGGTGCACACGGGCACATACAGCGAGCAGAGGAACAACTGCAGGTCCGGACTGCAGGCGATCTTGACGAGCGGCGCAAACTGATGCACCTCCATGCCCGCCTCCTCCTGCCGCGTGTGACCGATCAGGTTCGGCATGATGGTCATGTTGTAGGGGATATCCTTGCAAATCGACAGCGTTATCGGTTCGCAGCGATTGTGGTGCGGGAACAAATCCGACGACAGGCCGGACGACGAGTCGGGCAGCATCTCGACCGCGCCGTGATGGTGGTAGCCCCCACTGCCGATATTCGAATCGTAAATCCTCTGCACTCCGCTGCAGTGGGCGAGCAACGCACAGAACACCACGAGCAAGGACTTGGCCATTGCTGCACTTCAACACTTCACTTCACGATTTTCACTTTGAAATCGAACAGAGCCTACGAGAGGCACAGGCAAACACAAAAAACAAACGGTGGGACCTCGGGTGGCTGTCCACACGCACTCACACTCCGATCGGTTAGCGGGGAGCAACGTCGCGCATTGTTTCGCTCAACCGCACGGTGCACCGCGAATCGCACGTCGCCGCTTGTCGCAGCGTTACAAAATATTTTCTTTTCTTTTTTTTTCTCTCTCTCGAATTCCGAACACTTGAACTGTGCACGCGTAAATAACTGAAAAAAAAATTGGGACAAGAAGAGAAGGCGTACCGCGAGACGAAATGAATTCGAGCCAACGACGAGCGTGAACCAACCGCATGCACACAACACACAATATCAAACGAACGCCGTTTACCAACTGACTCGAGTGGTGAGTTGCTTTCGATGGAGAAGTGCTCTGCCGAACCGAGTCGATTCGATGAGGTGTGGTGGGTTTTAAGAGAGCCCGCTCGGTTGTGTCAGCAGAGAGATTCAGCGAGTGCTTTGAGTGAGAGAAGAGAGTGCGATTTGCTTGGCGGGATTTAGGGCAGATTTTTGTAGGAAATCGTGAATTAAATTGCGGAGAAGAAGGTTAAAGAACTTGCACGTGGTTGAGGAGGCCTGTGAGGATTTGAGGAGCAATCTTGAGATTGAAGGAGTTTTGGCTGAACTTGGACTGGGAGTTCAGATACCAGGGGGAACGCAGATAACGAGAGCTTTGGTTGAGATGAAATGTAAAGCCGAATGAATGAGATTTGACCATTTCATGCAGTTGGGGTGATGGCCTTTAAGTTTTTGTTCTGAAATAGCTGTGATATGTCAAGACAGAGCGAGGGAAAAGTTGGGCCTGGAGCTGAAAAGGAGATATCGGTATACCAACATCAAAAGCTGAGCTAGGAACAATTTTGATTTCAGGTTCCTAAGTCTGTCGTTCTTTCACGAAACGTGGCCTAAAACCTCTCTGGCACGATTAAAGCCAAAATTGGCCCACAACGCCGTCTATACAAAACGGTTATTAATCAAAAACGAATGACGGCCTAAATTTGTTCACAAAATGTGGTCAAAGACCTCGCTGGCATTTCCACAATTATAAGCAACACTCAAAATTGGACCACATCGATGTCGATACAAGAGGGCTGTGACCAGGTGGCCTAAGTTTATTTTGTCTGCGTTCACGAAATGTGGCGCTTCACGACTTAGAAGCTAAAATCAAATTTAGTCCACAAGACCATCATAGCAACAAGGACAGTGGTCAGAAATGAAAGATGACCCAAACTGCGTTCAAGACCTCACTGGCAGTTCACGGCTTAGAAGTTAAAATTAAAATAGCTCCACAACTCCGTTGATGCAAAGAGGGCAGCGGTCGGAAATTAAGGATTGCCTAAATTTGTTTCGTTTCCGTTCCCAAAATGTGACCGAAAACTTCAATGGCATTTCGCGTCTTAGAAGCAGAGACCAAAACTAGTCCACAAGGCCGTCAACAAAATTAGAGCTGTGATCGGAAATGAAAGATGATCTAAATTTTGTTCGCAAAATGTGGTGAAAGACCTCGCTGGCATGACTTTGAAACTGGCCAAAATCGGCCCAGAACGCCGTCTATACAAGAAGTCGGTGATCAGAAATAAATGGTGGCCTAAATTTGTTCAATCTACGTTCATGAAATGTGGCCTTTCACGACTTAGAAGCTAAAATCAAATTTAGTCCACAAGACCATCGATGCAACAAGGACAGTGGTCAGAAATTAATGACGGTCTAAATTTGTTCTGCCTCCGTGCACGAAATGTGCCAAAATACCACTCTGGCACTTCACGACGTAGAAGCTGAACCAAAAATTGGTCCAAAAAGCAGTCGATTCAATCAGGCCTATGGTCAGTAATGAATAATGGCCTAAATTTCGTTCCGGAAATATCACCGAAGACATCAATGGCACTTCTCGGCTTAGAAGCAGAGACCAAAACTAGTCCACAAAGCCGTCAACAAAATAAGGCCTATGGCCAGAAATCAATTATGACCTCGCTTGCACTTCACAACTTTCTAAGACCTTGAACTACAACGACGTCGATGCAAAAGGTCAGTGGTCCGGTGGCCTAAATTTGTTCTGTCTCCATTCACGAAATGTTTCCAAAGATCTTTGTTGACACTTCACTTACTTAGAAGCTGGATCCAAAATTTGAGCAGAACGACGTCGACTAAATTAGTGCTGTGGTCAGAAAAGAAAGGTGGCCCAAGTTTGTTCACGAAATGTGGTCCAAGACCTTACTGGCGCTTCACGACTTAGAAGCTGAAACCAAATGTACTCGTAGTGCAAAAGGCCATCGATCCAAAAAGAACTGTGGTCAGAAATGAATAATGGCCTAATTTTGTTTTGCCTCTGTTTATGAAATGTGCCAAAAGGCCACACTGGCACTTCACGACGTAGCGGCTGAACCAAAAATTGGTCCAAAAAACCGTCGACTCAACCAGGGCTATGATCAGAAATGAAAGATGGCCTAAGTTTCGTTCAAGAAATGTGGTCCAAAACATCACTGGCTCTTCACTGCTTAGAAGCAGAGACCAAAACCGGTCCACAAACGCCGCTGATGCAAAGAGGGCAGCGGTCAGACATGAAGGGTAGCCTAAATTTCGTTCACGAAATATGATCCAAGAACTTACTGCCAGTTCACGGCTTAGAAGATGAAACTAAACTTGCTTCACAATGACGTCGATGCAAAAAGGACAGAACGTAGTCAAAAACTAATGATGGCCCAAATATGCTCCGCCTCCTTTTAAAAAATGTGGTCAAATACCTCACTAATACTGCACGACTTGCAAGCTGAACCAGAACTGGTCCGCAACGTCGTTCGATGCAAAAAGAACGTCAGTCAGAAATTAGGAATGGCCTAAATTTTAATTTCTGATTTAGAACATCCTTGCAGTCAGTCTCCTTTAAGCAGTTAGTAGCCGAAGTTAATTTGTTTAATTTGTTTGGAGCACGGCTAAATGAATACCAAGACGGTAACAGTTTTGGATATGGTCAAGCGACAGTAGGACGGGCAGCCACAAATTTTATCAATATCTGGGAACTCTGGGAACTCGTTTGGAAGCTGACGGAATCCTCAAAGAGATCGTGAGATAAAGAATTTGGAGGATAGAAACCACAAAAGTAAGTTAGTTGCAAGCAGATGAGAAGTATGGCGCCACAGAACCACTGCGAGTGACAAAACTGATCCCAAACGCAAGTGTTTTGCCTCAAAACCTTGTCTCGTGTTCACTTCATAACCGTCCATGAAACCATCGCTCAAAATGCTGAAGAAGAGAAACCCTGAAATGGGCCACCAAATTCACAAGCCGTCCTCTTCTTCGTGAACCTGTAACTCATCAAATCAAGCACCAAATTGATTCAGGTCCCCTTCAACTTGTAATCAATCAAACACAAGTCATCATCAAACTCAACAAGAAATTGTAAACAAATCCGCTGTCTAAAGAGAGTCCACATCCACTTCCTCCTCTCTTCGTCAGAGACCACAAAGAGAGAGAGACTCTCACCTCACTCAAAGAGTTCCCCTGCTCAGACGATGACGCTGCAGGGGGCGTTCTGAAGAAACGTGTTTTCGCCTTAACTGCTCGCTTGCTTAGGTGTTTACGTGCACCACATAGAAGCTGACTTCCAACACACTGGACAAACTGCCGCCAGAAAACAGGTTCCCACAGCAAAGCCGTACCCACTCATCGTTGCTTTGAGTGATAAGGGGAAACCTGTAACCCGTCGAGTGATTTTGTCCGAGTAATTCCCGTCAATCAATCACGCACGGGAAACTCACCACCGACTGAATGTGTGGGTCGAGAATCGAGATCACCCCGTGGCCCGCCCGTTACCACAGCAGCCAACAGTCCAGCGTTGCTCGGAAAACAAAGAAGAAAATAAATTCGGTGACGGAAATTAATGCATAGGCGGGCGATGCTAAATTATGCATCCGTCGGGCACTTGCCGGCGCTCGATCACACCGCAGAGTGATGAAATTCGTATTTTGGCACTGCCGCCGCCGGGGTCAGGTGCAAAAAAACGGTTGAAATAAATTTCCCACCGCACGCACACCGGCAAGAAATTAATTATTCCCCACTCACTGTCACTTTACTCAGTCACGATGGAAGGATTGCCGGGCCACACAATCGCTCGCACTTACGCATAGCGACCAGCGACCACATGCTGCATTGTGACGCGTCCGGCGCGGACCCGTGGTGAGCTGACCAGGACCGATTCAGCCCTGACTTCCGGTAGATTACTCCTCGGCGAATTAATTGATTCATCCGAACGGCGGCGGCGGAGATCGAGAAGCTCCAGTGGAGGGATGTCTAAAAAATTAATTCACCCTCCGGCAGGAGTAGCGAGTCGACGAGTTCATCCCTTAAGTCGGCGAGGATGACACTCGACAACACACACAAACGCCGGGGGTCAGGGGGGTGAATGTTAATTATTACAGAGTCACATTTAATTGTGACGTCCTTTCGGATTTCGTCCTTGATTTTCGAAACGCCAAGTGGGTGGGACATCACAGGGTGGCAACGAAAATTGGATGTATTTGATTAGAAGTCAAATTCAATTAATTTTCTAAGTGAATCCTGAGGGAGGGCGGCTCCTCTGATTGACATCAGGGAGGGTGGGGAGGACTCCGTGAGGGGGGTATTCAAAATGTCAAACATCTTTGATGGACACTTTTGATTAACTTTTGGAATGGGACAAGAATTGGTCATTAGCTGCTGACGGGATTTCTAGGAACGCAAGCTGGTCAAGGACGGAGGTCAGAAGACCACCAGGGTGGAGGAAGGGATGAGGGCAAACATGGATGTGGAGATGTCTCTTGAAGTGGCTCCTCCTGGGAGATGGGGAAATGTTATCCGGAATCCCGTTGTGAAATAGATGGCTACAAAAGATGCAAGTTCATCCGCTACGACAAGGCGTTTGCAACTTGGTTGGTTATGGCACGTTAAAGAAGAGAACGGACGTCGCATAAACGAGTCTCTAAAGAACCCTAGCCTTGGTAGAAACAAACCAAGGAACTGACATCATCGCTGATCGATTCACTTAAAGGTCACAACTTCAATCTAAGGCAGAATGGATAAATTTTAACTAAATTGAAAAAAAATTTTACTTCAACCACACGGCGATGAACTGGTGTTTGCTCATCAATGACTGATGGTGATGACTGACTGGAATATTTTCGAGACATTCAACAACAAAATGGTCACAAAATCCCCTCCAATCCCTCAATTTCGTGGGACAAGGTAGGATCCTCCGAACTCCGCTTCCAAATAACAGACCAAGATGTTTCCGCTACAAAATCACGTTATTACGCTTCTTCAATCAATATCCTATCCATTCTGATGTCCCACATCCTTCAATTCGTCCTAAATATCGGGCAAATGTTTTTAGAAAACATAAGGTCTTCGAAAATTCGAATTTCATGCGACCGAATAGGATCCTCAAAACAACCAAGTCATTGCCGTTACAATATCGAGCCTTATTTCGCATCTACAATTGATTTCCTACCCATTCTGATATCGCCCTTCTCTTATCTCATCCCAGTTATCGAGCAAATCCTTTCAGAAAACAAAACTTCTTCAAATATCCTCAATTTCATGCGTTAAAGTGAGATATCACGCATTTCGCTTCTACATAGCCTCCCGTTACAAAGTCGTACCTTAATTCGCATCTACGCTCAATTTCCTATCAATTGTGGTATCTCGCATCCTCCAACTCGTCCTAGTTATCGAGAAAATCGCTTCACAACACTTTGTTATCATAAAATTCGTTTCGACAAAAATTCGTTGTTTTTCGAAAAAAATGCGACCCGTGTGCTCTATGATTTTACTGCACTTTTTCGTATGAAATGTTTTACTTCTTTTTAAAAGACGATTTCCTTCGTTTTTCGACAGAAATTTCGACTCAAACCTGTGGGGCTTAGGGTGAAAATGAAAATTGAAGTCAATTCAATCGAAAATTTGGTTGGGAATCAAGGAAAATATGAGAAACCTGAATTTTTCACTTTTCATGACTCCTGATGAGCGAGTACAAACACAACAATTGTCGTTCATCTGGCAATGCTGGCTCTGCATGCAAATTAAGTGAATTGTCTAAGGAAATGTTTCTCATCGTTTGATGGGAAAAATCAAATTGAAACGGTGTTGAACGAGTGGAGGATTCAATATATTTCCTGGGGGAAAACTTGTTTTTCGTTAAAATCGAAAGTCGAGTGCTTCTCCACAAGGCTATAGAGTTGACATACGTGGTGTTTTTATGGGAAAATTGTCTTTGTAAAACATTGAAGAAGAATGTTGTTGAATGTCGGGGTTTGTCTACCTCGGGACAAATGTAAACTCCACAAACAACATCCTGGTGGAGATCCGATACAGAATCGTGGTTATCTCGGTTTGTCTAAACAGCTAGTGTCAAAACTCCTGACTGGGAGGACCAAAATCATGCTCTACAAAACCTCTGCTCTACCAGTCCTGCTTTATGGTGCCGACGATAAGCAGGGCAGCAGAGCTGATTCTTGGTTCCTTCGAAAGAAGGATGTCCTATCTGCCAGGAAGGTGAATAGAGAGAAAAACTTCTGAACTTAAGCCGTCCACTTGAGCGTACTCGATTGCAAGCTGAGATTTCAGAAGTCCGAACTATAAGGTGATCCACAAGAAAGGAGACCCCTTTGACTGCGCCAACTATCGAGGGATAAGTCTCCTTAACATCGCCTATAAGATCTTCTCTGCCGTTTTGTGTGAACGCCTGAAACCATTCGTGAACAAACTGATAGGTCCTTATCAGTGTGGTTTCAGGCCCGGGAAGTCCACCATCGATCAAATCTTCACACTGCGGCAGATCCTGGAGAAGACCCAAGAAATGCAGATCGACACACACCATCTGCTTGCTGTCTCATGTTCTCCGTGATAGACACTCGCCCACATAAGCCGTCTACTTAAGCGGGCCGTATGTCACTATATGCTGTTATCGAGAAAGGAAGCACAACATCGACGACTTGGCCAGAACGCCACCATAGGCAGCTATAACTTTGAGGTAGTCAAGGACTTCGTCTACCTTGGCTCCGCGGTTAACAGTACAAAACAGCATAAATACCGAGATCAAACGCAGAATAACTCTTGCCAACCGCTGTTTTTTTGGGCTCAAAAGGCAATTGAGTAGTAGAACCCTCTCTCGGAAGACCAAGCTGACTCTGTACAAGACCTTGATCATCCCAGTCGTGCTGTACGGCGCAGAGGCATCCCAAGAGTTCATCCCAAGCGGATGAACAGTTTCTTGGTCTTTTCGAGAGAAAAGTTCTGCGCGCGATCTTTGGTCCTATTTGCATTGATGGCATTTGGAGGAGAAGGTTCAACCACGAACTGTATGGGCTGTACAGCGACATGAGTCTAGCCAGACGTCTACGGACCCAACCCCTAAGATGGCTAGGCCATGTAGAGCGTATAAACAACTTAGCTCCGGCCCGAAGAGTCTTCGAATCTGAGCCTGTGGGACAACGCAACAGAGGACGTCCCCGTACAAGGTGGAGCACACAAGTTGAGGGGGACCTCGGCCGGCTTTGTGTGCGAAACTGGAGTCGTGCTGGCTGGAGAGGCATGTTGAGTGAGGCCCAGGTCCACCTCGGACTGTAGCGCCCTAAGAAGAAGAAGAAGCAATATAAGGTCCCCAATCCCATCCCATCTTCGAGAAGACATAATCGCGCACTCTATAGGCTGTACCAGATTGCGGACGGAAGGCAATTATCCGTCGACTACATTGACTCGTCCACATCGAGCGTATGGACAACAATCCTCCAGCCAAGTGGGTCTTCGAATCCGAGCCTCCTGGTTCGAGAAGTAGAGGGAGACTGAACCTCCTTAAAAGCCAAGTCAAGACAGCTTGGTCTAGAGAACTGAAAGCAGCGTGCCCGGGACTGTCAAGGATGGAAGACAGCTCTCGCTCAAGCCCGGGTCCTCCATGGGATGCAGGCTTGATAAGTTGTTGAATGAATGCGTATGTGAAATATTTCAGCTTGTATTCGACTAAAAATTAAGGCATTTCAGAAAACGACTGAATGGAGTAGTTGGTTAAGTGCCTGCCCCAACTTAGGAGGGTCCCAGGTTCGAATCCCAGTGAAATTGAATCTGGTCCAGTCACCATTTGTCGTTGTGATCAAATTAACGGCACTGGAGTAGGTTGCCACCTGGCAGTACAATGGCCCAGCTTTGAGTCTGAGTGCTCCAGTAGTTTTTCAAAAATACTCCGAAAAAAGGACATTTCAGCGTGTTTCCTTAAAATTCACCGTTGCTTCAGCTTGTTGCCTGTATACTTATGGTCTTAATGAACCTTGTGGCAAAGAACACAGCTCGACATTGAAATTCAATACTGGCAATGCTGCAAAATAAATATCATACAAGATGACGAGTCGAATTAAGATTTTTTTTACGGCAACAGGAGGACATTCGAACTCAAAAGAGAACGGAAGAAGAAATACCTCAAAAGGAGGAATTTCGAACTCAAAAGAGAACGGAAGGACAAATACCTCCAAAGGAGGTCGAAAACGTGGTCGAAAACAACATTATTCCGTCTCCCAAAAGACCATTCCTTCTTCTCTCAATTTTGAGACAAACTATCGACTACCTTCTTGACTTTTATCAGTTTTCTTAAAATTCATCACCATTGCCACCCTGTAGCCCACATCCCACACCACACCGCTCCCATAAACATTTCCAGTGAACATAAAGAAGTCGGATGAGTGCGGGTGGTGGTGGTGGTGGAAGGACATTCATCTTCCACTTCTGAGGGTTGTTTCTTCTTTTTTTGGTTGAAATTTCGAGTTTACCTCAAAAACATTTTCAAAATGGACACGGTTTTCAAATATACATCCACATCCTCATTCCGCCAGCAGCTAACCCTGCCCCAGATCGTAAATCGCATGCCGGCCGTTAGGAGGAGATTTACGACGTTCCTAGGTGGGAAGTCGAAAAGCTTAAGGAAATGTGTCTATGCTTGTAGTTTTGCTTGTGGGAGGCGGCAGCGGAGCGGCGCGGCAGTCAGGCGGACTGAGGATATTATTGAAGGCTGACGTTGTGTTCGAGTTAATGTCTATCCGTTGCCACGGGAATGGCAGAAATTATGTGAAAACTCTTGTCGTTTACGGAAAAGATTGGGTAGAGATTTCTTGGCCGATTGAGTGAATTACCTTTGCACAGAAAAGTGTCCTTGTGGCAGGGATTATGTCTTGTTCTCGAGGGTATGCGTGCGGTGCGGTGACCTGGTTAATAAGGCGATGGCAGATCAAAGGAAGACAAGAAATTCCAGCAAAAGTAGGTTGCTGCCTGGTAGTACAATGGACCAGTTTTTGAGTTTGAATGGTCCAGGTTAGTGTTACAAAAACCTACGACAAAAAAAAAGACGATGGCGAGCATATTTTGCTGGGATTAAGGACACGCGGCTGATACGAAATCCCCCAGCGAATCGAGAAGCTCGTCTGCTAGTAAACGAGGCCCTATGGTACAACCCTGCATCCAACAATGTCATGAAACACAGTCTTCTTCTCCTATCGGCGCACTTGTCTGCCAGCAAACGCGGGACTGATTAGTGAGACGAGGGCGAATGGGCTTTTAAAATACTCTAAGGACATATCTGAGGCTGGTGAGGAATCCTTCAGCGACCAAGTGATGTCAGCGACTGGATGGCGCAGTTGGTTAAGTGCCTGTCCCAAGTTAGAGGTTCGAATCCCAGTGAAATCGAATCTGGTCTGGAGTAGGGGTTGCTACCTGGCAGTTTTGAGTCTGAGTGCTCCAGTGTAGAGCTTCAAAAACCCCGAAAAAAAAGCGGGGTCATCTGTCTAGCATCTGTGGCAAGATGAACTTGATGCATGGAAATAAGGGGTTGAACCAAGTCTACTGTACGACTACCTGGTGATCCTGCTCAATATCGCCTATAAGAGGCTCGGGTTCGAAGACTCTCTTAGCTGGAGCATTGGTGTTCATTCGCTCGATGTGGCTGTGCCAGTCCCTTTGGCCGCTATGTCCCCTTGTACAGCTCGTAGAGTTCGCGGTTGTCTCTTCTATTTCACTCGCCTTCCCTGCAAACAGGACCATATATCCGACGCAGAATTGTTCTTTCACACGACACCCTGTTTAGCTTGTTTTTATGGGAATCCATGAATTCAGTTCCACGCCACATGCTCAAGAGCGCCCTGTTTCTCGTCGCAATCCCTTTGATTTAAGCGACCTTCTACTGATCGCTATAAGTGCTCATCACCAGAAAGAGAGATAAAAATAATCTCCTCTAAATCAATGGCCACCTCAGAATTCCCCATCCCGCCTGAGTAGGGACTTATCTCGAACTGTAATCCAATCACCAATTGTGCACACATTTCCTCATAATCAGCCCCATAGGCGACCTTTCTCACACCTCCCATCAGTCCATTCCGACGCTTGGGCAAGAGGTCACCTCTTGGTTATCCTATCAAATCCATTGGATCAACTCAGACATAATGTCATTAAACCGACCCTCCGAGGGATCGATAATTTACATTCGAAGGTAAACTCTCCCAGGAGAGCGGGTTGGCCATTTTCATGTCCCACCGTAAACACAACAAATCCCCAAAATGGATGCGCGCACAACCCCTCCTCGGCGTTGTGATCCCAAAAATAGCAAAAACCCCACTCGAACAGTCCCAGAATCCTAATTCCTTCGATACCACACACCCGGGACCAAGGACGGATACCAAATGAAACTGATTTGGACATAATCTTGTTGTGAGCACAGAAAAAAGGAGGAAAAGGAGCAGCAAAAGAAAAACTTTATCAAGGAGGTCCTCTTGTTCACATCCACACACCGCAGTCCGAAACAAACCCAGACTTCGGTCGACAAAAGGATTACTCTGCAAAGTGTGCCAGCATCCAAAACTACTGCTGTGGGTGATTGAGACAAAAAAGGATACACTCCCCCACCCACACCACTCGAGTCACAGGAGTTGCAAGGATTGCAAGCATTTATCTTCCGATAAACCATCAATGTCCTCGTACACGAGGTGAGGCAAAAACGGCGAAAACAATTTATAAGGATTCATGGACAGCAAATCCTCCCCCCGTTTCTGCATAAGCACCGCCGCTCTTCCCATTCGAATGCACGCCACCCCTTTGGTGGCAAATTTCACAATCCATTTGACTCCCTGGCGTGTAAGGAGACATCTCTCTCCTCACAAGGATGCTCGCTCGTGCACAGTGGCAGCGAATGAACTAACATTGAATTATGCATGCGCTCGTCTTGTAAGATGATAGATTTGAAATTTATATCCTTTCGTGAGACGGAAATGGAGTCAAGCGGACAGGGGAATGGGGGTTGATTTGCATAAGGCATATGATTACGAAGCGTCAAGATGTTTGCTAGAGTTTGATTTGATTACGCTCCTCGGGACATTTATTTGCACAAGCAATTGAAGTTGTTTGTGTTGACCCTGATAAGGTGTCCTTGCGAGTCCTGTAATCGGAGGGGGAGAGTGAGAGAGTGGCCAGAGGAACAAATTGACTTCTCTGTTGGCACTGATCTTCAGAGTCACTTGGGATTTTCGGAACAAAAGAGCTCCTTAAGTCGAAGCGGGTGTAGACGATGGTGACCAGGACTTCTGTGAGTTGCAACAAGGCCATAGGGTACCGAGGACAGACTTAGCCGCATCTTTAACTCTGAGCCTGTGGGACAACGCGATAGAGGACGTCAGACATCGAAGACATGCGGAAGGACCTTAACCAACTTAGTATGACAAACTGGAGACAGGGTCATCTGCCAGTACACAAGGCCCTCTTGGACAACCCTGCGCAAGCAGAGCTTGATGCTTCATGATTTTCTTGGACGCAGGGTTGTTCAAAATGTTAATTGACTGGACTGGTACAAAAGGCCAGCACCAGTCCACAAGGACTTTGTGTGCCAGTCCACAAGGCCCTTTTGGACATGGCTCTGATAAGATGACCAAGCTCACGTCCAATTGTGGTATTGGACCCCCTATCAGAACAAGTGGTGGAACAGATTGGAGTGCAATATGAAGAGAATGAGTAATAGCAGCTCCTTCGTCATATTCTCCCTCTTATCTCATTCAGGACGAGTGCCTACCGCAATGGTCATCGTGGGAGGCTCGTCTGCCAGTAAACGAGGCCCTATTGGACAATCCTGAGCCCAACGAAATCAGGACGAGTAGCTACCGCAGTGATGATCGTCTCGTAGGCTCGTCTGCCAGTAAACGAGACCCTATTGGACAACCCTGCGTCCAGCAAAATGAGGACGAGTAACTATAGGAGGGTTCATCTCGGAGGCTCGTCGGGCCGTAAACGAGTGTCCATTGGGCAACCCTGCGGTCAGCAAAATCGGGACGAATAGCCACCGGAGTGTTCATCTCGGGAGGCTCGTCTGCCAGTAAAATAGAGCCTATTGGACAACCCTGCGTCCAATTAAATCATGAAACAGACTCATGGATCTTCTTCAAAGCGGATTAACAAGATACCTCGCTTTGGATCTTCAATTTCGTCCACGCTGATAGTGCCCATTGAACCTTTCTTAGAACATATGGTAAAAACAGCGCCTGTCCCAACGACCCATGCAACATTTTCACTTGTACCCACGAATGAGTCATCTCAGCATCTGCCTTCTCTAAGCACCCGAAACCAAAGCATTGCACAAGGAAGTAATGAAGACATTGTCCAGCTCCACGTCACAATCGATGTTTACAAACGACTCACCAACCATCTGCCCCCCTCCACCGACTGGTTAGTAGGTGTGATCGTTTATGTTCACCACTCGAGTATCGTCTCGTCTCCACCAGCGATCATGTCGGCCGTCGATCGACGTCGGCCACTCCAAGCCGCACGTTGCCCCGCGATAATGCAACACCGATAGCCACCAGATGCTGGCGCGAACCCACAGCGAACAATTTTAATTGGTGCCTCGGCAACCTCGAGACAATTACACAGGAACGTATCTACATTTCCTCGTACACGGTCTTGGCTCTGGTCGGTGCCCTCCGGCGGGGTGAGAGGAAACAAAGAGCAAACATGCGGTCTCTGGGCTCCAGAGCCTTCTAATGTCAATTAACCATGCCTTGGCCGGTCGCCGCTGTGGTTGTTGTTCTTGTTGTTGGGACCGCAGTTTGTCCATCATCAACGCTGAAGAACTGCGTGCACCGGCCGGGCACGGGGCAATAAATAATCGCAAGCAAAACCCTCAAAGCGGCTGTCAGTGCGTTTATCCCCTCATCCTCCTCCTCCTCCTCCACCGCTCTTTGCTTCACGACGCAGGTAGGGTGCCTAGACGTGAAGCAACAAGGCGGTAATTAGTAGGATCGCATTGCGAAGGCTCAGCGTCGCAGCGATGGAGTGATAAATTTCAAGATTTTCTCTTCTCTTCCGCGAACCGAACCGGGGGGCTCTGAGCAGATTTATTGACAGTTCTTGTCGTGGAGAGATTAGATGATGACAGCTTTGAAGAGATCGGAGGTCTTTTGGAGCATCCATCCAGTGATGGGTTCTCATGCTCGTTCGTGGATGCAAATGGACACGGAATTAATCAAAAGATTGGCTATTAATTGCGCCACATTGACATCGATGGGGATATTTGAATAAATCTGATCTAACGGTTTTGCGCGATGACATTCGAAAGAGTTATTGACTTGCGAAGTGAGTGCACGGAGAGGGACTTGATGACGAGGTGGTCGGTGGATGGGGTAGGTGAGGAGGATTTGGAGGGCGCAACGAAGGACGTCAGCGGTTGAAACAGGAAAAAGAACGTGGAGGCAGCTGGTAAGGGATCGAGCTTACTGAAGAGGGCTCTTGGTTAAGGCACAGGTCCATCAGGGATTGATGCGTCATACGAAGAAGAAGAAAAAGGGTTGGCGGGTGGACAGCTGTCTCTTAGGCTCTTAGGCATTTCAAGGCAGGTAATAGACTGTCTCTCATGAATTACTTTAAGGCTCTTTGTCTATGGGTGATGAATGTCAGTTCATGTAATAACCAAACGAAGGTCTCGATGCATACGAATGCTTGCCGATTAAATTGTCAACTGTCGTGACGTTTTCCTTGAGACACTGCTGCTGCTGATCCTGATGACTAAGTGAGATCATTCTGTACTCGAAGACTCAAAGACTGCATATCCAGGGACAAAATCCAAGGAATGTGAGAAATTTTAGCCTCGAGCACAAATATGTCACGGAGACCGATACAAATAGCTGTCAACTGGAAGGTGATTCAATTGAAGGTTACATTTTAAATTGTTGATAGATGGTCTGACGTTTGGTACATTAACATATGTCCTTGATGTAACATAAAGCCAAGAGAATGACATTGCATGCGAGATACCGTAGAAGTCAAATTGACACCACAGTTGTTCCTTGAAAAGATCATCTTTTAAGACAGCAATGGAGTTACTTGCATTCATTCCCAATTTGGTAAGGGACAATTGCAGTCTGATTGGGGTTCATATCAGAAAGTACTCCATTTTTACAAATGTCAATTTGTTCTCCATGAATTCCATTAAAAATTGATATTGTGCACATAACGATGCATGAGAGGAGGTGAATTGAAATTGTAACCTCCTATTGAATCACCTGCCAGATGACAGCTATTTGTACTGATTTTTATGACACATCTCTGCTGGAGGCTAAAGTCGTCTTTTTAACCACACTCGTCGTTGATATGTGTGTGGACACAGGGTTGGAGTGGTTCAGTCTGAGGGAGAAACAGATCTGTCAGTTGGTCTTGCTAGCTGTCTCCAGTTGCCCCTTAATTTGTGTGTCCTATCCTTTTCGTGGTCAATCTCTGTTGCACTGCCCTCAGACTCTGAGTTACGGATTCTTCTGAGGCTGTGTTATTCATGGTCGGCGTATGGTCCGTACCATCATGAACCTTATCCTAAGGTCGCCATCAACGCAAACGGGACCAAAGATTACACGGAGCGCCATCTGTGGTGCAGTTCTTCTTTTGATGACTTCCCGACTGGCAGACCACGCGCTATGGACGCCTACGTCACCCTCGTTAGCCAATACGTCTTGAATTTTGACACTTTCAACCGATTCAGTCGAAGTCTAGAACAGGCTATGTCGACTGTACCACTTAAAGCTGTCAAACGTCGAGTCTTTACCCAACGAACACACCCCACAGTTAAAGGTAGGTTGAATGGTGCCCTTGCGACTAGTGTCGCGGCTCACTTAGACCAACAGTTTGGGTCCATTGTGCCAAACTCCACAGTAAAAACTCGTCGAGCTCAAAATATCATTCATTGTGCTGGTAATTGCATTCCGATGGATTCAAAATTTGTCACTCACTCTGCAGTCTCTGGTCTCTCTTGACTATCCCCCTGTGCTGGTCCACTCATTCCATAAGTTGAGTCCTGTTATGGAACATCACTAAGTCCCAGACGCATAAACACCATAGTTCCGGACAACAACACGCCATCCGTGGGCACAACAAACGTCGGATTTCAAGTGAATGTGTGCAGTGAAAGTGACAAAACATCCTTTCATTCCTCAAGCCATCCCACACCACCGCCGGCCGAATAACTTTGCCTGCTTCAATAAATTTCACATCAATGGCACTTTTCGATGCCCAATTATCGCCCCTACCTGACTCCCAGCCGGAGCGTCAGCGCCACACACATGGTCAGCAAGAGGGAAGCGACGCCAAAAAAGGACTACTTTTGGATCCCTGACAAGGCAAACAAATCCCCGCCGAAATGAACCTCATTCCTTTGTCACGTTTCAGCCGGCCGCCTTCGCTGTACACGTCAACCCTTATTTCGTGACTAGCGAACGAGACGTCGCGTGCTATTCGTTCGGAGTTGTTCAAGGGGGACGAGTCCTGCGGGCATGTGGATCTATCCTTGTTGCAAAATGTTTCAGGAAGTGAAAGTTATGCGGTGCTGTTCGTTGTACGTGCGTTGAATTTCAATGGATGAGCCCGCCCCAGCAGACAATGCTGGCTCTCGCTGAAAGGTGAGTGCGCACCCTTGAAAGTGAAGTTAGTCTGAATATTGCTTGGCGAAACGAAGAGAAAGACATCAGCCAGAGACGGTGGGGTGGTTTTGTTGTCGGTGCCCTCAACCACTAGCAGTTTGGAGCGCAAAAGTTTGCAAAGGACGAAAATCGATGCAAAATGGGGGTTGGAGGGGTTGTGGATGAGCGGAGGGATCACCTCTGCAATGAGGGCAAACGGAGTTTATCCTTGTGGTGCATGGAAACTCAAAGGGGGGATGGTGCTTTATTTTTAGCTTTGAGGTCATTTTTTCGGCGCAAGCAAGCAGTGGGCGGAAATTAAGACTCATTTTGCGATTTGGGAAAACGACAGAGTTGCCAACAGGAAGTTGCTTTTTGGGAAACTAAAATAGTTTTGGCGGGTAATGGACTGCGGGTATTTAAGACTGAATTTTCGAAAGTCTTTGTGAACGAGGGTACGTGGAAAAGATTGTCTTCAGCTTTTCAAACTCCCAACTTCAAAATTTTGGCGAAATTTGTAAAAAAAAAATGTACATTTTAGGACAAAATTGGCTTTGATAATGCGTCAGGTGGGTGTCGTAGTGGGTAGGTGCATCGACTCCTACGCTCGAGGTCGTCGGTTTGAATCTCGAAAAAAACATCAAACATTTTTTCACGGCTCCACCTCTTTCGAGTCACTGACAATGCTCAAAGAGTATAACTGTCTAGAAAAAAGCTTCTCAATCTCGCCGTTCGGAGTCGGCATTAAACTGTAGGTCCCCCTCCTCTCGTAACAGAACAATAGCACGCACAACACGAGTGATTGCTGAGAAGCTAGGCCCAGGTCCACCTCGGACTGTAGCGCCGCCATAATAATAAATAATAAGGCGTCAGAAATTGAAAAATTTACAGACTGTGCAAACGCACCGCGTTATGTACGTGATGACGCTATAGCAGCCAGAAGATCGTCGGAAATGATCCAAAAATGTACTTAAATTGTACCTTGAGATCTAGCAGCCGCACAATGACTCCGAAAGATGCCAGAAGAGCGTCGAAAATGTTCCAAAAATGTACTTAAATTGTGTCTTGAGATCTAGCAGCCGCACAATGACTTGGAAAGCAGGCTGAAGAGCGTTGAAAATGTTCCAAAAATGAACTTAAATTGTGTCTTCAGATTAGGAGTTGGGCGCGAACTTCCACTCAAGCTCAAGCCGATTCGCATCGAGTGCAGAGAAATTAGGAATATTTTCTCTTTTTATTCTAAAAATTTAGACCAAAGAACAAATTTTGTGCTTAGGATAGATAGATAAGTAGGCGACCAAAAATGTTAACTTAGGTCCTAGTGGACCCCTTCTGATGAAATAATCTTCTGACGCGATCAAAATTTGCGATCAGAATACAAACATTAGGTCAAACCTTATGCTTATGCCAAATCGTCCATTAGACTGTGTCTCTGCCGAATTACAGTCAATTTCCTTATTTAGACCCAGAGGAGTTCTTAGGCCGTCAAAATTTTGATGATTTTCTGACCATTTCCCGTCGAAACATTTTTGTTCACGGCAGTGCGCGAGGAACTCAATGTTGGGCAGCTGCTTCTTCGAACGGAAAGGGCTGTACTTCAATGGTTTGGTCACGTGGCACGAATGTCCACATCATCATGACTTCTGAGGCGTGGCTTAAATGCGATTCCATCAGGTAGGCGACCACTTGGCACACTCACTACGAGATGGTTGGACCAACTCCAAGCACTCGCCTGGTTGCGCTTGGGCCATAGCTCCTGATGAGTTAGAGTCGATGGCGGAGGATCGAGTGGCCTGGAGATTTCCAGCGCATCCATTGCCCCCGCGACCCCTTTAGGGTCACTGAAAATTATGATGATGACAAATTTTTAGCCCAGTAAAGTTGTCACCTCAGAAGCTCTCGATACTCTGCTCAAGATGCAAAGTCTCAATGAAGAGACAAAATAGCTCCGACCTGATGAATGTCCGACTCTGAGACTGTGAGATAAGGCAAAAGAGGATGTCCACGACTGAGTTGATGCACTCAGCTGAAGAAGGACCCCAACCTGTTAAAATTTAAATAATTAAACATAATTCTAATAGTGAACCAAAATTTCATCATATAGAAATATTAGATGGTGATGGCAAATCTACTAAAGCATTATTTATAATTTTGAAGAACCAGACAGAGGGGTCGTTCTATTTGAAGACGATTGTTGGTTGAGACCTAGGTCCACCCCGGACGGTAGCGCCATACGGAGAAGAAAACATTTGGCAGGCGCTTCCGGAATGACAGAGGTACTAGAGCAGTCCAAAGATTTAGCTATTGGTCGACGCTAGTTTCATCTGCTTCAACTGAACTTCGCCATCCAGTCGTGTTACGTTCCGGTTTGGGACGTGTGGACAAAATCCGCCTACATCCGTAGTGCGACTCAAATTCCAATCAGCTACCCGTGCACGCCTCAGGGCTGCATTTCGCTCAGTCTGCCTTTACGCCCCAAAATAACTTGAGGCAACACAACTTCGAGAACCTATGCTCACTCTGGCAATCCAACGCACCCCCAACCCCCCACATGTTATTCGGCACGCCTGCAACGCAATGTCTTCCTTAAAATCGATAAAAATCCTTCCCTTTGTCGTGAAAAGAGAAAATAAATACTTTCCGAGCCTGCTTTTGACGTCGTCAAAGCGATACGTTTGACCTTTTTTTCCTCCCCATCATATTTTCCACTTCACCACACACACTCGCACACACAAGGGAGCGAGCGAGCACATATTGGGGTTAATTTTTGACAATCTGCTCTTGATTGAAATATTAATGTGACCTTCCTTGGGTTTCTGGGCTGCATGGCTTCGAGGAATTCCTCGTCCAGCTACGGTCAGACGAGAGGAAGGATCTTTGGAATTCAACTGTGATTGGATGTGATGGCTGCACAAGGGTCGACTCGTATGCAAGTCGGTTGAAGGCAAAAATTCGGGATAGGTTCGTGTTTTGTTGGAAGGGAGGGAGGTCATCCTGTCCTGCAGCCATGCGGGGGAGGAATGGGGATGGATTATTGTAAGCAGATTGGATTTTGTTTATTTTTGGCCAGGAGCGGGCGGAGTTCGTTTCGCTGAAAGAGTCATTGACGGAGGGGAATGTAGGTCGTGTGGGGGGGATGATGGGGAAGACGTGATGGAATGATCTGGTTATGAAGTGACTTTTACTTAAAGTGTGTAAACAACGGACGAAGGACCTTTCGAAGACGTCTCTAAGTGACCTCAAGAGACACACGGGGCGGACGTAAGAATGGACGCCGCAATATGAACTGAATCTGTTACATTTTGGTCTTTGGTCTTTAAGATGAGGGTGAAAGGGTCGCTTAAAATGACAACATTCTTGAAATTAACAAAAGGGGATTCTCTAGACTTTGTACATGACCAGGGAATCAGATTGTCGGTCGGTTGATTTGCCAACGCTGGCTTGGACTAGTACCCAGTTGCGCCTTTTCTTCACCTTCATGTGGTGACTAGGTTCCGTTGGATGGTACGACTGGATGGCGCTGTTGGTTAAATGCCTGGGGTCCCAGGTTTGAATCCCAGTGAAATCGAATCTGGTCAAGTCACCATTAACCGTTGGGATCAAATTAACGGCATTGGAGTAGGCGTTGCTACCTGACAGTACAGTGGACTAGCTTTGAGTCTGAGTGCTCCAGTGTAGAGTTTCAAAAATCGTCCGAAAAAAAAGGTGCGCTTGGGGACGGACCAGGGTCCAGCATCATACCACCGTTGAAGACCAAGGGACAAACTGGAGATTCGTTCAAGGACACCTGTCACTTCGAGCCACAATCCCGATCCTCTACCAACATCCGCATGCGAAGACCCGTCCCACTGCTGGTGGCCGTCATTTGTCAAGTATCTCATTTCATCTCGACCAAAATTTGAATAAAAAAGTCATAATTTCGTTCGAATAAATCATCCGCCCTTTTGGAGACACCATTTAGCTGGTCACCCAGAGCGTTAGTCTGGGACCATACTCATAAACTTCCAACCTGCCCCGCCCTCTCAAAGATCTCAAGCTCGAGCTGGATTCCCCCCGGTAGTTCTAAAAACCACTTGCAGGCCTCCAAACCATCCGATCAATAACTCTGATGATCCCATCCATCAGCGAGCCGCCTACAATCGATGCTGATGTACACGAGTTCACTGAACCCTACCCCCGACCGGCGGTGGCTCGAATAGAGAGAGATGTGCTGATGGGCCATTATGAGCTCCAGCTTCCAAGCAAAGGTACATGTGTGCCTATGGGGTATCTGCTTTCGGTACTCAACGATAGATGACTTCATTAAGACGCGCGCTGGTCGTGTTTGGCACTCACGTATGCGGTTGATGACAAATTGCTTGTCATTAGGACCTAACTACGTGGGCATCTTGTTGGCGGGGGCCAATTTGAGAGATTCGGTGAAGACGATAAGTGGCCCCTGACGTGCGGCACTCGTAATCGCTGTGAATTGGAGGCAGATTTGTTCGCTTCCATTAGCGGTTACGAGGTACTTCCTTGGCGAGTTTTGAGCTTTGTGTCACCTCGTAACTACTCCGCGTTTGTTGCTGATGATTTGATGATGGTCATATGTTGGCGTCCTTAATGAGGGTTTTGGCCAGCAATCAGTTTGAATTGCTGGCAGCTGGGAGTTTGCTGTGGGCTGGGAGAGTTTTGTGGTCTCAAATTGGAGTTTTATTTCGACAAAGAAGGTGGGGTGAGGTGGGGCTGTCATTGAATTGGTTTTCTCCGGCAGTTCGATGTACATGGTCTTCTGATTGGACTCGTCGTGTCGGGGAGTGTTCCTTCTTCATCTTTTTATTTTTTTTTCCGAGTAATTTTGAAACACTACTGCACTCAGAGTCAAAACTGGTTCATTGTACTGAAAGGTATCAAACTACTCAAGTGCCGTTAATTTGATCCCAACGGCAAATGGTGACTGGACCAGATTCGATTTCACTGGGATTCGAACCTGGGACCCCTCTAACTTGGGGCAGGCACTTAACCAACTGCGCTATCCAGTCATCTAGTCGTCCTCATCTTACCCTGCGCTTTACCGTCAGGATCCATTGGGCTTCTGGCTTGCCATCGGTTTGGGGGTAATCCTTGTGTAGCAACGAAGGCGGGGACGTCCCAACTTTTGGATTCCTTTAAGAAATGAAGTTGAAATGAAGATTCAATGCTTGTCGTCTGCATATCCTACGTCAGCATTCAATGGACGTCACAGTAAAGGATTGCGAACTTGAGCTTCCATAGATTCACCTTGAACAAAGAAATAAATTGGTTAGCATGAGCCTCTCAAGACCTCATCTATGACAATGTTGTTGCATATATTCGACCCTCCAGGCAGTTATACTGGAAACCTTGGAAGCACTGGCAGCAGTGGAAGAGTCTTCCACGAAATTGCTTCATGGTTTCGGCCCTCCAGGCTGTTGTACTGGAAACATTGGAAGCAGTGGAAGAATCAGGCCCGGTCCCAGCTAAATGAGCGCCCTGTGCAAGACCTGCGGTTAGCGCCCAACCCCCCCCCCCCCCCCCCTATTTTTTTGAAACATGGTTGTCTTAAGTTTAAATTTGGAGAGCAAAAACTAGATTGGGAGCAAGATAATCTCGGTTTGACCCTAAAATTTAATACTTCTAAACATGAGCTTTCTGGTTTTACAAGGGGGACTAATACAGTTTCGTAAACTAAGGAATGAGGAACGTATTTTTCAAGCATTAGCTTGTTGAAAACTAATCTAAAAAAATATTTTAATGTTATTTGAAAATTCAAAATTCGTTTTATATTTTTTGATCTAGTGTTTTGAAATAAAATTCTACCTTAAAACTTTTTTTCGGTTCTAAACTATTTTCGTAACATTCATCACCATCGTAAAGAAGATGTTTCTGGAAATTTAGATGATGTTTCAAATAAGCATCGAATTGTTTCAAAAAACATAACAGGTGCTCATTAGGCACCGAGCTGAATCATTGACTACTAAATTGAATCAATACGAGCTGCATGGGACGAAAATGTTCTTGGTCGAATTCTGTTTTGAAGACCAACATCTTTTCCCTTCATATTTGAACCATTATCGTAACTTTGACTTCGACAGTTGCTTATTGAAATTCCTTAAAATTCAAGTTTGTTTAAAATTAACTTTGTAAGTTCCTCTCCGGTCTTGTCTTCTCCTTTTAAAAACCCAAAACAACAATAGTCAACAATAAGCGTAGAATTTGGCCTCTTTTAGCATGGACACAATTTGATTAGTAACAGTTGTAGAAAAGATACGTGTTATCTAATTTTGTATATTTTTGTTCAAATATTTATTTTGGGTTTCTTGATTCGTTCTCCTCAAGCGCTCTCCTAACACCAAATCAAATAAGGCTACTTCCTCAACAATCTGTAAAAAGTTACCATTATTAAGCCCAAACAACACTTCAGAAGTTCCTCGAGAAGCTAATGCTTGAGAACCAAGAAATTTATCTAAACTAATTAGTGTTTGCAAAACAGCTTAGCTCTATCTAATATTTTATTTCAGCTTAGATCGAGGTGAGTCTATTGTTGTTTCCGTTCTCAAAACTTTTTCGAAAAACATCCTGTATCTGTGCTTGACAAGGCTTGGGAATTTTTGTTCATTGCATAAAATACAAACAAAATTATAGAGAATAGAGTTTGCTAGGCAATATGTACATAAGTCCCCCAGAAATGAAATATGTGTAATTGAATTTTCTAATACATTACATTACTTTTTTTAAGAAGAAAAAACCAAAAAATATTTTTTTGTTTTGGGTGTATGCTCAATTTTTTGGGGTAGTGTATATATACCTACTGTACTCATTCTCCTTTCAAACAAATATGTATGATGAGTAAATCTCTTTCTTACGTGCAGAAATAAAATCTGCACATTTTCTCTCCTCCATAGGAACTGAGTTTATTATTTTGAGTTTTTTGAGTGCTTGTGCAAGAAATTATCTTGCACAGTCCCGTGTGTGATTGGCCTTTTGTGTGAAGAATGAAGAGAAGAGAGAGAGACGAGAAATTATGTAAATTGTATTGAGTAAGGCGCCATACGTGCAGAAATAAAACCTGCACGTTGTCACTCAAATGATTCCATAGGAACTGAGGATTGAGTTTATTATTTTGAGAATTTTTCCTAAGGAAATATTTGAGTGCTTGTGCAAGAAATTTTCTTGCACAGTCCTGTGCGCGATTGGCCTTTTGTGTGAAGAATGAAGAGAAGAGAGAGAGACGAGAAATTATGTAAATTGTATTGAGTAAGGCGCCATACGTGCAGAAATAAAACCTGCACGTTGTCACTCAAATGATTCCATAGGAACTGAGGATTGAGTTTATTATTTTGAGAATTTTTCCTAAGGAAATATTTGAGTGCTTGTGCAAGAAATTATCTTGCACAGTCTTGCGTGTGAATGGTATATTATATGAAATTATGTAGTTTGTATTATTTGAAAATAATTGCGTTCAGAAAGCGTTTAGAAAGGCAAAGGTAGCTTGGACGAACTAAAATTTTATGAAAGTCAGTATATCGATAAATTGCATATTGTTTGTTTAGGCTCACAATGCGCCCCCAAGCGCTTGGCGCCCTGTGCATTTGCACATCCTGCACATATGGTAGGGCCGGCCCTGGGAAGAATTCACGACGATATTGCTTCATGGATTTGGCTCATGGATCAGGCTTCTTTACTGAAAGATTGGAAAGGGTCTACGAAGTTATTGCTTCATATATTCGGCCCCCCAGGCATTTGTACTGTAAACATTGGAAACACTAGAAGCAGTAGAAGGGTCAGAGATAATACCGATTCATGAATTTTGCGCTGTTGCCTTCTTTACTGGAAACATTGGAAGCACTGGAAGCAGTGGAGGGGTCCACGAAGGTCTTCTTCTTCTTAGGGTGCTACAGTCCGAGGTGGACCTGGGCCTCACTCAACATGTCTCTCCACCTAGCACGATCTCTCCCCAGCTGTCTCCAGTTTCGCACACCAAGCCGGCTTGTGTGCGCCACCTTGTACGTGGACGTCCTCTGTAGCGTTGTCCTACACGCTCTGAGTCGAAGACCACGAATTTATTGTTTCATATATTCGAAACCACAGGCAGCATTAATACAGGGTGGGCCAAATACAAGTTTCTTTTTAAGAATCCAATAAAATGAATAAAATTAAACTTTTTTCCACGTATTATGGATTCATTAGTAAGAAAAAGCATTCCCATTAATGAAATGAAATACAACGTCGTTCAAGTGGCTGCCTCGGCTGGCTGCGCAGCCAAAGCCTTGTTGAAGGTTTCGGGCTCTAGCTCACGGATTGCTTGGATGATATTGGCCTTAAGTCCTTGAATCTTTTATCGATTGCTGGCATAACATCGATCCTTCACGGTTCCCCACCAAAAAAAAAAGTCCGAAGGGGTCAAATCGCAGCTCCGAGACAGCCAATTGACATCGCCAAAATGGCTGACAACACGGTTTGGGAATTTTGTGCGCAAAAAATCGATTCTGACATGGGCGGTGCGGCATGGCGCGCCATCCTGCATGAATCAAAAGTCGCGTCTAAATCCACGTCTTCAATTTCTGTGGAAAAAAAGTCGCTTAACATGGTTCTGTAACACCCACCGTTGACCGAAACGTTGTTCCCAGCCTCATTTTTGAAGAGAAATGGTCCAATGATGACACCACTCCACAGGCCGCACCAAACTGTCACTCTCTGTGGATGCATTGTAGATGGCTTTTCGACAATAACGTGCCGGTTTTCCGTTTTCCGAGCCCCAGCTGCGGCAATTTTGTTTGTTAAAATAAAAAAACTATAAATAAGGTTTTAATATTTTCCAACGTTGTTCAAACACAAAGCCCCTCATTTCTTTCAGCGGTTGAATGATACTGACTTTCTGTCAAGATTTCGAGCGGGAAACAGCTGGGAGTGTCAAAATAACCTTTGATTTAAAAAAAAAACACTAGATGGCCCACCCTGTATACACAAATTGATGGTCTCTAATGGGTGAGAGGACACTTGAACTCTGTCTTTGTGCAAGCAATCTCAAGAGCCAATGTGAGAAGACCATACACTCTGCGCAGGTCACAAAGTACCTTTCAAATGTCGGAACGGAACGACCACCAGTTGTCAGCGCTTGCCGTCCAATGCGTCTGCAGAGCCCAGCAGATCCTAGCTTGACATCGAAAAAGTTTCAATAGCCCCAGTGCCATGTCATGTATCTCCTTGGAGTGCTGTTAACGCCAATAAAAAGTCTATTTCCATTCCAATTTAAATCACATCCAACTTTTATTGGCAAAAGTTTTGCAATTTCTCCGAACCATCGCCACAGCCCTCCTCTCGGCAGCAAGCAACCAGCAGGCATCAGGTGAGTGATAATCCAAGGAAATTGCCTAACTTCTTCGGAAGAGGGCCCACAGCGGTGAGCAGTCTCAAAGCGATTGCCAAGCTCGTATCCCTTCCATGGGCAGGATTCATTTGATTACTGTTTAAGTGCAGGCCAGAAGCGATTAGATAAACAACGCAGGGATACTTTATTGGAAGCACCGCAAACATCACGTGTGGGATATTGCCAGGCGATCTCATTAATTCCAAGCACAGAATGAACGGCAGTGTATTTGAAAAAGGATATCTTCGATTATGGCATCCCCACCCTGAAATTGATGTATTCCTTGAAGATACAGAGTCTGAAGTACGTGCAATTCTGTAAGCAAATACGAGTGTATCCTTTGAGCTGTTCAGTGGGAGGGAGGGGGAAACTTTTAATGGGTTGGCATGTTGTGAGATGTTTCCACAGAAACTTTCAATGGAACTCAAGTGCCTTGCGTCTACTCCATGGGATCCGGTTTGTATTGACAAGGAAATCGCATGTCGGAGCATTTTGCCAAAAGGGTTTCAAGTTTCAATTGCTTCCGAAGCCTTATGCGATGGAGGCGAACTGTACAAGCGGAGCCATGTGATGCTCATCCTTGAGGGTGATTGTGTGTGCAAAGTTTTAGATCCCGATAAGAAGTTCTCTTCGATTGTTGTCCAATGGAGTCCGGCATGCTTTCGATTTCTGAAGAAGTGTCGGAGAATCATGGACTTAGAGGGACAAACAGAGAGCAAGAGACGTCTCGTACATTTTAATGGACTCTGATGGGCATAACTTCGTTTGAAGAAGTGAACTATACGCAATTTATTGAGTGTTCATGAGTGGTCTTTGCGACAAGTTTCGATTTAAGTACCTGCCCACGGTGACAGTTGTCCACTCGTCGCGTTTCGCCATCCGTGGGTCATAAAATCTTTAATTTCCCGTCGCATTAAGCGGGATTTGTGTGCACATTTACACCTCAGAGGGAGTTTCGTCTCGAATTGCAGACGAAAGGGGGTCATAAAACGAACCACTTCCGGTTATTTGCCGGTCGCTACCCTCCACGGGAGTCGGGCCAAACGAGAAAAAATCGTGGCTAATAAAGGCCTCACGCTGCCCAACGATATCTTAGCAAATGAAAGGCGAAGAGTGTTCCGTAGGCAAGCCCTCGGATTGCCTGAAAGCTGAACGAAGAGAGGGGAACATCAGTAGCGTCCTCTGACAGACGAGATGGAACAGCTCCATAAAAGACAGAGAGAGCTCATAAAAATATGGACATGGAGGCTGATGGAGGACTGCAACTGCAATCTTTCGCACATCCTGTCTGGTCATGGTTGCTATTGGGGAACAAAAATAGGCCCGATACTTCCACAGGACGCAGAGCGCACAGTTTGTGACTGTAGAAGTTTTGAAGAGTACAGAGGAGACCAGAGAACCTCATCCTGGTAGATGAGATCATGCTGTCAAGATCAGAGAGTGACTTGAGTGAGATTTCTCTGGCAAGCATCGAAGAGTGGAGACCATGAGAAGAGCACAAGCGGTCGCCTTGCTAAATGGAGCATATTTTCAAGCCTTCTTCTCGATCTCCGTCCGGGGTGGACCAGAACCATCGATTGATGCAAGAATCTTCGTATGAACACAACATTCATGACCGGACCTCTCTTCATTAGCCCCCCACTCCCCCCAAGGGAATTCGCCCCTGAATTCCAACCCATCCTCAGCCTCCCACTCCATCCACAGCAGCCGTGGCTACATCAAGTCAAAATTCTAATTCAAACGGAAATTTGTTTTGAAAATTTCCAAGAATCCCCTGGATTTTCGATTCAATTCCCCACTCGCCTTCACCACTCAAGTCCAAGTCCATGAGATGTGAACTGGACACCCACAGGGTGCTCCGAACAAATATTTCCCAATTTTAATTGAAGCACCCTCCCTCAGACATCACCCAGGAGGAGTGCAAATAGGGAAACAATAAAGTCCCCTCTGCAGAGAGTCCTTGATAATGCGAGCTGTTATGCTGCACAGAATTTGTGGTTTCCTCAGAAACAGTCGATGCGTAATTGTAAGGCTTGTCCATGCTCCACGAAAGGCTCTGGGAAAATCCACAAAAACACATCTGTTCACAGCGTTCAAGGATATACGAGAGGAAGTCCTGCAGTCCAGCAGTCCTCTCCAAAACATACACACACAGCCTCGCTGTCTGGAGGATTAGGGTCTCGTGTTGTTTTCGGATTAATCCCTGATGCAATCGAGAATTTATGGACATTTCGAGAATCTGATTTGCAGAACGATTAAGTGCGGTGGGGACTCGTCAAGGGGAGGCCCTCTAATCGAGTGGTAATGGGAAATTGTTTGCAGTTCTTTTTGAAGTGACGGCCGGTGGACACGGCTGGGCGCATGGAATCGCATTAATTCTTGGATTATGAGAGAATTTTCATTCATTTCGCCTGTTCATTGGCGACTGGGAGGGGGATGGTGGACAGAGAGTGGCTCTGAAGTGCCAAAAAACAAGGCAAACAAGTAAACCAGGGAATGGGAGATGTGCTGCTCCACTGAAAAGAGTCTCTCCAGGTCACAATATTTCATGGGGGTGTTGCCACCCGCGAGAGGTGAAAACTTCTCCGTTCCATCACCTGCTGCCTTTGGTAACAATTTCTACGCATAAGCAAGCATAACTCATTGTCTACCGCTTGGGGGTGCCTCGAGAAGTGCATTCTTTGGAAGCAGCCACAAGGACTTCGGGAATGTTGGCTCAGAAAGTGGAAGGAGAGGAACCCGAAACTTTAATTTACCTCACTGCCAGTGGTACCGTAAAAACGATCAGTGGGATTCACTCCCATGAAATATTGAAGTTCCTTCCTGTGCGGTGAGCAAACAGGGGGAGCTTCAGTGGATTTCAGTGCATTTTGCTCCATCTCCCAGTGGCCGCAAGGGAGAGGAACCTCTCAAACGCTTGAGGGATAGTATTTAAGCCTTAGTCAAGATGAATGTTGCGTTGGACCCAAATGTCTTCAAGATTTGACACGGTGTCTCTGACAGCTGCTCATGTTACAGATCGAAAGAGAAAGATAGAGCGAGTGAAAGACGGTTCATGTGGCAGATCGAATGAGAGAGGCAGTTCATGTGACAGTTCATGTGACAGATCGAAAGAGAAACAGTTCATGTGACAGATCGAAAGAGAGAGAAAAAGAGAGAGACAGTTCATGTAACAGATAGAAAGAGAAAGAAAGACAGTACATGTGACGGATCGAAAGAGAGAGAGAAGGAAAGGGAGAGAGAGAGACAGTTAATGTCCTTAGAGAAAGAGAAAGAGAGATCGAAAGAGACCAATTGTCTGCCTATGTCTGAAAGCAGCTTTCAAAGATCGATCTCCAACCGTTAGAGGTTACCTCTTCCCTGTCTGCCCGTCAAGCAGATCTTCGCTATAAAAACCCATCGGTAGCCACACGTGTTAATACCCCAATCGAGAGGAAATAGAGAGAGGCAGATCCTCCATGTGACAGATCGAAGGAGAAAGAGAAAGAGAACAATCGTTGACCAGTGTCTGGAAGCAGCTGTCAAAGACTAGACTCCAATCGTAGGCCTCCTCATGCCTGTCTGCCCGTCAAACAAGATCCTCGCCATAAAAACCCATCGGAAGCCCCGATCAAAGGCTCATTCCAGAAGAAAGCGCAGAGACGACAGCAAAAATACCAACCAGCAACCGCCTTGGGCGACATGAAAACCCAAGCAGAGGTCGAAGTACCCACTCGCACCAATCAATCCCATCCCAGAGTGCACCGTCTTCTTTGATCCCCCACCCGTCTCAGGGAGCTGCCCCTTCAGGGCTCCATCGCCATCGCATCCGTCGGCCGTCGTAGGGTTGTCATCTGGACGGGAACACACAAAAAAGAGTGTGGATTATATTTGATTGAGTAATTTCAATGCACGACGGTGGCTGCATCCAAGCAAGGACCCAGCGATCGTCTTGACGGCGCAGCAGCGATGGTCTACAAGATAATTCATGCCCGAGGAGTTTACCAGAGTTTTCGCGCCGCAGTTCCTGTTGTCGGACACGACGATGCCCTTTGTTCGTGGCTGGCTGAGCAAGAACCGGTCCCCGGATGCGTAAGGGAGACACGGGATGCGTTCGTGCTCGTCGATGGGCCGCTCATTTGATTGGCATTAACGCTCGTGATTGGTTCATTTAACCGTTCATTAGACAATTAACTTGCCAACAAGTTTGAATTGTAATTACCAAAGTTGGTAATCGATATAAATGGCCTAGACAATTATGTGCTGCGTCCTCTGATGGCTGATGGCTGATGGGTGATGTCTGATCGCTGATGGCGAATGGGCGATGGCTGACGGTTGACGGGTGACGCTTGACGAGCGATGTTGGTTTTTGACCAGCGGTAGCCGCAGTGCATGTGAATTTTCGGTCTGAATGGGGCAATCGGAGGGATTAAGGAGCGCTGTCAGAGATTGGCGGTTGGTGCATGGGTAATTATTGTGGTCAGTGAGCGAGTGGAATCCGCTGAATCACTGCAACTGACGAGCTCGTCCCTAATGATGTGACTTTGAATTTTTCGCGGAGTTTCATTGTGCCAACAGACGGGAGATCGGGTGTGTGGATGATTTAGGGTGTGTCTGGACAAGTTGATTATATTCCGTCCAGTTCGTCCTGGTTCATTGAAGGCATGTGAAAGGACTGGACTGGCGGAGATCAAGTGAAGGCGTTCTCACAACGAGCACAGAAGCAACAAAAAAATGGACCCGTGACTTGGATTTTTACAAGAGCTTGAATTAAACTGGGATCTGAGTCGTTGCTTCGTTCCCAGAGTATGGAGCGTCCTCGTGGACGGAGGGATGGATAAGAGAGAGTCTCCAATCATTTGTGTTTTTTGGCTTCAAAGTGATGGAACGAAATGTCATTCTGAAGGCTCTAACCGCTGATGCTTCTGAGCAGGAAGGCATGACTGTGGTAATGCTGTAAGGCTGAAACTTTGAACTCGCGACGAAATGAAGTGCACGTAAAGAGCTGGCTTACTACAGAGCTGCCTCACACCAGACCTACTTTATACCAGAGCTGGCCGTCATCGTCCTTCAGCATCCTGTAAACCTAGCTCTACTTTAGGAAGCTGGGTAGGCGGGAAAGGAGCCACGGCACACTTGGGCCCTAGTGGACCAATCATAAGGTGTCACTAAGCTAGTCACCTATACAACTGGATGACGCAGTTGATTAAGTGCCTGCCCCAATCCCAGTGAAATCGAATCTGGTCTAGTCACCATTTGCCGTTGGGATCAAATTAACGGCACTGAAGTGGGTTGCTGTCTGGCAGTACAATGGACCAGTTTTGAGTCCAAGTGCTCCAGCAGAGGTTCAAAAATCATCTGAAAAAAAAAAGATTTTAGTCACCTTGTGCACCGCATTTCCCTTGACCCCAGTCTTATGGATATGCGGTCTAACTCACGGGCACCAGTGCTCCAGCTGCGAGGTACCTACATAAATATATGCTGTCTTCAGGAAAAGACGCGCCGGATGGACAATGCTCAGATACAACTCGAGGTAGTCAAGGACTTCGGCTCCGCGATAAGCATCATCAAATGCAGATTAACTTGGCAATCGTTGCTTTATTGAGTTTAATAGGCCCTCTCACGAAAGACCACTCAGACCACGTAGAAGACCTTGATCATCCCCGTCCTACTCTACGACGCGTGTGATGAAGTCCTTGACCTCTTTAAGAGGAAAGTTTTTCGTGCGGATCTATGGTCCTGTTTCGTTGATGGCGATGGTCGAGGAGAAGATTCAAGAGTGTCACGAGGCTAGGCAAGCGTTTAGAGATCCACCGCATTACGTGTCTAGCAGCAACTTAGCTGCGCAGTACACCAACCAGATCCTCTTGTAGCCCTCTTAAAATAGACAGTGCATCTGTCAAGTGGGCACTAAATAATTTTAAGCCATATAAATCAGCTGGTCCTGATTGCATTATACCTGCAGAGCTCCAAGCAGTTGCAGATCTCATTCTCCCCTGGCTGACAAGCATCTTCCAAGCTTGTCTAGATTTAGGATATGTCCCCAGGTCTTGGAAGGAGGTTACAGTAATCTTCATTCCCAAGGCCGGCAAATCCTCACATAACAAGCCTAACGACCTTAGACCTATCAGCCTCTCTTCTTTTCTCCTAAAGACACTTGAGAAGCTGATTGATCACCACATCAGAAGCAGTATTGCGTCTGGCAGACTCTCGCATGCTCAACATGCGTACAATAAGGGTAAGTCAGTGGAGACAGCTCTACACACCCTCATAGGTACGATTGAAAAATCACTAAAATACAAGGAATTTACCCTGGTAGCTTTCCTTGACATTGAAGGAGCCTTTAACAACATCACTCCCGAGGCAATTACCTTAGCGCTTAACAATCTCGGTATTGAAAAGTCCCTTGTGGCTTTTATTCACCAGCTACTGGTTAGCAGAGTAATAAACTCTAAACTCGGTGAATCCAATGTCCGCAGAACAGTTAATAGAGGAACCCCGCAAGGTGGTGTATTCTCTCCTCTTCTATGGAATGTTGTGGTCAATGAACTGCTACTGAACTTAGAGGAGGTAGGATGCAGGGTGATTGCCTATGCGGATGATGTTGCTATTGCAGTTTCCGGAAAATTTGTCTCGACACTAAGGGACATCATGCAGCATGCCTTCCATAGACTAACCTCATGGACCAGTGCATGCGGTCTTGGAGTTAATCCGCAAAAAACGGAACTAATACTCTTCACGAGGAAATATAAAATTCCCCCCTTTGACCCTCCCTCATTGTGTGGCGTAAAACTTACGCTCACAGATAAGGCCAAATTCCTGGGTCTCATCATAGATCGTAAACTAAGCTGGAAGTCCAACATCATGGAGCGTATCAAGAAAGCTACCACTGCGCTCTATTGCTGCAAAAAAGCAATCGGATGTAAATGGGGCCTTCAGCCTAGAATAGCATACTGGCTATACACAGCCGTAGTCAGACCAATCCTACTCTATGGAGTCTCAGTATGGTGGACAGCTCTTGGCACAGCCGTCAACCGCAACCTTCTTAACCGCGTGCAAAGAACTGCAAGTATATGCATCAGTGGAGTGCTAAGGACGACACCATCCGAAGCATTAAATATTCTACTGTATCTCCCTCCACTTGACTTGTTTGCCAGACAAGTAGCAGCCTGCACAGCGGTAAGACTCAGAACACTTCACCTGTGGAATAACCACCATACGGGTCATTCCACCATTCTAGATAACCTCGAGTTTCTACCGCACGACACCGACCTCATACTGCCTCATCTTGTCTTTGAGAAAAACTTCTCTACCAGCATACCCTCCAGGTCAGACTGGAAGTCTGATACTCAGACGCTGGACGGTCCTCTGCGTATTTTCACAGATGGATCCAAGACGGACGAGGGAGTAGGATTAGGTGTCTACTCCAAGGATGTCAATTTTAGTATATCCCTCCACCTTCCGGAACATTAGGCTGAGACGATGGCAATAAAAGAAGCTCTGTCTTGGCTCAAGAACAACGTGATATCCAAGAAGGACATCACCATCTGTTCAGACAGCCAGGCAGCAATCAAATCCCTGAACTCGGTCACTTTTCTCTCTAAGACCTCCCTAAATTGCCGCCTATCTCTTAACGAGATGGCTGAGCATTTTAACATTCACCTCATGTGGGTGCCGGGACATAGTGACATTCCAGGGAATTGTGAAGCTGATTATCTCGCCAGGAGCGGTACGATCTCCACAAACCTCCCTAGTGGGGATCTTCCGCCTATGCCATTCGCTACAGCTAAACTTCTTTTAAAGAATCATACCATTAAAAACACCAACTCAAGATGGTCAGATGGCACTACGTGCCTCATTACAAAGCAAATTTGGCCTAAACTTGATCTAAAACGTTCACTCTGTCTTCTTCGAATGAACAGGTCATCTCTAAGGACTCTCATTGGCGTTATCACAGGACGCTGTGCCATTGGCACTCACGCCTCAAGAATGGGACTCCCTCATAATGATTTCTGCAGAAGCTGCAGAGACGAAGAAGAAGAAGAAAGCATAACGCATCTTCTCTGCACTTGTAGCGCTCTCTCCTCTCGCATGATGAAACACCTTGGAGCCTACTTCTTTAACGACTTGAGCGAATTGCACAACGTCGGCATCAATCAATTAAAGAGCTTCGTTGAAAGCGCTAAATGGTTTTTCAGATAAAGGAACACAAGATCCGCGTGGTATCACAATGGGCCTAATTTGGCCTAAGTGTGACTGTTTTCCACAGTCAGCCACTTCAACCTAACCTAACCTAGCTGCGCAACGCCACGCAAAGGAGAACGCAAACGATGCAAAGGAGAACGTCCCCGAGTGAAGCGACGCACACAAGTGAAGAAGGACCTCAACCAACTTGGTGTGCAAAACTGGGAGACCTGGGAAGAGATCGTGCTGATGAGCAAGAAGACTGTTGGAAGAATGTTGGTTGAGGACAAGGACTGTAGCGTCATACGGAGCAGGAGAAGCTGACTCACTCTTTTGCATAAAGTTAGAGCTTCTTAAGAAGGGGCTTGTTGGTTGAGGACAAGGTCCATGCCGGACTGTACCGTCATACGACGCATTAAGTTGCTTACTTACTTACTTAGCAGACCTACGACCCATGGAGGCTCTGAGCCTGAGCTATCGCTGCCTTCCATCCTTGACGGTCCTGGGCCCGCTGCTTCCAGTCATCAAGACCGACGTCCGCGATGACTTGGTCTTTGTACCGGAGGTTCGGTCTTCCTATCCTTCACGAACCAGAAGGCTCGGATTTGAAGACCCTCTTAGCTGGAGCGTTGTTGTCCATGCGCTCGATGTGACCGAGCCAGTGCAGTCGACGGATTTTTGCCTTCCTTTGCTCATAGAGTTCGCGGTTGTGTCTTCTCCTCCATTCGCCTTCCTCGCAGATGGGACGATATATCCAATGTAGAATTTTTCTTTCGAAGTCACCAAGAATCAGCTCCGCAGTTTTGCTTAGTGTCCAGCTTTCGGCTCCATATAGCAGAACTTGCAGAATAAGAGTTTTGTAAAGCATGATTTTGGTCCTTCGAGTCAGGAGTTTTGAACCCAGTTGTTTTGACAAACCGAAGTAGCATCGGTTGCCAAAGGCGATTCTACGTCGGATCTCCACTGTGATGTCGTTCGTGGAGTTCACGTTTGCCCCGAGGTAGACAAACTCCTTTACTACCTCAAAATTGTGGCTGTCGATTGTAATGTTTTGTGCTAGATGGTGTGCGGCGGATTGTTTCGTTTCGCTTGTTCTTCAATTGCCGTGAAAGCTTCCACTACGGCGCAAGGATGTCAATGTCATCGGCGTATCCCAACAGTTGGACTGACATGTAGAAAATAGTGCCTTCCGTGTTTACAGCAGCCCGCCGCACTATCTTCTCCAGTACCAAATTGAAGAAATCACACGACAGCGCATCTCCTTGCCGAGAAGCAGGTTTCAAACGGCTCGGAGGTCCATTGGGCATATGGAGCTGATATTCCAGTCGTCGGGCATGCTTTCGTCTTCCCAAATCCTATAAATCTTCTGGTGCATGCTCCCTATCAGAACATTGCCACCGGACTTGAAGAGCTCTGATGGTAAGCCATCTGAGCCTGCGGCTTTGTTGTTCTTACGACGCATTAAGTTGGGCCTTTTTAAGAAGAGGCTTGTTTGTTGACCCCCTAGTCCACGCCGAGCTGTAGCACCACACAGAAAAAAAACATCTATAAGGGCCAGCTGAGGTAGTGAAGTTAACGACTTGCCACTTCATTTCCATGCTTCAATCCTTCAGTGAATTTTAGTTTGGCAGCTGAAGTGAGAGATGAGTGCCTTTGGTTTCAAATTGACGGTCTTCTTTCACCACGACGACCTCACGTTCGAATCCCACCAACAACCACCTCCCAGCACATAAAAGTCAACTCTTTTTTCCCACAACCCACCCGGCCACTCTCCCCGCACCTAATTACGTACCCAACCCCAATCAAATTCATCACAACTCTATTATTTTCCCACAAAGTGCTGGAGTTCTTATCTAACGTCGCTTAAGCGCTCCCCTGCGACACCACCAGGAGCACGAGAGAGTGAGAGCGAACGTAACGAACATCCTTTTTCTCGGAAGACTGCTCGAAAACAAAAGGGGAATCCGACTACATACCTTTTCCGCCCTAATTACAAGCACATTACCCCCATCATCACACAAACCGTCCCTCGACCATGCATCCAGTCGGTTTTACACCGCATTAAGCACCTCATCAGACTCCAATTCCCTGGAAAGCAATTCGATTAGGTGCCAACAAATTAGATTTCATTCTCCCCTCCCCCCCCACACCGACTATCCACCTCCTAGGGCCATTGATGAAGAACGAACATTGTTGCCAACCAATGTCCTGATCAACAGAATCTGTGAATAATTGCTTCTAGGGGCGATTAACCACGGTGTTGTCCTCGTTGTCCGGCTTACACTCAAGTAAGCAATCATCTGCAGTCATTGTCCCGGCCATTGGCCGTAATGAGGTCAACTTAATTGTCCGCACACACCGGACCTGCGATAAGGACGGACGCGTCCAGGATTCCAGTTCCCCGTGAAGGACGGGGAATCCAGGAAGTGTCAGAGTCGCACAATCATTCCCTCGGAGATTTATCGCCAAACATGACGCCGAAAATGTGTGAAACGCCGCACACTAAATTAGGCTCATCTTGCCGCGAGTAATTTTCATATTTCTCTCGTCTTCCGCGGAGACTGCAGAGAGCAGAGTGGGCTCCCATTATGGGCGCATTAAAAAATAATTCAAAAATTACTCTGTTACCGTGGAGAAGGGCTTACGTGGTGTGCAATAATCCCCGTCCCGTGGTAATTGCTTCATTTTGGCCTGATGGGGACGACACGGCGCGGCGTCGTGGATGACCATCCTCCACCCATTCTTGCTACTTCACTTGGGAATGTCTCTGAAGATTCCTTTTGGCAGCGCCCCCTCTGACTGACGGATGGCGGATGGTGGGCGAAAGGCGTCAGCACTTGTGAGCCGATTAGGTGTTGGTCGGAGGCAATTAAGAACTCCTAACTAGAACCAAACTGAGACCCGACCGAGAAGTGACTGCAACCACGTCAGCGGGACAGACTGACTGAGACCTGGCCGAAGTGTCCAAGCAGGACACGCCAATAAAACACGTTATTCAACGCTTGTGTGACGTTTATCTTGTCTGCTCGTAAATTATTGGTTCCTCCTCCTCCCGAGGCTACGGTTCTGTCTCCCTCTCTCCCTTGCTCCCTCGTTCGCCTGGTCAGGGAAAAAGTTTCGACGGGCAAATCACACGGAATTGGGTGTTGGCCGATTGGTCCATCCGTTGGTGGGGAGGAGTTGGTGGAAAAGAAAAGAAAAGCTTTCTGAGATATTGAATCCTGGCCTATAAATCAGGATAATCCGTTAATGAATGTTTGCCTAGAGTTTATGTCCATCGATCCTCCAGCGCTGCGGACGGGAATGGGGAGGGACATGGTGATGGAGATGGTCGGGAGCATGGAGTGCGGCTGGAGGTGGATTTATTGCATCGTGAAATATTTTATTACACGTCGGAGGGTGGGAGTGGGCACACATGGGATGTCCCATTAATCAGAGCCCAGGGCTAGTTGCATGGGGAACTAAGAGCGGGCTGAGTGGGAAAAGATGGGATTATGATGGAAGATGGTAGTGCATCGCGGATAATCCCCGATTCGTCTTTATTGCTACTCGACAGTTGATGCGGCGATAAGCAGCAGTTTGGGGGAGAAAATTGACCCGAAGTCCACGTGACGGATGGTCTTCCTAGTTTTCCAGAGAAACGAGCTCTCTCAGAAGAGCTAGAAGTCGCGTTCGCTTATACTTGCTTCTGCGCCAGTTCCTTCGCCTTTCGTGCTCCAATTTGATTCCAAAATGCCACCTCTCCAGTGGTTCCTGATCTCGTCTTGGCGGCCTCCCGGACCTTGCTAAAGTTGGTTTTGTTATTTGCTTCGACAACGGTCAATGCGAGTGCGGTGAAGTTCTTCCGGCGGACCAAGAGTCCCAGACAGTCCTTTCCCTTCACGATGGGACACCCATCATGCTGCACAAAGCTGACAAAATGACGAGGACAATTTGTGGATAGAGTTAAAGATGCAGAGTCTCTCACCGGGCGTCATTCACGCATCAACAACCAATCAAAAAGTCTGGTTAAAGTGGACTTCGGCTACCCCAAAGAGCTATTGACAGCATTTATCCAAAGACTTACTCAACATGGCGTCAATCCACACGACAAATTGCATTCAAAGTACTAGAACACGTACCCACGTGGGTATTCCTTGTCTGGAGACTGTGTGCCTGTCATCTAACAGCGTCATTCTGAAACTGGTGACATTTTTACGACTTCCCCCACTCGGACCGGTGGAGGACAACTCCACCAGCACCCATTCATGTTCGAGCGCAAGAAATTGAATAAATTTCTCATAACCGCTTAGCCCAAGCACATCCCACCAGCGAGCAGTGAATCAATTAGCAGCCCAGCCTCGCGGTCTCATAAACTCGTCAAATCCCAATCAAACGACAACCAAACATCCACCCTCCCCGCCGGAGACTCGCTAACAACTCCGCTGATGGGAAATCAGTTCCTCCGGCCACGGAGTACACGACGGACATTCATCCAAGTGCCGATCGTGACCATGTACCAGACTCGCGCAACATTATAATCACATCCATCGTAATTAAGTGCGCCCTGGACGAAGTTCGCTCGCTGAAATGAGCAGCGGCCACTTCCGTCTCGGGGGCCAACAGGTGAAACGTCACCATTGTCGAGTTCCTCCTCGAACCATCAGTCATTCTGGTCGCGACGTCGTCGCAGACTCAACAAGTCCTGTTCCCTCTCACGTGTCAATTACATTAGCTGCCCGTTCGATGGATGGATGGGAGAAGGAGTTAATTATCTCCTTAGCTCCACTGTCGCACGGACTAAGTTCCGAGGGGGGCCACATTGCTGGAATGAAAATGGACAGGCGAGTAATTGATTTGAGGAACTTTTGAATCTTCTACAGACTCTTTCGTGATTCCCACAGCTCCTCAAGTGTCCTCGACCCAGGCTGGAAAACCGGGAGCACTCGATGTATGCTGTGGCGATGATGTATGCTGATGAAGCTTCTCTCCGAGATTTTATCGACTCACCAATTATAGTGAGCGTCCCCGCTCGGGTGGTTTGTCTATTTGCATAAATCTCATCCTGTTCGGCAGTGCCGCGGGGAGTTTGAAGAAATTTCCATCAGGAAGAGACTCATTGAAGATGGGAAAGGAAGAGGATTTTATCTGCACCAAAGGATCCTTAAGGGATTGAACGCAATTCATTGAGAAGGCCAACGGCAAACGAGGATTCGAACGAATTTTTACAGAACGTGGAGAAAATCTTAAATGTCAGCAGCGACAAATTCCCCAAGGATGACATGTTTAAAAATGTCATTATTTGGTCTTTGAAAGGGGTGTGATTTTATTCTGAAGGTTGCGCGAAGTTGGAGTTTGTGAGTGCTTAGAAGTGTAACCTCCATTTGAATCAGTCGCTTAATGACATTGCTTCAGTTGGGATCGCAACTTATTCCCAAACAAATGTCAGTTTTTTTGTGACAAAAAAAGCACACATCACACATCTCATTCGGATCTTAAAATGTAGTCAATTTGTTGCCATAGACGACAATTTGTTTGCCATTGACGACATCCCCTTGACGGGGACTCTTCATTATTTGTCTTAGCAAAGAACACCCAATTTCACAAAATTGACAAAAATGTCAAAAATTTACGTCAAATATTATGTTGACAATGCCGATTCTGAAAATGTCAACATTTAGCCGTGCAAATCGTAGATACTTCTTTAAAAAAAATAGCAAAATATGTGACTTGTAGCCATTCAAAATTGGGACCTCTATTTGAATCACCCCCTCCACGCGAACATGTTTCGAATCAGGTTTCAAGAGAAATTCAGTCCAACTGTGGCATGATATCACAACCAAGACCCTTTTGTGACCATGGAGAAGGAACCTGGAGCAGGATGCTTGAATCCAGATTATTCTGGAGCTGGACAGAGACGCGGCGACGATGTTTTTGTGCTTTTGTGAGGTTTTTAACTAAGGTCAAGCCTTAATGAGTCACGAACGCCTGTCAAAGTGATTTGCGGGACCGAATGTTGCTGAGACACCATGAAATTCTTTTCATAGACATCCTGGCAGCCAATCATAGGTTGAATTTAAGGAGCGGCACAGCTCGAGTCATCGATGTTCATCTGAGACCAGTTCAAGTCCTCCAGGCCAGAGCAAACCACAAGTCTTCAGATTCCATTCATCAATCCCAACGCATCGAGTGCTTACGGTTCACTTAATGAAACAAACATAACCGTGCCCCCTGCGCCTCTGAGCCTAAGCACCTATTTGTCTCAGCTCCCGTTTGGCCTGACTCCCCCACTGGCATAAATATTCCACAAGCATATTCACTCCATTTGCCACACCACTTGCCCGCTCCGCCAAAGGAAACAAATGGCTTTGACCTGCCCTCGCACTTCGTCGCCCTTTCGTCTTCCCAGAGCAACCCTAAGCAATTCACATAGCCAGCCAGCCAGCCAGGCAGTCAGCCGCCTCCCCAGCGCCCACACAAAAGAGAAATTATTGTATTATCCCGGAGCCTCTTTATTTATTTATCGAACCGGATGTACACTCAAGGACCTCCCCCCACCCCGAATGGAATAAATTGGCGGTGGCAGGTGGGCGGATCCAACCTCAACCCGAAAACAGATTAATTGCAGCTGAGGTGATGAATAGCGAAAGCAGCCAAGGGAATCCTTCCCGGGGGCGGGGACCAGTTTGTTTCACCGATGGAGCAATGCAATTCATTCCGGAAGAGAGTTATTCACCGAAATGAAAATTTTCCGTGAAAATGTGTTTTAATTACTCCTGGAGGAGGGAGCGAGTGGCACGCGTTTAATGAAATTCCCCGTCCCTAATCGACGACGGTGCAGGAGGTGCAACCGTTTGCCCTAAACGATGACATCCTTTCTCTTCGGGTTCACAGCCGATGACATCTTTTCGGTTCGGGTACATAGCCCCGAACACCCTCATCGTTGGTGGGGGTGTGAGAGATACGAAGGGTCGGTGGGAGAGCATGCTGCCATCGAGGTCAGAGAGCGAGCGAGCGAGTCTGTGTCAGTGGGGGTAAATATTTTTGCATTCACTGATGGAATGACTAATCGAGGGGTGAGCCAAGGACTGTGGAGCAATTAGTAAGTCAATTCAATTCAGGAAATGAACCCTTGAAAGAACCGTGGTCGAGTGGGGATGGAGGGGAACTTTGGCTTTGACAAAAGTGCACTCACCTTGATGGAATGCTAATGCCTTTTGGTGGGAATTTAAATATCTTTCGATGCCATTGCAGTGCGCTCACGCGGGGTATTCCATTTTGAATGCAAATGGACTTGGGTGTGGGTCAGGGTCTTGTGTGTCATTCACTGTGGAACATTGGTCGGTCTTGTGAAGCCCTGAATGAATGAACAGTGGACAGGAGATCACGAGAACATCGACATAATCCAAAGTTGCCACAACCACCCGTACACAAGTAAACCCCATTCCACGTTGATAATCCCAAAACCAGTCTCCCCATTTATCCCTCCCTTCACTCCTCTTTCTCCGACGTAACCCAGTGACAAATGCATTCTCTAAAGTCACTGAATTAGAAATGAAACCCACTTAAAGTGTAAAGCGATTCAATTAGCAAGCAACGTCGTCCGTCGGGATTTGATGCGTCCAACACCCGCAGGGACAGCGACGGAAACAAATTTAATTAGATCCGCTCATGGGTCTTATCGGTCCATCTGCACGTATCTAGAACCTGATTTCACAAGGGAAACGCGCGAAATCGCAATTGACTCCACGGTCTCATCCAGTGGCAAGGAACGAGGTACCTTGACATCTACATTTAGATAACACAACGTCAAGTCAAAGGACTTGTCGCTTCGCCCATCCTTCCACAGGGTCAGCGGGCGGGTGTTTAATTAACTCAATCTCTGAGAGTTTTGCATTTCATTAGATCGTCATTCACTCTAAATTATCTGAAGGACTTGGTCTCGTGCAGAGGGGGATGCTGCAGCAGTGGCAGCTATTAAACGAGGATTTTATGACCTCGCACGGGGATATTGCAATCGATGGACTGGTCTTCTTCTTCTTCTTCTCTGTAGCTAGCACGCGGTTCCCACACCTCAACATCCATAAAGGGACCTGGCGGTCCCCTGATCATTCAACCGTCAACCAGATTGATCACGTTGCGATCGACGTCAGACACTCCTCCAGTATTCTTGATGTCCGAACTTTCCGAGGCGCCAACATCGACTCGGACCATTTCCTTGTTGTAGCCAAGGTAAGGACACGGATATCGAGAGAAGAACGGAGTCGAGGAAGCCAACCACGGTTTGACGTCGAAAAGCTACAATCGCAACAGACTGCCAGGAACTTTGCCGATCGAGTCTCCCTGAAACTCTCCGAAAGTTCGACGCCGCCTGCACTAACAATAGACGAAGAATGGAAACGTTGTCAAAGAGCCATCAGAGAAGCCGCTACTGATGTGCTGGGTTTTAAAACCCCAACAAGGAAAAACCCCTGGTTTGACAACGAGTGCAGGCAGGCATATGCAGCAAAGCAAGAAGCCTACCGGGCAACGCTGCATCGAACCACGAGAGCTGTTCGTGAGCTCTACGAACAGAGAAGAAGGGAAGAGAACCGGCTTCTCAGGAAGAAAAAGAAAGAGCACGAGAAGCGCGCGATCGAGGAGATGGAGAGGTGTTATGGCAGGAATGATGTCCGAAAGTTTTACCAAAGGGTAAAACTTTTATCGAATGGATATAAAGTTCGGACAGAAGCTTGCCGGGACGAAAATGGACAGCTAGTAGTAGATTCGCAGTCGATACTGAGAATTTGGAAAAATCATTTCTGCAGACTGTTGAACGGCGATGAGGACACAAATACCGCTGTCAGGCAGAATGTTCCACTCAACACAACGGACGATGATAGAAGAGAATACCGTCCCCCCGACCTAGACGAAGTCAAGATAGCGATATCGAGACTGAAGTCTAATAAAGCTGCTGGTGCAGATAGTCTGCCCGCCGAAATGTTTAAAGCAGCTGGAGGTGATCTGGTAGGGCGCATGTACCAGCTCATCTGTTAGATATGGTCGGAGGAAAGCATGCCCGATGAGTGGAATCTCAGTATCGTTTGCCCGATCCACAAGAAAGGAGACCCCTTTGACTGCGCCAACTATCGAGGGATAAGTCTCCTTAACATCGCCTACAAAATCTTCTCCGCCGTTTTGTGTGAACGCCTGAAACCATTCGTGAACAAACTGATAGGTCCTTATCAGTGTGGTTTCAGGCCCGGGAAGTCCACCATCGATCAAATCTTCACACTGCGGCAGATCCTGGAGAAGACCCAAGAAATGCAAATTGACACACACCATCTATTTGTCGATTTCAAGGCCGCATATGACAGCGTGTATAGAGACGAGCTATACAGCGCCATGTCTAGTTTTGACATGAGTCTAGCCAGGCGTCTACGGATCTAACGCCTAAGATGGCTAGGCCATGTAGAGCGTATGGACAACTTAGCTCCGGCCCGAAGAGTCTTCGACTCTGAGCCTGTGGGACAACGCAACAGAGGACGTCCACGAACAAGGTGGCGCACACAAGTCGAGGGGGACCTCTGCCGGCTTGGTGTGCGAAACTGGAGACAGCTGGCGAAAGATCGTGCTGGCTGGAGAGGCATGTTGAGTGAGGCCCAGGTCCACCTCGGACTGTAGCGCCCTAAGAAGAAGAAGAAGGACTGGTCTTCACTTGCGTGTGAACGTTCTGTCATTTGGTTGGTCATTTTGAAGTTTCCTGCGGTTGTGTGTCTGGTGTTGATGGCCAGTTTATAGAGTTTCACTGCTGCCTTTCCACTCATTGACATGTTCAACCGCAAAATGGATGTCGGACAGGAACATAACTGCTCCTCTCTCACATCCAGTAAGTCGCAGCAGTCATCATCATCTTCGAAGCGACTGCCAGTATTGATATATAGAGACGAGCTGTATGGCACATTGTCTACTTTTAGCATCCCTGCAAGACTCGTCCGTCTTTGCAGGATAACGATGGAGAAAACCCATTGATCATACCGACCCTTCGATGTCAAAAAAATGTTTAAGACACTGTCACGCGACTTTTTTAACATATTGGGTTGTACCACATGAAATGTCCGATTTTTTTTTTGTAAAAAAAATAAAAGTCTATTTTTCTTTTTTATAAAATGTTTATTTAGTCAAAATATGAACCCTTGACATCTATAACCATCTTCCACAGTGTTTTCGTAGAAGGCTTGATTTTTTGACGCAAAAAAGTTTGTTTGTGGGAGCTGCCGTGGCGTAGTGGGTAGGTGCGTCGACTCCTACGCTCGAGGTCTGAGGTTCGATTCTCGAACGGCTCCACCACTTTCGATTCACTGACAATGCTCAAAGAGTGTAACTGTCTAGAAAAAGCCGTTCGGAGTTGGCATTAAACTATAGGTGAACGACTGGAAGGCACAGTTGGTTAAGTGCCTGCCCCAAATAAGAGGGGTCCCAGGTTCGAATCCCAGTGAAATCGAGTCTGGTTCAGTCAAGATTTGGCTGGGATCAAATTAACGGCACTGGCGTATGTTGATACCAGGCAGTACAATGGGCCAGTTTTGAGTCTGAGTGCTCAAGTAGTGTCTCAAAAATCCTCCAAGCACGCACAAGTTGCTAAGATAGGCCCAAGTCCACCTAGGACTGTAGTGCCGCCATTGTTATTATTAAAAAGTTTTCAAAGCCTTCTCTGACCTCTGTTCGGTTTCGGAGCACCTTTTGCCGACAAAATGACGCAAGACTGCGGAAAAGGTGATAATCCGTTGGAGAAATACCAGGAGAGTACGGTGGATGCGAAAGAATGTCGAATCCCCAATGTAGCAGCTTTTGCATTACGTGTGAGGTATGTGGTTCATTGTCATGCAACACGATAGGACGATGCCTATTTGCCAACGCAGGCAGCTTTTTCGCCAATTTCTTATGCATTATGTCGATTTCTTCACAAAATTTGATAGCGTTTGTTGTTTCTCATGGTTGAAGAAATAAAAAGTGGATTGATTCTTTTGATGTCCACCAGATTTTCACCATTACCTTTTCTTTCGGTTTCGGTTTTCGTTTCCATCCAACCACTGCTCAGATATCTTACGCTTGTTATACAAAATCCACTTTTCATCACATGTGATTATTGATTGATACGGTGGAAAAACTGTGCTTTTCGGTGCCTTAGAGACTCAGTGATGCACAGATTTTGTTCAATCGTCGTCGTTTTTTTTGCCTCGTTCAATTCATGAGGTACTTGTCGAGTTTTTTTTTCACTTTTCCTATTTGAGATAGGTCTCGACTTATTGCCAATGCTTCACCGCACCGTTTTTGTTGAGTCTGCATTCATCGTTTCTTGTAAAATGGCGTCGTCAATTACCATTTCCGGTTTCCCACGCGCTTCGTTTTTGAGACTTAGATCTACCGAACGGAACTTACCAAACTAACGCCGTTCGTTCACCGCTATATTCTCAAATGCGTCATTTATGTTTTTGGTTGCCAGAGACGCATTATGTCCCAGTTTGAACTCGTAAAGGTAAAGAACACGAATTTGAATCGTCGACATCATAATATAAATATTTCTAGAAAAAAATATAATTGTACTTGCAACGGACCCTAAAAGTTGCACACATCAAACAGTGTGCGTCAGTCAGTGAGTCATAATGTTAAGTTTCTTTTTCATCGAACTCACATTCTGAACGGATATAGTCGGCAAGAGTTGCATTTGACTTTTTTGTTGTTTTTTGAACAAGCAGAGTTTCGCGCGTAAATCTGTTCTTTTTTTCAAACTTGCAGCTAAACTTCATCACAAACAAACGTACATGTACACATTTTATTCGCCCTTGCCGGTAAGTGTTGTTGTTTTGTCGTTTTTGGTATACGAATAATTGAATGATTGAGGCAATGACGTAAAATCTTAGTCACTGTCTGTCTGATTGTTCGGGCTAATCTCCGAAACGGGTGGACCGATTTCAATGAAGCTTTGCAGGCATGAAGAGAAGATTGTCAAGAGTGTCTTGGGCCCCTTTATGCGTGTTTGGTTTATAAGAATTCAAGCTATGTCATTATTCAGAGTTTCATATTTATCATGCCTAAGCGAAAGTAAACGACACACAGTCACCTGAAGTTCTAAGAGACAAAGTGAGCCAACCTCAAGTTTTAATTATTATTTTACCATTTGTATCTATAAATATAACATTGGAGGTTCGTTTGTATGTGTGGGATACATTTTTAAACAACTGCACCGATCCTCATGCCATTTTTGACATTGGCACCGATCGATCAGGAATCGGTTATTGGTCAAAGGAAAAACAGAAATTCGCATCTCTCAGCAAACATTCGACGGAGAATTATGAAATGACAGCTGTCAATGGCCTAGCACAGGGATAGCACGAGTGATGCCCCTGGAATACCGTCAGTTGAAGACTTGTTGTGAAGGGATCGCCACACTCCAAACAGCATCCACTAAATCCCAGCCCATGCCAACCTCTCTACGAATCAACCCCTCATCGAATCGACCAAATGACTGTTTCCTTTTGATCAAAAAACCAGTGAATTGATGCTTTCGAATGTAATGCACTCCACACATGCGAGTGTGAGGCAATCTGCCGAACTGTGTCTATTTATAGACGCTAAGTGATATCTCCATTCTAGGCACCCTTTGAGTATTAAAGTATCGATTTCCCATCTGTTCGCATTCGCCTTCCACGAGGGCATTGCTTTTTGCAGAATTGTTTTTCAATTCGATTCAGACTCAGTCGAGAAATGTTCGAAATGAGCGCTGGGGAAAAAAACATACACACACACTCACGTGGCACACAAAATGGCAACAACGCCATTGACTGCTGAAACGAGGCGCAAATATCTGGCAGGAGGAAGTTTGTGAAACATAATTCGTGCTGGTATCGACTGCGGAAAGTATCTATCACGAGTGAATGGGCGCTTTAATTAAAAGCTGCCACAGGAAGTGGGTTCGGGAGCCTCTGTCAGAATGAGGGAGGGTCGAAGTTAATGAGTTCATTTGAATAAACTAATGAGAGACGGAAGGAAAAGTGAGAAAGTTTAAAGCGAATGATTGAGTTTTGTTAGTGTTAACGGATGGGAATTTCGAACGAGAAGGGGCTGTAAAAATTTGGAATTTGATAGAAGGATTGCGAAAATTGGACAAGCTTCGAGATGATTAAGAGTCGCACAAGCCCTGCGGTCAACATAAATTCACACCTCGAAAGATGGATTCCACAGGAATTCGGAAGCATCACTATCGTGGCATATCCCTAGGGTGACCACGATGACAGCTATACATTTTCAACCAAGGGGCAAACATAAAAAGCCTGGGGCGGAATCGACCAAACTAACTGTTTCTTGCTCTGCGTCAACAATTCAAAAGACAGCACCGATGACATTCAAAGAGAAGAAGTGTTGCCTAGTGGGTTCGATCGCATCACTCAGACAGGGTTAGTGGTGAATGAGGACAAAACAAAGTATACACTGTCGTGGAGGAAGGAGGCACACCATCGACGACTTGTCCCCAACCTCACTATAGGCAGTCAAGGACTTCGTCTACCTCGGCTTCCAGGTTATGTAACAGTAAGAATACCATCTGTACCAACATTAAACGCAGAATAACTCCTGTCGATCAATTGAGCAGTAGAGCCCTCTTTCGAAGGATCAAGCTGATTTTATATACCACCTTGATCATCCCTGTCCTGTTTTATGGCGCAGAGGCATGGACAATCTCAAGAGCAGATGAAGAAAGCCTCGGTCTTTTTGAGAGAAAAGTTTTGCGTTCAATCTTTGGTCCTGTTTTCGTTGATGCCATTTGGAGAAGGAGTTTCAACCGCGATCTGTATGGGGCTGTATAGCAACATGAGACATGAGTCAAGCGTCTACGAATCCAATGCCTAAGATGATGTAGACCGCATGGACAACACTGTTTCAGTCCGAAGAGGCTTCGACTCCGCGCTCGTGGGACAACGCAAAAGTGGACGCCCACGAAACCGATGGTGCACACAAGTGGAGAAGGACCTTAGCCAACTTGCTATACGTAACTGAAGGCAGATGGCTAAAGACCGTGTAAACTGGAGACACTTGTTGGTTGATGCTCAGGCCCATGATCAGGATTCTACCGCCATCAGAAAAGAATTACTCAGGCTGGGATAGATTCGCTGGTCAAATTTGGCTGTTAAACACTTCTCGTTTTAACAAACAAACACTTATCGCTTTATTCAATTCTGTCTCTGATAAATTGGTCGTATCAAACCGAATCTCCCTGAGATCAAATACAAGAGTCAAAATTCTTCTATTTTTCAAATATTTTCCATGGAATGCGTCTGACGGTGCCCTTTATCCATAATTGTGTTGAAAACGCAGTTTCGATGCGTATGCGTTTTAGGGCATGGCTCCACATTCATTGGAACAAAAGACAAGATACACACAAAACGATTAAAGAAAGTGTACGATTACGATAACAAAAGAGATTTTATTCAAAAAAGGAATTTTTTACAAAAGAGCACATTGCAATTTAACGGATTCCATTATTGGTAAGCAATATATCAACTGTGACGTTGTCTAAATGCGGTAAGGCACGCAGCTGATTCTTGAACACATTGTACTCATAAAACTTATTTTCTCCATAAATTATTAGATTCTCGCCATGCAGTGCGGTTTTCATACTTTTCATATCAAGCGAAATGGTATAATCCAATACGCATGCACTAGTTTCTAAATCGTAAGTAATTACTCTGGAGCGTATAACTTCTACTAAAAAGTCCGAATATGAATGGCTTATGATGTGTGCCCCAAAAACGGGTTCAGTGTGTTTTTGCTTTATCTTCTTCATATTGAAAGCATTTTCTACAGGATTGTACGTACAATAGTGACAATCATATGTGAAGTAAATTAAATTTTCGAAGTTAAAAAATACCATAGAATCTTCAAAGACTGATATGTCAGAGACTTCAATTGTTGTCCATTTTTCAAAGGGCTCCTCCAACTTGATGAAACTGTTATAGTCTAAGGCGTACAATGTATTATTTATTTTCAATAGAGAATTTACTTCAGAAATAGTTAGATGAGGAAAATCCGTCCATTCAAGAGTTCTCAAGTCCAAACAGTCTACGCGGTTTGAAAAATTTTTCCCCCAGGCGTCACCAGCGATTAACAATCTATCGCCTAAAATTATATATTCAAACGAACGTCTCGCATATGGTATAGCTGGCCATTTTGTGTGAATCCATTCCCCCAAACCGGAGTAGTATAATCCCACGCTAAGGTCTTTTTCGGAATTTTCGAAACCACTAATCGCAACGATAACGTCTTTGAAATTTCTTATTTTACTCTGTTCATGGGTGAAAATTGTCGAGCGCATATCTGGAACGGCATGCCAGGTTAATCCGTTGCATATAGTACGTAGCATCTCATGAGAGTCACTTTCTTTTCTAATGATTTTGGCAATAAAACTCGGAGACAACAATGGGAAACGGACGTATGAGATCAATTTATCTAGGAATTGCTTCCGATTATCCTTCTCATAATTTATCCATGACATGATACCATGAAATACATCGCCTTCGGATGCCATACGCAAATCGTCACTGGAAATCAATTCACATAACTGCTCCAAGCTCTGTAACCGGAATTCATCTTCGTCTCTTAAAGCAGCAAAATTTTCACAGGCACATAGCACTGCACGGCACGAAATTCCCAAGCAATTTGATGAGTCTAGATTTTTCTTCATATACACACAGCATAGTTCCTCCAAGCCGCTGAGTCCCAGAATATTTGATGCTACAAGTACAGGGCCCTTACTCTGTATTGCTACTCTAATATGAAATTACTCGAATTCGCAAAATCGGTACTCTATAACTCTAATAGCCAAGTCACATTTTCGAAAATCGAGTAGTGTTGGGTTGCCAACTTCGACACTCTTTGTTTTCGCAAAATTGGTACTCTCTATTGCTTAATTTAATGTCAGAACCACTCGAATTCGCATAGTTTTGTTCGATGATGGATTGGTTGTCGAATGATGAACAAAGTAAATAAGTTTTGATTGAAAATGTAAGTATTTTGTCATAAATAAAACTTACAAATATGTATTTGTATATGATAACAAACGCAGTGCGGTAAGGTTTTCAAATCAATGGTTCTTAGGGACAACCTAAATGTAGGTACAGTGAAAATCGTTTATTTTTCAAAATTGTTTATATTTATATTTTCCATTACTTATTTATTACTAGTCACAGTTTTTACAATATTTATAGTGTCCCTTTGAATTGGATGCCGGCAGCCTTCCGCTGCCAAGAACTTCAACTAGCAGTCAATTTGATCATACTCGTATGTATGTATGTATTTTGGCACTGCAATTCGTCGACAACAACCTGCCAATTCATGCTTTATCCTATTTAAAACAAGCATTAATGTAACCTCACATAAGACAAGACTTCTGAAATTATAGACAAACATAACAGCATACCGTGTTATGCTTTTGCAAACATTTTTGTTTACCTCTCAGTATTGTCTGCATTATGTACCACCTGTTGACGTTCAATTCTTCCAGCCGCAATATTTTCTTCATTAAACCAATATTCAACACCCTCTTATTACTTTATATTAATTATTTTCACATTTTAAACCCGGATTCATTTAATAAAGCCGAAACACATTAACTTTTAAGAAATAAAATTGTTCTCTGCTTGAATTTGAACTGTCACTTTAATTTTTTTCCTTCGAAGTTAAAATTCGAAATTAGCAAATTGTTGGATGCAATTGGCAACAGTAGCACTCGATTCTACTTTCATAGTGGCTGTTTACAAACGACTGGAAAATCTGACTGGGCAGGCAAGATTTTCTGCGTGTGGAACACGCGAATCGGTTTACTTGCATCATGTTTTCAGCCAGTAATGTTCTGCGGGGAATTGAGAAATGCGCTTTTTTAAATTCTAATTTATCATGAATGACGGATAAAATTTTTTTTTGTTCAGGTGTAGCAGCAACTTTTGTATGTGGTACTATATGTATGCAGTGAAAAAAACATTAAAATTGCATTTAAATCGTCCCTGTGTCCAATTTTACTAAAATGCCACGTAGCATGCGTGAGGTGTTACCCGATCAGCGATCACCAGAAAATAAGGAAAACATGCTGAAAACGGAACAAAAAGGGATGAAAATATACCTGTTTCACCCGAGAATCCGCTTTGAAAGTGGATTTTCGGTGGAAGAAGTCCGATTTTCGGGGCATTCAACCCATCTCCCTCTAGGTTGTGTAAATCGTATATTGTATCCCTCTCAATCCTGTATACTTCCGCACATGTAATCAGGTACATACAGAGTACCGATTAGAAGTAGAATCGCAAAGCACTTTCGTATATTTGTGCTATCCGAATATCAATACAGAGTAAGGGCCCAGACTCAACCGTATCAATTGTTATCTCAACGATTCCCTTGTAAATGAAATCGAGGATCAATTTCAATGAGGCTCCATCGATTTGAATCAATTTTACTTCGTTCGCTTCGAACTCATTAAGGGAACCACTAAACATCACACGAAAGTATTTGCTGGCTGAGGATAGAACATTTTTGTGAGCCATTAATTTGCATTTGTTATCCGATGATATGAGTGTAATATCGCAGCACTGTTGATCATAGAATTAAAGAATTTCATAAAATTCTGCGAAACGTTCATTCATGGTCTGAAATGTTGCCGTTTTATGTACATCAATACCACTTTTTGATTTATTCATTGTTAAACTGAACAAAACACGAAGCAAGAGAGAGCTTTATCACTTTTTGGCAAAATACAGAACTTGATAAACAAATTAGAAATCAAATATAAAGTGATATTCATCTTTCCAGTGGAAAATACCCTCGTCAAATAGCCAAATATGCATACTTCAATATTCGTCAAATAAATATCACGCACACTTTCTCAAGTGGTGTCTTTCAAGAAATTTTGCCCCCAATGGTGTCAAAATTCGTCAGGAAGAAGTATGTTTTTCGGCGCATCCGATCTCTCTCCCTCTCGCTTGTGAAAATCATAAATTGTGTCTCTGGCAATCCTGCCCTTTTCCGCTCATATAGATTTGGAAATCGTGATAATATAACGTTAAAAAAACAATCGATATCTGTAGTTCCCCTTGATTTAAACAGCTCACATGTATTCACAGACACGGTACGAAAAATCGCATAAAAAGCTGTCAAATGAAAGGGACAAGAGAGGCAGAAGCAGGAATCAGTTAATATAGTTGCAGAAATCAAATAATAAAGATATACCCATTATTTCTATTAAGCAAACATTGCGAAACTAACCCCTGAATGATTGATTACAATCGTGGGCAAGTCCATGATTTTTCCGCCATTTTCGTTGATAAACCACGAATTTTTTTTTAAATCCACGAATTTCGTCGTGAATTCCATAAGTTTTGTGAAAGTATGGGTGAATCGCAAGCAAAAACACAGTTCTCTTAAAACTCGTGGAATAAACTCACAAATTGCACAAATGCACCAATGGAACGGACAAGGGGTAATTCTGGGCGAAGTTGTATATCTGATTACTATTTGATTTCTGCTCTTTACTGTTTGATTTCTGATCTCTGCTTCCAATAGTAAGAGGTTTGCTATCGTTCATTAGGTTATTTGTTTGCCGAAAAGTGATTTGTTGTTTTTTTTTAATTTGTTTAGTTCAACAATGGATAAATTCAAAAATGGCACTGATGTGCAGAAAACTGAAGCATTATGGAGCAATAAACATTTTACAGAATTGAATGAAAATCTGCAAAGACTCTTCGAGGATCAGCAATTCTGTGACATTACACTCATATCGGCTGATGGCAAATACAAAATTATGGCGCACAAAATTGTTCTTGCCTCGGTCAGCGAATATTTCCTTGCGATGTTTGGTGGTTCCCTTAGTGAGTCCGAAGCGAACGAAGTAAAATTGAGTCAAATCGATGGAGCCTCATTAAAATTGATCCTCGATTTCATTTACAAGGGATTAATTGAGATAACAATTGATACGGTTGAGTCTGTACTTGTTGCATCAAATATTCTGGGACTCAGCGGCTTGGAGGAACTATGCTGTGCGTATATGAAGAAACATTTAGACTCATCAAATTGTTTGGGAATTTCGAACCTCGCTAAACTTCACAATTTCGATGATCTATACAAAGCTGCAGTGCTATGTGCCTGTGAAAATTTTGCTGCTTTAATGAACGAAGATGAATTCCTTTTACAAAGCTTGGAGCAGTTATGTGAATTGATTTCCAGTGACGATTTGCGTATGGCATCCGAAGGCGATGTATTTCATGGTATCATGTCATGGATAAATTATGAGAAGGATAATCGGAAGCAATTCCTAGATAAATTGATCTCATACGTCCGTTTCCCACTGTTGTCTCCGAGTTTTATTGCCAAAATCATTAGAAAAGAAAGTGACTCTCATGAGATGCTACGTACTATATGCAACGCATTAACATGGCATGCCGTTCCAGATATGCGCTCAACAATTTTCACCCGTGAACAGAGTAAAATAAGAAATTTCAAAGACGTTATCGTTGCGATTAGTGGTTTTGAAAATTCCGAAAAAGACCTTAGCGTGGGATTATACTACTCCGGTTTAGGGGAATGGATTCACACAAAATGGCCAGCTATACCATATGCGAGACGTTCGTTTGAATATATAATTTTAGGCGATAGATTGTTAATCGCTGGTGACGCCTGGGGGAAAAATTTTTCAAACCGCGTAGACTGTTTGAACTTGAGAACTCTTGAATGGACGGATTTTCCTCATCTCACTATTTCTGAAGTAAATTCTCTATTGAAAATAAATAATACATTGTACGCCTTAGACTATAACAGTTTCATCAAGTTGGAGGAGCCCTTTGAAAAATGGACAACAATTGAAGTCTCTGACATATCAGTCTTTGAAGATTCTATGGTATTTTTTAACTTCGAAAATTTAATTTACTTCACATATGATTGTCACTATTGTACGTACAATCCTGTAGAAAATGCTTTCAATATGAAGAAGATAAAGCAAAAACACACTGAACCCGTTTTTGGGGCACACATCATAAGCCATTCATATTCGGACTTTTTAGTAGAAGCTATACGCTCCAGAGTAATTACTTACGATTTAGAAACTAGTGCATGCGTATTGGATTATACCATTTCGCTTGATATGAAAAATATGAAAACCGCACTGCATGGCGAGAATCTAATAATTTATGGAGAAAATAAGTTTTATGAGTACAATGTGTTCAAGAATCAGCTGCGTGCCCTACCGCATTTAGACAACGCCACAGTTGATATATTGCTTACCAATAACGGAATCTGTTAAATCGCATTGTGCTCTTTTGTAAAAATTTCCTTTTTTGAATAAAATCTCTTTTGTTATCGTAATAGTTTTACACTTTCTTTGATTGTTTTGTGTTCTTGTTTCAAAGAATGTGCAGACATGCTCTATGTCGCATACACATCAAAACTGCGTTTTCAACACAATTGTTGATAAAGGATCCTTTTCATGGAAAATCTTTGAAGAATGTAAGAATTTTGAATCTTGCAAGGAGATTCGGAGCTGAAATGGTCACGATTACAGTCAACATAAGATTCCGGACATTCAAAGTGAAAGTTAATGTTAATGAACGTTGGTAACTTTCCTGAGAAGCTAGCACAGCAATAATGTGAGCGCGGATAGGTTTAATAACCTCCAAGCACTAGCAAGAAACTGCTTCTTAATTTTGGGCTCAAACTCGTCGTACTAGATTCTGGACAAGAATTTGCAAATCACTCAACTTGTGCATGAATAACAATGGTGGTCTGACCGAGAAAACAACTTCCTTTCAGTAAACAACTTTTATTTCCCCTCAAAAGTATTGTAAAAAAATATGTATCGCAAATGTATATATTTACAGAAATGGACATGAATGCAATCGATCGTTTTACGAAGAAGATAAGCCTCCGTCGAGAACCAAGTGATGACCATTCACGAAGCTTGATTGATCGCTCAGCAAATAGATTATGCTTGATATAACATCGTTCACTTCTCCAAAACGCAGTAGGGGTATACGATTAAGCAAAGGACCCGCCTTCCTAGGATCAGACCAGTTCTCAATTCCCATTGCAGTCAAAACAACTGTAGGATTGATTGTGTTAAATCGAATCTTCCGGGGACCAAATTCAAGAGCCAAGGTTTTTGTCAATGAGTCAACGCCCGCCTTCGTTGCACTGTACACCGAATGACCTAGAAATGATCTCGACGATGCTAATGATGAAACATTTACAACACTTGCCATCATTTCTAGCTTATCATTCACCGCCTGTGTTACGCAAAAGACACCTTTCAAGTTTACATTGATTGTTCTGAAAAAACAAAAACAACCAAAATCTAATCTAACTCAAGTTCGGCATAATATTTTGCACTCACTTATCAATGTCGTCTTCGGTTAGTTCAGCGAATGGCTTTATGACTGCGACCCCTGCATTATTTACCAATCCGTGCAAGGGGGGAACATCGGCTAGTGCAGCTTTTGTAGCAGCCCAATCCTCCAGATCAGCTTGAATAATTTGAATTGTTGGACTTTCGGCCTTTAGTTCATTTAGTCTTTCCGGATTGCGGGAGACTGCAATGACATTTGCGCCCAATGATGCTAAATGTATGCACAAAGCTCTTCCAATGCCTTTTGAAATGTAAACCAGCAACAACTGAATATATTCATTCGAATGAGAATCTCTATTTTTGCATACCTTGACCAGCTCCGGTCACCAGAATGTTTCTTCCCTTGAGATCAGCCATTGCTAGCTCACAACTGGATGATTAGCTTATCAGTCCAATGCAGCGGATAAAGCGTTTCAGGCTTAGTGCGTTCGGGTGATTTAGTTAAAAACAAATGCTGCTTTAGCTACTCCGCTATCAGTCACTGCCACACTTCTCTGTCAGCAGAATAGTGTTCCCATTTTGTGTGTTTTCTTGAAATGATATGCGTCGTTGCAATAATTTTTTCGTCGAGAGAAGTGACTGTTATATTTTAAAGATAATGTTTTCCACTTAAGACCCACGTGAAGATAATAGAAAAATACAACAAAGAAGAGCACATGTCTGTGACATTGTGACACCACGGGAAAGCTTAAAATGTGGTCAAGCCAAAATATTTGATTCAAGAGTATAAATGTTCTCCACACAGGCTATCTACAACCCAGGGTATCTAATCCTCCGCGTCATTTGTCTCTATTCACGCATAACCTATAAAATGACATTCGTATCACAAATCAATCATATATGATGTATGACTGATTTCCGTTTTGTACCTTTGTCTTCTCGTCTTCTGTGGTCAACGTTTTGACGAGAGTTAAGGAAGAATACCTCAGAGCAGAAACTATGTAGTCGCAGATGATCTTTTGCTTCTAGGTTAGGTAACCTTTCGTTTATTGTCCAGCAGACAAATCATTTTTAATTTGTCTTTTTACTCGTATAGTGCTATAGTGCACTCCTGGACCTCAACCGTAGGGTGTTATAGTCCAGGGATGACTCAGGCGCAACTGTTGGCCTAAGTGACAATCTCTTACCTACCTACCAGAGGTAGGTCGCCGTTCGGAGTCGGCATTAAACTGTAGGTCCCCTCCGCTCGTGAGAGAACAATAGCACAACACGAGTGGTTGCTGAGAAGCTAGGCCCAGGTCCACCTCGGACTGTAGCGCCGCCATTATTATTATTATTAAGTTGGTTAAACTCCCTCTCCGCTTGTCAACAGGATGGACCTCCAATTGAAAGACTTATGTAGAAGTTGCCGACACGAAGGGAAGGAACTATAACTCTCCATCCGCATGAAATTTTTCTTGGGGGCACACTACATTGACTATCTTACCTAGCTCAACAGCATCAGCATTACACAGCTGAACCGCTTTGCAGCAAATACTCCATGAGATTGACCTGACAAATAGATCAAGCTTTGAATTTTCAGAGTCTGACTCAGAGGAAGAACACAGTGAACGGCCGAATCTTTGGGCATAGCAGGCAATTCTGTGGTAGGACACTTTCCCAAAAGTCCAAGTTGGCTTTATAGAAGACCTTGATCATTTTAGTGCTGTGCACCGCCATGCACTGTACCGAATATGAATGGAAAATCTCACGATCGTTCCTAGAGTCATGTTCTGTGTGGAATCTTTGGTCCTGTTTCAATTGAGGGTGATTGAAGAAGACTAAACCACGAACTGTACGGGCTACACAGCGGCATGACTCTACAGACTCCTTATTTGGCTTGGCTACGTAGAGAAGCACGTACAACGTAGTTCCAGTCCGAAGAACATTCGGCTCTAAATCTTTGGAACAAAGCAACAGATGGTGTTCACGATTAAGATTTGGACATAAGTGAAGAGTCTCAGCCAACTTGGTATGCAAAACTGGAACGAAACAATGCTCGCCAAAGAGACTTGTTGATAAGGCCCAGTTCCTCACCGGGTTGTAGCTGAAGTAAGACCGATTTTATTACATGGAGTTGTCGTCAGGTGGTAAGTGTTTAAAACCCGAAAATAGTGACAGAAAAGCAAATATTTACGAACAAGACATTTTTTTTGAAACTTTTTTTTTTATTAAAATGAAGTAAATATTTGATCACCTGTTCCCCCCACAAACAGACAATAAAACCCATGACTTATTACAAAACTGAACACAAACAGACCCAAATCTGTTAGAATCTTCTGAGCTAAACAAAAAAGCTTTATAAGTACTCCAGCCTTAGGAACATTCAATCCACTCAGCAGAAGAACCATATTCACAATTGGATTAAGCGGTTTTTCTCGATGGAATCTCAACAGTTCCAGACATTCTGCCAACAAAAACAACCCAAAGAGACTCTGGGAAACAAGCGTGGTCACTCCCAGTGCCAGGAGAGTATAAGTTATTGTACTAGCCGCAACTATATGTATTCGAGTGTTTAAGAATTGCTCAAATCTTGTTGGTGGTTCCACGGCGGGCATATTAAGTAGTGGTGATGAATCCCAAATTGTTTCATTTTGTATGCCTTCGCTTTGTGTTGTATATTTGGGAACGTAGTAGTTGTTCATAAATTCCGGATGATCGATTTCTGGATTTGAATATATCTCCGTGTGATTGTTTGCACTTTCTGAAATTAAGAAAGTTACAATATGCATTATTAATCAGCTAATGTTACATCGACTACGTACTGTTAGCTGTTGTTGAGTTGCGGTCTGTGCCACTTAATTTGTCTAGACGACTTTTTGCATTCTCCAAAATTCTCCTTCGGCGGGCTTCGCGACGGGCAAGTAAATCATTTTGTTTCTTTTCTTCTTCGCTTTTTTCAATTTCTTGCTGAGAATCGTCTATCAAATCAGACATTTTTTTTCAATTACCACTCAATTTTTACAACACTTCGTTTTTATTTTTGTACATATCACACAACTGTCAAGCTGGAATAAAGTTGCCACACCGCAATGAAAACAGTGATGTCATTTTATCTGTTTCTCTTCTCTGTCCCCTGCTCAGCTGTCATCTGAGTTTTTTCAAATATCAGAAGGAACATGCGCAGAGATATATCTTGCTTTAGATTTCTTAGGAGAACTAAAAAACTTTGGTTACTACTTAAATCACCCTTATTTTTTCTAAACTATAGCCCCACTATATCGATAAGAAATTCACACTGAATTCAAGGTAAAAGTGTACATATGTCGAGAGGAGTTTTGTGAACTAACCCTGAAAATATTTCAACTACACTCCGACTATTGAACACAACCCATCATTTTGACACAACTCATTCAACAGCTGTCAGCTGATTGGTTTCTTTTCTTATTTTTGATTAGCTGGATCAAAATTGTAAATTGTTCACTTAAGTTGTGGAATATTTCACACATAAATCATGTGGTCTGATACACTTTTGATTGTGTTCATCTCTATATGCACCGCATTTTTGGGGGAAGGTCAGTACGAACAGAATTTCATTCATGCATTTCATAAAAATGTTTACTTCCACGTTTAGGTCTCACATGGCTTCTAGTTTATCGCACTGAAAAGTACATCAAGCTCAAGGGTGAAGTTGAGAAGCAGAGCAGAAAATGTAGGTCTTTGCTCTCCCAAAATCATATTCCTGTTTTTAATTGTAAATTTTCTAGTGGAAAAACGTAAGGAGAACCTTGGTGATTCTCTGGATAAATCTCACAAAAAGAAAATCGAACGCGATGAGGAAAAATTGAAAAACAACAATCGTGACCTGTCTCTGGTCAAGATGAAATCAATGGTTGCAACTGGTTTTGCATTTACTGCTCTGCTAAGCATGTTCAACAGCATGTAAGGATGACGATTTTATGTTGCCAAATGAATGTTTTCTTTCATTGCTTTCTTGTTTCAGATTTGACGGACGAGTTGTGGCCCGATTGCCATTTATTCCGATTTCATGGATACAGGGATTAAGTCATAGAAATCTACCTGGAGATGATTTCACAGAGTGTTCCTTCATATTTCTGTACATCTTGTGCACAATGTCAATTCGGCAGAATATACAAAAGCTATTGGGTTTCGCACCATCGAGAGCCGCTAGTAAACAAGGTGGTAGCCTATTTGGACCTACACCAGGACAATTTAAATAAAAATTTCTAGGCCAAATTAATTTCGTTTTTTTTTCAGTGAAAACATACGAAATGAAAATAAACAGCAAGCACATTTTAGTGTCTCAAGTCAATTTTATTTGTTTTGTTGGTTGCGCGTTGCTTTAAACAGCCGTCAGCGAGAGTGCAAGATCATTTCAAGCCTGCAGCATCATGCATTTTTTCCGGAGGATTTTCAAGACACTACTGGAGCACTCAGACTTAAAACTGGTCCATTGTACTGCCGGGTAGCATCTACTCCAGTGCCGTGATCCCAACGGCAAATGGTGACTGGACCAGATTCGATTTCACTGGGATTCAAGCCTGGGATCCCTCTAACTTGGGGCACGCACTTAACCAACTGCGCCATCCAATCGTGTTAGCATCATTCTTTGTCATTGTATAGCCCAAATTGTCAGCGAGTTGTTTCTTTAGCTTTGGTTCTAGGGTCTAGCATCACTTTTGTATTGAGCATCTTTGTCACCGTTTCTGTTTGTAGTTTCACTGTGTAGTGCAGTGAGTGGAATGCATGCTAAGTAGGGTTTGAGGTTACGTGGTGGGAATTCATCTGCCAAGGTTTCTTGGAATGACAAACGGTGTGGGAATAAATTCATCAATAGGAATGAGGTTCTTCAGCGATTGGCTGGCTATTAGTTTCCATGCCCCTACAAGAGTTATCACGTAACCGAGGATCCAATATGAACGGCGAACAGCTTGTCCATTCGCGGTCCAACTTCGTCCTTAAGCCCCCTGTAGAAGCTGGAAATTGTAGATACATGAGATTTTCTCAAGGAATTTGTAAAGGTTGTATACTTAAATAAAATCACAGTTGCCAATGCTTGGTGCAAGATAGATCCACGGAATTAGGATGCTATAGTATAAGCACATCTTTCCGATTCTGCTCAATTATCTTCTCCCAAATATACTAGTGACTCAAGAAGCATCCAATCTCAACCATGGTCATCTTTGTAGGATTCAAGGAATTCAATTCCCATATTTGACATGATGCTAAGATCCAGTTTGTGCAAAAGAGAGGAATAGGTCGTGGACAGGCTGTGCTCTGAACGGTCAAAGGAGAGGCGAAAAAAGAATTTTTAGCTGAAAATATGTAAAAATATGTACGTTTTTGTGCGATGCACACATTTTTTCTCAAAAATGGTAAGTCTGGCGTGGTTTTGACCATAACAAGATTTGTAGAGGCATTCATTACGAACATTTTAAGCCAAAAATCTTAATTTTTTTAAGAACAGAAACAAAAACGTCATGTCTGTCGTCCCTGTCGTCATCCATGTCAATATCATAGCATCACGCGCAATCCCGAAAACTTATTTCCTATCTGCAATTACCGTCCATTCTGAATTCTCAGAAATAGTTCTGCATTCAAAACCAACGCTCCTAATTTCAAAGGTCCTAAGGACCTTAATATCCGGATGGAGAAGAAGCTTAACATCATTTTAAAGCACCGCTGTTAGGTCCTTCTTCTTATTGTGGTGCTACAGTCCGGGGTGGATCTGGGCCTCAACCAACAAGCTTCTTCAGCCAGCTCCAGCTGTATGCAGCTGCGCCAAGTTGATTAAGTTCTCTCTTCACTTGTGTGCGTTGTCCCAATGATTCAAGCCGTCAGGTCTGTAGGTCCTTAGTGCTCTCCGGCACATCAACCCTGAAATCAACGACAAAACCTGTGACAAAGCACAACACCTACGTCACGACACCTTTCAATTTACAAACTTTGCGGCAGCTATCGATGAAGTGATTGACATTTCGCTGTAAGTGAATCCAATCCAAGTAGCACCCAGATGATCTCAAATGATTGGCTTTTTATTGAAAGCAAACGTGAATAAAGTCACGGTTTGCGTTTTCAACTCCGAAATGTTTTTTCAATGAAGAACACACACGCTATAAAAGCTATTGGAAGTTCTACTCGTTACTTCGGGTGTTTCCAATGGAAGCTAACATGTCTTATGTACACCGGCTGGTACAGACGTCAGTCTTTGTTTTTGTTTTTCTTCTTTTTTATTTTTTTTTTGATTGTGTAATCGAAGAATTGGTTTTTGATCAATTAAAATCAAGTTACTGCAGAGATAACATATTATTCACGTGAAAGTTGACATGGACACAGTTGCGAAAACATAAAGTGACATTTGATTATCCAGAATCTTCTAGTAAGAAATTTCGCGTAAATGGGTCAAGTTAATTAAAAATTGAAACAGAAGTGCAGAACATCATTCATATTTTGTGTTAACAAAGTTATAATGCCTAGTCGGCTTGATAAGCTCTACCGCCGGCTTTTGATTACAAGATTCTTCGAAAAAGGATGGGGTAAACCGGAAAACTTACAAAGGTAACCACATAAAATTGTGCCCATTTACATTCATATTTGCGAAATTTTTCATATCTGATGTGCATGGATCTTTTTCCAAAAAAAATCTGGAAAATGTGCTTTTTTTAAGAGATTTTTGTTGTATCTGAAATATTTCCCGAAGTACACACTTTTAAGATACGTGGTGCCTGACGATAATCGCGCTAGAACAATCAAATGTTATGTTCTGCGGCCCTTAGTGGTTTCGATAGAAAAGTTTTGCGTTCAAACTTTGGTCCTGTTTACGTTCACGTTCAGGGAAGAATATTCAACTACGATCCGTAGGGGCTGTACACCGACATGAATTTAGTCAAGCCTCTACGGATTCAACGCCTTAGAGGGCCATGTAGAGTGCATGGAAAACAATAATGCTGCAGTCCGAAGAGTCTTCGTCTCCGTGTCTGTGAGACAACACAATAGTGGATACCCACGAAACTTATGGCGCACACAAGTGGAGAAGGGCATCAGCTTACTTGCAGGCAGCTGGCTAAAGATCGTGTCAACTGAAGAGACTTGTTGATTGAGGCCCAGGTGCATCCCGGTCTGTGCCATCAGAAGAAGAAGAAGAAGGGCAGAGCTAGTTTCGACCATCTTTGACATTCGAATGTTTGTTTTGCCAAGCAACAGTCACAAACTATTCAATTGCGAATGAGGCAGCTTCTGTGTTTCCTTACTTTTTCCAGACGAGCAAAGAATTCATGTCAATGGACACGACATAAAAATGTTTGCGTATTTTACCACCACCTTTGATGGGCAGTTCAAAGGAATATCCACTATCTGAATCTGCTCTGCTTCAAAGTGCAATCAAATACGCTTTTTATACTTACAGCAGATGTCATAAATACAGAATTTCTTGTTCCCCTCTTCAATAAAACGAATTTAAAATGATTGTGCAATGATTGGGCATCACTGCACTCGCTTTTGCCATTTTACCGGTACGATGATTATAAATAATTTTGTTTGTTTAAAAATATTTTATTGCTTTCAAGGGTAAATGGTATTGCGCCGGCAGGAATACATTTATTGACATCTATGTACTTTCAAAACTGAAACAAAAGAAAAAATTCCACCTTGGGGGGAAGAAAACAGAAAGTCCAATAAGAGCATAACAAATTTTACCGCCAACGTTGGATTGATTTCGCCAGATTGACGTCACACTTCGTAGATTTTGCATTTTGTTGATACATGCGCACTTTGTAATCTTTTCGCTTTCGCTTTCGCTTTCTTTAGCAGTCGTTTAAGTTCCTTCCTGTTTTTAGTCACGTTCATAAATCGAAGGCTGTTTGTTTGCTTTGATGTTCCAGCAACACGGGGGGCTGTTTGATAAGTTGGTGATTTTCAAATGAAATACTTGTTTTTCTTGTTTCAGAATAAATTGAATTCATTTTTCAACGTAGTCTCCTTTGAATACCCTTTTCCCAACAATATCCCAACACATGATTTCTCAAACTACAAAATAAACATTTATTGTAGCGTTTTCACTGCCTTTCACAGGCACGTTCGCCTGCCCAAAAGCCCACCGTTTTGATTGTTCTTTCGTTTCTGGTGTGTACTCTTGTATTCAGGATTCGCTAACCGGCACGAAACGCCGTTAAAATACACTGAAGCTGTCAATTCACTCGAATTCGTGTTTTGACAAACGCGTGCCGATAATTTCCATGTCAAAATGGTCAGGTAGGATTCGAAAGACGGTATCATTTGAAATTCCTACAATCTTATAGTATGTTTGCACGGCACCCAAATTCAGCATTCCGGCTAGTTTCTGCATTTCAGCCCAAATGCATTGCATTTCGCCATACATTTCCCGCATTCTGGAATGTTGTATTTCAGCGAAATGCAGAATTTCGTCGCTGCATTTGTAAGTTCGTCAAATCGAACAATCCTCTTTACAAATTCAGCACCATTCAGCACGTCATACAATGACATTTCAGCCCGCTGTCATAAACAAAAAAACAGCTGTCAACAAAACAATAAATCATTTCAAGTGATCATTGCAATAAAAATGGAATATATATGTTTGAATTAGCATTTAAATTCATCTTTAAATTAATATAACAAGCTAAATGGTTCATCCACTTCTGATTTCCAATCAGGAAAAAATATCAATAATCAATTCTAACACTAGCTGTCATTTGAAATACTTAAGTTGCAGTGGGAACGCAAAATTGGATTTCGAAATTTTTTTCCTGAAATGTTGACTTTGGATGCGGTGTAAACGTACTATTATACCCTGTTTGCCCCTGAAATTTGACAGATTTCTGGTATAAATCTAAGCGTTTGACAGACCTGTTTGATTTATTTGTTTATGCCCGGATGTAAGAAAAAACTCCTCTTCGCAATCCGACCACCATTTTGCATCAAAGTCACTGACTTATCGAACAGCCCCCGTAACGCCAGTTGACGTATGGTGATGTCGACTGCGTATTTATAAATTTGCTCGAAGACTGAATTTTCTTTTAATAAATTAGGCGGTTCTTACACTACAAATCGGTTGCTCGTATTTTTAGCATTTGCTATCGTGTGGAAGAGTGAGATCGAAACATAAAAAATTGGAAAAATGGAGGCAACCGCAAAAGAGAATGACCGATAGTTGAAGAAACTGACATCATCGTGTAAATACCGCTTTAGCAATTCAATGTTGCACACTCTCTACTGTCGTTTTGCACGACTTTCTCCACCAATTGTGGGAGTGTTTTAATACGCTATAGGCTTGCTTGTCGCCCACTACCTCCGCAAGTGATTCAATCAAATGCGTTCAACCCCTGTTCAGTAGGATCAATAGCTAATTGCATCAAAAATGTTTTGTTGCCTTGTACGCTTGTGTGCAAATTCACGTTGCCCGTGTTGAGTAACACAGTCTTTAAACATGCTCGTGTTGATGTGGTAACTAAACGAGCTATGCTAACGGACTTGCTAATACCCTCGTCCTCTAGACTGAGCATCGGACGTAATGTAACGCTTTGAACATGGAAGGTGGTGGCAGCTATTGAACACAGAGAAGACAGAGTTTTTCCCTACGAAAGGTGATCTAATCGTTGGTAGTACCAGCATCAGATCTTTTCTATCTCCATTACTGTGGATAAGGTTAACATGACTTGATGCATTTCCTCCCGCAAATACTAGACTGTCAGCAGACTATGCCAAAAGCTTTGTTACACTTCAGTCTTAACATTGTCTCGATCACCTTGTTCCGACAAACCGAAGTAGCAGCGATTACCATGGCCAATTCTACGTCGGATCTCTACCAAACTGTCGTTTGTGGAATTCACGTTTTGCCGCCGAGGTAGACATACACCTGTAAACTGTATTACCTTGAAATTGTAGCTGTTGATTGTGACCTTTGTCCTAGATGATGGGTTACGCAAGTTGGTGATTGCTTCTAACCTGTTGTGCGCGACGTCAGATTTAGAGGAGTTTTTTGGAGGAGTTTTTGAGATCCGATCGGATCTGTTGCATTCCGTTAGTAAGTTGCTTCAAGAGCGTGTGGACAACATGGCTTCGGACGGATAATTTTCTAGTGTGAACTAATGGGACAACGCAACCGAGGACTTCCACGTCTTAGGTGGCGCACCCAAGTGAGGTTCTTCTCTACGTTCAAGGTGGCGCACCAAAGTGAGGTCCCTCTCCACGTCTAAGGTGGCCCACCCAAGTGAGGTCCAATACACGTCCAATGTGGCGCATCCAAGTGATTTTCTCTTCCACTTGTGTGCGCCACCTTAGACGTTGACGTCCTCGGTAACGCAGATGGCGACAGCTAGCAAAAGATTGTGCTAGCTGCGGAGGCTTGTTGGTTGAGGCCTGGGTCCACCTCGAACTGTAGCGCCACAAGAAGAAAAGTTGGGTCAGGTTCGAGCGTGTGACTGCATATTACAGCCACATTTAGAGGAATGTTCCCAAGTGAGTTTCCCCACGCCACATGTCCAGGAAATGAGAAAATGAGACAGCCTGCTCCTCTTCCTCGTTTCTACAGCTTTTACAGAAGTCATTGAAGAATGACATGTGACATGTTAATTTTGCAACATTCCGCTATTATGGCAATTAGCAATTTCGCCGGGTGGAAAAGAAGAAATGCATGCAACACTACCCCCTCCCCCCGCCAATCATATGTCAATAGGCTTAGTGATAAATACATTTTTTTTTCAATTTCTTTAACCAAACGTTTTTTGTTTACAGATTATTTGAGTTTAGAAAAATTATATCACAGCGAGAGAAGTGTTTTAAATTAGTCCCACCAGAGTATCCAATTCAAATAACGAAAGAAGAGCAACACTCAGACTGTAGGATATTAGAAGGAAATTTCATAACACCTCTTGAGCTTCATATGCCCGGATTGGTGCCAAAAGCCTCGCAGCAGGCGCACTTTCAAGTTGTATTGCCGAATAAATGGAAAAATGAAAAGCACAAGCCAATGTGCATACACTTGGCCGGCACCGGAGATCATGTACGACTATGTACTACGTTTTTGTTTGTTGTTCTTTATGTACAGAGTCATTTAATAATTGCAGTACTTCTGGCGCAGAAGAAATTTCATAGCAAAACCGTTATTAAAAGAAGCAAACATAGGTGGGATTATTTTGGAAAATCCATTCTATGGAGTCCGGAAGCCAGACGATCAAGTGTAAATTGAAATAAAAGCAGTTTTTGAATGAAGTAACGTGTACGTACATTTTACAGGCGATCGAATTTGCATAATGTTTCCGATATTTTTGTCATGGGCGGTTGCCTTATTCTTGAGTGTCTCGTTTTGTTGCATTGGTGCGAACGAAATGGTTACGGTCCATTAGGGGTGACAGGGATGTCAATGGGCGGACATGTAATGAGTCGTTTATATTCTTCATATAATTTTTCTTTTTTTTTTCGAATAATACTACAGTACGTGATATATTTACAGATGGCGTCGCTTGCTGCTACAAACTGGCCCAAACCGCTCGTTTTGGTTCCCTGTTTATCCTGGTCGACTGCATCTGCAGTGTTCACGACGGTATGACATAACCTCAAATATTTGATGTTGTCAATTGTTTTCCTTCAATGCTTGCTACAGGGTGTAATGAGTCAATCTATAAATTGGGACATGCTTGAGACACAGTATTTCTCCGATGGACAGTACAGTGAAAGCCTTTCTAAAATGGTAACCGTAGTTGACGATGCGTTTGCTGCTGGAAAGAAATTCGTTCAGAATTTTAACGAGTCCATGCTTGAATTGAGGCAGGATATTAAAGATGTTCAACTGAAGTCATCTAACTATTACGCCAACACACAAACACCGGAGACACACAACGCAGACGTGTTGGGCAATAAGTGTGTTGAAAAGTTTGTGTCGGATGACAAGTGTAAGATCGGCGAACTAAATTATAACCTTTTAAGTACGCCCTGCGACGCAGAGAAACAGCCAACCTGTGTGTCAACACCTCAAGTAAAAAACAAGTCAGTGAGTCAGCAGTGCGCGAATATTACAAACCCACCATCAGACCGCACAGGAGAGATGTCAGCTCTTACTAAACTTATGGGCTTCATTCTGCCAAGGACAGCCCAAGACGAGAATGAAAAGATTGACATAACAAAGACAAATTGGTGGGAGCGTGAAGCTTTGCAGTTCATGCGAGGCATGATGGATGAGTGTACGCACCTAAAAAACTTCTCTGTGCCATTCGATACGTCGCTAATAATTGCTGTATGCGCAAAAGACGATGCGTATGTTCCAAGGGAAGGATGCTCTAGCTTGGAAGAAATTTGGCCTGGCGTGGAAGTACGTTACTTGGATGCTGGTCATGTGAGCGCATATGTTCTGTACCAGAAATTATTTAGGTATGTTCACTTATCACTCAAAAATTGTACAACTAATTTGTGCTTGTCTTGTGTTTGCACCCAAAAGATCGACCATCATTGAAGCCTTCGAAAGAGCCAAGAGAAAAATAGACGAAAGCGCTTCAAAGGGATTGTTGTGCGAAGACTGCAAGCCCACAATAACATTCGAGGAACTCCGCCGACGATACGAGAAAGCAATTATGCAATGCTAAACCTATTACCCCGATCAACATAGATCAACAACTTCTGATTTTGTACCCCAGTGTTGTGTGAGTACGTCGTACAGTGGTGGACGAAAAATGAATACGGCTTTACCAAATTAACTTGCTGCGGTATTCGGCTCATCCAAAATTATGTTTGAAAAACATATTCTCGACGCTGTTGTTTGTCTGTATTTATTGTTTTGTTCATCACTGTTCACATGCAATAATAGATAAATAAAGAGGTTTGTGAAATAAAAACTTATTTTTCATACACTGTGTGTTGCAGCGATCACCAATCGATGGAACGAGTAGAATGTGATTAAATAAAAAACGAAGTGATTGATCAGCACATCGCAATTCGCGATAGTAACACGAACCGTGTTCCGAAAATGACATATAGGAGACGATCAGTATATTAGCACTGCACCCCACGCGAGCGGTTGCCTTTGGTGACTAGGACATGTGCATATCCCTTTCCCTATTTTAAACATCAAACAAAGAATACGAAAACTTATTTAAGGCATGATATCAGATAAATAAAAATGTACATAAATGCAATTGTTTTGCTTCCTTTTTTGTGTAATTTTCGTATAATTTGCGCGCACAAAACATTTTACGAATACCCTCAAGTGCACGGAATCGGCCGATGTTATGGAGAGAGAAAGCGGGAGGAGCCAACTGTGCACATTGCTCGTAAATGCCTGTATATAATAACCCTCAGACTGATTATATACCTTGCCGCAGTTCTGGGGCTTAACTACGACTAATGATGGCAGTGAGCTATGAAGGGATATGCAGTAAAGCATCCATGCCGTACAGGTCCTGGTTGAAGTCTGAAAACTAAGATGTAATCAAACTCTACTCCCCCCTTCCTATCCTTACCACCCTCATTCTCCATCAAAGTGCCATGCAACCCGTGATGATGATCAAACTGGCTGAGGGCCCAGATCTCTTTCCTCAGTAATATTTGCCACGTCGTCGTCATAGCTCTCGATGCACTATTCCCAATTCCCTCGTGTCCAAATGTCAACAAATTCAAATACGATTGCCTTGTGTCAGGACTTGATACCCAAAGGAGTGTTTCAACCAAAAAAACACAAATTTTTTCTATAACTTTTCTTTTCATTTCCAATCCCTTCCGCTTGTGTACAGTTTTCAGAAAAATATCCACAGTCACAATCTGTATTTTCAGTCTTTTTTAGGAAGAAAATCACAAGGCATACACCTTAATGTAGTCCACTATCAGTCCCTCGTCCCATGTGGGCAACCAGTTCGTACGATCGGTCCAGAATTTAAGCTCAGCTTTGGGATCGAGGTTTTTCCATGGCTTCTTGCGTCTTTCTACGCCATTTATGGAATCATCGGGGAAGTCAGCATGTCCCCCAGCTGAGAGACCAAGTGTCAAGAAGAACTGCAACCAAAAAACAAACACTATCAAAACCTTGCATTCAATTGGGAGCAAAAAGAGAGTACCTCCTTGTCGAAGGGCGCCATTGGATTTCCATTTTCCCAGAGTTTCGCATGCTGGACGCCAGCCTTGGCGTAGTCTTCAGCAAACGGACCCTCGATTCTGGCATAATCGGTCCCATCAAGCTGCAGTGAGATATCCTTGTCCGTCCACGTTAAGATATACGTGTGGAAATCATCCCCCAGGTGCGCGGCCTGCAGGCTTTCTTTCAGTCCTGTTCGACGAAGGGCTTCACCTGATGAGAGCACAACTCCGCCCGACAGGCGCCGTCCAGATATGTCAACCCCACTGCGATCTTTAAGGATCTCATTGCCCCGGTTGAACGCCACTCTCATCTGACCCGATGCGTAGCGCGTGTACCCGTAGTAGTTTTCGAGCGGCTCCAAGAGGATTACTGTGGGCGATAAGTACAGTATCTCAACAACAAAGAAGGGATTCTCACTTACGTGGAAACAGCCAGTCACCCTTTGGGAGCTTCGCCCGAACTTCGACCCTTCCAAAACGGAAACTGAATGAGTCTTGGGTTTGAATCCTCGCCGACACAACCGGTGGCAGAACCTGAGACCACTGCGCCGTTCGTTTGCAGCCATTTAAGCTGTCAACCTTGGCTGTGCATCTGCAGCGAAGAGGACGCGTTAAAATACGAGATGAGAGGGGGAAATGGTCACACTTACCGAGCTCCGAGGTCTAGAGTCCCGGTCCGTATTTGCGATTCATTAAATCCCGGCAGCTCGTACAGTAGGCTCGACACAATGTGTAGCTCGCCATTGCTCACGTAACAGTTCTCGGGCCGTCCTTGGAAGGACACAAACTCCGAGTCCTCTTCATCGACTGGAATACGAATTTCATGCTTCCACTTGGCCCAGTCAAGGCTGTTGAAATCGTCCTCAAATATCAACTGACCCTTGCAGGTCGACCTTCGCTGAACCGTTGTGATAGATGGTTGACAAGTTGTCGGATTGGTGGGCTTTGTTGGGTTTGTTGGATTTGTTGGGGGTGTAACTGCAGGGCTTACACTCTTGAATGGTCTGGCACTTCCCAGCTTGCGATAGCCATAGCTGTCGTGTTGGACATGAATCCAGTAGTTTACTTCGTCGTCTGGTTCAACAAAGGCTTGGGTGTTGTCAAAGGACCATCGTCCATTTGTCGGCCGCATTACGTCGGCAGAATATTCTCCGGGTTGATTCAACGCTATTGCTTTGTTAATGTTGACATGGTACGCAACAAAGACGATACCATTTTCATCTGAAATGAGATAAATTATTCAGATTAATTGCGTGGAATAGGAAAAGCGAAGTTTTAAGTATTTTCCAGGGATACAAGTGGGGGAATTTCTGGGGCTTTAAAGTATTTTCATTTCGTGCTCAAACCTGGGATGGATTTAGAAAGACTTTCGAAGTGGCGCCAAAAATACTATCGTCCATTTTCTTAGAGCAGTAACGTCTGGTGATTGTAACTGTTTTGTCAGTCGGTAGAAGTAATGCCGTCAACTGTAGGCGGACTGACCTGACATAACGGATTGTGTACAGCCGATGAACTGCCAAATTGCCAATAGGTTTGACCAGAAATCAACTATAATTGATTGATTTTGACTGATTTCTGGGTTCTGCACGTAACCCTTGTAATAAATCGCATCAAAGCACGTTTCGAAGAAGAGTCACGAAGTATTCGATAGCACTGAAAGGAAGCGGCATACTCGTAAATAGATCTGTCGCTAAGTGATGACGTTGCGAATGATTTCAAAGAGTTATTTGGTCCACGTTTTGCTAAAGGCAGCTGTTAGATAAAAGTCAAATCCAATATACTCGTAGATCTCTCTGTAGGACACTTATCATCTCAGACTTTCTTCACGAAGCAGAGACATCAATACTCCCAAAAAGGGATTAAAAAAACCCTTAATCTGAGATTTGAGGGAAAAGAAATGTCAACGACCTGGTGAACCGGATTGTAAACATTGAGAAGGGAAATCATATATCTGTCCAGATGTGTCTGAAATGATGTATAAATTCAAGAAAACTGAAAAGGAGGATCGGGCTTCGGAGCTATCCTTGTCTGGAAGGAAGATACAGAGAGGTCGAATTGGAAGGACAACTTGGATAAAAGCAATATTCTGAAGGACTATTAGAAGACCCCCACCCCAAGTGCCAGATGGCGTTCTGTAAAGAAAATGAGAAACTTAGGATAAGGAGACATTGTGTGGCAGCTCGTCATACCGGGGTTCAGGTTAAAATACGTTATCCAAGAAATGAACAGCGGATTATCCGGAAGTAATTTGGGACTCCGCTCGTGAGAGAACAATAGCACGCACAACACGAGTGGTTGCTGAGAAGCTAGGCCCAGGTCCACCTCGGACTGTAGCGCCGCTACTATTATTATTATTTATTATTTATTATTAATTTGGGACTCACGGTGGGGTACAGTGTCATTGACTACACCCGCAGACAATCGCCGAGGATTGGTGCAGGGAATATATTGGATGCGCTACGATTAATGGTCCCTCCCACGAAAAATACGAGTCGAGTATGGGAATACCATTTTGTCATCTACGTACATCGCAGATCTAATTCGGGAAATGTAAATGTAAACCGCTACATCTTTGCCGGAAGAGAGCGCTATTTTCAAACACCTGGAGGTCTGGCTACACTAAGAGATGGAGATGCTCTTACAAGGAGACTGTTGTATTCCGGAGGCGGATCGAAAACAAAATAAAAACTAAACAACTCAACTTAAATAGTAATTCAATTTAACAAAAAAATCAAAACTTTATACAATCATAGAAATAAAGAAAAATAAATTGCGTTTAATTTTCAGTGTATGCTTTAAAAAAAAGGTCTCAAACCGCCTCGATCTTTCCAATTCAACCGCGAAATTTCAACCCCAAAAGAGTTCCATTTTATCTTCTGGTCAATTAGAAAGTATCTTCGAAATTTGTAGTTTCATCACAGCACCATCTACCCCCTCGACGTGTTGTCATGCTCTGAGAGGTTATTCATTTACGACAGAGACTGTTTTATAAGATTTCACATGAAAGTTCCACTACTCAGCAAAAAAATAGGAAATGTTGTTGAATGAATAATGGAATTGCAGCGAATATCCTATCACCCAGAGAAGACACACAGCATCGACGACTACGCTGGAACATCACAATGAGTCTAGGACTTGACCTACCTCGGATCTGCGGTAAACAGTACGAACGACAACAGTACCGAGATCAAACGTTGAATAACTCGAAAGACCAAGCTGAGTTTGAATAAAACATTGATCATCTTAGTCCCTCACCACTGTGCAGAGGCGTGCACAATATCCAAAGCGGATGAAGAAGCTCTTCGGCTTTCGATAGAAAACTTTTGCGGACGATCGTTGGTCCTGTTTGCGTTGATGGCGATGGGGGGATAACATTCCACCACGAGCTGTATGAGCTGTACGGCGGCACAAGTCTAGCAAGGTGTCTACGGAGCAAACGCCTAAAATGACTAGGCCCTGTAGAGCAACATGGACAACAAGTCGAACTCCGGTTCGAAGTATTTTCGACTCCGAGCATGTGAGACAACGCAAAGAACCTCCACGTTTAATGTGACGTACATAAGTGGAGAAGACCAACCTGGTGTGCATAGCGAGAGATATCTAGATCGTGCTAAATGGAGAGACTTGTTGGTTGACGCCTAGGTCCTCCGTGGAGCGCCACAACAGGAAGAATGGATAAAATTGTTCGCTTTTGAGAATGAAGCTCTGCCCTGCGATAAGGGCATCCAAATATTCTTCGGAGCAGTGAGTAAATTAGTGGGCGCCGTGGCCGTGTGGTTCGTGCGTCGACTCATGCGCATTAGACTTTTACAGTCTAGGTTCGATTCCAAGTTCAAACAATTTTTGAAAAAAAAAACTTGTTCACGGCTCCACCTCTTTCGAGTCACTGACAATGCTCAAAGAGTATAACTGTCTAGAAAAAGCTTCTCAATCTCGCCGTTCGGAGTCAGCATTAAACTGTAGGTCCCCTCCACTCGTGAGGGACCAATAGCACGCACAACACGAGTGGTTGCTGAGAAGCTAGGCCCAAGTCCACCACGGACTGTAGCGCCGCCATTATTATTATTATTAGTGAGTAAATTAAGCATTCTTGTGTCGGCTAACAATGAAATAAGAATCACCAAAAATTGTACTTGAAACCCGAAACACTACGCCCAGATGACGAAGGTATGTTTTGCCATTAATCGGCTTACTCCTAAACGGTAATTACATCAGCGTAAGAAGGCAGGAGACGCAATATATGATTTTCACAAGCGAGATGGGTTGGATGCGCCGAAAAGCGACCTTCTTCACCGGAAAATTCACTTTCAAAGTGGATTCTCAAGCATGTTTTCAAACCTTATCGTTCTGTTTTCGACTTGCACACGCATAATTTCTTGCCTGTACAGTCGTTTGTAAACACAATAGAACTATAATAAAAACTATAGAAAATCTTTGGTAGCTGCTCAAAATTGTGGTTGAATATGTAAGTTGAAAACACAACCATTGTGAGTGCGTTCAGTTTTCTGTAGCCGCACGTATTCAGTGACTTAAAATTGCAAATCAAATCAATTATTGTGCATCGTGCAATAATTGACTCAGGTCAAGCTTCCTCCCTACGTGTAGTCTTACCTAGGACTAGAAGAACGTAACGATTATATGCTTAACGTGACGTGCAAACACTACAGACTAGTACTTAGAGAATGCCACAGATTACCCTGGACTTTAAACCTATCAAGGCTTCAAAATCCGATACACATTTAGGCTATTCACTATCCTCAGTCACAGCAACAGTTGAGCCCACATTTCCTTGGCTTGCACTGATAAGAGATTCGCGTGGCCTCGAATTATTCGCAAAAAAATGTGACGTAGTCGTGTTATATGTATGTACGAGTATGTGTCATAAAGCCTTTCCGGTGGCAACTTATCCACCACGGGAAGTGAACAAACTGTTGAAGAACAAACGCGCACTCAAAGCAAACAGATCTAATGTCATCTTTGGCCATGAAATGTCATATTTGAATTTCAATGTTTTGTTTACTGTTACATTTCTTAACTTTTAATAAAGTGAAGTCAATACAACAAAAGGGCAGCGTTTTTATTAGCAATTCTGCAGCACAAACGTATGCGTTTCAAGGCCCTTCCGGCGACAACTTAAAGAATTGAAAAAAAATCGACCACAAAATCCACACACACAGTTGCCAATGACGCAGAAATTGGTCAAGAAACATTCATAAACAGTACAAAAAAATATTCCACATCTTCAGGTTGCACTGATTGATAACCTCAAGAGCTGAAAGAAGCAATCGTCTGGGCTTATCACTTCGCTCAGCTGTAGCTGTGTGTGGTTCTTCACGCAAACCGTCTCGGCGTGGATCTCACTGCGGCAAATCTCTTGCTAAGTGCTTCGAATTTACTGCTCTTAGAACCGGTTTTATCGTTATTCAATCTTGCAAAAGACGCTCTGCGACGAATCACTCGAAAACAAACGACAGAAAAAATCCCCTTCTTCTCAGAACTGAAACATAAAAAAACAAAAACAATGACACTTACGTGGAATTGAAATTCGTACACCCCGCGGGTCAAGAAGCTGCACCTCTGGTTCCGGAATAGTATAGGTCAATGCACTTCCGGCGAGGAATGCAAGCAGAAATGCGCAAACTGCAATATGCATCTCAGGTGTAATCCTGCCGATTCCTCTTCAGATGACCTTCTTTGTCGCGCCTCAAGTTAGTCTAAGCAGCTTTCAGGAAAAATCACTTACGGAATCCACAAACAGGTCTTATTTGCGCGGTTGATTAAATTAAACTGAACGTTTTGTTTGGACACACACCGGTGCTGAGCTGAGCTCTGAATTTTGCATCGCTGACTGCCTTCGCGATCGAATGTGATTGAGTTCTCTTGTGATGGGGCTCTAAGAGATGAAAGCTGTTCGTGAAGCGATCGAGGGAGGGGGAAATCAAACTGGGGATTCCACTGTCGAATGTTTTGTTGTTACGATGCGGAGGCAGATAGTGTCGACGTTATTAAGTGGTAACAAAACCAGATGTCACCGGCTTTTCTTTCAAGTTTACGCAAAACAAGATGAGTGGCTAAAGACGACAGGGGGAAATATCCATAACTGTCCATTCATCACCGCAGTCAGAAAGAGTCAGAGTGTTGGTCATACACTTTTTAAGAGTAGACCTCTTACTGATTCCTTCTCTTAAATGCGCTTCAGTGAAAGAGATGTTAACTCAAAAGCATGATCTTCAGCTTGGTGTTATCAGTGCAGATTTAGATTGAGATTGTTGAAAAAGCAGGAAGCTAATTAGACGGGAAACGCGAAATGTCAGACTCCGCTTTTCTTTCTTTTTGCTTATCTGAGCTGATCCACCACGTCATGCTGCTGTAGCAAAAAAACCAGTGGATGCAAATGGGGACTAAAGCCACGTATCGCATGTACATATCACTTACGTCCTTATTTAATTCTGGTTAAATATAATATCTCAAATCAAAACGACTGACTGGCGCAGTTGGTTAAGTGCCTGCCCCAAGTTAGAGGGGTCACAGGTTCGATTCCCAGTGAAATCGAATCTGGTCCAGTCAGATCGCCGTTAAAATCAAATTAACGGCACTGGAGTAGGTTGCTATCTGGCAGTATATATATATAATGGACCAGTCTTGAGTCCGAGTGCTCCAGTATAGTGTTTCAAAAATCCCCAAAAACAAAGAAAAACAAGAATAGCAGTACCTCAAGTAAAACCTGCTCCAAAAAGGTTGTACTGTCTGGAGAGGTATTTTGGTTGTGACCCAGATGTGTAGGGCTTCCCAATAGATTTCTTTGCTCAGTAATATTTGCCACGGTATCGTCATATCTATCGATTCCCAATTCCCTCGTGTCCAAATGTCAACAAATTCAAATACGATTGCCTTGTGTCAGCTCCTGATACTCAAAGGAGAGTTCCAACCAAAAAAAAAACCCACATTTTGTTCTTCTATAATTTTGTTCATTTCATTTCCAATTCCTTTCAATTGTGTACAGTTTTCAGAAAAATATCCACAGTCACAATCTGTATTTTCAGTCTTTTTTAGGAAGAAAATCACAAGGCATACACCTTAATGTAGTCCACTATCAGTCCCTCGTGCCATGTGGGCAACCAGTTCGTACGATCGGTCCAGAATTTCAGCTCAGCTTTGGGATCGAGGTTTTTCCATGGCTTCTTGCGTCTTTCTACGCCATTTATGGAATCATCGGGGAAGTCAGCATGTCCTCCAGCTGAGAGACCAAGTGTCAAGAAGAACTGCAACCAAAAAACAAACACTCTATCAACACCTTGCATTCAATTGGGAGCAAAAAGAGTGTACCTCCTTGTCGAAGGGCGCCATTGGATTTCCATTTTCCCAGAGCTTCGCATGCTGGACGCCAGCCTTGTCGTAGTCTTCAACAAACGGACCCTCGATTCTACCATAATCGGTCCCATCAATCTGCAGCGAGATATCCCTGTCCGACCACGTTAAGACGTAGGTGTGGAAATCATCACCCAGGTGCGCGGCCTGCAGGCTTTCCTTTAGTCCCGTTCGACGAAGGGTTTCATCTGATGAGAGCACAACTCCACCCGACAGGCGTCGTCCAGATATATCAACCCCGCCGCGATCTTTAAGGATCTCATTGCCCCGGTTGAACGCCACTCTCATCTGACCCGATGCGTAGCGCGTGTACCCGTAGTAGTTTTCGAGCGGCTCCAAGAGGATCACTGTGGGCGATAAGGACTGTGTCTCCAAAACAAAGAAGGGATTCTCACTTACGTGGAAACAGCCAGTCACCCTTGGGAAGCTTCGCCCGAACTTCGACCCTTCCAAAACGGAAACTGAATGAGTGCTGGGTTTGAATCCTCGCTGACACAACCGGTGGTAGAACCCGATACCACTGCGCCGTTCGCTTGCAACCATTTAACCGGTCAACCTTGGCTGTGCATCTGCAGCGAAGAGGACGCGTTAAGATACGAGACGAGAGGGGGAGATGGTGACACTTACCCAGCTCCGAGGTCTAGAGTCCCGGTCCTTATTTCCGATTCATTGAATCCCGGCTGCACGTACAGTAGGCTCGAGACAATGTGTAGCTCCCCATTGCTCACGTAACAGTTCTCGGGTCGGCCTTGGAAGGACACAAACTCCGAGTCCTCTTCATCGACTGGAATACGAATTTCATGCTTCCACTTGGCCCAGTCAAGGCTGTTGAAATCGTCCTCAAATATCAACTGACCCTTACAGGTCGACCTTTTCTGAAGCGTTGTGATAGATGGTTCACAAGTTGTTGGATTGGTGGGCTCTGTTGGATTTGTTGTTGGATTTGTTGGGGGTGTAACTGCAGGTTTTCCACTCTTGAATGGTCTGTCACTTCCCCTCTTACGATAGCCAGTGATTCCGCGTTGGACATGAATCCAGTAGTTCACTTCGTCGTCTGGTTCAACAACGGCTTGAGTATTCTCGAAGGACCATCTTCCATTTGTCGGGTGCATTATGTCAGCGAAATATTCTCCAGGGTCATGCAACCCTATTGGTTTGTTAATGTTGAAATGGTACGAAACCAAGACGACACCATTTTCATCTGGAATGAGATAAATTATTCAGATTAATTGCGTGGAATAGCAAAAGCGAAGTTTTAAGTATTTTCCAGGGATACAAGTGGGGGAATTTCTGGGGCTTTAAAGTATTTTCATTTCGTGCTCAAACCTGGAATGGATTTGGAATTTTAGGCAAGCTTTCGAAGTAGTGCCAAACATATTATCGTCCATTTTCTTAGAGCAGTAACGTCTGATGATTGTAATGTGGCAGCTTGTACTGTTACACGTCTCGAGAGCAACTCCCAGCCTGTGGGACAACATAAAGAAGGACGTCCACAGTAGAGAGGAACCTTAACCAACCTAGTGCTGGATGGAGAGACTTTTAGGTTGAAGCCTAGGTCCTCGGTAGAACGCCACAACAATAAGAAGAATGAATAAAGGTCTTTGCTTTTGAGAAGAAAACTCTGCCCTGCGTTAAGGGCATCCAAATATATTTTGAAGCAGTGAGTTAATTTAACATTCTTGTGTCAGGTAACTGCGTAACAAGAATCACCAAATATGGGTTTTGAAACTTGAAACACTTCGCTTAGCTTAAAACATATATGCTACTAACTGTCCTCAGCCACAAAAACAGTGAGCTCTCATTTCCTTGCCTTGCACTGATAAGAGATTCGGTGTCCTCGAATTATTCCCAAAAAATGTCACTCAGTCGTGTTATACAGCCTTGGCTAAATGTATTAGGCAATCTTTAAGATTCGTTTTAACTTCAAAAAGCAAACAAATTAATGAAATGAGAGGAAAAAATAAAAATCGTTTACAACCTCAGATAGCTTCGCCAAAAACAAAAAAATGCAAGTTAATTACTTACGATAAGCGATTTGGCAGCAAAGACAAAAAGATAAGGTTGCCTAATACATTTTGTCAAGTCCGTAAGCCTTTCCGGTGGCAACTTATCCACCACGGGAAGTGAACAAACTGTTGAAGAACAAACGCGCACTCAAAACAAACAGATCTAATGTCATCTTTGTCCATGAAATGCCATATTTGAATTTCAACGAACATATCAGTTCTTTATGTTTTGTTTACTTTTACATTTCTAAACTAAAAAATAAAGCGATGTCAATTCAACAAAAGGACAGCGTTTTTATTAGCAACTCTGCAACACAAACGTATGCGTTTCAAGGTCTTTCCGGCCACAACTTAAAATAATTGAAAAAAATCGACCACAAATTGCACTGATTGATAACCTCAAAAACTAAAAGAAGCAATCGTCTGGGCTTATCACTTCGCTCAGCTGTAGCTGTGTGTGGTTCTTAGCGCAAACCGTCTCGGCGTGGATCTCACTGCGGCAAATCTCTTGCTAAGTGCTTCGGATTTACTGCTCTCAGAACCGGTTTTATCGTTATTCAATCTTGCAAAAGACGCTCTGTCGAGGAATCACTCTTAAACAAACGACAGAAAAAATTCCCTTCTTCTCAGAACTGAAACATACAAAAACCAGAACAATGATGCTTACGTGGAATTGAAATTCGTACACCCTGCGGCTCAAGAAGCTCCACCTCTGCTTTCGGAATATCGTAGGTCACTGCACTTCCGGCGAGGGATGCAAGCAGAAATGCGCAAACTGCAATATGCATCTTGGGTGTAAACTGATTCCTCTTCTTTGTCGCGCCTCAATTTAGTTTAAACAACTCTCAAGTGAAATCACTCACGGAATCCACAGACAGGTCTTATTTGCGCGGTTGATTAAATTAAACTGAACATTTTGTTTGGACACACACCGGTGCTGAGCTGAGCACTGATCGGATGTGATTGAGTCTGAGTCTCTTGACAGATGTCACTGGCTCTTCTTTCAAGTTTACGCAAAACAATGATTAGTGGCAAGAGACGACATGGGGAAATATCCATAAGTGTCCATTCATCACCGCAGTCAGAAGTAGCCAGAGTGTTGGTCATAGACTTTTTAAGAGTAGACCTCTCACCTCTCTTAAATGAGCTTCGGTGAAAGAGATGTTAATTCGTAAGCATGAACTACAGACTGGTGTTATCAGTGCAGGCTTAGGTTGGGAGTGTTGAAGAAAGCGGGAATCTAATTAGACCGGAAAAGCGAAATGTCAGACACCGCTTTTCTTTTTTTTTACTTATCTGAGCTGATCCACCACGTCACTCTGCTGCAGCAATAAGCCAGTGGATGCAAATGAGGACTAAAGCCACGTAACGCATGTTGGTTATTCACGGCAACAGTCGGCCCTTCACCCGTTCACCTCTGCCTGAAAGCTTGTAACTGTCTCATCACTTTCGCCTAGTGGAGATTTCTCGGCCATGCATATTGCTGCAGCAAAATGTCTTCTAAAACTTGAAACAATCAAAAACACTAATCAAACCGGGTGACCAGCTGACAGTGCTTCAAGCGGTCGGTTCCATTTTTAATGACCCGGTCAAATATGTGCGTCATTACTCCGGCCCCGGCGTCTCTTCGGCGCCAACTTCTGGGGGCCTACTACTTTGAGAGCTTATGCGAACTTAGTTAGACTCTGATATGCAATCTATTGCCCTACATCAATAGCTCCAAATGGTTTACCACAACAGAACAATTGGATTGACCTCAGTCAATCTGTGTGAGAGCACAATGGATCAACATTGGTCTAATTACACCCTCCAGCCACTTCAACCTAACCTAACCTACTCCGGCAGTAGCGTCTCAAATGTTAGCGTCGAGCTCGTCCAAAGTGGTTGGTTTCTTAGCGTCTACTAAGGACATGACGTAGCTGAAGAGAAAATAATCGAGTGGTGTCAAGTCTCATGATAACTGCAGTCTTGATGAACGCTCACCACATTTCTTCATCACAACTTCGAGCGTTGCGTCACTTGTGTGGCATGTAGCGCCGTCTTCTTGAAACCACAGCTCGGATATATCGATGTTGTCCAGCTCTAGACCCTAGAAAGTCACTTAATATCCTTCTCTACCTGAGACCATTGACGCCAACCGTGTCTCCTTCCTTATTTCGAAAGATATAAGGTCCGTTGATGCCATCTTACCATAAACCGCCCCAAACAGTCCATTTGCGAGGCGAACTCGCAGACATATTGGGCATCTCCTGCTGTATCTGTGATCTTACATCAGAAAGGGAGACTCGGTTAAACTTTGTTTGCACCTGTCCAGCACTGACGTTAGCCAGACATCGGGCTTTTAGAAGATCTTTTATCGAATCTCTTGAAGAAACCAACATGTAGTGATTCTACAAGATGGTTCTAATCTGAATGAAAACAAGCCTTACAACCTCTTTGCAATCTTACAAGCTTCACTACAACCTTTTTCGAGCCGGGGCTGAGTTGTCCATGCGCTTTACATGGCCTATCCATCTTAGGTATTAAGTCTGTACACGACTGGCTAAGCTCATGTCACTGTACAGCTCATACAGATCGTGGTTGAATCTTCTCCTACAATCACTCTCAACGCAAACAGAACCAAAGATCGCACGTAGAACCATAATGGAGCCAACCATAATGGCCATACAGAAACTTAATAGAACTGAAGCAATCTAGTGAATACACAAAAGTTATACAATGCGACCATAGCAACAGCTTCTTTCAGTTTCGTTAAGTTCGTTCACTTTTGCCTACTTACGCCAGAGCCAAATGAATCGCTCTCTACGTATACAAATGTCAGTTGACAGCTGAATTCTCTTTAAGTTTCTATAAGCAATTATGGACAATTTAAAATTGGACGATGCTTCTGGTTGCTTTTCGGTTGGTTATGACATAAGCTTAATTTTTCGTAGGGTCCTTAAGAGCATGATTTATTTTTCATCATTATCATCATCATCAGCTGTCAAATGTCAAAATTGCAAAAGAAGAAACCATGGAAATCCCTGAAAACACGCAACCAAACAGCCGAAGAAGATCAAACAAAACTAACTAGAAAGATTCAAACAGGCATGGCAAAACCGATGACGACAACCACATTTTTAAAAGTTTATATTTCAATACCGTGTGAACGCGTACATTTCATGCAAATTATCCGCGTTTATCCGCATTTGCAGTGGAATGTTTTTATCTGACATATGCTTGCTGGAGTCACTTTTTAATCAAAATGTTGGCAATTCTGTGTGAATGAACTGTCAACTGGGTGAAATGTTGTTAGGAAATTGTACCTGCCCAGTTTTTTTTTAGTGCGAATATCGGCATGAATAAGAATAAAATGATCACATCGGTTCGTTCATAAATACATGTCGCATTTACCAACAGCTGCATTTACCTTTCCGTGGATGATAGAACTCTTCAACTACTTTTATAAGGTTTGTTCACTGAGCCTAGGGCATTATTTTTATTATTGTGCTTTTTGAACTCATTTGCTGCTATCCCGTTGTGCATATGTAAATAGTTCCAGGAAATTTTGTATAAGAATGTTGGTAATTGTAATTACTCATCTAGTTTTTGTATAGATTCGAGAATGTGCAGTGAATGTAGCTTTGAATGTGTGTGATGAAATATCAGTGGTGCAAATAATTGGCTGTGCATAAATCTATATCCGTTCGGACAAGTATATAGTACATGGGGATGTTTGTTCTATGTAGAGACTCATTGATATGTGACACACTTTTGAGATGTGACTTCAAAAACTACGTCGATAGGTCAGCTTTTCTCCTTCCCTGTAAGGATATCATCAGTAATAATTCGAAGAGAAATGTTCGCGCTAAGATATTCTAAAACCATTGTTTATGTTATACCACACATTTCACACCATTTCCGTAACAAAAAAGCCTATTGATCTTGCAATTACATGCTAAGAGCCTTTGCATAACTTCTTCGTTGAATACACGTCTTGTGTGGGCAGGTGTTCTTACACAAATGGAGGTGCCTGTGCATGAACACACAAAATGCGATGTAGTGAATAAATTAACGAAGGTGTACCATCGATGGCAGCACATGTGATCATGTTGCAATAGTTGTACGAAACTAAAAAATTTTAGTAATCCCAAAATGTACACTCCTTAAGCGTGAAAATTTTCATGCTAGTTACTTTTTTGTCAGTTTCTAGTTTCCCAACAACCTACTGGTTATTGTACAATGCCCATACCTATGACACAATTGTTCAGCGTAAAATAAGAATGAAATTAATGGATAGGACATGTTCATGAGCTTTAGAGTCATGTACATTTGTGAATGAAATTTTGCATAAATATCGAGTACGAAATCTAAAAATAGAAGGATAAATTACCTGTATACTTTACTTAACTTTGGAGTCATTTAAAAGTGTGATTCAATGAGAAGCATCATTTCTAAGTATAAGCTATAGGACTTGTTAAATATCCTGTACTTCCTGTGCTTATGAGGGTATCTTGCCCCTCGACTTTTAGATCTATTGTGCCCCCCTTTTATACATTTGCTCTCATTCGAGATCCCCTCATACACAGTTCTTTTTATAGTTATATTGAGGGTTATGCTCCAGTTGAAGAAGAAGAAATCTCTTCTAGAGTATTCTTTCTAACCCAGTTTCCTTTAGGAATCTGAGAATGAGAGATGGTTCCAGTGACTGCATATCTTCCTCTGATGATAGGTACTTGCTCAGACATTTTTGTCTTTTGTGGGCTAGTGCTTCACAGAATCCCAGTATATGTTCTGGTATTTCATTCAAATCAGAGACCTTCTTCTGATACCCCTAGTTTCATTAGATGCTCCCTGAATCTGTAGGAAGCCTGTTAGGATATGTAGGTTATTCTTGCTCATTTTGATGCATGCTTCAATTCCCTTTCGGTTGTACTGCCCTAGGAGTTTCTTGACCTGCTTCATTCTACGAGCGTTGTTCCTGGTGTTTGTCCGGTTCCTTTTTTCTAGTTCCATGAATTCTTCTCTCAGGATATGGTCTCCTACAGCACAAAATGGTTCAGGGCCTATGAAGGGTTCTGATGCTCCTTTCCTTCCCACGGAGTCGGTAATTTCTTTCCGTGCTTAGTAAAACATAATTCTGAAAATGGAATAAAAAACGTCATTTGAAAATGCATGAGTTTTTGTTTAAAAAAATTACATTTCATTTGTTTATTTCGGCAGGGAAAAGCTATACAATTCGTATTAATTGGTTCAGGAGGACTGAAGAGTAGGACGCGGCTTCCTCCTCGTTTACTTACTCTGTTGCTTTGAGGAAAAAAATCGCTCACTCGGGACAGATGAAACCGGTGTGCTGGTAGCTAATGTGTAGTTGCCTTTTGCTTTTATTCATAGCAGCAACATTTGACAGGCTTCAGTAGGTAAAAGGACGTACGTTATGGGGCGTTGGTGGTAGGAGATCACGCCAGAAGACTAGGAACTCCGGCTAATAATTTCTGCAAAAGCTGCCTAGACGAGAAGGAAATGGAGTGCGTTCCACATCACCTACAGTTTAATGCCTGGAACACAATACTGCGTTAATGTTACCGGTTTTGCGCTACGCAGATAGTCCTGCAGGGATGCTTTGAAATGATGGTCGACATTTATTGGTTGTCTTTACTTCTCAAAGTACATAAAATCTTTTGTGCGTACATTGCCCTCGCGACCACTTTTGTGGAACGTGCAGGCCACTGATGGAGATGTGGAACGCTCTCCAATTCCTCTTCGTCTAGGCAGTTTCTGTAGAAATCACTAGCCGGAGTTCCTAGTCATTTGGCGTGATCTCCTATGAGGGAGTGGCCTGTAATGACACTGTAAAGCATTAGATCTTGCCTCAGTTCTGTTTGTGTTGCAAAAGTTGCTTTTACTTGCATGTCAAATGAGCTAAAACTGCGTTCAGAACTGTTAGACTTTGCCAAAATGCTGAAACGCTTGACGTTGCAATGCGGCTTTAAGCAATTTACCCATTTTTTCAAGTTCCAGCTCATTTTGATTTAGTTCTCACAAAGTAACATAACGTAGCAACCTGAGACAACATTTCACTTATTAACAAGGAGTGGCTGATGAAAAATTAAGATAAGATTTCCGAAACGGAACCATAATCCATAAGCTCGTAACCCCCCAAAAATGTTCGGACAACAATTGTACACATGCAGTTTATGTTTGTAATTAAAGCCTATGTTTTTTCACTGCTTTCCTTCTTTTTGTATCGATATTTAGTCGATTGGGGTAATCTTTGAAACAACAGAGTCGTATCGGCGAGTGATTAGATAAAGTTGAAATGAGTAATGGCGATAACTTATCAATAGAAACGGGCTGCTTTGGGGGAAAGTATTAATTTGTTTTGAATTCAGTTGCTTTTTTTAGCTGGATACCGACAAATTGTTGAGTAATAGTGTTTAAATTTATTCTAACATTGGTTAGAATTGCGTGGAAAAGTTTGTTCTTTCGTGTGAGTCAAACTTAAATCCCAAATATTTAATTCGTAGGATTACCACTGAAGGATATGAATGCCGTATATTTTTAAGTGCTAAATGTGTTAGAATGAAGATTTGTGTTTTTCTGTGTTCATTCAATAATGGAACAAAGTTGATTTCAACTGCAAACCAATAAAATCGACTTACGAATGTATGATAGGGTGTTTCTTCGTCCCACATGTTCCACATATAGCTTTAAATAGCAGTTTTGGCACAAATTGTGTAAAGGAAGCCAAACAAGGAACTACAACATTGTTTGGTTACCTCCACACAATTTGTGGCCAAAATATGGTGGGAGGAAAAAATCAAAAAAAAAAATCATAATTTGTAGCCAAAAATGCTATTTAAAGCTACTTCATAAAATAGTGGTGGGCAAATACTCATTTTAGTGTACATAAGCAAAACCCTGACTCATATTTGGAAATTGCTAATTCGGTCTATCTTTAATTCACACTCGCCAAAAGCAGGTACATTTTCACAAAAATTCAGTCCAATCGCTTGTCAAGGTGTCACTTTGCGAACTCAAAATTGTGTTCTAAGAATTAAATGAATTTTGTGGGAGTTGCTTTTCGCGGAATGGAGCAATTAACAGTTTTTGATTAATGATGTTGCTGAGACAGGTTTTGAACACTCATTCACTGATTTCGGCAAATCAACCGATAACAATTTTATTTTTAAATTGCTGTGGTCTATGGAAGGTTCAAGGTCTGATTTGGTTTGGAGAGGAGACCGGTAGCATAAAACACCGGACAGTGATAACACAAAGGATTCAATAAGGATCTGTCTTAAGAGACAGTGGAAGTCACTGTAACCTAACCTAGTTTAAATCAGGTTAGGAGGCTGCTAGTGAATTCAAAATACAATCACCATGTTGGTCCATTGTGATACACACAGTCAGACTACTACCGCTGATCGATCGCCCCAGTGATAGAGCCGTTAATTAGATCCTAACGGCAAATGGTGGCTGGACCAGATTTGAAAAACCGGATAAAAGCGTATTAATTTTGTTTTGCACTGGGATTCGAACCTGGAACCCCTCTAACTTGGGGCAGGCACTTAACCAACTGCGCCATCCAGTCATAACCTAACATTTTTTGTGAATAAAAATGAGGTTGAAACAAGACATTCGTTTCTTCTTTTTCTTGACTTTAAACAACAAGTTCCTTCAGCTACCATGATCTTCTACTCATTGTCTCAAATCGCACAAAGTCTGTTAAGGCCACTCTCCACCTGTTTTCGTCATCTTAGACATGGACGTGGACATCTGTTGAGTTGTCCTTCTGATTCATAGTTGAAGATTCTTCGCACCGGTCTAGCCATTTTAAATTATCAATCTATAGAAGCCTGGCTAGAAACATGACGCCCATACAGTTCATGGTTAAATGTTCTGCACCACTTGCTAGCGACGTAAACAAAAGCAAAGATCGACATTTGTTTAATAATAATAATAACAATGGCGGCAACAGTCCGAGGTGGACCTATGCCTAGAGTCCCAACAACCATTCATGTTGTGCGTGCTTTTGTTCTCTCACAAGTGGAGGGGACCTACAGTATAATGCCGACTCCGAAATGCTAGATTGGGAAGCTTTTCTAAACAGTTATACTCTTAGAGCATTGTCAGTGAGCCGTGAAAAGATGTTAGGTGTTTTTTCGAGATTGGAATCTTAGACCTCGAGCGTAGGAGTCGACGCACTTAATCACTACGCCACGGCGCCGACATTTGTTTACCAATCGCAAATAAATCAGTACCAATGTACGACATATTTCATTAATTTCATATACCATGGATTTCCTGACCATTGTACCGTGTTCCCAATAACAAGGCATTGTCCTGGCTTAATTGGTACGTATTATCCGCTCTCGATGTTTGTACTTTCACTGATAGTTAATCAGCCATCAAAGTCCTTGAGCTTGTCGCTCTAAACTCAAAAGTGGTAATAAGCTGACGCTGAACTCTGTGCAGGTGACTGGTGCCAGGCCATGGACAACCCAGGTAACTACAAAGCGGACGAAGTTGATTGATATTAAAAATTTGCAAAGGTGTCAATGTAGCCAAAAACTCTGCAAAACGTTTAGGTTTCCTTAAAGGGTGCAACAAATATTTCACCACCTCTGATTTGTATTGAATTTATAAGGCCTACATCCGCCCCAAGCTTGAGTATAACGCTAATATCGTCAGTCAATCAAGACCTCCCTGCACCTGCTAGATAAGATACAACCACGAGCGATAAAATTTATAGCACACAGCAATACAGCGGTTGAACATTGACGTATGGTGTCTTCCTTTTCACTGTCTTATCGGTATTTTAACAAACGATGCTCAGTTGAACTAGCCAATTGTATTCCTCTCCTCCATGAATTCATCCGCGGTATTCGTCTCGTCAGGAATACCCTCGAGCAATTCACCCTCAAGCATGCTTTCGGAGATACACTTAAGTTTAGAGAATCCTTTTTTTATACGCACCACGCGAATATGGAATACTCTTCTATACACTCTCTATTGTGCACAAGATAAATCAGAATTAACAGTTAAAATCCGAAAATAACCTAAATATCCCCTTACAGATTAACGGGAGACGAGACGATGTAAAGTTGAAAGAATCTTGACAGAAGAAAGCAGCTTACATTTTAATTTGACACAACGCAAGACAACGTAACAATGTCACACACTGACAAAGATTTCTTCCAGCTGGTATGTATAAATTGTTGTTTCGTTAAAATTTCTTTCTGGTCACCCTATAATTTCTATGTACTTGACTGGCCTAGAGTCAGACTACCACTTTCAAAGATTTCATTTATCATGTTTCTTTCAATTTTATAGTCTATCAGCATAAGCAAGGCCCTCAACCCTATGGAAACGCCGTTAAAACTGAAACATGCCCGATCCGCTATCATCTACACCCATCGAACGAAGGAAACAAAAACATTTTGGGCCGTGACAACGAAACAGCCTCTGATGGAGAGCAGATTTACGGCGTGGAAATTTTGTCATTTAGTGCATAAGGTTCTGCGCGAAGGTCATTCCTCTGCACTCAAACATTCACAAACACACAAGAAAATGATCTACGAAATGGGAAAGCTGTGGGGCCATTTGCAAGATGGCGTGGGAATCTGCATTCAGGCCTACACACGACTTCTGGTGACGAAACTAGTGTTTCATGCAAAAAATCCGTTCTTCCCCGGAAGTTTGGCACTCGAATTCAAAGACGTGGAGGCAATGGCAGGTGACGACATCAATTTCTAGTAAGTATACGCATGCATTTCCATCCTGCGACGTTGTAACTTACTTCCGTTCGTTTTTAAACAACAGCTTTCAACTGGGGGTGGAAATATTCGACTACCTCGACGACATAATAGCCCTGCAGGCTAAAGTTTTCACATCGATCAATACGTACAGAATGTCGTCCATGACTCCACAGGGCCAGTGCCGACTTGCGCCGCTAATTCCTCTTATTCAGGACTCCAATCCACTGTACGATATGTCAGTGCGTTTGATGTTCAAGTTGCATGCGAATTTACCAAACGATGTTCTCGCTGGACACCGTGACCGCTTTCGCACGGTTTTCAATCAATTGGACAGTTTCTATGGTGCCGTTCGCCCGCTTCAGTATTTTGCTGATCTAATTCAGGTCCCGCATCTGCCAAGCGCTGCTCCTAACTTCTCGTCCAGCGTTGATTTCGGAAGTTACGTGCCTCCAGTCGTTGTGGTTCCCCCTGAACCCGAACCAATCACAGATAATCTAGTTGACGTCAACGCAGAGCAAGCGCAATCGAATTGGGAGGAGACACAGGAATCGCAATCGCATGACCTGGAGAGACTGCTTCACGAAAGGGAAGATTTCATTCGAGAACTTCAGCTGGAAGTCGAGCGATTGAGGACGTGTCTCAAGTCGGTGAATGCAAGTCAGAAGGATGAAATTAACAGCTACCAGGAGCAGATTTTCAAGTTGAACACGCAATTGAATGCCTCCACTGACGAGTTGCTGAACATAAGAACTCAAAAATCCGATCTGGAACTACAACTTCAGTCCGCTCCCATTCTTAAGGGTGAGTACAAACCATGAAAAGTCAATTCAGCCGGTGTAACAATGAATCCGATAGAAAAAGCCACAGCCGAAGAAGAACGGGCTAACGCAACGGAGGAGAAGTTCAACAAGCTAAAGAACATGTACTCACAGATAAGAGATGAGCACATAAGCCTCATAAGACAGGTACGTCAAGTCAGGTGGTGAATGATTCACAATTTATCCTTTCACTTTCTTTGATTCCAGCACGCAGAAGCTACAAAGCAGCTCAATGTCCTGAAAGTCCAGAACACTGAGCTCACGGAAGAGAAACAGAAAATGGCTGTTCAATTGGATGACTTTTGTGAGAAGCAAAACAAATACGAGGAAACCCAAAGCAAAGTCTTCGAACTGGAACTGCAAGACCAACACCTAAACACCAGGTACACGGATCTAGTTGGAGAGCACAATAAACTGCAGGAAGCCTACGAAGTGTTTCAAAACTCGAAAAGCGCAGAGATAATTGAACTAAAAACAAAACTAGATGACCTGCAGAGTGAGATCATTCAAAAATCCGCTGAGATTTCGTCCCTAAAAGAAGCCCACCAGGACTTAGTTCTGAAGGCTGAGGACTATTGCCAACGCAAAGAGCAATTGGAGCAGACCCTAGCGGAAACGAATCAAAAGGTTTCTTATGTGCAGCAAACGAGTTCCGACTTGCAAAGTAATTGTGATAGCCTTAGTGCGGAGATTCGAACTCTCACTGCAATGAACGAGGAACTTCAGAGGACGAATGAAGCGCTACAGCAAGATACTATGAGATTACGATCAGAATACGACACCAAGATCCATGACCTGGAAAAGGAAATTAGCGCCACCAACGCTAAGAATAGTGAAGAACTCAAAACGAAGGAGGTTGAGTTTGCGAAGGATGTGGAATTGAAGCAAGCGGAAATTGTTTTACTGCAGACTAAGGCGTTAGTTCAGGAGAAAGAAATCAATGTGAGTAATTTTGTTTGGTTAGGTTAGGTTTAGAGGCCGTCCACGTACAAGGTGGCGCACACAAGTCGAGGGGGACCTCAGCCGGCTTGGTATGCGAAACTAGACACATCTGGCGAGAGATCGTGCTGGCTGGAGAGGCGTGTTGAGTGAGGCCCAGGTACATCTCGGACTGTAGCGCGTTAAGTAGTCGTTTTTTGTTTTTTGCTCTATTGTACGATGGCCATTGAACCGGTGAGAGTTTCAAGCATCTTCGCTGGCACCCTTTTGTTGCACTCAAATAGCTTGTTGGTTCTTGCGCAATTGTATCTTCCCCATAGAATCCTTACAGTTCCGCGGGAGACTCACGAGTGTCGCCATCTATTTACTGACTCTAGAATCATGTCGTGCATTGTCAGAGAATGGTGACATTGGTTTGCCTAAGATGTGACCATTTCTGGTTGTTTTCATGCAAGTCCATTAGCTCCCTCATTGCCAGGAACTCAGCACAGAGTTATCGAGTGCAAATATTTCCTTGGGCTCGAGCTACACTTACATTCTTTTCCCAAATTGGCTGCGTGTAGAGTACTTTGGTAACAAACATATTTACAGGACACCACAGAAGAGCTCACACAAGTACACAAGGAGAAGCAGAATTTGGAAAAGAACCTGGAAAACCTGAGCCAATTGCACGCCGATTTAAGTGCTGTACATAAACGCACTTTAGACCACGTACTTTTACTGGAGGAGTCGTTGCATCAAAGCCAAGCAGATGGGAAAAATGCAGTCCGTACACTACTGGGAGCTTGTATAAAGTCCGCTGAGAGACTAGCAATACGAGGGAATACGGAAAAGGAGTTCTCAAATGTTTCCGGAACATCGGCCTACTACATGATGCTAGCTGAAGAATTGAAAAACACACTCAATGAACTCCGAGCTGTGTACATTAACTATGTGGCGGACAACAGTGTGGTGGAAGGTCTCTCAAAGCAAGTGGTTTTGACAGGCCATTTGCTGTCCATACTGCAAATACAGGGGATGACTATTTGCAACACGTCTGCTGACATTGAAGCTGGTGAAAGTGCGTAAAATTACATTCACTGACTTTATCTCTTTTTATCTTTATCTCATTCGTTTTTTTTTTTTGCAGAGATTGCTGATGAGATAAAAAATGTCGATAAGGACATAAATTCAATGTTTGAGGCGTTGAAGGAACTGTCTGACCCGGATGTCGTTCTCCCCCGGGTGGTCAAGTTGGAAGAGAAACTTGAGCGAATAACGAGCATGATACATGACCTGAGCAAGAAACCCGACGATACTAGTCAGCTGGGAGACCTGGTCGAGACAGAACTGGCGACCATGGATAAGGCCATCGAGGAGGCTGCTTCGAAAATTGTTGAACTACTATCGAATTCGCGGGCAATCGATTCTGGCATTAAATTGGAAGTGAATGAACGCATTTTGGATGCTTGCACGAGTCTGATGATGTGCATTCGAGTTCTAGTGCAAAAGGCCAAGGTTTTGCAAGCGGAAATCGTGTCGTTTGGAAAAGGTAACTCCCTCAAAACAGCTATACAGAGGAGGAGATTGCATTTCAATGTTTTCTTTTAGGAACCGCATCCGCGAAGGAATTCTACAAGAGAAACAATCAGTGGAGTGAGGGTCTCATTTCAGCGGCAAAGAGTGTAGGCACTGGTGCAAACCTACTAGTAGAGGCTGCCAATAAGGCAGTCTCAGGTGAGTCAAAACATCATTTGGATATAATCGTAGCGGCTCAAGAGATTGCCGCTTGCACCGCCCAGCTTGTGGTGGCCAGTCGAGTTAAAGCGCCCAGAGATAGCAAAAATCTCACCGAACTGGGTGCAGCTTCCCGGAACGTTTCGCAAGCTACTGGCGTAGTTGTGGCAACAGCCAAAGACTGCAGTCAACATTTAGAGGACCTAAACGATTTGGATCTAAGCAAACTAACAGTTCATCAGGCGAAAACCTTGGAAATGGAGATCCAGGTGAAGGTTTTAGAGCTCGAGCAGGGTCTGCAAAGCGAACGACTGAAACTAGCAGCATTCCGTAGGAAGAACTACAGAAATGAGTGTGATTAGACTTTAAGTGACAATCGTTTGACTAAAACTTGTTTAAAATGTAATTTCCCGCTTCAAATGTATTTCGTATGTAAGTATTATGATTTACCAAAAAGGATCGAAACCGATTATATATTTGTATTGAGACGACTTAATTGTACATGTATTATAAATTATACCACGAAACCAAGCTGTTGTATGTATGTATGTATTTAGTTTACAACTGGGACATCCTCCAGAGCAGGTGTTCTCCTAGTTACTTCGCTGCTCAATGTGCATCGATACTTTTTTATTTTTATTATACACACTCATGCATATCTTTGCTCGAATAAAGCTACGGTTTATTATTGTCTCCTCGAAACTGGAGGAGACGTGTTATAGCTTTGGTCCTTCATCTGTGCCGATTTCCTATACATCATTCTTGAGAAGAACGTTCAAAGTTGGGGTTCGAGGCCTTTGAAATCTCTTCGAAATTGCATAGGAATTTTGGGGAAAAAATCGAAGGTTCTCGGAATGCGTTCAAATGCACATCAATGAAAATTCAGGTCATAAGCACACCAGAAATGGCGCTTTTATGTCCGGGCGACGCCTGGTTTGGAAACTGTGGCTTGTCAAAGTTGGGGGTCGAGGCCTTTGAAATCTCTTCGAAATTGCATAGGTTAGCCTTTGATTTTTTTTTGGGGAAAAAATCGAAGGTTCTCGGAATGCGTTCAAATGCACATCAATGAAAATTCAGGTCATAAGCACACCAGAAATGGCGCTTTTATGTCCGGGCGACGCCTGGTTTGGAAACTGTGGCTTGTCAAAGTTGGGGGTCGAGGCCTTTGAAATCTCTTCGAAATTGCATAGGTTAGCCTTGGATTTTTTTTGGGGAAAAAATCGAAGGTTCTCGGAATGCGTTCAAATGCACATCAATGAAAATTCAGGTCAAGAGCACACCAGAAATGGCGGTTTTATGTCCGGGCGACGCCTGGTTTGGAAACTGTGGCTTGTCAAAGTTGGGGGTCGAGGCCTTTGAAATCTCTTCGAAATTGCCTTTGATTTTTTTTGGGGAAAAAATCGAAGGTTCTCGGAATGCGTTCAAATGCACATCAATGAAAATTCAGGTCATAAGCACACCAGAAATGGCGCTTTTATGTCCGGGCGACGCCTGGTTTGGAAACTGTGGCTTGTCAAAGTTGGGGGTCGAGGCCTTTGAAATCTCTTCGAAATTGCATAGGTTAGCCTTGGATTTTTTTTGGGGAAAAAATCGAAGGTCGTCGGAATCGTTTGAAACTCACGTCAATGAAAATTCAGGTCATAAGCACACCAGAAATGGCGCTTTTATGTCCGGGCGACGCCTGGTTTGGAAACTGTGGCTTGTCAAAGTTGGGGGTCGAGGCCTTTGAAATCTCTTCGAAATTGCATAGGTTAGCCTTGGATTTTTTTGGGGAAAAAATCGAAGGTCGTCGGAATCGTTTGAAACTCACGTCAATGAAAATTCAGGTCATAAGCACACCAGAAATGGCGCTTTTATGTCCGGGCGTCGCCTGGTTTGGAAACTGTGGCTTGTCAAAGTTGGGGGTCGAGGCCTTTGAAATCTCTTCGAAATTGCATAGGTTAGCCTTGGATTTTTTTTGGGGAAAAAATCGAAGGTCGTCGGAATCGTTTGAAACTCACGTCAATGAAAATTCAGGTCATAAGCACACCAGAAATGGCGCTTTTATGTCCGGGCGACGCCTGGTTTGGAAACTGTGGCTTGTCAAAGTTGGGGGTCGAGGCCTTTGAAATCTCTTCGAAATTGCATAGGTTAGCCTTGGATTTTTTTGGGGAAAAAATCGAAGGTCGTCGGAATCGTTTGAAACTCACGTCAATGAAAATTCAGGTCATAAGCACACCAGAAATGGCGCTTTTATGTCCGGGCGACGCCTGGTTTGGAAACTGTGGCTTGTCAAAGTTGGGGGTCGAGGCCTTTGAAATCTCTTCGAAATTGCATAGGTTAGCCTTGGATTTTTTTTGGGGAAAAAATCGAAGGTTCTCGGAATGCGTTCAAATGCACATCAATGAAAATTCAGGTCATAAGCACACCAGAAATGGCGCTTTTATGTCCGGGCGACGCCTGGTTTGGAAACTGTGGCTTGTCAAAGTTGGGGGTCGAGGCCTTTGAAATCTCTTCGAAATTGCATAGGTTAGCCTTGGATTTTTTTTGGGGAAAAAATCGAAGGTCTTCGGAATCGTTTGAAACTCACGTCAATGAAAATTCAGGTCTAAGCACACCAGAAATGGCGCTTTTATGTCCGGGCGACGCCTGGTTTGGAAACTGTGGCTTGTCAAAGTTGGGGGTCGAGGCCTTTGAAATCTCTTCGAAATTGCATAGGTTAGCCTTGGATTTTTTTTGGGGAAAAAATCGAAGGTCGTCGGAATCGTTTGAAACTCACGTCAATGAAAATTCAGGTCATAAGCACACCAGAAATGGCGCTTTTATGTCCGGGCGACGCCTGGTTTGGAATCTGTGGCTTGTCAAAGTTGGGGGTCGAGGCCTTTGAAATCTCTTCGAAATTGCATAGGTTAGCCTTGGATTTTTTTTGGGGAAAAAATCGAAGGTCGTCGGAATCGTTTGAAACTCACGTCAATGAAAATTCAGGTCATAAGCACACCAGAAATGGCGCTTTTATGTCCGGGCGACGCCTGGTTTGGAAACTGTGGCTTGTCAAAGTTGGGGGTCGAGGCCTTTGAAATCTCTTCGAAATTGCATAGGTTAGCCTTGGATTTTTTTTGGGGAAAAAATCGAAAGTTCTCGGAATGCGTTCAAATGCACATCAATGAAAATTCAGGTCATAAGCACACCAGAAATGGCGCTTTTATGTCCGGGCGACGCCTGGTTTGGAAACTGTGGCTTGTCAAAGTTGGGGGTCGAGGCCTTTGAAATCTCTTCGAAATTGCATAGGTTAGCCTTGGATTTTTTTGGGGAAAAAATCGAAGGTCGTCGGAATCGTTTGAAACTCACGTCAATGAAAATTCAGGTCTAAGCACACCAGAAATGGCGCTTTTATGTCCGGGCGACGCCTGGTTTGGAAACTGTGGCTTGTCAAAGTTGGGGGTCGAGGCCTTTGAAATCTCTTCGAAATTGCATAGGTTAGCCTTGGATTTTTTTTGGGGAAAAAATCGAAGGTTCTCGGAATGCGTTCAAATGCACATCAATGAAAATTCAGGTCATAAGCACACCAGAAATGGCGCTTTTATGTCCGGGCGACGCCTGGTTTGGAAACTGTGGCTTGTCAAAGTTGGGGGTCGAGGCCTTTGAAATCTCTTCGAAATTGCATAGGTTAGCCTTTGATTTTTTTTGGGGAAAAAATCGAAGGTTCTCGGAATGCGTTCAAATGCACATCAATGAAAATTCAGGTCATAAGCACACCAGAAATGGCGCTTTTATGTCCGGGCGACGCCTGGTTTGGAAACTGTGGCTTGTCAAAGTTGGGGGTCGAGGCCTTTGAAATCTCTTCGAAATTGCATAGGTTAGCCTTGGATTTTTTTGGGGAAAAAATCGAAGGTCGTCGGAATCGTTTGAAACTCACGTCAATGAAAATTCAGGTCATAAGCACACCAGAAATGGCGCTTTTATGTCCGGGCGACGCCTGGTTTGGAAACTGTGGCTTGTCAAAGTTGGGGGTCGAGGCCTTTGAAATCTCTTCGAAATTGCATAGGTTAGCCTTGGATTTTTTTGGGGAAAAAATCGAAGTTCGTCGGAATCGTTTGAAACTCACGTCAATGAAAATTCAGGTTAAGAGCACACCAGAAATGGCGGTTTTATGTCCGGGCGACGCCTGGTTTGGAAACTGTGGCTTGTCAAAGTTGGGGGTCGAGGCCTTTGAAATCTCTTCGAAATTGCATAGGTTAGCCTTGGATTTTTTTTGGGGAAAAAATCGAAGGTTCTCGGAATGCGTTCAAATGCACATCAATGAAAATTCAGGTCATAAGCACACCAGAAATGGCGCTTTTATGTCCGGGCGACGCCTGGTTTGGAAACTGTGGCTTGTCAAAGTTGGGGGTCGAGGCCTTTGAAATCTCTTCGAAATTGCATAGGTTAGCCTTGGATTTTTTTTGGGGAAAAAATCGAAAGTTCTCGGAATGCGTTCAAATGCACATCAATGAAAATTCAGGTCATAAGCACACCAGAAATGGCTCTTTTATGTCCGGGCGACGCCTGGTTTGGAAACTGTGGCTTGTCAAAGTTGGGGGTCGAGGCCTTTGAAATCTCTTCGAAATTGCATAGGTTAGCCTTGGATTTTTTTTGGGGAAAAAATCGAAGGTCGTCGGAATCGTTTGAAACTCACGTCAATGAAAATTCAGGTCATAAGCACACCAGAAATGGCGCTTTTATGTCCGGGCGACGCCTGGTTTGGAAACTGTGGCTTGTCAAAGTTGGGGGTCGAGGCCTTTGAAATCTCTTCGAAATTGCATAGGTTAGCCTTGGATTTTTTTTGGGGAAAAAATCGAAAGTTCTCGGAATGCGTTCAAATGCACATCAATGAAAATTCAGGTCATAAGCACACCAGAAATGGCGCTTTTATGTCCGGGCGACGCCTGGTTTGGAAACTGTGGCTTGTCAAAGTTGGGGGTCGAGGCCTTTGAAATCTCTTCGAAATTGCATAGGTTAGCCTTGGATTTTTTTTGGGGAAAAAATCGAAGGTCGTCGGAATCGTTTGAAACTCACGTCAATGAAAATTCAGGTCATAAGCACACCAGAAATGGCGCTTTTATGTCCGGGCGACGCCTGGTTTGGAAACTGTGGCTTGTCAAAGTTGGGGGTCGAGGCCTTTGAAATCTCTTCGAAATTGCATAGGTTAGCCTTGGATTTTTTTTGGGGAAAAAATCGAAGGTTCTCGGAATGCGTTCAAATGCACATCAATGAAAATTCAGGTCATAAGCACACCAGAAATGGCGCTTTTATGTCCGGGCGACGCCTGGTTTGGAAACTGTGGCTTGTCAAAGTTGGGGGTCGAGGCCTTTGAAATCTCTTCGAAATTGCATAGGTTAGCCTTGGATTTTTTTGGGGAAAAAATCGAAGGTCGTCGGAATCGTTTGAAACTCACGTCAATGAAAATTCAGGTCTAAGCACACCAGAAATGGCGCTTTTATGTCCGGGCGACGCCTGGTTTGGAAACTGTGGCTTGTCAAGGTTGGGGGTCGAGGCCTTTGAAATCTCTTCGAAATTGCATAGGTTAGCCTTGGATTTTTTTTGGGGAAAAAATCGAAGGTCGTCGGAATCGTTTGAAACTCACGTCAATGAAAATTCAGGTCATAAGCACACCAGAAATGGCGCTTTTATGTCCGGGCGACGCCTGGTTTGGAAACTGTGGCTTGTCAAAGGTGGGGGTCGAGGCCTTTGAAATCTCTTCGAAATTGCATAGGTTAGCCTTGGATTTTTTTTGGGGAAAAAATCGAAGGTTCTCGGAATGCGTTCAAATGCACATCAATGAAAATTCAGGTCATAAGCACACCAGAAATGGCGCTTTTATGTCCGGGCGACGCCTGGTTTGGAAACTGTGGCTTGTCAAAGTTGGGGGTCGAGGCCTTTGAAATCTCTTCGAAATTGCATAGGTTAGCCTTGGATTTTTTTGGGGAAAAAATCGAAGGTCGTCGGAATCGTTTGAAACTCACGTCAATGAAAATTCAGGTCTAAGCACACCAGAAATGGCGCTTTTATGTCCGGGCGACGCCTGGTTTGGAAACTGTGGCTTGTTAAAGTTGGGGGTCGAGGCCTTTGAAATCTCTTCGAAATTGCATAGGTTAGCCTTGGATTTTTTTTGGGGAAAAAATCGAAGGTCGTCGGAATCGTTTGAAACTCACGTCAATGAAAATTCAGGTCATAAGCACACCAGAAATGGCGCTTTTATGTCCGGGCGACGCCTGGTTTGGAAACTGTGGCTTGTCAAAGTTGGGGGTCGAGGCCTTTGAAATCTCTTCGAAATTGCATAGGTTAGCCTTGGATTTTTTTTGGGGAAAAAATCGAAGGTCGTCGGAATCGTTTGAAACTCACGTCAATGAAAATTCAGGTCATAAGCACACCAGAAATGGCGCTTTTATGTCCGGGCGACGCCTGGTTTGGAAACTGTGGCTTGTCAAAGTTGGGGGTCGAGGCCTTTGAAATCTCTTCGAAATTGCATAGGTTAGCCTTGGATTTTTTTGGGGAAAAAATCGAAGGTCGTCGGAATCGTTTGAAACTCACGTCAATGAAAATTCAGGTCATAAGCACACCAGAAATGGCGCTTTTATGTCCGGGCGACGCCTGGTTTGGAAACTGTGGCTTGTCAAAGTTGGGGGTCGAGGCCTTTGAAATCTCTTCGAAATTGCATAGGTTAGCCTTGGATTTTTTTTGGGGAAAAAATCGAAGGTTCTCGGAATGCGTTCAAATGCACATCAATGAAAATTCAGGTCATAAGCACACCAGAAATGGCGCTTTTATGTCCGGGCGACGCCTGGTTTGGAAACTGTGGCTTGTCAAAGTTGGGGGTCGAGGCCTTTGAAATCTCTTCGAAATTGCATAGGTTAGCCTTGGATTTTTTTTGGGGAAAAAATCGAAGGTCTTCGGAATCGTTTGAAACTCACGTCAATGAAAATTCAGGTCATAAGCACACCAAAAATGGCGCTTTTATGTCCGGGCGACGCCTGGTTTGGAAACTGTGGCTTGTCAAAGTTGGGGGTCGAGGCCTTTGAAATCTCTTCGAAATTGCATAGGTTAGCCTTGGATTTTTTTTGGGGAAAAAATCGAAGGTCGTCGGAATCGTTTGAAACTCACGTCAATGAAAATTCAGGTCATAAGCACACCAGAAATGGCGCTTTTATGTCCGGGCGACGCCTGGTTTGGAAACTGTGGCTTGTCAAAGTTGGGGGTCGAGGCCTTTGAAATCTCTTCGAAATTGCATAGGTTAGCCTTGGATTTTTTTTGGGGAAAAAATCGAAGGTTCTCGGAATGCGTTCAAATGCACATCAATGAAAATTCAGGTCATAAGCACACCAGAAATGGCGCTTTTATGTCCGGGCGACGCCTGGTTTGGAAACTGTGGCTTGTCAAAGTTGGGGGTCGAGGCCTTTGAAATCTCTTCGAAATTGCATAGGTTAGCCTTTGATTTTTTTTGGGGAAAAAATCGAAGGTTCTCGGAATGCGTTCAAATGCACATCAATGAAAATTCAGGTCATAAGCACACCAGAAATGGCGCTTTTATGTCCGGGCGACGCCTGGTTTGGAAACTGTGGCTTGTCAAAGTTGGGGGTCGAGGCCTTTGAAATCTCTTCGAAATTGCATAGGTTAGCCTTGGATTTTTTTTGGGGAAAAAATCGAAGGTCGTCGGAATCGCTTGAAACTCACGTCAATGAAAATTCAGGTCATAAGCACACCAGAAATGGCGCTTTTATGTCCGGGCGACGCCTGGTTTGGAAACTGTGGCTTGTCAAAGTTGGGGGTCGAGGCCTTTGAAATCTCTTCGAAATTGCATAGGTTAGCCTTGGATTTTTTTTGGGGAAAAAATCGAAGGTCGTCGGAATCGTTTGAAACTCACGTCAATGAAAATTCAGGTCTAAGCACACCAGAAATGGCGCTTTTATGTCCGGGCGACGCCTGGTTTGGAAACTGTGGCTTGTCAAAGTTGGGGGTCGAGGCCTTTGAAATCTCTTCGAAATTGCATAGGTTAGCCTTGGATTTTTTTTGGGGAAAAAATCGAAGGTCGTCGGAATCGTTTGAAACTCACGTCAATGAAAATTCAGGTCATAAGCACACCAGAAATGGCGCTTTTATGTCCGGGCGACGCCTGGTTTGGAAACTGTGGCTTGTCAAAGTTGGGGGTCGAGGCCTTTGAAATCTCTTCGAAATTGCATAGGTTAGCCTTTGATTTTTTTTGGGGAAAAAATCGAAGGTTCTCGGAGTGCGTTCAAATGCACATCAATGAAAATTCAGGTCATAAGCACACCAGAAATGGCGCTTTTATGTCCGGGCGACGCCTGGTTTGGAAACTGTGGCTTGTCAAAGTTGGGGGTCGAGGCCTTTGAAATCTCTTCGAAATTGCATAGGTTAGCCTTTGATTTTTTTTGGGGAAAAAATCGAAGGTTCTCGGAATGCGTTCAAATGCACATCAATGAAAATTCAGGTCATAAGCACACCAGAAATGGCGCTTTTATGTCCGGGCGACGCCTGGTTTGGAAACTGTGGCTTGTCAAAGTTGGGGGTCGAGGCCTTTGAAATCTCTTCGAAATTGCATAGGTTAGCCTTGGATTTTTTTTGAGGAAAAAATCGAAGGTCGTCGGAATCGTTTGAAACTCACGTCAATGAAAATTCAGGTCATAAGCACACCAGAAATGGCGCTTTTATGTCCGGGCGACGCCTGGTTTGGAAACTGTGGCTTGTCAAAGTTGGGGGTCGAGGCCTTTGAAATCTCTTCGAAATTGCATAGCCTTGGATTTTTTTGGGGAAAAAATCGAAGGTCGTCGGAATCGTTTGAAACTCACGTCAATGAAAATTCAGGTCATAAGCACACCAGAAATGGCGCTTTTATGTCCGGGCGACGCCTGGTTTGGAAACTGTGGCTTGTCAAAGTTGGGGGTCGAGGCCTTTGAAGTCTCTTCGAAATTGCATAGGTTAGCCTTTGATTTTTTTTTGGGGAAAAAATCGAAGGTTCTCGGAATGCGTTCAAATGCACATCAATGAAAATTCAGGTCATAAGCACACCAGAAATGGCGCTTTTATGTCCGGGCGACGCCTGGTTTGGAAACTGTGGCTTGTCAAAGTTGGGGGTCGAGGCCTTTGAAATCTCTTCGAAATTGCATAGGTTAGCCTTGGATTTTTTTTGGGGAAAAAATCGAAGGTCGTCGGAATCGTTTGAAACTCACGTCAATGAAAATTCAGGTCATAAGCACACCAGAAATGGCGCTTTTATGTCCGGGCGACGCCTGGTTTGGAAACTGTGGCTTGTCAAAGTTGGGGGTCGAGGCCTTTGAAATCTCTTCGAAATTGCATAGGTTAGCCTTGGATTTTTTTTGGGGAAAAAATCGAAGGTTCTCGGAATGCGTTCAAATGCACATCAATGAAAATTCAGGTCATAAGCACACCAGAAATGGCGCTTTTATGTCCGGGCGACGCCTGGTTTGGAAACTGTGGCTTGTCAAAGTTGGGGGTCGAGGCCTTTGAAATCTCTTCGAAATTGCATAGGTTAGCCTTGGATTTTTTTTGGGGAAAATGCGGAATGCCTTCAAATGCACATCAATGAAAATTCAGGTCATAAGCACACCAGAAATGGCGCTTTTATGTCCGGGCGACGCCTGGTTTGGAAACTGTGGCTTGTCAAAGTTGGGGGTCGAGGCCTTTGAAATCTCTTCGAAATTGCATAGGTTAGCCTTGGATTTTTTTTGGGGAAAAAATCGAAGGTTCTCGGAATGCGTTCAAATGCACATCAATGAAAATTCAGGTCATAAGCACACCAGAAATGGCGCTTTTATGTCCGGGCGACGCCTGGTTTGGAAACTGTGGCTTGTCAAAGTTGGGGGTCGAGGCCTTTGAAATCTCTTCGAAATTGCATAGGTTAGCCTTGGATTTTTTTTGGGGAAAAAATCGAAGGTTCTCGGAATGCGTTCAAATGCACATCAATGAAAATTCAGGTCATAAGCACACCAGAAATGGCGCTTTTATGTCCGGGCGACGCCTGGTTTGGAAACTGTGGCTTGTCAAAGTTGGGGGTCGAGGCCGTTGAAATCTCTTCGAAATTGCATAGGTTAGCCTTGGATTTTTTTTGGGGAAAAAATGGAAGGTCGTCGGAATCGTTTGAAACTCACGTCAATGAAAATTCAGGTCATAAGCACACCAGAAATGGCGCTTTTATGTCCGGGCGACGCCTGGTTTGGAAACTGTGGCTTGTCAAAGTTGGGGGTCGAGGCCTTTGAAATCTCTTCGAAATTGCATAGGTTAGCCTTGGATTTTTTTTGGGGAAAAAATCGAAGGTTCTCGGAATGCGTTCAAATGCACATCAATGAAAATTCAGGTCATAAGCACACCAGAAATGGCGCTTTTATGTCCGGGCGACGCCTGGTTTGGAAACTGTGGCTTGTCAAAGTTGGGGGTCGAGGCCTTTGAAATCTCTTCGAAATTGCATAGGTTAGCCTTGGATTTTTTTTGGGGAAAAAATCGAAGGTTCTCGGAATGCGTTCAAATGCACATCAATGAAAATTCAGGTCATAAGCACACCAGAAATGGCGCTTTTATGTCCGGGCGACGCCTGGTTTGGAAACTGTGGCTTGTCAAAGTTGGGGGTCGAGGCCGTTGAAATCTCTTCGAAATTGCATAGGTTAGCCTTGGATTTTTTTTGGGGAAAAAATCGAAGGTCGTCGGAATCGTTTGAAACTCACGTCAATGAAAATTCAGGTCATAAGCACACCAGAAATGGCGCTTTTATGTCCGGGCGACGCCTGGTTTGGAAACTGTGGCTTGTCAAAGTTGGGGGTCGAGGCCTTTGAAATCTCTTCGAAATTGCATAGGTTAGCCTTGGATTTTTTTTGGGGAAAAAATCGAAGGTTCTCGGAATGCGTTCAAATGCACATCAATGAAAATTCAGGTCATAAGCACACCAGAAATGGCGCTTTTATGTCCGGGCGACGCCTGGTTTGGAAACTGTGGCTTGTCAAAGTTGGGGGTCGAGGCCGTTGAAATCTCTTCGAAATTGCATAGGTTAGCCTTGGATTTTTTTTGGGGAAAAAATCGAAGGTCGTCGGAATCGTTTGAAACTCACGTCAATGAAAATTCAGGTCATAAGCACACCAGAAATGGCGCTTTTATGTCCGGGCGACGCCTGGTTTGGAAACTGTGGCTTGTCAAAGTTGGGGGTCGAGGCCTTTGAAATCTCTTCGAAATTGCATAGGTTAGCCTTGGATTTTTTTTGGGGAAAAAATCGAAGGTCGTCGGAATCGTTTGAAACTCACGTCAATGAAAATTCAGGTCATAAGCACACCAGAAATGGCGCTTTTATGTCCGGGCGACGCCTGGTTTGGAAACTGTGGCTTGTCAAAGTTGGGGGTCGAGGCCTTTGAAATCTCTTCGAAATTGCATAGGTTAGCCTTTGATTTTTTTTGGGGAAAAAATCGAAAGTTCTCGGAATGCGTTCAAATGCACATCAATGAAAATTCAGGTCATAAGCACACCAGAAATGGCGCTTTTATGTCCGGGCGACGCCTGGTTTGGAAACTGTGGCTTGTCAAAGTTGGGGGTCGAGGCCGTTGAAATCTCTTCGAAATTGCATAGGTTAGCCTTGGATTTTTTTTGGGGAAAAAATCGAAGGTCGTCGGAATCGTTTGAAACTCACGTCAATGAAAATTCAGGTCATAAGCACACCAGAAATGGCGCTTTTATGTCCGGGCGACGCCTGGTTTGGAAACTGTGTCTTGTCAAAGTTGGGGGTCGAGGCCGTTGAAATCTCTTCGAAATTGCATAGGTTAGCCTTGGATTTTTTTTGGGGAAAAAATCGAAGGTTCTCGGAATGCGTTCAAATGCACATCAATGAAAATTCAGGTCATAAGCACACCAGAAATGGCGCTTTTATGTCCGGGCGACGCCTGGTTTGGAAACTGTGGCTTGTCAAAGTTGGGGGTCGAGGCCTTTGAAATCTCTTCGAAATTGCATAGGTTAGCCTTGGATTTTTTTTGGGGAAAAAATCGAAGGTTCTCGGAATGCGTTCAAATGCACATCAATGAAAATTCAGGTCATAAGCACACCAGAAATGGCGCTTTTATGTCCGGGCGACGCCTGGTTTGGAAACTGTGGCTTGTCAAAGTTGGGGGTCGAGGCCGTTGAAATCTCTTCGAAATTGCATAGGTTAGCCTTGGATTTTTTTTGGGGAAAAAATCGAAGGTCGTCGGAATCGTTTGAAACTCACGTCAATGAAAATTCAGGTCATAAGCACACCAGAAATGGCGCTTTTATGTCCGGGCGACGCCTGGTTTGGAAACTGTGGCTTGTCAAAGTTGGGGGTCGAGGCCTTTGAAATCTCTTCGAAATTGCATAGGTTAGCCTTGGATTTTTTTTGGGGAAAAAATCGAAGGTCGTCGGAATCGTTTGAAACTCACGTCAATGAAAATTCAGGTCATAAGCACACCAGAAATGGCGCTTTTATGTCCGGGCGACGCCTGGTTTGGAAACTGTGGCTTGTCAAAGTTGGGGGTCGAGGCCTTTGAAATCTCTTCGAAATTGCATAGGTTAGCCTTGGATTTTTTTTGGGGAAAAAATCGAAGGTCGTCGGAATCGTTTGAAACTCACGTCAATGAAAATTCAGGTCATAAGCACACCAGAAATGGCGCTTTTATGTCCGGGCGACGCCTGGTTTGGAAACTGTGGCTTGTAAAAGTTGGGGGTCGAGGCCTTTGAAATCTCTTCGAAATTGCATAGGTTAGCCTTGGATTTTTTTTGGGGAAAAAATCGAAGGTCGTCGGAATCGTTTGAAACTCACGTCAATGAAAATTCAGGTCATAAGCACACCAGAAATGGCGCTTTTATGTCCGGGCGACGCCTGGTTTGGAAACTGTGGCTTGTCAAAGTTGGGGGTCGAGGCCTTTGAAATCTCTTCGAAATTGCATAGGTTAGCCTTGGATTTTTTTTGGAGAAAAAATCGAAGGTCGTCGGAATCGTTTGAAACTCACGTCAATGAAAATTCAGGTCATAAGCACACCAGAAATGGCGCTTTTATGTCCGGGCGACGCCTGGTTTGGAAACTGTGGCTTGTCAAAGTTGGGGGTCGAGGCCTTTGAAATCTCTTCGAAATTGCATAGGTTAGCCTTTGATTTTTTTTGGGGAAAAAATCGAAAGTTCTCGGAATGCGTTCAAATGCACATCAATGAAAATTCAGGTCATAAGCACACCAGAAATGGCGCTTTTATGTCCGGGCGACGCCTGGTTTGGAAACTGTGGCTTGTCAAAGTTGGGGGTCGAGGCCTTTGAAATCTCTTCGAAATTGCATAGGTTAGCCTTTGATTTTTTTTGGGGAAAAAATCGAAAGTTCTCGGAATGCGTTCAAATGCACATCAATGAAAATTCAGGTCATAAGCACACCAGAAATGGCGCTTTTATGTCCGGGCGACGCCTGGTTTGGAAACTGTGGCTTGTCAAAGTTGGGGGTCGAGGCCTTTGAAATCTCTTCGAAATTGCATAGGTTAGCCTTGGATTTTTTTTGGGGAAAAAATCGAAGGTCGTCGGAATCGTTTGAAACTCACGTCAATGAAAATTCAGGTCATAAGCACACCAGAAATGGCGCTTTTATGTCCGGGCGACGCCTGGTTTGGAAACTGTGGCTTGTCAAAGTTGGGGGTCGAGGCCTTTGAAATCTCTTCGAAATTGCATAGGTTAGCCTTTGATTTTTTTTGGGGAAAAAATCGAAAGTTCTCGGAATGCGTTCAAATGCACATCAATGAAAATTCAGGTCATAAGCACACCAGAAATGGCGCTTTTATGTCCGGGCGACGCCTGGTTTGGAAACTGTGGCTTGTCAAAGTTGGGGGTCGAGGCCTTTGAAATCTCTTCGAAATTGCATAGGTTAGCCTTGGATTTTTTTTGGGGAAAAAATCGAAGGTTCTCGGAATGCGTTCAAATGCACATCAATGAAAATTCAGGTCATAAGCACACCAGAAATGGCGCTTTTATGTCCGGGCGACGCCTGGTTTGGAAACTGTGGCTTGTCAAAGTTGGGGGTCGAGGCCTTTGAAATCTCTTCGAAATTGCATAGGTTAGCCTTGGATTTTTTTTGGGGAAAAAATCGAAGGTCGTCGGAATCGTTTGAAACTCACGTCAATGAAAATTCAGGTCATAAGCACACCAGAAATGGCGCTTTTATGTCCGGGCGACGCCTGGTTTGGAAACTGTGGCTTGTCAAAGTTGGGGGTCGAGGCCTTTGAAATCTCTTCGAAATTGCATAGGTTAGCCTTGGATTTTTTTTGGGGAAAAACTCGAAGGTCGTCGGAATCGTTTGAAACTCACGTCAATGAAAATTCAGGTCATAAGCACACCAGAAATGGCGCTTTTATGTCCGGGCGACGCCTGGTTTGGAAACTGTGGCTTGTCAAAGTTGGGGGTCGAGGCCCTTGAAATCTCTTCGAAATTGCATAGGTTAGCCTTTGATTTTTTTTGGGGAAAAAATCGAAGGTCGTCGGAATCGTTTGAAACTCACGTCAATGAAAATTCAGGTCATAAGCACACCAGAAATGGCGCTTTTATGTCCGGGCGACGCCTGGTTTGGAAACTGTGGCTTGTCAAAGTTGGGGGTCGAGGCCTTTGAAATCTCTTCGAAATTGCATAGGTTAGCCTTGGATTTTTTTTGGGGAAAAAATCGAAGGTCATCGGAATCGTTTGAAACTCACGTCAATGAAAATTCAGGTCATAAGCACACCAGAAATGGCGCTTTTATGTCCGGGCGACGCCTGGATTGGAAACTGTGGCTTGTCAAAGTTGGGGGTCGAGGCCTTTGAAATCTCTTCGAAATTGCATAGGTTAGCCTTGGATTTTTTTTGGGGAAAAAATCGAAGGTCGTCGGAATCGTTTGAAACTCACGTCAATGAAAATTCAGGTCATAAGCACACCAGAAATGGCGCTTTTATGTCCGGGCGACGCCTGGTTTGGAAACAGTGGCTTGTCAAAGTTGGGGGTCGAGGCCGTTGAAATCTCTTCGAAATTGCATAGGTTAGCCTTGGATTTTTTTTGGGGAAAAAATCGAAGGTCGTCGGAATCGTTTGAAACTCACGTCAATGAAAATTCAGGTCATAAGCACACCAGAAATGGCGCTTTTATGTCCGGGCGACGCCTGGTTTGGAAACTGTGGCTTGTCAAAGTTGGGGGTCGAGGCCTTTGAAATCTCTTCGAAATTGCATAGGTTAGCCTTTGATTTTTTTTGGGGAAAAAATCGAAAGTTCTCGGAATGCGTTCAAATGCACATCAATGAAAATTCAGGTCATAAGCACACCAGAAATGGCGCTTTTATGTCCGGGCGACGCCTGGTTTGGAAACTGTGGCTTGTCAAAGTTGGGGGTCGAGGCCTTTGAAATCTCTTCGAAATTGCATAGGTTAGCCTTGGATTTTTTTGGGGAAAAAATCGAAGGTCGTCGGAATCGTTTGAAACTCACGTCAATGAAAATTCAGGTCATAAGCACACCAGAAATGGCGCTTTTATGTCCGGGCGACGCCTGGTTTGGAAACTGTGGCTTGTCAAAGTTGGGGGTCGATGCCTTTGAAATCTCTTCGAAATTGCATAGGTTAGCCTTGGATTTTTTTGGGGAAAAAATCGAAGGTCGTCGGAATCGTTTGAAACTCACGTCAATGAAAATTCAGGTCATAAGCACACCAGAAATGGCGCTTTTATGTCCGGGCGACGCCTGGTTTGGAAACTGTGGCTTGTCAAAGTTGGGGGTCGAGGCCTTTGAAATCTCTTCGAAATTGCATAGGTTAGCCTTGGATTTTTTTTGGGGAAAAACTCGAAGGTCGTCGGAATCGTTTGAAACTCACGTCAATGAAAATTCAGGTCATAAGCACACCAGAAATGGCGCTTTTATGTCCGGGCGACGCCTGGTTTGGAAACTGTGGCTTGTCAAAGTTGGGGGTCGAGGCCTTTGAAATCTCTTCGAAATTGCATAGGTTAGCCTTGGATTTTTTTTGGGGAAAAAATCGAAGGTCGTCGGAATCGTTTGAAACTCACGTCAATGAAAATTCAGGTCATAAGCACACCAGAAATGGCGCTTTTATGTCCGGGCGACGCCTGGTTTGGAAACTGTGGCTTGTAAAAGTTGGGGGTCGAGGCCTTTGAAATCTCTTCGAAATTGCATAGGTTAGCCTTGGATTTTTTTTGGGGAAAAAATCGAAGGTCGTCGGAATCGTTTGAAACTCACGTCAATGAAAATTCAGGTCATAAGCACACCAGAAATGGCGCTTTTATGTCCGGGCGACGCCTGGTTTGGAAACTGTGGCTTGTCAAAGTTGGGGGTCGAGGCCTTTGAAATCTCTTCGAAATTGCATAGGTTAGCCTTGGATTTTTTTTGGGGAAAATGCGGAATGCCTTCAAATGCACATCAATGAAAATTCAGGTCATAAGCACACCAGAAATGGCGCTTTTATGTCCGGGCGACGCCTGGTTTGGAAACTGTGGCTTGTCAAAGTTGGGGGTCGAGGCCTTTGAAATCTCTTCGAAATTGCATAGGTTAGCCTTGGATTTTTTTTGGGGAAAAAATCAAACGTCGGAATCGTTTGAAACTCACGTCAATGAAATTTCAGGTCATAAGCACACCAGAAATGGCGCTTTTATGTCCGGGCGACGCCTGGTTTGGAAACTGTGGCTTGTCAAAGTTGGGGGTCGAGGCCTTTGAAATCTCTTCGAAATTGCATAGGTTAGCCTTGGATTTTTTTTGGGGAAAAAATCGAAAGTTCTTGGAATGCGTTCAAATGCACATCAATGAAAATTCAGGTCATAAGCACACCAGAAATGGCGCTTTTATGTCCGGGCGACGCCTGGTTTGGAAACTGTGGCTTGTCAAAGTTGGGGGTCGAGGCCTTTGAAATCTCTTCGAAATTGCATAGGTTAGCCTTTGATTTTTTTTGGGGAAAAAATCGAAGGTCGTCGGAATCGTTTGAAACTCACGTCAATGAAAATTCAGGTCATAAGCACACCAGAAATGGCGCTTTTATGTCCGGGCGACGCCTGGTTTGGAAACTGTGGCTTGTCAAAGTTGGGGGTCGAGGCCTTTGAAATCTCTTCGAAATTGCATAGGTTAGCCTTTGATTTTTTTTGGGGAAAAAATCGAAAGTTCTCGGAATGCGTTCAAATGCACATCAATGAAAATTCAGGTCATAAGCACACCAGAAATGGCGCTTTTATGTCCGGGCGACGCCTGGTTTGGAAACTGTGGCTTGTCAAAGTTGGGGGTCGAGGCCTTTGAAATCTCTTCGAAATTGCATAGGTTAGCCTTTGATTTTTTTTGGGGAAAAAATCGAAAGTTCTCGGAATGCGTTCAAATGCACATCAATGAAAATTCAGGTCATAAGCACACCAGAAATGGCGCTTTTATGTCCGGGCGACGCCTGGTTTGGAAACTGTGGCTTGTCAAAGTTGGGGGTCGAGGCCTTTGAAATCTCTTCGAAATTGCATAGGTTAGCCTTGGATTTTTTTTGGGGAAAATGCGGAATGCCTTCAAATGCACATCAATGAAAATTCAGGTCATAAGCACACCAGAAATGGCGCTTTTATGTCCGGGCGACGCCTGGTTTGGAAACTGTGGCTTGTCAAAGTTGGGGGTCGAGGCCTTTGAAATCTCTTCGAAATTGCATAGGTTAGCCTTGGATTTTTTTTGGGGAAAAAATCGAAGGTTCTCGGAATGCGTTCAAATGCACATCAATGAAAATTCAGGTCATAAGCACACCAGAAATGGCGCTTTTATGTCCGGGCGACGCCTGGTTTGGAAACTGTGGCTTGTCAAAGTTGGGGGTCGAGGCCTTTGAAATCTCTTCGAAATTGCATAGGTTAGCCTTGGATTTTTTTTGGGGAAAAACTCGAAGGTCGTCGGAATCGTTTGAAACTCACGTCAATGAAAATTCAGGTCATAAGCACACCAGAAATGGCGCTTTTATGTCCGGGCGACGCCTGGTTTGGAAACTGTGGCTTGTCAAAGTTGGGGGTCGAGGCCTTTGAAATCTCTTCGAAATTGCATAGGTTAGCCTTTGATTTTTTTTTGGGGAAAAAATCGAAGGTTCTCGGAATGCGTTCAAATGCACATCAATGAAAATTCAGGTCATAAGCACACCAGAAATGGCGCTTTTATGTCCGGGCGACGCCTGGTTTGGAAACTGTGGCTTGTCAAAGTTGGGGGTCGAGGCCTTTGAAATCTCTTCGAAATTGCATAGGTTAGCCTTGGATTTTTTTTGGAGAAAAAATCGAAGGTCGTCGGAATCGTTTGAAACTCACGTCAATAAAAATTCAGGTCATAAGCACACCAGAAATGGCGCTTTTATGTCCGGGCGACGCCTGGTTTGGAAACTGTGGCTTGTCAAAGTTGGGGGTCGAGGCCTTTGAAATCTCTTCGAAATTGCATAGGTTAGCCTTGGATTTTTTTTGGGGAAAAAATCGAAGGTCGTCGGAATCGTTTGAAACTCACGTCAATGAAAATTCAGGTCATAAGCACACCAGAAATGGCGCTTTTATGTCCGGGCGACGCCTGGTTTGGAATCTGTGGCTTGTCAAAGTTGGGGGTCGAGGCCTTTGAAATCTCTTCGAAATTGCATAGGTTAGCCTTTGATTTTTTTTGGGGAAAAAATCGAAAGTTCTCGGAATGCGTTCAAATGCACATCAATGAAAATTCAGGTCATAAGCACACCAGAAATGGCGCTTTTATGTCCGGGCGACGCCTGGTTTGGAAACTGTGGCTTGTCAAAGTTGGGGGTCGAGGCCTTTGAAATCTCTTCGAAATTGCATAGGTTAGCCTTGGATTTTTTTTGGGGAAAAAATCGAAGGTCGTCGGAATCGTTTGAAACTCACGTCAATGAAAATTCAGGTCATAAGCACACCAGAAATGGCGCTTTTATGTCCGGGCGACGCCTGGTTTGGAAACTGTGGCTTGTCAAAGTTGGGGGTCGAGGCCTTTGAAATCTCTTCGAAATTGCATAGGTTAGCCTTGGATTTTTTTTGGGGAAAAAATCGAAAGTTCTCGGAATGCGTTCAAATGCACATCAATGAAAATTCAGGTCATAAGCACACCAGAAATGGCGCTTTTATGTCCGGGCGACGCCTGGTTTGGAAACTGTGGCTTGTCAAAGTTGGGGGTCGAGGCCTTTGAAATCTCTTCGAAATTGCATAGGTTAGCCTTGGATTTTTTTTGGGGAAAATGCGGAATGCGTTCAAATGCACATCAATGAAAATTCAGGTCATAAGCACACCAGAAATGGCGCTTTTATGTCCGGGCGACGCCTGGTTTGGAAAATGTGGCTTGTCAAAGTTGGGGGTCGAGGCCTTTGAAATCTCTTCGAAATTGCATAGGTTAGCCTTGGATTTTTTTTGGAGAAAAAATCGAAGGTCGTCGGAATCGTTTGAAACTCACGTCAATAAAAATTCAGGTCATAAGCACACCAGAAATGGCGCTTTTATGTCCGGGCGACGCCTGGTTTGGAAACTGTGGCTTGTCAAAGTTGGGGGTCGAGGCCTTTGAAATCTCTTCGAAATTGCATAGGTTAGCCTTGGATTTTTTTTGGGGAAAAAATCGAAGGTCGTCGGAATCGTTTGAAACTCACGTCAATGAAAATTCAGGTCATAAGCACACCAGAAATGGCGCTTTTATGTCCGGGCGACGCCTGGTTTGGAATCTGTGGCTTGTCAAAGTTGGGGGTCGAGGCCTTTGAAATCTCTTCGAAATTGCATAGGTTAGCCTTGGATTTTTTTTGGGGAAAAAATCGAAGGTCGTCGGAATCGTTTGAAACTCACGTCAATAAAAATTCAGGTCATAAGCACACCAGAAATGGCGCTTTTATGTCCGGGCGACGCCTGGTTTGGAAACTGTGGCTTGTCAAAGTTGGGGGTCGAGGCCTTTGAAATCTCTTCGAAATTGCATAGGTTAGCCTTGGATTTTTTTTGGGGAAAAAATCGAAGGTCGTCGGAATCGTTTGAAACTCACGTCAATGAAAATTCAGGTCATAAGCACACCAGAAATGGCGCTTTTATGTCCGGGCGACGCCTGGTTTGGAAACTGTGGCTTGTCAAAGTTGGGGGTCGAGGCCTTTGAAATCTCTTCGAAATTGCATAGGTTAGCCTTTGATTTTTTTTGGGGAAAAAATCGAAAGTTCTCGGAATGCGTTCAAATGCACATCAATGAAAATTCAGGTCATAAGCACACCAGAAATGGCGCTTTTATGTCCGGGCGACGCCTGGTTTGGAAACTGTGGCTTGTCAAAGTTGGGGGTCGAGGCCTTTGAAATCTCTTCGAAATTGCATAGGTTAGCCTTGGATTTTTTTTGGAGAAAAAATCGAAGGTCGTCGGAATCGTTTGAAACTCACGTCAATAAAAATTCAGGTCATAAGCACACCAGAAATGGCGCTTTTATGTCCGGGCGACGCCTGGTTTGGAAACTGTGGCTTGTCAAAGTTGGGGGTCGAGGCCTTTGAAATCTCTTCGAAATTGCATAGGTTAGCCTTGGATTTTTTTTGGGGAAAAAATCGAAGGTCGTCGGAATCGTTTGAAACTCACGTCAATGAAAATTCAGGTCATAAGCACACCAGAAATGGCGCTTTTATGTCCGGGCGACGCCTGGTTTGGAAACTGTGGCTTGTCAAAGTTGGGGGTCGAGGCCTTTGAAATCTCTTCGAAATTGCATAGGTTAGCCTTGGATTTTTTTTGGAGAAAAAATCGAAGGTCGTCGGAATCGTTTGAAACTCACGTCAATGAAAATTCAGGTCATAAGCACACCAGAAATGGCGCTTTTATGTCCGGGCGACGCCTGGTTTGGAAACTGTGGCTTGTCAAAGTTGGGGGTCGAGGCCTTTGAAATCTCTTCGAAATTGCATAGGTTAGCCTTGGATTTTTTTTGGGGAAAAAATCGAAGGTCGTCGGAATCGTTTGAAACTCACGTCAATGAAAATTCAGGTCATAAGCACACCAAAAATGGCGCTTTTATGTCCGGGCGACGCCTGGTTTGGAAACTGTGGCTTGTCAAAGTTGGGGGTCGAGGCCTTTGAAATCTCTTCGAAATTGCATAGGTTAGCCTTGGATTTTTTTTGGGGAAAAAATCGAAGGTCGTCGGAATCGTTTGAAACTCACGTCAATGAAAATTCAGGTCATAAGCACACCAGAAATGGCGCTTTTATGTCCGGGCGACGCCTGGTTTGGAAACTGTGGCTTGTCAAAGTTGGGGGTCGAGGCCTTTGAAATCTCTTCGAAATTGCATAGGTTAGCCTTTGATTTTTTTTGGGGAAAAAATCGAAAGTTCTCGGAATGCGTTCAAATGCACATCAATGAAAATTCAGGTCATAAGCACACCAGAAATGGCGCTTTTATGTCCGGGCGACGCCTGGTTTGGAAACTGTGGCTTGTCAAAGTTGGGGGTCGAGGCCTTTGAAATCTCTTCGAAATTGCATAGGTTAGCCTTGGATTTTTTTTGGGGAAAAAATCGAAGGTCGTCGGAATCGTTTGAAACTCACGTCAATGAAAATTCAGGTCATAAGCACACCAGAAATGGCGCTTTTATGTCCGGGCGACGCCTGGTTTGGAAACTGTGGCTTGTCAAAGTTGGGGGTCGAGGCCTTTGAAATCTCTTCGAAATTGCATAGGTTAGCCTTGGATTTTTTTTGGGGAAAAAATCGAAGGTCGTCGGAATCGTTTGAAACTCACGTCAATGAAAATTCAGGTCATAAGCACACCAGAAATGGCGCTTTTATGTCCGGGCGACGCCTGGTTTGGAAACTGTGGCTTGTCAAAGTTGGGGGTCGAGGCCTTTGAAATCTCTTCGAAATTGCATAGGTTAGCCTTGGATTTTTTTTGGGGAAAAAATCGAAGGTCGTCGGAATCGTTTGAAACTCACGTCAATGAAAATTCAGGTCATAAGCACACCAGAAATGGCGCTTTTATGTCCGGGCGACGCCTGGTTTGGAAACTGTGGCTTGTCAAAGTTGGGGGTCGAGGCCTTTGAAATCCCTTCGAAATTGCATAGGTTAGCCTTGGATTTTTTTTGGGGAAAAAATCGAAGGTCGTCGGAATCGTTTGAAACTCACGTCAATAAAAATTCAGGTCATAAGCACACCAGAAATGGCGCTTTTATGTCCGGGCGACGCCTGGTTTTGAAACTGTGGCTTGTCAAAGTTGGGGGTCGAGGCCTTTAAAATCTCTTCGAAATTGCATAGGTTAGCCTTGGATTTTTTTTGGGGAAAAAATCGAAGGTCGTCGGAATCGTTTGAAACTCACGTCAATGAAAATTCAGGTCATAAGCACACCAGAAATGGCGCTTTTATGTCCGGGCGACGCCTGGTTTGGAAACTGTGGCTTGTCAAAGTTGGGGGTCGAGGCCTTTAAAATCTCTTCGAAATTGCATAGGTTAGCCTTGGATTTTTTTTGGGGAAAAAATCGAAGGTGGTCGGAATCGTTTGAAACTCACGTCAATAAAAATTCAGGTCATAAGCACACCAGAAATGGCGCTTTTATGTCCGGGCGATGCCTGGTTTGGAAACTGTGGCTTGTCAAAGTTGGGGGTCGAGGCCTTTGAAATCTCTTCGAAATTGCATAGGTTAGCCTTGGATTTTTTTTGGGGAAAAAATCGAAGGTTCTCGGAATGCGTTCAAATGCACATCAATGAAAATTCAGGTCATAAGCACACCAGAAATGGCGCTTTTATGTCCGGGCGACGCCTGGTTTGGAAACTGTGGCTTGTCAAAGTTGGGGGTCGAGGCCTTTGAAATCTCTTCGAAATTGCATAGGTTAGCCTTGGATTTTTTTTGGGGAAAAAATCGAAGGTCGTCGGAATCGTTTGAAACTCACGTCAATAAAAATTCAGGTCATAAGCACACCAGAAATGGCGCTTTTATGTCCGGGCGACGCCTGGTTTGGAAACTGTGGCTTGTCAAAGTTGGGGGTCGAGGCCTTTGAAATCTCTTCGAAATTGCATAGGTTAGCCTTGGATTTTTTTTGGGGAAAAAATCGAAGGTCGTCGGTATCGTTTGAAACTCACGTCAATAAAAATTCAGGTCATAAGCACACCAGAAATGGCGCTTTTATGTCCGGGCGACGCCTGGTTTGGAAACTGTGGCTTGTCAAAGTTGGGGGTCGAGGCCTTTGAAATCTCTTCGAAATTGCATAGGTTAGCCTTGGATTTTTTTTGGGGAAAAAATCGAAGGTCGTCGGAATCGTTTGAAACTCACGTCAATGAAAATTCAGGTCATAAGCACACCAGAAATGGCGCTTTTATGTCCGGGCGACGCCTGGTTTGGAAACTGTGGCTTGTCAAAGTTGGGGGTCGAGGCCTTTGAAATCTCTTCGAAATTGCATAGGTTAGCCTTGGATTTTTTTTGGGGAAAAAATCGAAGGTCGTCGGAATCGTTTGAAACTCACGTCAATGAAAATTCAGGTCATAAGCACACCAGAAATGGCGCTTTTATGTCCGGGCGACGCCTGGTTTGGAAACTGTGGCTTGTCAAAGTTGGGGGTCGAGGCCTTTGAAATCTCTTCGAAATTGCATAGGTTAGCCTTGGATTTTTTTTGGGGAAAAAATCGAAGGTCGTCGGAATCGTTTGAAACTCACGTCAATAAAAATTCAGGTCATAAGCACACCAGAAATGGCGCTTTTATGTCCGGGCGACGCCTGGTTTGGAAACTGTGGCTTGTCAAAGTTGGGGGTCGAGGCCTTTGAAATCTCTTCGAAATTGCATAGGTTAGCCTTGGATTTTTTTTGGGGAAAAAATCGAAGGTCGTCGGAATCGTTTGAAACTCACGTCAATAAAAATTCAGGTCATAAGCACACCAGAAATGGCGCTTTTATGTCCGGGCGACGCCTGGTTTGGAAACTGTGGCTTGTCAAAGTTGGGGGTCGAGGCCTTTGAAATCTCTTCGAAATTGCATAGGTTAGCCTTGGATTTTTTTTGGGGAAAAAATCGAAGGTCGTCGGAATCGTTTGAAACTCACGTCAATGAAAATTCAGGTCATAAGCACACCAGAAATGGCGCTTTTATGTCCGGGCGACGCCTGGTTTGGAAACTGTGGCTTGTCAAAGTTGGGGGTCGAGGCCTTTGAAATCTCTTCGAAATTGCATAGGTTAGCCTTGGATTTTTTTTGGGGAAAAAATCGAAGGTCGTCGGAATCGTTTGAAACTCACGTCAATGAAAATTCAGGTCATAAGCACATCAGAAATGGCGCTTTTATGTCCGGGCGACGCCTGGTTTGGAAACTGTGGCTTGTCAAAGTTGGGGGTCGAGGCCTTTGAAATCTCTTCGAAATTGCATAGGTTAGCCTTGGATTTTTTTTGGGGAAAAAATCGAAGGTCGTCGGAATCGTTTGAAACTCACGTCAATGAAAATTCAGGTCATAAGCACACCAGAAATGGCGCTTTTATGTCCGGGCGACGCCTGGTTTGGAAACTGTGGCTTGTCAAAGTTGGGGGTCGAGGCCTTTGAAATCTCTTCGAAATTGCATAGGTTAGCCTTGGATTTTTTTTGGGGAAAAAATCGAAGGTCGTCGGAATCGTTTGAAACTCACGTCAATGAAAATTCAGGTCATAAGCACACCAGAAATGGCGCTTTTATGTCCGGGCGACGCCTGGTTTGGAAACTGTGGCTTGTCAAAGTTGGGGGTCGAGGCCTTTGAAATCTCTTCGAAATTGCATAGGTTAGCCTTGGATTTTTTTTGGGGAAAAAATCGAAGGTCGTCGGAATCGTTTGAAACTCACGTCAATGAAAATTCAGGTCATAAGCACACCAGAAATGGCGCTTTTATGTCCGGGCGACGCCTGGTTTGGAAACTGTGGCTTGTCAAAGTTGGGGGTCGAGGCCTTTGAAATCTCTTCGAAATTGCATAGGTTAGCCTTGGATTTTTTTTGGGGAAAAAATCGAAGGTTCTCGGAATGCGTTCAAATGCACATCAATGAAAATTCAGGTCATAAGCACACCAGAAATGGCGCTTTTATGTCCGGGCGACGCCTGGTTTGGAAACTGTGGCTTGTCAAAGTTGGGGGTCGAGGCCTTTGAAATCTCTTCGAAATTGCATAGGTTAGCCTTGGATTTTTTTTGGGGAAAAAATCGAAGGTCGTCGGAATCGTTTGAAACTCACGTCAATAAAAATTCAGGTCATAAGCACACCAGAAATGGCGCTTTTATGTCCGGGCGACGCCTGGTTTGGAAACTGTGGCTTGTCAAAGTTGGGGGTCGAGGCCTTTGAAATCTCTTCGAAATTGCATAGGTTAGCCTTGGATTTTTTTTGGGGAAAAAATCGAAGGTCGTCGGAATCGTTTGAAACTCACGTCAATGAAAATTCAGGTCATAAGCACACCAGAAATGGCGCTTTTATGTCCGGGCGACGCCTGGTTTGGAAACTGTGGCTTGTCAAAGTTGGGGGTCGAGGCCTTTGAAATCTCTTCGAAATTGCATAGGTTAGCCTTGGATTTTTTTTGGGGAAAAAATCGAAGGTCGTCGGAATCGTTTGAAACTCACGTCAATGAAAATTCAGGTCATAAGCACACCAGAAATGGCGCTTTTATGTCCGGGCGACGCCTGGTTTGGAAACTGTGGCTTGTCAAAGTTGGGGGTCGAGGCCTTTGAAATCTCTTCGAAATTGCATAGGTTAGCCTTGGTCGTCGGAATCGTTTGAAACTCACGTCAATGAAAATTCAGGTCATAAGCACACCAGAAATGGCGCTTTTATGTCCGGGCGACGCCTGGTTTGGAAACTGTGGCTTGTCAAAGTTGGGGGTCGAGGCCTATGAAATCTCTTCGAAATTGCATAGGTTAGCCTTGGATTTTTTTTGGGGAAAAAATCGAAGGTCGTCGGAATCGTTTGAAACTCACGTCAATGAAAATTCAGGTCATAAGCACACCAGAAATGGCGCTTTTATGTCCGGGCGACGCCTGGTTTGGAAACTGTGGCTTGTCAAAGTTGGGGGTCGAGGCCTTTGAAATCTCTTCGAAATTGCATAGGTTAGCCTTGGATTTTTTTTGGGGAAAAAATCGAAGGTCGTCGGAATCGTTTGAAACTCACGTCAATGAAAATTCAGGTCATAAGCACACCAGAAATGGCGCTTTTATGTCCGGGCGACGCCTGGTTTGGAAACTGTGGCTTGTCAAAGTTGGGGGTCGAGGCCTTTGAAATCTCTTCGAAATTGCCTTGGATTTTTTTTGGGGAAAAAATCGAAGGTCGTCGGAATCGTTTGAAACTCACGTCAATGAAAATTCAGGTCATAAGCACACCAGAAATGGCGCTTTTATGTCCGGGCGACGCCTGGTTTGGAAACTGTGGCTTGTCAAAGTTGGGGGTCGAGGCCTTTGAAATCTCTTCGAAATTGCCTTGGATTTTTTGTGGGGAAAAAATCGAAGGTTCTCGGAATGCGTTCAAATGCACATCAATGAAAATTCAGGTCATAAGCACACCAGAAATGGCGCTTTTATGTCCGGGCGACGCCTGGTTTGGAAACAGTGGCTTGTCAAAGTTGGGGGTCGAGGCCTTTGAAATCTCTTCGAAATTGCATAGGTTAGCCTTGGATTTTTTTTGGGGAAAAAATCGAAGGTCGTCGGAATCGTTTGAAACTCACGTCAATGAAAATTCAGGTCATAAGCACACCAGAAATGGCGCTTTTATGTCCGGGCGACGCCTGGTTTGGAAACTGTGGCTTGTCAAAGTTGGGGGTCGAGGCCTTTGAAATCTCTTCGAAATTGCATAGGTTAGCCTTGGATTTTTTTTGGGGAAAAAATCGAAGGTCGTCGGAATCGTTTGAAACTCACGTCAATAAAAATTCAGGTCATAAGCACACCAGAAATGGCGCTTTTATGTCCGGGCGACGCCTGGTTTGGAAACTGTGGCTTGTCAAAGTTGGGGGTCGAGGCCTTTGAAATCTCTTCGAAATTGCACTGTGGCTTGTCAAAGTTGGGGGTCGAGGCCTTTGAAATCTCTTCGAAATTGCATAGGTTAGCCTTGGATTTTTTTTGGGGAAAAAATCGAAGGTCGTCGGAATCGTTTGAAATTCACGTCAATAAAAATTCAGGTCATAAGCACACCAGAAATGGCGCTTTTATGTCCGGGCGACGCCTGGTTTGGAAACTGTGGCTTGTCAAAGTTGGGGGTCGAGGCCTTTGAAATCTCTTCGAAATTGCCTTGGATTTTTTGTGGGGAAAAAATCGAAGGTTCTCGGAATGCGTTCAAATGCACATCAATGAAAATTCAGGTCATAAGCACACCAGAAATGGCGCTTTTATGTCCGGGCGACGCCTGGTTTGGAAACTGTGGCTTGTCAAAGTTGGGGGTCGAGGCCTTTGAAATCTCTTCGAAATTGCACTGTGGCTTGTCAAAGTTGGGGGTCGAGGCCTTTGAAATCTCTTCGAAATTGCATAGGTTAGCCTTGGATTTTTTTTGGGGAAAAAATCGAAGGTTCTCGGAATGCGTTCAAATGCACATCAATGAAAATTCAGTTCATAAGCACACCAGAAATGGCGCTTTTATGTCCGGGCGACGCCTGGTTTGGAAACTGTGGCTTGTCAAAGTTGGGGGTCGAGGCCTTTGAAATCTCTTCGAAATTGCACTGTGGCTTGTCAAAGTTGGGGGTCGAGGCCTTTGAAATCTCTTCGAAATTGCATAGGTTAGCCTTGGATTTTTTTTGGGGAAAAAATCGAAGGTCGTCGGAATCGTTTGAAATTCACGTCAATAAAAATTCAGGTCATAAGCACACCAGAAATGGCGCTTTTATGTCCGGGCGACGCCTGGTTTGGAAACTGTGGCTTGTCAAAGTTGGGGGTCGAGGCCTTTGAAATCTCTTCGAAATTGCATAGGTTAGCCTTTGATTTTTTTTGGGGAAAAAATCGAAAGTTCTCGGAATGCGTTCAAATGCACATCAATGAAAATTCAGGTCATAAGCACACCAGAAATGGCGCTTTTATGTCCGGGCGACGCCTGGTTTGGAAACTGTGGCTTGTCAAAGTTGGGGGTCGAGGCCTTTGAAATCTCTTCGAAATTGCATAGGTTAGCCTTGGATTTTTTTTGGGGAAAAAATCGAAGGTCGTCGGAATCGTTTGAAACTCACGTCAATGAAAATTCAGGTCATAAGCACACCAGAAATGGCGCTTTTATGTCCGGGCGACGCCTGGTTTGGAAACTGTGGCTTGTCAAAGTTGGGGGTCGAGGCCTTTGAAATCTCTTCGAAATTGCATAGGTTAGCCTTGGATTTTTTTTGGGGAAAAAATCGAAGGTCGTCGGAATCGTTTGAAACTCACGTCAATGAAAATTCAGGTCATAAGCACACCAGAAATGGCGCTTTTATGTCCGGGCGACGCCTGGTTTGGAAACTGTGGCTTGTCAAAGTTGGGGGTCGAGGCCTTTGAAATCTCTTCGAAATTGCATAGGTTAGCCTTGGATTTTTTTTGGGGAAAAAATCGAAGGTCGTCGGAATCGTTTGAAACTCACGTCAATGAAAATTCAGGTCATAAGCACACCAGAAATGGCGCTTTTATGTCCGGGCGACGCCTGGTTTGGAAACTGTGGCTTGTCAAAGTTGGGGGTCGAGGCCTTTGAAATCTCTTCGAAATTGCATAGGTTAGCCTTGGATTTTTTTTGGGGAAAAAATCGAAGGTCGTCGGAATCGTTTGAAACTCACGTCAATGAAAATTCAGGTCATAAGCACACCAGAAATGGCGCTTTTATGTCCGGGCGACGCCTGGTTTGGAAACTGTGGCTTGTCAAAGTTGGGGGTCGAGGCCTTTGAAATCTCTTCGAAATTGCATAGCCTTGGATTTTTTTGGGGAAAAAATCGAAGGTCGTCGGAATCGTTTGAAACTCACGTCAATGAAAATTCAGGTCATAAGCACACCAGAAATGGCGCTTTTATGTCCGGGCGACGCCTGGTTTGGAAACTGTGGCTTGTCAAAGTTGGGGGTCGAGGCCTTTGAAATCTCTTCGAAATTGCATAGGTTAGCCTTGGTCGTCGGAATCGTTTGAAACTCACGTCAATGAAAATTCAGGTCATAAGCACACCAGAAATGGCGCTTTTATGTCCGGGCGACGCCTGGTTTGGAAACAGTGGCTTGTCAAAGTTGGGGGTCGAGGCCTTTGAAATCTCTTCGAAATTGCATAGGTTAGCCTTGGATTTTTTTTGGGGAAAAAATCGAAGGTCGTCGGAATCGTTTGAAACTCACGTCAATGAAAATTCAGGTCATAAGCACACCAGAAATGGCGCTTTTATGTCCGGGCGACGCCTGGTTTGGAAACTGTGGCTTGTCAAAGTTGGGGGTCGAGGCCTTTGAAATCTCTTCGAAATTGCATAGGTTAGCCTTGGATTTTTTTTGGGGAAAAAATCGAAGGTCGTCGGAATCGTTTGAAACTCACGTCAATGAAAATTCAGGTCATAAGCACACCAGAAATGGCGCTTTTATGTCCGGGCGACGCCTGGTTTGGAAACTGTGGCTTGTCAAAGTTGGGGGTCGAGGCCTTTGAAATCTCTTCGAAATTGCATAGGTTAGCCTTTGATTTTTTTTGGGGAAAAAATCGAAAGTTCTCGGAATGCGTTCAAATGCACATCAATGAAAATTCAGGTCATAAGCACACCAGAAATGGCGCTTTTATGTCCGGGCGACGCCTGGTTTGGAAACTGTGGCTTGTCAAAGTTGGGGGTCGAGGCCTTTGAAATCTCTTCGAAATTGCATAGGTTAGCCTTGGATTTTTTTTGGGGAAAAAATCGAAGGTCGTCGGAATCGTTTGAAACTCACGTCAATGAAAATTCAGGTCATAAGCACACCAGAAATGGCGCTTTTATGTCCGGGCGACGCCTGGTTTGGAAACTGTGGCTTGTCAAAGTTGGGGGTCGAGGCCTTTGAAATCTCTTCGAAATTGCATAGCCTTGGATTTTTTTGGGGAAAAAATCGAAGGTCGTCGGAATCGTTTGAAACTCACGTCAATGAAAATTCAGGTCATAAGCACACCAGAAATGGCGCTTTTATGTCCGGGCGACGCCTGGTTTGGAAACTGTGGCTTGTCAAAGTTGGGGGTCGAGGCCTTTGAAATCTCTTCGAAATTGCATAGGTTAGCCTTGGATTTTTTTTGGGGAAAAAATCGAAGGTCGTCGGAATCGTTTGAAACTCACGTCAATGAAAATTCAGGTCATAAGCACACCAGAAATGGCGCTTTTATGTCCGGGCGACGCCTGGTTTGGAAACTGTGGCTTGTCAAAGTTGGGGGTCGAGGCCTTTGAAATCTCTTCGAAATTGCATAGGTTAGCCTTGGATTTTTTTTGGGGAAAAAATCGAAGGTCGTCGGAATCGTTTGAAACTCACGTCAATGAAAATTCAGGTCATAAGCACACCAGAAATGGCGCTTTTATGTCCGGGCGACGCCTGGTTTGGAAACTGTGGCTTGTCAAAGTTGGGGGTCGAGGCCTTTGAAATCTCTTCGAAATTGCATAGGTTAGCCTTGGATTTTTTTTGGGGAAAAAATCGAAGGTCGTCGGAATCGTTTGAAACTCACGTCAATGAAAATTCAGGTCATAAGCACACCAGAAATGGCGCTTTTATGTCCGGGCGACGCCTGGTTTGGAAACTGTGGCTTGTCAAAGTTGGGGGTCGAGGCCTTTGAAATCTCTTCGAAATTGCATAGGTTAGCCTTGGATTTTTTTTGGGGAAAAAATCGAAGGTCGTCGGAATCGTTTGAAACTCACGTCAATGAAAATTCAGGTCATAAGCACACCAGAAATGGCGCTTTTATGTCCGGGCGACGCCTGGTTTGGAAACTGTGGCTTGTCAAAGTTGGGGGTCGAGGCCTTTGAAATCTCTTCGAAATTGCATAGGTTAGCCTTGGATTTTTTTTGGGGAAAAAATCGAAGGTCGTCGGAATCGTTTGAAACTCACGTCAATGAAAATTCAGGTCATAAGCACACCAGAAATGGCGCTTTTATGTCCGGGCGACGCCTGGTTTGGAAACTGTGGCTTGTCAAAGTTGGGGGTCGAGGCCTTTGAAATCTCTTCGAAATTGCATAGGTTAGCCTTGGATTTTTTTTGGGGAAAAAATCGAAGGTCGTCGGAATCGTTTGAAACTCACGTCAATGAAAATTCAGGTCATAAGCACACCAGAAATGGCGCTTTTATGTCCGGGCGACGCCTGGTTTGGAAACTGTGGCTTGTCAAAGTTGGGGGTCGAGGCCTTTGAAATCTCTTCGAAATTGCATAGGTTAGCCTTGGATTTTTTTTGGGGAAAAAATCGAAGGTCGTCGGAATCGTTTGAAACTCACGTCAATGAAAATTCAGGTCATAAGCACACCAGAAATGGCGCTTTTATGTCCGGGCGACGCCTGGTTTGGAAACTGTGGCTTGTCAAAGTTGGGGGTCGAGGCCTTTGAAATCTCTTCGAAATTGCATAGCCTTGGATTTTTTTGGGGAAAAAATCGAAGGTCGTCGGAATCGTTTGAAACTCACGTCAATGAAAATTCAGGTCATAAGCACACCAGAAATGGCGCTTTTATGTCCGGGCGACGCCTGGTTTGGAAACTGTGGCTTGTCAAAGTTGGGGGTCGAGGCCTTTGAAATCTCTTCGAAATTGCATAGCCTTGGATTTTTTTGGGGAAAAAATCGAAGGTCGTCGGAATCGTTTGAAACTCACGTCAAGGAAAATTCAGGTCAAGAGCACACCAGAAATGGCGGTTTTATGTCCGGGCGACGCCTGGTTTAGAAACTGTGGCTTGTCGAAGTTGGGGGTCGAGGCCTTTGAAATCTCTTCGAAATTGCCTTGGATTTTTTTTGGGGAAAAAATCGAAGGTTCTCGGAATCCTTTCAAATGCTCCTCAATTGATTCAATTGTATTTTATTCCAACAGTTCACATTTTTTTTCGTAGAAAATCAAAACAGCTGGCCAGCAGAAAGCCGTGGATGCGAGTAGGTATCCCAGAAAACAGCCGCTGCATATGCAACAATTTCAGAAAAAAAATCTTTGCTCACATCTAGGTGTTAGCAGGTCAACCGCAAGATATGCAGCGATTTTTAATATCTCTCTAATTTTATTACGCTGCAGTACTTTTTTGACGTAGGCCTGTCTATCTAGCGCTTGGGTATTCGCCTGCTGCAAATGAAAATATCAAAGTAAAGGCTCATCGAACACGATGCAATCGCTTCTAAAAATCACCACTGACACGTTGGGGGATCCCGGCCTTTTTTCTTCGAAAGATTCGGGTCACAGACTGTCAGTCCTTGTCAGTCGCAAGCCTCAACTTTCACAAGCCACAGTTTCCAAAACAGGCGTATGCCCGCGCTTTCTGGTGTGCTTTTGACCTGCATTTCAAATGCACCTCAATTCAGGTCAAAAGCACATCAGAATTACCTACCTACTACCTTCGTCACAGAGAATAGTCGAACACTTCCACCGTCATGACGACCAACGCACCCCAACAAGCAGCACTCGAGCACAATTCGAATGTTTGATCAATAACTTTGAGCACATGTTCATTTATAAATACGTATCGTTTTGAATTAATCGCTTGGTCCCCGAATCGGGAAAAAATGAACAGAAAAGTGTCTCTAACATCAGCAAGTGCCCGTAAGTCGGACGTAGAGCTCACCTCGGGCAGGCCACCGGCCCGACACACTGTGGACCCGAATCTGGCGAAGAAAAAAGCCCGGGATCCCCCAACGTCATCCGGTGGGCACATGTCAGCGGGAGCAAGAGGCTCTCAAAGACGTATTTTCCAGATCAACAAGCCAACAACGTTGGCAAAGAAGGAGCTCGCAAGACTCCGAAGTGCAGCCGTGGTTGTCACAACGGACGACAGGATCGAGGCGCAGCTGCAACACGAAAGGAATATCCGCCAAATCGAGGAGGAAGCTGAGCGAGAAAAACAGAAGTTCAAGACAATCGATGATGCCAAGATCCGAGGGCGTGAAGGGGAAAAGGACATCTTCAGCGAAGATCGGGAGAAAGTTCTGGAGCAGTCTTTCATTGCCAAGCATGAACAGGAGGAGGAAGTGAAGCGCGTCAATCAAATTATGCTCAACGCCAAGTGTCACGCTATTCGGGAGGCACAGATCCAAGAGAAGGAAGAGTTGGCCAAGGAGTTGAAGCAAGACGAGATTCGTCTGGAGCAGATCATGATTGAGCGAGCGAAGGCCTCGCTGGCCGTCGAGGACGAGAATGTCAAGAAGGAAATGGAGAAAAAAAAGAAGTACGCGGCCGAGATAAAGCGTCAATTGATGGAGAGGGAGAACCAACGATTCCTTGAAGCTGAACGCATCGAGGAAGAAGCCAAAATCCTGGCACAGACCAAAGAGGCAATACAGCGGGACGAAGAGCGTCGTATGCGCCTAAATCACGAACGGCGAGAGAAGCTGCGAGCTGAACTCAACCGAATCTGTGAAATGGCGAATCTCTTCCAGAAGATGCTTTTTGAACAGGAGCGAGAAGCTGAGATGCGCATCCTCGCCTACATGAAGGCGAAAGAAGAACGCGAGCGGACTCTGGCCATCGAGAAGAAGTTGGTGAAGCAGGCGTTCGAACGGAAGCAGCAGCTTCTGTTCGATCTCCAACAGAAGCGACTCGAGTCAAGATCCAAGCGAGAGGAGATGGCTCTGATACGACAGCAGGAGAACATCGAACGTGAGTATCGACGCAAGGAACTGGAAGCAGCTGTTCGAAAGAAGGAATTAGAAAAAGCCCTGGCGGAGGCGCGATTGATGCAACTACACGAGGCAAAACTCCGCGAAGCATTGCAACTTGCCCACAACGAAGACGACTTCAAGAGAATCGTAGAAAGCCTCAAGCGCGAGGAGGAGAAACAGAAAAAACTTCAAGAGGAGCGTCTGAGAAATCGTGAGCGCTATCGCGAGGACATTATCCGTCAGATGAATGACAAGGAGTACGCGCGGAGGACACTGATTGAGCGCGACCAGGCTGACGCTTTTGAATTCCGCGAGCAGGAGAAACAACGCCAGAGGAACGTCATCACGGTGATACAGTCGAAATTGGACAAGATGCGGGAAGCCAATCTGCCGGAGAAGTACATCAAAGACGTCGAGAAGCAGCTGATGAAGATTGGTCAGCCATTAAGCAAATGAGATGGTTTGGATTTTTTTTTTTAGCAATTTGATGTAAAATTTTTAAGAAATATATTCAGTGGTGGGTTTTGCAATTTTGTTTGTGTATTTTTGTGAGGTTAAGTTTGACGATTCTGTTGAGCAGGTTGAAAGGCAAGTCTAATCTTCTTCTCTCTTCCGTAAATGGTAGTCCAGTCAGATTTGAAAAACCGGGTAAAAGCGTATTAACTTTGCTTTCACTGGAATTCAAACCTGGCAACTCTCTAATTTAGGGCAGGCACTTAACCAACTACGCCATCCAGTCGTCTGTCCCTCTAAGTCGAACCTCCTCTAAGTCGACTTTCTCTCTAACTCGTATTTTTCGACTCTTTTCTGGATTCTCTTCAGATTCCCATAGAAAAAAGTCGAAATTCCCTTTAACTTGTCTCTTTTTTCTTTGCGCAAGCTTTGCAGAAATTAGCATTCACCGTGTGTAGGATAAGAAAATATCTGTCTATCCTCTGGATGCACCAACTGCAACAGTCACCCAATAAGTCTCTGCAATCTTATGAGCGGTGTTCTTATTAGCAAGACTTTTCCGAATGCACGGCAACACTTCGAAATTCCAAAACATATTTCATTCCATCCCAACTTTGCATTTCATTCACTCCCCCATCGATGCCAAAGAGGGACAACAACAGACAACAAAACCGGCTACGTGTTCGCTTGTTGTTCGTTCATTTCCCCAAAAGAAAACACCATCCGCTTAAACAACCCGTTCCGCTTCCATCCATTCCCATCTCTATCGCAATCATCAGCTTTCTCGCATCTACGGTTGTCCTCCTTTCCATCCCAATTCCCATTAAATCATCCACCATCCCCGTCGGCGGGCAGAAAGAGTTCGCATCATTGCTGGTTTCAATCGTTATCCCCCCATTCCAGTTCGATCACAAAAACGAATTCCATATCGAGTTGGTCGGTTATTTTCCTTTTAATTCTCAACGTGTCAGCACCGGTGAAAGGAGGAACATCCGTACAATATTCCTGTTGTTTTTTTTTTCTACGTTAGTCTAAGTACTTAGAGAATAACCCTAGCAATTTCGTCTAGAGAGAAAAGAGATAATCACAAAAAATGAAGTTATTCCTGTGCGCGTTATTTGTTTTTGCCGCCGCGGCGACTCAGAGCGTTCTAGCTGAGGAAATCAAACTGGAAGATGGTGTTCTAGTTCTAACCAAAGAAAATTTCAAGTCCGCCATCACCGACAACGAGTTTGTTTTAGTGGAATTCTGTAAGTATCCAACATTTTTCATCCTTTCATTCGACAAAAAAAAAAATGAAAAAACCTACATTCCCACTCTGGAGAAGATATTTGCATTAACACACCATCCGGTCAATAATCTCTACACACAGAAAAGAAAGATATTCAATCTTGCGAAACTCGTAAAGTCTGAACCAGTTTGAGCAGGGAGGGGGGAAAATAAAAGAGACAACTGTCGATGGCAACATGTGTTTGGGGCCACGGGTGCAAGTGAAACAAGTGTACCGGCCCCCCCATATACATAAAACGGTGGTTTACAACTCTCCACCAGCGATGCTTGTGACGTGTCATTGTTCTTCGGTGTTTTCCTAAGAAAATACCTGGAAAATCTTATTTGTTTAACGTTTGACACTCAAACAAAGGCTCGACAACTCATTGGGGAATAATGATTTTTCACTTTTTATGTGGAATCCATGGGGAGTCAGTAGGAAACAGGTTAATGCGTACTGTACTGTGAAGTCTCCACACGAAAAAGAGCCAGCAAATGTCAAGGTTCTTCTCAGTTGTGAAATGTATTTCTTTTTTTTCATTCAGACTGCTTTAAGCAGAACAAAAATTCAATAATTTTATTCGATCTAAATCAGAGTCAAAGGAGCAACATGTTTTTGAATTGGAAGGCATACGAATTGGTTTCATACGTTTTCTTTCACTACCTTTGCGTGCGTGTCAGTTCTTTTTGGATTCCTTAGCAGCTGCGTTCCTGCGCTTTTGTTTTGTTTATGAATCTTCTCCTTCCTACACTCTGGCCGACTGTGTAATCTTTTTCACAAAAATAGCTTCTGTTTGGGTGAATTGTAACAGATTTTTAGTAATTCAATGGAACTTTGATTGGTGTCAGTAACTGACTTGTTGCTCGTAAATGGAAGCGTAGGAGTCTATCACTTGGGCGTGGTATTTGTGATCTAGTCAGTAGTTTGGAAGAAACCAGAAGCCTTTTTAATAAAGTGGCCCCCCTTCTCTCCATAGACAAATTAGCATACCTTGCCTTAACTGTTCACATATTGTGTGTATAAATAACTGTCGGTGCTGTACATATTTGTGTGGAGAGTCTGAATCACAAATCCACGTCACTAATCTTTTTCGAATGAGAAGTTGATAAGTAGTTACCGGCTGTCGCATGTAGTGTGCTTCTGTTCTAGCTTCTCTGGGCAACTTTTATGGTTTCAAAATCAGTTTCTTTTTTTTTTTTGTCTTCTCATCATGATTTCGCAATTTCCAACATGGCAGAGAGGAGAACTCTTGCGTATTTATGTTTAGAGAGCCATCTGTTCGAAGAATCGTTCGCGAGGAAAAACAGAAGTGTGTTAACGAACTCGTTTTCATTTCGCAGTGGTATAGAGATGGTGACTTGATAAGTGTTTGGTTGTCATATTGATTACTTGATCAGCGATAGGTGATTTACGATGTTAATGCTCCGTGTTGATATCAAACGCTGGATCTGCTTTTGAATTGCGTATGTTTTCTCTTGATCTTCTTCTTGTGGAGCTACAGTTCGAGGTGGACCTGGTGTTCAACCAACAAGCCTATCGAGCTGAACGATCTTAAGCTAACTGCCTCCAAATACGCACACCAATTTGGTGTCACCACTCCTCTTCTGTGCGCCATCGTTTCGAGGGCGACACCATTGCGTTGTTGCACTGGCACGCAGTGGAAGTCTCTTGGCCTGCATTTGGCTTTTGCTCCTGAAATTTGAAGGAAGTTGAAGCCTCCACTCCTTTTCTGTGTGCCATTGTTTCGAGGGCGTCCTCTTTTGCGTTGTTCCACTGGCACGGAGTCGAAATCTCTAGAGCGCCATTTGGCTTTTGCTGAAGCAAGTTGGAGCCTCCACTCCTGTACTGTACGCCATAGTGTCGTGGGCACGATGTGTAAAACTCTTGACCGGCATTTGGCTTTTGCCCTGAAATTTGAAGCAAGTTGGAGCCATCACTCCAACGGGCGGCGTCCTCTATTGCGTTGTTCCACTGGCACGGAGTCGAAGTCTCTTGACCGGCATTTGGCTTTTGTTCCTTAATTTGAAGCCACTTGAGTGGTCAAGAGCTTGTATACTCATATTCATTCACTGACCCAAATGTCAATTAACCTAACCTCCAACCATGTGTTCAATCGTGTTCAGTTATACATCTTCCATTGCTTTGGATTTGTTCAAAAAGCATGTAGGGGTGCAACTATTCAAAGGGATCTTTGAATTCGCCTCAGATTTGTCTCTAGCCATTTGAAGTCCAACAATTGCTTGCATTTGATGTGCAAACAAGTGTCTTTCGACTCGGTTGCAAAGGAACTTCTGCAAATACGAACCAATTCATCTTCAGCAGCCTTGCTTACTCTGACAGAATGATTGAATACAGAAGTTGGTCTACTCCTTCAAGTTAACTAATTGCAATTTCCTTAAGCTTCACGATCAGTCTGTGACACATCGAATAGATCTGTTGCACTCTGCCAATGCTTGTCCAAAAAACTAGTACAAAGTTCAATCAGCAGTGCTCCTAAACCTATAAAGAGGAGTTCAACCTTTTAAAGCTTTAATCTCATTCAAATATACAGTCAATCTCGAGAATTTATTGCGTGCAATTTAATCTTTGCGTTGATCTCCCTCAGAAGCAAATTAAGTATGTACATCGCCCAACAGATCATTAACCCCTTGAGAGTTTAACGACCGACCGTGTTGAAAGTATATTTCCCGCACCGCAAATAAAAGACCAGTTCAAACTTAATGTACACACGGAAAGAAAAGGTAACACGAAAACGAAAAACCCAATTTCAGTCTCTTTTTCCCTTGACATTGGCCGTCGAACGAAAAAAAAAGAGAAAAAATTCAAGAAACACGAGCAAACGAAAAAGCAGAAAAAGAGCGTAAAGTTTTCAAGTTCGTTGAATAATTGTGAATAGATATCGTTGCATACTAATGTGAAGTGATTTCATAATTATGCAAATTTCTTGTGTAATCGTTTAGAAGTGTATGCCTGTTGACACAGGACAAATTTGCATCCTGCTTCTCTCCCTCTATCTGGGTGACAACTGTGTTCATGTGGCAGTCGTTGAGAAAAAGTCTTATCAGAAAGCTAAATGCGTGCCTTAAAAATTGATAACTGAATGTAGGCATGTCCACGTTGTGCCTACGTTTCATATTTCACCTTATCGCCTTCATCCTCCATGGCTTAAGCCACGTTGTACCACATGCTCGATGGATGTTTATATTTAGCTTACTCTTATCTGTAAAAGTGCTCGAGATAGAGTGGGACATCATACGCGTCATTTTTTAATTTTGTTTGTTTGACATTTTTTTTTCAGACGCTCCATGGTGCGGTCATTGCAAGGCATTGGCACCCGAATATGCTAAGGCTGCACAGAAATTGGCCGAACAAGAATCACCAATCAAATTGGGTAAAGTTGATGCCACCGAGGAGGGTGATTTGGCCGAGGAATACCAAGTACGTGGCTATCCAACGTTGAAATTCTTCCGTAACGGTGTTGCCGTTGAGTACGGAGGTGGACGTCAAGCTGATGAAATTGTTGCATGGGTCAACAAGAAGACTGGACCACCAGCTAAAGAATTGGATTCCGTTGAGAATGCACAGAAATTCTTGAAAGACAATGAGGTAAGTGTGTTACACTTTTACATTCTCTCTCTATAGTTTGTTTACCTGGCCGATCTGGTGTATGTTTCTTCTACCTGACCTATGTTAACCGGGGAACAGGTTTATGAAGCAGACAATTTCATCTTACTTGACCATAAATTGTACATTAGAAGTGTCTGGGAGAATTCTTTTTTTTTACTTTCGTTTTATCAGTGGTTTTTCTTTGTGGGGTGATGCGGGATTGGGTGGGGGATTGTTATTTATTGTTGAGCCGAGCCTTAAGTCCCTTTTACTTTCAATTGATTGCCTGACATATTCATGGGACATACATAAATTTTAGAACAGGTTGTCTGGCGGTTAGCAGGGAACAATGGTAATTTTCCAACAAAGGAACGGAGTTGGGATAGGAAACGATTGGCAGCATCAACCTTTTAAGATTTTTGGGACCGATTATTCCCCATTTCCCAACAAGAACAAACCAGTTTCAGAGTTTCGTTTACAAAAAAAAGAACAGCTGGCTTAGAATTTGGTAGTTTAAATGCCAGGAATGTGTACACAACTTGCTTAGTTTTTCGTCCATTTCTTTCAATGGAATCTTTATTTGGTACTCGGTTTTGAGCTTACATCTCCTTCATCGCATTTAGAAATATATTTCAGTGCACTAAGTCATGGACTAAGTCATGGTACTCGGTTTTGAGCTTACATCTCCTTCATCGCATTTAGAAATATATTTCAGTGCACTAAGTCATGGACCTTTACCAGAATAAGCAGCTGTATTAGGAAGCTCAACACCCTGAGCCTCGCAAGGAAGTAAAATCGAACCTCTTTAAAAATTACGTCTCCTACGGCCTGCGTAAGTCTGCTTCAATTCCTTTTTAATCTGGAATGTCCCATTGAGGACTGCAATCATCATTTTTCGGTTGAGGAGGACATGCACTGTTTAAACTAAATATTCGCTTGTCACGGTGTGCAGCACATCCTTTGCTTTCACTCTTCTGACTTTTTTTTAAGATCATAATCCTCACCCGCGTTGGCAGTGAAAATTATCCACACGACAGTTTTTGACACTTATGCCGTGAGTGAACTGCGTTACCGACCGGCTAATAGGTTAGAGTTAGGTTAAGTCATCATCATCGGCGCGACAACCGAGATCCGGTCCTGGTCTTTCTTTTTTCGGAGGTTTTTGAAACACTACACTGGAGCAGTCAGGCTCAAAATTGGTCCATTGTACTGCCAGGTAGCAACCTACTCCAGTGCCGTTAATTTGACCTCAACGGCAAATGGTGATTGGAACAGATTCGATTCCACTGGGATTTGAACCTGGGACCCCTCTAATTTGGGGCAGGCATTTAACCAACTGCGCCATCCAGTCGCTGGTCCTTGTCTCTATCAACAATTCTCCAACCAATCCGATCGCGCGACGACAACATCCATCTCTCCAGGGTAAGCATGGTCTACCATGCTATCGTCTACCATAGAATGAGCTACAGAGGACTTTCCGGGCCGGTTCCTCTTCGCTCATGCGAGCTAGGCGTCCTGCTCACCGGAGTATATTGTTCAATGTCAATAGTTAGTAACAATAACACACCAATTTCCTAGTTCCTAGGAAAAAATGGTCATGTGGGGAGGACAAAAAAAGCAGAACACATCTAAGCAATAAATGAGCGTCTGTTCTTTGTCAAAACATCTCATTTCCTAACACCTACTAGTAATTCTGATGACTTTTCTGTTTGTGTTTATTGTGCGCTGTTCCAACTTATCAAAGAAGTTATCTACATGTGTCCAAACTGATTGCACTTGTTCGAAGCCGTCTACCGCTTACTGAACTGAATGAATTTCTACCATATCATTCCCACACAGGCGCGTTTTTCATTCATTCTGTGTACACTTGTTGGTGTTTTATCTATATTCCGATAAATAACACACACCCCAGCCTTGGGAGAGGTCTAAGTTTACATCTCATAAAAATGTTAACAAATGAAAATAGACCAAGACGCAAGAGCTGTTATCGAAATGCTGCTTCAGTTTGAGTCCGGATCAAAGGCGATCCTCCCGTCAACGACGCTAATACGCTGTGATTTAAGGAAATGGAACAATAAACTTCGTTTAAGATAAAGCCAAGCCAAGCCAAGCCATGCAAACACAGCAAACTCTCCCACAATTTATAGCATTTCTTTACGGTCTATTTGTTGCCAAGCCGCCTCATAAACGAAAATTAACTCCCAGATAACATTTGTATTCTTCGATGCGACTCGGATGTTTGTGCACTAAGGTGACAAGTGGCAACAATCCGTCACAGTGTTTGGTATTTTTAAACCCGCAATCAGAACAGATTGCGCAATACACAATAGCAACCTTCATTGTGATTAACTGCGCTGTGCCTTATCGGAGCGCAGTTAATCATGCAATTTTTCCTTTCGATACGGAACATTTGCGAGAAATGTGGAGCGCTATTATCAACTAAACGAATAGTTTTGCTTCCACTAATTACACATCCATAGGTGGAGAGAATTAATTACTCAACATCATTAACTGTCTAAAGCGAGTAACGAAAATTGATTTACGGCTGGTCGCCGCTGTCCAGATGATTTCAATCGATCGAGAAGTTATGGAATTTGGAAATGGATTCTTTACCAATTCAATTTACGAACGATCTGATAAGCAACTAATCTGATGGAGATAATTACCCCACCGGGATCCAACCACTATCTGTGCGAACGGAAACAAATTGGGGTATTAATTACTTTCAAAAGGTTTAGATCCTAGATAGTGTTCTTATTTCATGATATAAGAACGTTCAAGGCTAGCCCTTGTCAAGGAGAATAAGAAAAGGTTCGATAGAAACTCTCGAGGAGCACAATCTTTCAGGACCTAGTAGTAGTCGTCTTTTCCATCATACATTTAATTGAATGTTACCAATTTTTCCTCTTCTTCTCGTCGCTGCAGGTTGCGGTAGACCTTGGCCTCGATCACAAGCCCCCACGATCTTTTGCTAGCTGTCTCCAATTGGGCACCCCAAGCTGGATTTCTTGTGACTCTACCTGGGCCTCAACCAACAAGAGTCTCAGTTGGTAGAGGTCCCTCTTCAGCTTGGACGTGGATATCTCCTGTTGCGTTGTCCCATTGTTTCGAAGATACTTCGGGTCGCAACTAAGTTGTCCATGCGTTCTACATCTTAGACGTTGGATCCGTAAACGCCTTGCTAGACTCATGTCGCTGTACATCCCGTATGGTTCGTTTTTGATTCTTCTCCCACAATCATCTTTGTTGGAAGTCGAAGATTCTGGTTTCACAATTCTCTCGAAGTGTCGACTACTTGTTCATCCCTCCGCATGGACTCTGACAAAACCTTTGACTGAGCATACAGACATTCTTTGTGTTTATTGGGTCTGAAAAGATGACAATTTTCGTCGAGCAATCTTCGTGACTCGTTTGTGCAAATCTTTCAACTTTTGCCTCCGTTTTCTTGACACCATGGTAGTGCCAAGTTCTTCTTTTTTTTCTTATGAAGGCTGGCGCCTTCGAGGTCCGAGGTGGCGTTAGAGTGAAACCCTCAAGGCAAAAGATCCAGAGGCCGTCCCAAGAACACCTGGAGACGGTCGGTGCTCCTGGAACTAGGAAAATGCAACCTAAATTGAAATAATGTGAAGGCAATCAACCGAGTGAGACGGAGATGCCACGTGGAAGCCCTATGCTCCCAAGTGGAGTGATAAAGGAACAAAAAAATACAGTCCGGGGTGGACCTTGGCCTTACTCAACAGATCTCCTCAAATGCAGATGATTTATTTCGCTTAGAAAAGCACCTATAAACTCTACCTGTCCAGCATCCTTATGTCTTCCCACATTTAATCAAACCCCCCTCTCTTTCCTTCTTATTTCAGATTGCCGTTGTTGGTTTCTTCAGTGACCGTGAATCAGAGGCCGCCAAGGCTTTCCTCGCCACCGCCAATGCTCTGGACAGCTTCGTTTTCGGTATCACCGGAAAGGAAGAAGTCATCGCCGACTTAGAAGCCAAGGACGGTGACATCGTTCTCTTCAAGCCCTTCGATGAGAAGAAATCGGTATTTAGCGGTGAAGTCAACCAGGAAGCACTCAAGAAATTCGCTCAAATCTACTCACTTCCATTGATTGTTGACTTCAATCATCAATCGGCATCGAAAATCTTCGGAGGTGCTGTCAAATCGCATCTGTTGTTCTTTGTCTCAAAGGAAAGTGGTCATGTCGAGAAATATGTCGATCCATTGAAAGAAATCGCCGCCGAATACCGTGATGAGATCCTCTTTGTCACCATCAGCGCCGATGAAGATGATCATGCACGTATCTTCGAATTCTTCGGTATGTCCAAGGACGAAATTCCAACTCTGCGCTTGATCAAATTGGAAGAAGATATGGCCAAATACAAGCCACCAACCAGTGACCTGAGCCCCGAATCAATCAAGAGCTTCGTTCAGGACTTCTTGGCTGGAAAACTTAAGCAGCACTTGTTGACCCAAGAACTGCCCGAGGATTGGGATAAGAATCCAGTTAAGGTGCTTGTTGCAACCAACTTCGATGAGGTTGTATTCGATGTGAATAAGGATGTGCTTGTTGAATTCTATGCTCCATGGTAAGTCTGCAAAAACTAAACTAGACTGAACTTGAGTGCTTACTGTGTGTCTGACATTTCAGGTGCGGTCACTGCAAACAGTTGGCTCCAATCTACGATCAATTGGGTGAGAAATACAAGGATAATGAATCAATTGTCATCGCCAAGATCGACTCAACTGCCAATGAATTGGAACACACCAAGATCTCATCGTTCCCCACACTGAAGTTCTACCGAAAGGGTGACAACCAAGTCATCGACTACAACTTGGACAGAACCCTTGATGATTTCGTCAAGTTCTTGGATGCTGGCGGCGAAGTTGCTGCTGTAAGTTGAAACAAAAAAAACAACTCTTCACAAACGTGATGGTTTATTTCAATTCCAGGCTGGCGAAATCAATCTCGATGACATCGTCGAAGAGACCGATGGTAAGGACGAAGAGGAGAAGAGAGAAAAGGATGAATTGTAAATTCCCGCACTCTCATCCAGAGGCAAACACAACAAAACATTAGCAGCAGTTAATAGCCACCTTTTTTCACAAAAAATAAGAAAAACAATCCAATCTTCTGTTCATTCTTAAGTAGGAACCGCGAACGAGAGTTAAATTGTTTTCTGATTGCACGGATATTTTTTTACTGTAAGAAGAAACATTTTCTGTTTAGTTATGAATAAGTCCCTTTTTTTATAATTAAAGTAAAATGTATGTATAACTGTAGTTGAGACGCGAGGGGGAGACAAGTAAACAAAATAAAAGAAAAAATGAAACTAAACTAAAGCTAGAAACTTCCATAATTATTTGTAAAATCTAAACAAAATCAAAAAAAAGAAGAAACAAGACAACACTCTGTGAAAAGAACTGATAAGAAAAAGAAAAGAGAAAATAAAACATTAATAAAGAGAGATGAATTTTTTCTAAAACACCCTTTTTCACTCGTCAATCCTCTTGAATCTTCCTCCACATTGGCAGCCGTCATGTCGGGTGATGGCTGCCGCTACTCCCAGCTGTGTACGATGGTCGGATATCGGTACTTAGTATTTTCATGTTGAGGAGATGAATATATTTTCATAAAATTAAATTGTTAACAAGAGGAGAACACCTCTGAATGCATTTTGTGATTACTTTGAGAAAGATACAAATTACATGAAAAATATATACTGAATTATGGGAAAATATCCTTGATTATTGTTGTCAGAAAATTGCTTTTACTTATTGAGGGAGGGATTGCTTTCTTTTCATTCACCTAAACCTAAGCATGTGAGGTTGGGTTTTTCTGTCTTTGGACTCGATGCTCCAATCTCTCTTTTTCTTATCAAGTTTTTCAGCAGTTTTGATGCAGATTTCTTGTGACTACCTGGGCCTCAACAAATAATCTTTCAGGGCCTAGTAGTAGTCGCTTTTTCCATCATCCATTTAATTGAATGTTACCAATTCTTCCACTTCTCGTCGCGCTCCAGGTTACGATAGACCTTGAATTCAACCACAAGCCCGCACGATCTTTGCTAGCTGTCTCCTATTGGCCACCCCAAGCTGGATTTCTTGTGACTCTACCTGGGCCTCAACCAACAAGAGTCTCGGTTAGTAGAGGTCCCTCTCCAGCTTGGACGTGGATATATCCTGTTGCGTTGTCCCACTGTTTCGAAGATACTTCGGGTCGCAACTAAGTTGTCCATACGTTCTACATGGTCCAGCCAGCTTAGACGTTGGATCCGTAAACGCCTGGTTAGACTCATGTCGCTGTACATCCAGTATGGTTCGTTGTTGATTCTTCTCCCATAATCATCTTCAACGCAAACAGGACGCACGTAGAACTTTTCTCTCGATAAGACAGATTCTTTACCCATACTCGATATAGCCCATGCTTCTTCACCGTAGAGCACGACCGTTTCAAAATGCTTTCGTTTTAATCCCAGCAAACGCCTCATTGATGACTGGTTGTGTTCGAAAAATCACGTCAATATCACCCGCATATGTCAGGAGCTGTACGAACTTTTGGAAGATCCTGCCTCTAGTGTTGGTCAGAGAGTTTTGCGCACTCTCTTCAAGAGCTATGCCGAAAAGGACACATGACAGCGTGCCACCTTCCCTAAAACCCTTCTTAAGCAGCAAGGGTTCACCATCGTCATTCTGCACAGTCTGACGAGCTTGGGAGGAATATCAGAACTAGACATGGCGCTGTATAGCTAATCTCTATGCATGTTGTCAAATGCGATCGAGGAATAAGTGGTGAGTGTCGGTCTGCATTTTGTGGATCTTTTCTGGGATCTGCCGTAATGTGAAGATCTAATCTATAGCAGATTTCTCTGTCCTGAAACTACACTGAGAAGGACCTATTCAGATTGCTGAAGAAAGATTTCAGGCGTTCACACAAAACAGCAGAGATTTTGTTTTCGATGTTAAGTTAGATGTTAACTGAGTTCTCCAACGAATTAAACATCAGTCTCTCCTTTCGCTTACCCGATCACTGCAGAGTGTTTCAGGCGGAGATAATGGCAATAACTGAAGCTCTGTCCTGGCTCAAATGGAGTGTAATATCCGCACGTGATATTTTCATTTTCACGGACAGCCAGGCAGCCATCAGGACTCTGGAATTGATCTCACTAAACCCTAAAGTAGTAATCAACTGTCGCCCATCTTTAGACAAATTGGCCGATTGGTCCAATATTCACCTGTGTTGGGTACCAGGCCACAGAGACATTCCGGGCAACTTCAAAGCGGATGAACTTGCCAAGTTTGCTACCACCCAGTCATTATTACCGAAACACAGGTACATGCGTATGACCCTTACGACTTGTAAATTGTTGCTATAAGCAGATGCAACTCATAAAGCAAATAGCAGATGGGCGAGAGGCACTACCTCCAGATCTAGATCTCAAAAGATCTAAAGAAATCATCTCTCTCGATATATCCAACAAAAGTAAAATCGTCGGTGTCATTACAGGACACTGCCTCATAGGAGATCCCGCGAGAAGACTAGAAACTCCGGCTAATTTCTGCAAAAGCTGCTTAGACGAGGAAGTGGAAAGCATTCCACATCCCCTCTGCTCCTGCCCGGCCCTGGCGTCCATTCGACGCCAACATCTGGGAGCCTAATTCTTTGAGAGGTTATGCGAACTTAGTGAGGTTCCGATAAGCAATCTATTACGCTACATCCGAAGCTCCAAATGGTTTCCCGCAATCGAACAATGGGATTGATCTCAGTCAATCCGTGTGGCAGCACAATGGATCGATACTGGTCTAAGTGGACACTCCAACCCAACCTAACCTAAGTAGATTGATCCTTCCAGTTTTACAGACCACTTTTCTCTCAATTTGAACGCACCAACTCAATCGTGGTGGTCTTCTGTTACGTTCTCTCCCAGGCTCAGAGTTGAACATTGTTTTATCCTCACACTCCACAACCCTAGCAACTTTAAGAGTTGGATTTGCGGACGGGTGACTGGACTCATTCATAAGTTACGACGTAGCCTTTATAAAAATATTTACTTTATGCAAACCGTACGCAAATAGCAGAAAATTTAACAATTTCAGCCACATTCGGCATATTTTTAAGCGTTTAAGTGCTTCCAGACTCAAGAGTTCCCGAGTCATTTTGCAGATTTGTAGGCGATCACAATGAAAATCGTAGACATCAACCCATGTCGGCATTTCATCTTTTGTGAATTCTAATTGGAAAAGTGAAAGCCTTCTGGCGATCAAAATTGTCGTGGTGAATTCGAATTTCGAAAATGAAATTCGGTGCTCTGTCTTTAGATTTACTCAAAATGAATTTTGCCTTTGTGTTGTTTGTGGTTTTTTCTTGACATGCTCGACCGCAAACTATAAGGATAACGCTTCCAGTGACGTACACACCTGAAAAGGGACTTCAGCTGAACGTGCGTAACACAGGATCGTGCTGCATGGAGGGAAATATTGACTGAGGTTCAGGTTCACCCCAGAATGTAGGGCCAGTCGGAGAATAAGATAGAAAACGATGACGGTATGTCAGTCTGGTGAAACTATTATAGCCAAAGTTTCTTACTCTATGTACAAAAATTATGTTCTACGTCTTGTAGACTCGACGTACGTCACTCAAATAGCGCATGGGTTTTGTAGGTCGAGTTAGAAGCTATGATATTTTCTCAGATCTATTATGAGGGGCTGATTGCGGTTCGCACACAAGTCGAGGGGGACCTCGGCAGGCTTGGTGTGCGAAACTGGAGACAGCTGGCGAAAGATCGTGCTGGCTGGAGAGGCATGTTGAGTGAGGCCCAGGTCCACCTCAGACTGTAGCGCCCTAAGAAGACGAAGAAGAAGAAGAAGATTGTGGTTCGCTTTCAAAAATTTTTTTATCAGTGGAGTCTGGGAGAGATTCGAATGGAGGAAAAGACAAATCTACGAGCTCGGACCTGGGCCTCAACCAACAAGTCTCTCCAGATAGCACGGTATTTCGTTAGCTGTTTCCAGCAGTGCTCACCAAGTTGGTTGAAGTTCCTCTCCACTTGTGTGCACCAACTTTGACGCGGACGTCCTCGCTTGCGTTATTTCTCATGTTCGGGGTCAAAAATTTAGGATTGTGCCCAGTTATAATGCAACAAGCTCTAAAAATTATTCTAAACAGATTAGCTGTCATTACCCGCCATTGGCTGATCAGAGATCATCCGGGGAAAATCAAAAATCCCCCTCATCAATGAAAAGGTAACTATCATTAATTTTCTGTACAATTACCCGATCCTCAGAATGCATAGTGCGAGCACTGTCTTGGGCACATAGAGCCAGAGTTTGCCGGAAAAATATTTTTCAAAATGGGACGATCGTGCCGCATCGGCAATGCTGCAGAGAGCCCATGAACCATAATTGCGTTGACATTTTTGTTAATTTACCAGAAAGGCATAATGTTCCAGTTGACGGATCAATTCAAGCTGAACTTCCTAATTGAATCACCCCTTCAGCTTCTAAATTCAATCAAAGAGGCAAACTCTGCAACACTTCGCGTATGCTGACAACAACTTGGTCATTGCGTACGTCTGCAAATATCAGTCAAAAGTACGAAACGATCCTAAAATCAAACTTTCGTCAAGATGCCTTGATTTTAAGCAGCAACTCAAAACTCAAAACAAATATCTAAGACGCCATAAGATGGCACGTGAATTCATGTTTGAAAACGCCTGACTCACAGATAAGAGCACAAACCCAAAAATACGTTCCTCGAAGTGTGTCAATACCAACGCACCCTTGATAGCAGCAGTTCCACTGATAATCTGCTGCCTGCTGGCACTTGACTCACGTGAGAGGCAGCATTTTGCGAACGATAAGAAATGTAAAACAATGAAATTAATTAAGTCACACTTCTGTTTAACGAGGCTTACGTCGCCTAGTCTAACGCAAGCCTAATAACATTGTCTCAGCAAACACATGGGGCTTAAACGGTGTTAATCGGGAGGTCGTTAAGAGCGTCGCGACGTGTCGTTTTGTTGAGTTAAGATATGATCTCGGTAATCGCATATCTACAGATCGGTCTACGGAGATAATAATATCGCATGAGCGTTTTAAACTGCGTGCTGTTCGCTTGCGATTGTTGTGTTATCGAAGTATGATCGGAGCGTGTAGCCTGCGTACCGGAGGTTGTAAACTAATCCTGTCTGAAGGAAAATTGTGATCGAATTTGATTGTGATTCATCACCTTCCCATAGTCAGCTGTCTTTGATATATGAACTCAATGCAGGTAGTGGATAATTTCTGTAGGATTTTTAGGTGCAAACTTGCCCAGCCGTAAATAAAGTTTAAAATCCTCATAAAAATAATCAGTTTGAGCTCTAAATAACAATAAAAGTTTATTGAGAATGAAAATCGCGAACGATAATATAAATCTGGTCGTAACAGCTCTTGAAGAGCTTCTTTGCCTAGCTTCTTCAGCAATCACTCGTATTGTACGTGTTATTCTTCTCAAATGGACAGAGAGATAGGCAGATTTTTGCCCTCTGATTCGAACCAGGTGGGTCAGATTCGATGTTCATTTGCTCGATGTATGTATGTAGAGTATATCCACATCCTTCTACAGTTCGTCGAGTTTGCTGTTCGTCTTCCTCGCAGATATTCCTTGTCTAGTTCTTTCATTTCTGTCAAACTCCTCGGGTTGTGCAGTATGACGGTAGAGAACTCACTGGTCCATAAAGGAAGCAATCTCACCGAGATTTTCAATGTTAAAAAGGTTTTAGGCAAGGCGAGGCGCTGTTATGCGACTCCTAGAGGTACGATCTTCCAAAAGCTCATACAGCTATTAGCATACGTGAATGACTTTTAAGGAACTGATCGAATAGATGGAACCGTCGTCGAGGCGTCTGCCGAGTCTGCCAATAAACAGGCACGAAACGAAATATACTATGTCTCCAAGACACATACCACAAGGAACCTCGCAAAGTGCTTCAAAAACTTTGAAGCAGAAAAGGACTAACAACATCAGTACGGAGGTCATACGCAGAAAAACGATTGCCAATCGTTGATTCTTTGGTCCCAATTGAGTAATAGAATCCTCTACCGAAAGTCCATGTTCCCTACACAAACCCTTAATCCTCCCAGTCTTGGTCTAAGGCCCAGATACTTACTTACTTTCTCATCAGGCCAGCTATATTTGAAGATTCTGAGCCTAAGCTTTAGCTGCCTTCCATCCTTGACGGTCAAGAGCACGCTGCCTCTAGTCGTCAAGATCAAGCTGTCTTGCATCCGCGATCACTTGATCTCTATACCCGAGGTTCGGTCTTCCTCCCCTTCTCGAACCTGAAGGCTGGGATTCGTAGACCCTCTTAACTGGAGCCCTCTAGGGCGCAGAGGCATACACAATATGCAAGCAGATGAAGCAGATTTTAGTCTTTTCGAATAAAAAGTTATGCGTGCTATCTTTGGTCCTGTTGTTGAGTTGATGAGACAAATAACTGCAAGGGCTGCGATGTGAATCGAAGCATGTGTCTTTATATCCAACGCCGAAAGTTGCTACACCATATATAGAGCAGGAAAAAGCATGTGGAACATCGGCAATGAGGATGTCCACAACTGAGGTGACGCACATAAGTGGAGAAGGATCCATTGATTCACAGACTCGGAGACAAAGATTCTTCGGACCGGAGCTAAGTTGTCCATGCTCTCTACATGATCTAGCCATCTTAGGCGTTGGATTCGTAGACGCTTGGCTAGACTCATGTCGCTGTACAGATTGAATCTTCTTCACCAGTCGCTATCAAGGCCAACAGAACCCAAGATTGCACGGAGAAATGTTGTCTCGAAAAGACCAAAAGATCCTTCATCCGCTTTGGATATTGTGCAAGCCTCCGCAGAACAAACCCCCGTAGAGCATGACTGGGATGATCAATGTTCTATACAGAATCAGCTTGGTCCTCAGCTCTTTGACTCAATTACCTTTTGAGCCCACAGCCCAGCGGGTTAACAAGATTTATTCTGTATTTGATCTCGGTACTGATATTGTTCGTACTGCTTACCGCGGAACCGAGGTACACGAAGTCATTGGTTATCTCAAAGTTAGAGCTATATATACCGATCTGAGTACCAATCAATTCAGCTCTTGGTAATTTCCATCCCATCCCATGGAATTCCATTGTCTCCCTCTCTACGGGCACGTCAACGAACGCATCCCGTATAGCTGCCCATTGTGACGTTCCGGCCAGGTCGTCCATTTTTGTAATATATATTGATGGCTTGATCTGCTTTAGCCACCTCATCGAATCGAAAACCTCATTGGATCCTTGTGATGTCCATGGACCCTTTTACTTCCAAAGTCGCAACTGCTTGTGTGAAGATTTATTATAAAAAAAAATGATTCAATGTGAATAGTAACTCACAGCTCAATCTAGTTCAATAAATGTGCTTCTCTGTGCCCAACCACGGCCTGCAGCACCCTATAAACAAACTAACTTTCAAATGAATAAAAAAAAAAATGGCCCCAACAACAACGGATTCGTCATGAAACTTTTTGATATACGAATAGCCAGCGAATCCATTTGATTCGCTTGATATCCACTAGATTCATTCGAGTTACCACACTAGACGCTTGACACCGCCGCAGCCGCCGGCACAACCGCACGATCGCGACCGTGTTCGACATAATTGCGTCAATTGTGCTTGATTGGTTGTAATTGTCACTCGGATGAAAAGTTCACATTTTCATAAACTTCACCTCTGAGGCAGTTCTGGAAAATTTTTCGAAATTCATCAGATGAATGGTCGCCCGCCTGAGATCATCAATATTACCGCGTCATGATTGTTTCAAAATAGACACCGAATGACCTTAGGTGACTTATACATGTTCGTCTGTTCGTTCGCAATTGGAGGGACGAACACATTCGCACATCGCCGTAAACAAACGCGTCGAGAACAATGAGCGATGCGAGATGACTCAGTGTGTGTGTGTGTGGGCTTTTGTTCCAAATCGTTTGCAAAAACATAACGAGCTTCGGCGGTGAGTGCGCTGCGATGAAAGACCGATGGGAGCGAAAACTGGTTAACCTTGTGTCCCTTGCGAAACCGTCAGTTTCGATTGGGAGAACTCCGGTCTAGCGAGATTAGGTTGTTACATGTGCAAACCGCAGTCAGCAATAGCCGTTGGCAATAGCGTCAACGATCGTTCGATACGTGACCAAAGGGTAATGACTTTTCGCACTGCATTGTGTTACGGTACACGTCTTTCGGTGTGACAGCGACGAGGTGGTGTGATTGCACAGTTGAGGGAAACTGCATCAGAGTCGGAATGAGATTCTCACGGCGAAAGGAAGAATGACTGTGCGAGGCCTTGGCATGGTTTCGACAACGCATCAGTTAATGGATGGGGTACCTTATCTTAGCGGATGCCACGGCAGTTGTTTATGGACTTGGGACTTATTGTGAAAGCGCTATACGCGAGCACACGTCAGCTGGCTTGGCTTATCATAGGCGAGTGGCTGGAATTAATTAATTCTTAGAGGGGGGAATCACAAACAAACGTGTAATGTTGTTTCAGATCAAGGTGTTTGCTAATTTTAGGGCGGAACCTTGATGGAATTTGAAAAATATTTTGTCTTCCCCTCTGTTTACCGCTAGCGGTGGAATTTTCCATTGATCTAAGTCTATGACTTGATGCGAGTTTTTCGAAAACATGTTTATGTTGTCTCTAACTCGTTCTCTAATCCTCTCAAGCTCGAGAGTGATATTTGATATTTACATACACAACAGGGACCGAGGTGAGCCTTGTAAAGTTTATAGAACTGGTGTAAGGGCATCACCAGACTCGTACAAGTCAACGACATAACAGGCCATGTTTGCTTAAAACATCAGAATAAACTAGACAAACACCCTAATTGAGTACAAATCGAAACAGATTCAGAGAGACTTTGATTTTGTTGAGCACAAGGATATTTTGTTTTCATTTCTAAACAGATTCGAACAGTCTCACTGAACAGTCAAAACTTGAGGCAAAATCTGGAGAATCAATCAGAAATGTGTACGTGTCTGGAAGAGCACTGTTTTCAGCATTGAAATCCAAATGAGAGTGTTCGGTCATAACTGTATTATTTCATTTGAAGTGGCTAGCGGTAGCACGTATCAGCTGATTGCTTTGGTGACAAGATAAAGCTGAAGCCTTTGAAAGGTTTATCATGTGAAGTAAATAAAGAGCGAGAATTTTTTGACAAATAACAAATGTGGACAGACATGTAGGTATGTAGACCGTCTCCTGCAAAGGGGGGACGCACTAAAACCATGTTTTGACAGAAGTGAAACCACAAGGGTTCCATTTCGACCACTCTGATATGGAATCTTAAGTCAATGCATTAAGCAGTCACGTGGATATCTGAAGAGACCATTTAGTCATTCTCTGTGTGAAGTGGACGTCTTATAAGGGTCTTAGCTTACATCACTCGATAACTCTGTCCCGGGTTCCTGGACACAGGGATATAGCCGGCAATGAGGCAGGCAGGAACCGAAATGAAACACACCAGTGAATCAAGCCACCACTCCCTGATTTAAAAGGAAAAATGAGCAAGATAGACAAAATGGAAGAATCCTGAATCCTTTGAAAACTGCATCGGATTTTGACAAGGAGATGCGCTGTCGCGTGATTTCTTAAATTTATTTCTAGAGAAGATAGTGCGGTTGTCTGGACGACTAGATGACGCAGTTGGTTAGAGGGGTCCCTGGTTCGAATCCCAGTGAAGGCAAAGTTAATACTCATTTATCCGGTTTTTCAAATCTCGTCCAGTAAACATTTGCCGCCGGGATCAAATTAACGGCACTATCACTGGAGTGGTCGATCAGTTGTAGTAGTCTGACAGTGGGTATCACAATGAACCAACATGCTCTAAGTGTGCTGGTGAATTCATTAGCAGCAAATTTCTACGTCGGAAATTTGGTCATGTCTGCGAGGAAGGCGAATGAAGCAAAAGACACAATCGCTGTGGGGATGTGGACTCAGTCCAGAAGGCAAAAGTCTGTGACCTAAATTGACTCCCCTAAATCGAACGAATGAAAATCAATGCTCCAGGTAGGAGAGTCTCCTTGTTCGAGAAGAAGAGGTAGACCGAATCTCCGGTATAAAGACTCGGATGCATGACAACTTCGTCTTGCTGACTGAAACGAGCGTGCCTGGAAACGTCAGCGATGGATGGCGGCTATTACTCAGGTTCAGAACCGCCAGGGGTTGTTGGTCTGATAAGTAAGTAAGTAGGCTAGGTTAGGTTAGGGGGCTGCTAGTGAATTCACCATCACACTTAGACCATGTTAGTAACCGTTTTGGTGTCATCAGCATTACTCGGTCTCAACCGCGATACAAAAACTCCTATACTAGGAGCTGGACCGCAGGCTTTCCTTGGGAGTCATTGAGGAAAGTAATAGTGCTTGAAGTTCTCCGGTGATGCTGGTGAGAAAATCTGGCAAAAACAGATGTTGCCTGAGACTCTGAGACCCTGAGACATTGAGACCCTGAGATCCATAGATCCTGAGACAAAGAAGGACTTGGTGTTGATTCCCTCTTCCTCAGGCATTGAGACCGAGGGCCTTAGCTTGAGACTCTACGACTCTGAGACCCTGAGATGTTGAGACCCTGAAATCCATATATCTTGAGACCCTAAGACAAAGACGGACGCATACACTCTTCTTCATATTAAAGGCCTTCTCAGGAGGGTACAGGAGCCTCGCTCCATCTCCGGGATGGAAGTATAATATGCATTCTGGCATGCCTTTGGAGCGCAAGTCAAGACTGCACCGTCCCTGGCCCTGGTATTTCTCCCAGTCCCTGGCTGGCCTTATATCAGTTCACGGTGATGCCGTTTCGACTGCGTAACGCCGCCCAGAGATTGTGTAGTCTGTTATACCAAAGTTATTCCCTCTTGGTTGTAGGAGAATGTCTTTGTCTACCACGGTAATCTCTTCTATCTGGTCTGTTCTCCAGACTTCGAGTCACATGCCAGTCTACTCGAAGGGGACGAAAATGTTAAAATGACAATCAATAGAACTAAAAGCACATGAAATTAGAACAAATTTTGTAGCAAAGGGAACGCTTTTGACTCTCCGTGCGGTGCTTCCGGTCTTTCGTGCTCATTGTTCTAAAACAAGAAGCTGAATAATTCAAACAACACAATCTTCTTTCTAGCGTCCAACGGAGATGATGGTGGTCTTGTTTATATTCACTCGCTACTCCTATTCCCCTCGGTTGTCGTATGCAACGTCTGTATCAGGCACTCATTACACATTATTCCATTTTCATCCATTTCCATAAAAGTGCTGATTCAGAGCGAAAAGTTTGCATAAAGAACTTTTTAATTTCATGAATTTTTACAGCGCCTCGAAAGTAATGACCCGAATAAAGGAGCTTTGCGTCAGCTTCGTCTATTTATAGCCCCGGCAACGACGAGGTGGTGTAATCACCTAAAACGACTTAAAACAATCAGATTGTTCGAATAAAAATGCAAAAAAAAACATACACATGCGTGTCGAGGATTGTCCTTCGGTTTCAGCAGGCACTGCCACACTGCCACTTCACTTCGGATGTGATACGCCACGACGCGTCGTGGTGATCTGTTTGTCAGGGAAACATTGAAGATTTCAGCTATCAACACGGTGATGTCATTTGTTTACACGTCTAATGAACAAACAATCAAACAGGTTGGCCACCCTCTAACCAAAACCAACCGAGGCACTTGCCTTGTTGTCAACTTTAACTGTTTCCCTCCCCCCGACATCCCATAAACAAGTTCGTTACCAATACTGGTCATCACATCGCGGCGGTGTCACGAAATTGTCGGGTGATTCACTCGAGTGGGCTATAAATTGGCACTTGAATGTGTGTCTCTTTCAATCGATGCGGGGAGTTGGATTGGGCAGAGGATATCGCGCACGCAGTTTAGGTGTACAAGCGAGGCGGGCGCGCTGAAATCAGATCAAGTCGACAACGACTCAATTTGGACTGGCTGTCAGAAGACAATCGCTTAGGTGGTACGAATCTGTTAATTTGAAGTGGAAACACAAGTGTGGATAGGGCAAGCTTCGCTGAACTGTTTGCGAATCATTTAGAGCGAGTGATTGGCTAGACGGCACTGTTCCCTTGGTTGAGCCACACACACAGAAGAGTGGCTGTTAATGCCTTTTGTGAGAGAACAGATCAGTTCCTCGAAATTTGCGATAAGGCGGTAGATGCTGTTTGCCATAAACTTTGTGGTCAAGCTAATCTATTCTCAGAAAGAAAGATCAACACTTTGTGTAAACTCGTTCAGTACATTGTACGTAGCATAATGGCAGATGTTAAAAGTGTGTCACTAACAAGATTACCTGGAGTTGAAAGTGGGACGGTGTTGGACGAAATCAGTAAAGAATTCATTGTGCTAGAACTTCCAATCTAAACCAGAGGGACAAGGCAACAGACGATATCCAAGAATGAGGTGCCGTGCACAAGTGGGGAGGTACCTCAACAAACTGGAACTGGAGAGGCTTGTTGGCTGAGGCCCAGGTCCACCCCGGACTGTAGCCCCACAAGAAGATGAAGAAGAATGTGATCGGGAATCTCTACAGAAGCTAAAAGACCTGAGTAGGAAAAACAAAGTAAAACTCTGCTGCTGCAAGACAATTAAATGGCTGACTCCCTGGTAACGAAGAAAGCATCAGAACCCTTCACCGGCCCCGAACCATTCTGCGCTGTAGGACTTTGTGCTCAGAGAATTCAGGAAACTAGAGAGAAGGAACCGGACAGAAACCTGGAACAAAGCACATGGCATGAAGCAGGCCAAGAAACTCTTAGGTCAGTCCAACCGAAAGAGGTTAGAGGCATGTATCAAAATGAGCAAGAAAATCCTTCCTAACAGCGTACTGAAACTCACCCAAGGAAACTAGGGTTATCAGAAGAATGTCTTTGCAGATTCGGTGGAGAATCCAATGAATTTTCAAAACATATATTGGGATTCTGTGAGCCCAGAAAAGGATAAATACATTTTCATTTTTCAAGCCACAAGTTCTCTCGAGCCCCTGACTCAGAGAGTATAAACGTCAAGAAGAGCTTTTCAAGCATCGTCGTTCGAAGTCTGCATAAAATGCAGGTCGCCTCCAGTCATAAGAGAGCAATTACAGGCACAACAAGAGTGGTTGTTGCAGAATCTGGTTCAAGTTCACGCCAAACTGTAGCGTCCTTCGAAGGAGAAGAAAGAGTCCACTTGCACGACCTCCACGCAACTGTGTCTTCATCCAGCCTAGTCACTTCCGACCAGGATTTGCCGGCCTGCTTGATACTCCTTCTCCGCGGTCTACCGCCCAGTTAAGACTACGCACTCCTTATGGGGTCTTTGCAATATCCGTTTCCGGTTTACGCAGGATATGGTCCAACCAATTCCACTTTTGACGTTGGACATCTGCTGCGATGGGTTTCTGTGAATCTCTGCACAGCAGCACTTCGTTGGTGATCCCTTCCGGCCAGAAGACCTTCAGGATTCGTCTCAAGCAACGAAGACCTGAAGCTTGCGAGCAATGATAGTGGTTGTCTTCCTAGTTTCGCATCCGTAGAGCAGTACGGATTTCACGTTGGAATTGAATATCGGAAGCTTAGGAGAGGTGGAGAGCTGGTTGGATCTCCAGACGTTGCCAAACGAGTAGTAAGCGTGGCGCCGAAACAAGACATCAGTTTCTGCACCTGCATCGTTGCACAAAGTGTTCCCCAGGTACCAGAATTTGTTGACATCGAGGATGTCTTGAGCCGATTCTCATCAGTTTTGGTGAGCTTTACACTAGCAATTCAGTTGTCTGGATTTTTTGCATTTGGTCTCTTCAAATCGTGTGGAGTGGAACTGAGATCGAAACAGAACAAATGGAGGCAACCTCAAAAGAGAATGACCGATGGTTGAAGCAACTGACATCCTCGTGCAGTGTTAGGTTAGGTTAGGGAGCTGCTAGTGGACTCACCAGCACACTTAGAACATATTGGTCCATTGTCATACCCAGTCAGACTACTACCGCTGATCGACCGCTCCAGTGATAGTGCCGTTAATTTGATCCCAACGGCAAACGGTGAGTGGACCAGATTTGAAAAACCGGAGAAATGAGTATTAACTATGCTTTCACTGGGATTCGAACCTGGGACCCCTCTAACTTAGGGCAGGCACATAACCAACAGCGCCGTCCAGTCGTAAAAAAAATCCTCGTATAAATCCCACCTTTGTCGTGGCGATGCTGATTTTCAGTCAAGCTCTTCTGGTGTTGAGGTCCAACACGTGTAGTTTTTCCTGGACGCCGCCTAAGTTGGTAGATAGCAAGCAGATGTCGTCGGTGTACTCGACATATTTACCCTCAACGTCAAGCCCCCACACGGCCACACGGCCACACGGCTTAATAAAATGTTTTTATTTTGTTAAGTAGAGGACATGAAACTATTTGCTGATCCATTCATCCTATATCTTCCTTAGTAGCTCATAAAAAAATAGAATGAATTGCCTCATAAAAGTCTATTATATTTAATAAAACACCAAGCACAAGGTTCAATGCTATTCTAAGCTGTGTATACATATCTCGTTCGAGAGATTCCACGACGATTTTAATTGAGAGGAGAGATTTTATGAGAATATTGTCGCAATCAAAAACCCATCAATTCATCTTCGACGATGAGTCAGACGATATTCAAGCAGAGTTCAGTGCGAAACAGTGGTTTCCCTTGGACACTTTGAAAAATGAATTGTGTATCCACTGGTAGACTAAAGCACTATTCAAGTGGAATTGCGAGGAACGCAATGCTCTTGTGACATTCAGTGATTCAGCAGATGATGCGAGAGTATCACACAAATCCATTTATGAAGTTTAGTCTCTAAAGTGGCATTAAGTCGCTAAGAGCTACAATTTAATCAAAACTATTAGCGAGATCTTGAAAACGAAAAGATGTGACATTCTTTTTGTCTAGAAGTCAGCGGGGACAAAAGTCACTACACATAAAATACAGTCGCATCCCTCTAAGTCGAATTTTCACGGGATATCACAATGGGTTCGAATTAGAGGGATTTCGACTGTATTTCAATTACCAAGGACATCTGTCTTGTCAACGACCTTTGGACATTTGCATTTGCTATGTGCATAATCAAGGAAGGCTGAATGAATGTTGATTAACAATCATTGCGCCACTAGTTCAAAGTTGTTTGGGAACATGCTAGGAGGTCTGCTTCTTCCCGTAGCAGCAACCGCTGTGAATTGTTATTCTACTTAATTTTGTCGCCACAAAACAAATTCTATGTTTTACGACTGCCTTGGAATACAGTACGAAAGAGTAAGCGATTGTGGCACATTTGAATTGTTTTTTATTGCTGAAACGCTAAGTGGGAACTTAACTATTGTCATTTCAGAATTAATTTTCCTACTATTCAGTTATTTTGTTCGCAGTTCAGTTTTGTGAACAGTTTGCGACTAGATGTACAGACAAGAATTTGAATAGATTTAGCAACACTGCCAATTGTAAACGTAGTCACGTAGAAGGCAGGCAGTAGTTTCAATACATCTTTAGAGAACCTTTAATATTCCCATTCACAAAAAAGGAATTGCCTCAGAGCCAGCAAGTAATAGAACAATTTCGTTTTTAGCTTCTTCATGTTAGGGATACGTTCAAGGAGTCAGCTGCGCAAGTCCTGCAATGTTTGTTCTGGAGATGATTTGGTTGGGCGCATGCACCCGCTCCGTAAGACAGTAAGACGGTGTTTACAAACGACTGGGCAATTCGCCGAGACAGGAAAGATTTTCTGCATGTGCAACACTCGAAAATGAGCAAAATATGTCGAAAACGGACCGATAAGGAATGAAAACTTGCCTGTTTCACCCGAGAATTCACTTTGGAAATGGATTTTCGGCTGAAGAAGGCCTCATTCCGGCGCATCCAACCCATTTCCCTCTCACTTCCTCAATCTTTCCTTCTTCCGAACATGTAATCAGCGGCTAAGACGGCTTTTCTGGACACTGGACTGGACTTTCTCATCGGGCAGAATTTCCTTCGACCATGAACTAGACGGCGGAAAGAAAGGAAGAAGGCAGAAATTTCGGATAGATAGTGTATGATTTTCGAAACAGTTGAAAACAGATGTATTTTCGGCGTTTCAACTCATCTCTTTCCAACCTTTACGAAAATCATATCGATCTCTGTCCGAATTTTCTGCCTTCTTCCTTTCTTTCCGCCCTCTTCCGCCATGTTCCTTTCATATACTAAATTCATCACAAACGTTGTATTAATAAAAATCTACCTATCTAACTATCTATCATAAAGTTTTACTGAAAGAGAAGTTGCTTGGTGGTCATAACTTCGGTTCAATATTAATTTCCACCACTACCACATAGAGCACAATGTGTTTTACCGTCATTGCACTTGAACTGAATATTTCGCATTGACCTTTTGCGCAACAAAACAATCAAACTTGGCAACTTATCAAAAATAAATATCATCAATAATTTGCTGAAGAACTTTGTTGCATTCAATTAATTGCTCTCGTGGGCGTGTGAAGTTTCTACTGCGTCAGCGAGACTAAAATAAAAACAAAATCTCTCTCTCTCTCTCATAAGACTGGAGATATCAGAATAGGAAAACATTTAATTCAGCAGACACTTGCTGCGCTTCACATCAAATCAAACATAGGGACACTGTAATCGAACATCTTTATAATATATTCTGCTTGATGTCTTACAGCTTTCTGTGAGGCGTGCTTTGGTTTGCAAACGAATATCAATACTTTTCAGCGCACGTTCGATGAGGAATAGGCAAGTTATGTCATAATGTTGCCAACATCTCCATGACAAGACAGTCCTTTTCCAAGACAGATTTAATTGGTTTCCAGACCTCGATAAGAGCCGTTTATTTTCTCTTCATGGAGATAAGTGGAGACAATAAAATATGTATTCTGAATAACGCGTTGGTCTCTTCATAAAACTGCAAATTGATTGCAAATAATGTCTAGCTTTTGGCAAAGGAGAGAGTGGTGTATTTTGAGCAACTTGTTACAGTTACAGTTATTGATTGATACTATCACTGGAGCGGTCGATCAGTGGCAGTAGTCTGACTGTGGGTATCACAATGGACCAACAAGGTCTAAGTGTGCTGGTGAATTCACCAGCAGGACAAGGTAACAGAGGGCGTCCACATCTAAGATGGAAAACGGCTAGCAAAATATCACGCTAGTTGGAGAGAGTTGATGGTTAAGACCCATTCATATTTATTTATTTATTTATTTATTTTTCGCGAGGTGGACTTATTTCCCGTGCTGGTGGGAACCAACTTTACTTTCTGCGAGGTGAACTTGGTTCCCATGCAAGGTGGGAATTAAGTCCACCTTCTGTGAGGTGGGCTTGGTTCCCATGCAAGGTAGGAATTAAGCCCACCTTCTGCGAAGGTGGGAACTAAGTCCACTTTCTGCGATGTGAACTTGGTTCCCATGCGAGATGGGATCTAAGTCCACTTTCAGCGAGGTGGGCTTGGTTCCCATGCAAAGTGGGAATTAAGTCCACCTTTTGCGAGGTGGGCTTGGTTCCCATGCAAGGTAGGAATTAAGCACACCTTCTGCGAAGGTGGGAACTAAGTCCACTTTCTGCGAGGTAAACTTGGTTCCCATGCGAGATGGGAACTAAGTCCACTTTCTGCGAGGTGGGCTTGGTTCCCATGCAAGGTGGGAATTAAGTCCACTTTCAGCGAGGTGGGCTTGGTTCCCATGCAAAGTGGGAATTAAGTCCACCTTTTGCGAGGTGGGCTTGGTTCCCATGCAAGGTAGGAATTAAGCCCACCTTCTGCGAAGGTGGGAACTAAGTCCACTTTCTGCGAGGTGAACTTGGTTCCCATGCGAGATGGGAACTAAGTCCACTTTCTGCGATGTGAACTTGGTTCCCATGCGAGATGGGAACTAAGTCCACTTTCAGCGAGGTGGGCTTGGTTCCCATGCAAAGTGGGAATTAAGTCCACCTTTTGCGAGGTGGGCTTGGTTCCCATGCAAGGTAGGAATTAAGCCCACCTTCTGCGAAGGTGGGAGCTAAGTCCACTTTCTGCGAGGTGAACTTGGTTCCCATACGAGATGGGAACTAAGTCCACTTTCTGCGAGGTGGGCTTGGTTCCCATGCAAGGTGGGAATTAAGTCCACCTTCTGCGAGGTGGACTTGGTTCTCATGCAAGGTGAGTGCTAACTCCACTTTTTGCGACTGCAACCTTCTCAACTGTGTGCAAAGATCGGCATGCATTTTTTAAAAACTACACTATCTGCTGAGTGGACCTTAGCGAGTTTTCACAGATGTTTATGTCACAAATGGATGAAGGATTGGGAATAGAGGTGTCATATCATTTTGGTTCACCTTCTAACACAGCAGCGTCTTGCAAGCACATACTAGGTCGATCCAAAAGACTCTGTCATGACTTATGAGCAATGTGATGCTCATAAAGAACAGTCGGACAGTCTGACTGCGATCAAATTCCTGAATTCGGTCTCGTTCCACTCAAAGACTTCCCTAAGCCACCGCCTGTCTCTTGATGGCTGATCATTTCAACATTCACCTCGTGTGCTAGCTGGAGAGGCTTATTGTTTGAGCCCCAGGGTACAAGAAAAAGGAGAAGGCGGAGAAGAAGAAGATTATCAAAAAGACGAAAAGGACCTTACGAAAACTATTGTCACAGCTGCTATAACATCACTATCGATATGTTCCCCTTAAAGACAATCATTAACTCCGAATGAATGCATACATTCCTTTAGCAGCGATACGAGTATATATTCAATGAAGATAAATGCTTTAACTTATTTTTGCAATCAAGTCACACAATCTCGAGAAATACGTCAAGCTCCTACTGTGTACTCAACAATGCCATTCCAGTCAAGAGTCTAGCAGTCAACTCACATAGTGCCTGGATCTAATCGCATTGAAACTAACGCCCATTAATGACATAGATCATAAATACAGTTTTATGTCAAGGCCTTAAGTGCTGTAAGCATGTGTGCATTAGATTAGATTAGGCCTAAAAACTGATCATCAATATTAATTGAATCAATCAAAATCGTTATCATGCGCGTATCACATCCAATGTGCTCTTGAATTAAAGGAAATGACATCAGATTGATTTTCCACAGTCGAAGCTATTCAATGAACTGAGGGTATTTGTGTTGTTTACTCTTAATTCAACTCTGTAACATCGAACGACGTGCAACTTCATCGATGGAAGTCTTTATCTGTAATCTGCTACAGCAAGTTTGTGTAATGGATAATTCGAATAGGTCACGTGGTACTGATGACTTTGAGCCTGTGGGACAAGGAAACAGAGGACGTCCACGTACAAGGTGGCGTACATAAGTCGAGGAGGACCTCAGGCGGTTTGGTGTGCCAAACTGGAGACAGCTGACGACAGATCGTGCTGCCTGGAGGGGCATGTTGGGCGAGAACCAGGTCCAGATCGGACTGTAGTGTCTTAAGAAGAAGACGTGGTAGTCGTATACGCGACAAGAAGGTATATTGTTCATGGTTTAAACACAGAAAGCATCTTCACATACTTTTTGTGTTACTAAGTACGGTAGCATCGGATGACCAGCTATATCTACCACAAGCTACAAGGAAATGTTTAAATTGTTACTAGCATAAACAACAACATACCGCATGAATTATACCAAAAGGAAGGCTGTTCATTAGTGAACGTTTTATGGCATAAAACACTGAAAACCCACTGAACAAACAAACCGATAAGCATTCGTTACAGGTCATTGAAAAACGCTCGCGCTGAGTAACTCGTTATCTCACTCTGGCAGCATTGTTAACACGGCAAATCTATTTACGGATATACAAAGTATTCCCCTTCCAATGGATACACTCCACGGCATCAGACGCGAGAACTAAAACATCATATGTAGTCCGTTTCAAATATGTAGATTGACCCCGACCTTACGTGTTAACAACAACAGCGCGATAAGTCATCAATAATGTTGACTCCAATTTGTAGGAAGCACGTACTACAACGAACGACGAACAGCGAACGTTATCTTCGCGACAACTCAAGCAACCAGACGCTGATTTATCACGCGTTTCTGTTTTGGTTTGATTGTTGCTAGCGCGCCCACTTCGACGTCATCTGCTGCGATCTGCCGCGATCTAGATCAATGACTTTCTGCGACATGGCGATATGGGCTGGCGGCTGTGCGTATATGTGCGTTGTCAATCAGTAAGCAACTCCCATAATTGATTGTTTCGGCAGATAATGCCCACGTGGCCATAGCGTTATCCCTCCCCACCCCCGCCGAGATGACTCAGTGCCAAGCATCTAAACTCTAGCCTCCAATTATAGACCAAACAAAAGAAATAAAACAGCTGACACGTTTAGAAAAGAATTTCCAAGCATTATTACATAAAAAAAAGAAATCACAATAATTAGTACAATAGGCAACAATGTTTGTATATTTGTGTGTAAATACTTTGCGTACTTATCTAAGGAAACAAAATCTACAAAAAAAAAGAAAAGAAATGTATATTTCAGTTAAATACTTTGCGTCTTTCGACTTATCTCAAGAGGAAAGAAAAAAATATCCTAGAAAAATGTGTGTGTAAAAATGAGTCTGTACTCATCACTTGTTAACTCTAAGCGTCCTCCTCCAGGAGACCGCCCTCCACTTCCGGGCCCAGGTCGTCGGCGTCTTTGGGCTTCTTCTTTTTGATGAATGGCATGAAGCCCCAGAGGCTGGCGCCAGCTAAGAGGATTATTCCAAGTGTATGAAACAGCGGTCTGTACGTTTTTGTGCTCTCATACCATAAGCCACACAGTGGCGGACCAATAAGTTGAAGTATACCGTTGACAAAGAGACTTATGCCGTAGGAAGACGTTAGACGTTCAGTTCCAAGCATATCAGCCATGATTACGGCTGTTATTCCTACATAAACACCGGACGCCAGTCCGAACACTGCACACCAGAAGCTGGTCATGCCGTATGTCGTAGTGAATGGAAGCACGGCCAGGGATACGCCCGATATCGATAGGCCCCCGATGAAGTACCATGTCTTCGGTATGAGATTTAAGTCGGACAGGGCCGAACCGCCAATGCGGCCGACCAGATCTGTCATTGACACAATTGAAATTAAGTACGCAGCCATAGTTCGGTCGAAGCCCAGTGCCACTCCGTATGCGGGCAGGAGTATGATGAAGTTTGTGTAGCCGATGGCATTCGTTGAGTTTGAGATGAGAATGACTAGGTACATGGGGTCCTTTAGCAAGCTCAAATCAAAAAATTTGCTCTTTGCTGGCGGCTCCTCTTTTTCGCCCTCGAAGCGTTCCTCGTGCAGTGCACCGCCACTGCCCAGTGACTTCAGTGACAGATGCGATGAGAACTCCTTCGGCTGGAAGGACAGTGTGCTCCCGTGGTACGGCGTGCTGATGTATTGAAAACTACTAGTTGAAGGCGAGTGCCTGGACAAGCGATGTCTGGAGCTATTGCGAAGCGCCAAGTTCCTATCCAGTCTACTGTGGGATGTACCTCGCTCAGGTACGGCGTATAGCGAAGACTGTGAATTCATTTGGCCAGGCGTAAACGTTTGGTTACGCTGTGGAACTGTACTGTACGAAGGCGTACTGACCTTCCTGTTTCTCGAATGCGTGCTGTATTCGTCCTGACTTCTGTTGAAGTTCTGCACAACAGCTGCAGACGCACTCCGTCCAAATTGCTTGTCCCCTCCATTCCCCATCAGATACTGCATGTCGGGGGATTGCTTCGCATCGGCCTGCTCATCGCCGGCTGTCAGTGCTTTCAGCTCCGGATTGGGTTCGTCAACACTCTCGAATTTCAACACAATTCCCACGTCCTCCTCCTCAATGTCATCCAATGCTTTCTTGTCTCTAGGCACGCGAATCATATGGTTCTCCACTGGTTCGTAGAATATTGCAGCCACAAACACATTCAACGTCACACCCCCCATAATAAGTACTGCTCCTCGATATCCATAGGTTTCCAGCAGAAACCTCAGCAACGGTGGCAGGATAATTGAACCCAAGGCACTGCCTGAAATGCAGAGGCCGTTGGCAAGCCCACGCAACTTCACAAAATACGAAGTCACAATATAAACAGTCGGGGGAAACGAGAGTCCAGCCCCGATTCCCACCAGCACTCCATAGCTTACATATAAGTACGTCACGGATGTCGCCCAAAACGATAAAATCATTCCTATCGCTGCCGAAGCCCCTCCCAGCAGTGTCACAGTCCTGTACGAATATTTCACTGATAGAATACTCGAAACCGGGCCCAATGAACTGTACAAAAAGTAGCACAACGCCGGAATCCATGCTGCCGTCGCTGGTGACGCATTGAAGGCATCCAGAAACTCAAGAAACAATACACCAAAACTTTTGATTGTTCCCGGCACTAGAATGTTCACCATCATCGATCCGGCTAGAACCAGCCATCCCCAACCGCCGTCGGGTGGTACCAAATCATATTCCTCACCGGAAGCGGGCGGCACTTTCGATCGCGGTTTGACAAGCCTCATGCTCGCTGGCTTCGCATTTTTATCAATCTGCTTGAATTGCTCTCCATTGGGCTTCTGCGGATTCGAATTCGGATCTGGATTGGCATTGATTCTGTCGACTACCTTGTTCTTATCCACCATTATTAGGCTGGTTTTCTACATAACGAGAACAAGACAAATCAAATAGAATGTTGTTTTTCCAAAGCCCTTTCACAATTCATTTAGAAAAAGGAAACAAAATTCACAATTACCGAGTCATTTAGCAGTGGAAAACACGATTCACATAACAAACAAAGGAAATAAATTGAACAGAAAATAAGTACGTAAAGAAAAAGAAGAAAAACGCACAACCAGTGCGATGCCACACACGGAAACTGTCACTTCACGTTTCTTCTTTTTTCTCTTGAGGGGTGCGGTGGAACTTTCGTGTCCTCGTTATCCAAGAAACTGAAACTGTTTCTTGGTTTCTTCTCTTCGTTCCCAGAGAATCACTCACAAAAAAAAAAAAACAAAAAAAAAAACGCACCACACTTGACTTGGTTCTCTGTGGGAAACGTCACTTGACAAGAACTTTCGTTGTGTAGGTGAATTTTTGTTTTTCGTTAAACTGCGTTCGTGACTCTGCTGATTTTCCTGTCAACAAGTCATCCTAGAAGTTGAACACTGTTTAAGTACGTTAACAATGTTAAAAATTAAGATTTCAACAAATAAAGTTTTACTTAGACTTACTGAGTAGTTTAACGAATTAACACTTTGAATTTGTTTTTTTTAAAAGAAACACATATTTCTTTGCATTCACCGGCATATCAGCTTCTAATTCAGATGAAGGGATGTGTTCATCGATTCTAACTAATAGTGTGCTCTTGGCAAGATTAGTTAAATGTTCAATGAGATGCATTGTTGTCTACAAAATATAAACTTATTTGAAGACCTTAGAACGATAAAAGTAATGAATCGAAGATTAAAATGTATTTCAGTTTAAAAAAAATGAATGTGCACTACACAACTTTCACATAACTTTTGCTCTTAGTGTACAACATGTCATTAATCGAACATTGCACGTGCCTCTTCACCAGCTGTCAATACCACCGGTGAACGCAATCAATTTGTTTTGATTCGACTTGACTAAAATAGTACTAAAGAAAAATTCTTCTTAAAAATGGCAGAAGAGGAAGAAAAACCACAGGATGAATTAGCCTACATTCAGCGTAATGAATTCACCTCTGAGATATATAAAATCGAAGTGAGGAATCTTGGAATTTTCGGCATTGGAGTGAGTATTTGCGGCAGGAACCTCCAAAAATCATCCTTAATATGTGGCCTTCGTATAGGAATTCAAGAAATTACTCAAAAACACACTAAACTTAGATGCGAGTAAAATAAAAACACCCAACCGACGAGACTTTGCTTTTATTTGCTTCAGAAGTCAAGAGGACCAAGAAAAGGCCATTTCACTTCTGAATGGTTACAAATGGAAGGGAAAGATTCTCTCAGCAGCGGTGGGTACACTCATAAACACAATACACAACAATATGACTCCTCTATATATACACTCCATAGCAAGCGAAGGCATCTGCAGATCCATTTATCAAGCGAAAAAATGAAGACAATCGACAACGCAACGATCAGTCAAAAAAGCAAAAGACTTCAACAGAAGCAACATGCCCACTGGCCGGTCTTCCATACGAGGACCAATTGAAGCAAAAAAGCGCTGAAATGAGAGACCTCTTAAAGAACTTCGGCAAAGAGCTGGTTAAGTTCAATTCCGAGGCAAAAAAAATATGTTTCGCTTCAGGTTCCGATCTTCCGTGTGAATTCCTGGGCATCAGAGAATCACCAGTAGTAAATGGCTATCGCAATAAGTCGGAATTTACAATTGGCAAGAATTCGGAGGGTGAAATTGTGGTTGGTTTTCGATTGGGAGCATACGCCGATGGTTCGGTTGAGGTTTCCGTCGTTGATGATCTTCCCCACCTGCCAGATAGAGCCAAATTGGCCGCGAAATCATTCCAAGAGTATGTGAGAAAATCAAAGTTCGCCCCATTCAACCCGGAGCATAACTCGGGTCATTTCCGTCAGCTGACTGTGAGGACATCGGAGGAAACTGGAGAAGTAATGCTCGTTGCTGGGATCTACTCCTCAAATCTGACCGATGTGGAAATTCCCCAATTGAAACAGGAGTTAATTGACTTCTATTCGAACTATGACAAGGAAAAGTTTAACTGTTCAAGTCTATACTATCAGGATCTGAAGCGGCGAGAGCCCGGCCAAACACACAATCCTGTCGACCATCTCTCGGGCAGCACGCACATCACAGATGTCATCCAAGGCCTTAAGTTTCGCATCAGCCCACTGGCGTTCTTTCAAATCAACACAAAAGGCGCAGAGGTTCTGTATCAGGAAGCCATCAATTTGGTGGCGCCGAAAGAAGAGACTACTGTGCTAGACATTTGCTGTGGCACAGGAACCATTGCGCTGTGCTTTGCAAAGCACTGTAAGAAAGTGCTTGGCGTGGAAATCATTGCGGAAGCCATCAAAGATGCTGAATTCAATGCCAAGGAGAATGAAGTGAAGAATTGTAAATTCTACGCTGGCAATGCGGACAATTACATTCAGTCAATGGTTAGGGAAGTTGTGTACGGAGCTGGCATTCATAAGGATAAACTGGACATGGTTGCTGTTGTGGATCCTCCAAGAGCTGGTTTACGTAAGTCTGAAAGTTCTTGTTGTTTGCTTTTGTTCATTCCACCTCTCATTCTATTCAAACTTCAGACTAGTAGCACTTTCTTCATTCATTTAATTTTCTTTACAGACAACAAATCAATTGCTGCCATTCGGAATGCATACCATCTTAAACGACTTGTCTATATATCTTGCAATCCCAAGTATGCTCAACGTAATTGGCTTGATTTAGCTCGAACAGAGTCTAAGAACTACAAGGGGAGTCCATTCTTCCCAACGAAGGCTGTAGCTGTTGACATGTTCCCACACACTGCCCACACAGAGATGGCCATACTCTTCGAACGAAAGCAAGAAAAGGAAGACGATTCAAATGTGGACAACAAACCGGAAAAGGGTGCTGACGTAAGTCAGGAAACGAAAGATGAATCGCCAACAAACTAGATTTTAGGTGTTTATTTGAATGTGGAAATTTTAAGCATGGCCAATTAAATACACGTGGAAAAAATAGATCTGTCATTATTCAGCTAGGCATGAGTGGTATGCAATTACAATCACCTGAGATCACGAAAGGCTTTAGCGTAATTGTTGAGATTTTGATAGATTGTAAGCGAGTTTTTGATAAAAAACGATACCAATCGTTCCTGTGTAAAAAAAAAGGTAAACTTTGCGAACACAGCCCATAGATTAATGCAATCGTGAGGAATGTCAAAAATGTTTGACACTATCATGGGCAAATGTATGAATTTCTGACATCTGCAAGAAATTCAAAAACAAGATTATGGATTAAACAAATCTCCTGAATTTAATGTAAATTTATTGCCCAGATGTAAAATTGTTCGGGGTTTTTCTGTCAAAAGTCGTTAATTGTACCTGGTATTCACAATGACACCTACCTGACAATAAAACTCGCTGATGCGCAGCTTAATTGTGAATCGACCGATGATTTTATGACTAGAGCGAGACGACAGTGTTCCTCATCTCACTCTCACGTTGATTTTAACCAGGAATCAGTCACCGTTTCTGTTTGTAACCCAGCCATAATTTTCATTTATAAATTACTTGTGTAGAGATTGCAGTTTTCATTCGTTCAGTGATAAGAAGTCAATTCATTTGCCGACATCCGCACGCATAATTTTGTCATAAAGTTCGATCCCTCCGGTGTGTATTGATTAAAAACAATAGAAAGAAAGTGATATTCAACAGAAACTCTGTCATCGAAGAGCCTAGGCCCCCCCAGTGCGATTAAAATAAACAGTTTTGTGGCTTTTTCTTGTTTGTCTTGTTTGTTTTAATTTTATCAAAGTGGATATTATCGCAATGCAAGAACAACGATTTATATATTGGCCGGAACATCGCGCTATACCGTATTGCGATTGTTACTTTCCAAAGTGCACAGCTCTTTCTCCACACAAGGGGAGCATTCCAGAAATGATAGAATGCCGTTGCGGAGAGGAGGAGTGTAATACCATGGAATGGCAATGGGAAAAATCCGAATCAGATGCAAATATTCAAGGACCAGACATAATATTTCATCCTATCTACAGTCAGGGCACAACAATTATCCGTGGGGATAAGCCCCTTAAGACGGGAATGATACATTTTTGGGAGATTCGCGTAATTACCTCCCTCGCTGGAACAGATGTGGTAAGAAAAGCAAAAAGCATGTCAAAGTGCTTGTGTACATTTTATTATTTCGGGAATTTTCTGTACGCAGCATGTCATCGAGATGAATTTGATTATGATAAATTCACATATTGATTCAATGTCTTCCGCAGAATCTCTCTTTTGTAAACAATAGTCATGCGCTCTATCGTTGAACGAATGTTGCCAAAAAAATGTTTCTGTTGGCGCCAAGGTATCGAAGAATTCCACGTTAACGCCACAGTTGATATGAAATTTTTGAAATTTTACCGCAAAGCGGTCACTTATTCGCTTAATTAAGCGATGATTTCAATGCTGAAGCAGCAACAACGACATGCAGTGAAAGTATTCTCACTCATGATCAGTGAGTTTAGACTGCACTTGCGGGAAATGAAGTGCATTTCAATTCACAATTTTAACAAGGAATATAGAAATCTATTGATGGGAACAATTTAACATCAATTGACCTGAAAATATCATTGCCGGCGAGAGAGTGTTGCTATAAATACGGGATGGGGTAGTGTAATACAAAGTTCCTGAGATTCCACTATCACCGCTTTCAATGACATTTTCGTTATCATGCGGCAACAGATAGCGGTAATCTGAATGTTTCTTTTGAACTAAATGTTCTATGACTTAATTCTGTCGTCAATCGACCATCTTTTGAGGCAGAAAATGTTTCTTTCCCTTTTCCCTGTATTGAATAAACTCTATGCTGCTTTCGGTGAATGATTTTGTACATCAATTATTTTGATTTTGCTAAATGAACTTACATTTATGGTTCACCTTGAATTATCAAAAATGTTCAAAACAAATAATTACCCATTTCATTTTTTTTAGTACACTACCCGAAAAGATGTTTTCGAGTATGTCTGCACCCAATACAGGGAACGCGTAGAAGTTAAAAATCATGCCAGGAATTTGTTTTGATTGTTTAGAATGATTAGTAGTCACCACAAGGCTTCGCTCCTATCTACAGAGGCCATTCAATGCATTCAAAAGATAGCAAGAATTCCTGATGATTAACTAAGTCATGTGTCAACACTTCGTTAGCGTTGTGTAACTTAGAATCCCCTACGGCGCATTCGCCCACTCCTTACTTCTTGATTTTCAACTAACAACTGCTTGCTTGTGGATTAGTACGTGTTTTGAATGCAAGGGGTTTGTTCTGGCATCATACATCGGATTCACTTTGCAATCGAAAACAACAACTTCCAGACCAAATATGAATGATGTTTTTTTCCTGTCGTCTTTTCCAAAGATTGAAAATGGTTTCCTCGCAACAGAACAATTGGTTTTACCTCAGTCAAGCCATGTGGCAGCACAATGGATCAAGTCTGGTCTAAGTGCACACTTACACCACTTCTAACCTAACCTAACCTAACCTACAAAGGTGGGAAATGCTGTTAAAACAATAAAGTTCTAGTAAACACTTCGTTGTTAACTAAATCAATGTAAGCAACTTAATCGCTGTAGTGCGCAGCAGTGGGTGATAAAAAGATAACAAATTTGAAGGGGATTGAGTGGAAAGAAATGATAGAAAGCACAATATGATGAGGATATTTCTTGTGTGATGACAAGCGTAACTTCGAGGCGGTGAGGAGCTTCATTAAACTCGTCTCTGCGTTGAAAATTACTTGAAACACTATTACCCAGTTCAGACGCAGAACAACTCTTGACAGTCGCAGGTTTTTGGTCCTTCGAGTCAGTTGTTTGGATTTGTAATTATTGCCAAGGTTCTGCACTCGGCCACATCGAGCAAATGAAAACCAATGCTCCAGCTGAGAGAGTCTGGCCTCCTGCTTCGAGAAGGAGAGGAAGATCGAATCTCCGGTAAAACACCAAGTCATCGCGGAGGCAAGACAACTTGGAGATATAAGTCAACATCTCGTTTGCCAGCGTTGTCGATAAAACCCTTCAGTTGTCCCTACTGACATAATGGAACTAAACTGTTGGTCTAAGTAAGCTGCGACACTAGTCGCAAGGGCACCCTTCTACCTGCCTACCTATCGCTGCTGAGCCAGCCTTCGCTGTTGTGTAAATCAGAGACCCCATATCGGAAGCCACTTTTGGGAGCTTCGCTGAATGTTCGGCTATGTTTCAATTTTCCTCACATCCTCAGGACATCATATTTCAGGAGTCATGAGAGTCAGATCCTTGGATCTCGATCTTTTTAGCGTAGAGTCCTTTGAGGCGATAAGCTATTGCCAACCTGTTGCAGATCTGCTTGCCATCTTGCCACCCGTTCTGTCGCAAGTAGGTCCTCTACTCTAAACAACAGAATCTGATAACAGATCAACACAGGTATCCCTGTGCTCAAGTGCACCTGGTTCTGAGGGAGCGTCTTTGGTCTATGTTTCCGTCCCGCGTATATGAAGAAGAAGACACATACTTTTGTACTTTTTAAATTGTTCCACTTCATTTTTCTTTATCATTTCGTATCAAAATATTTTATTCATCAACTGCCTCAAGACGGCTTGTCGCTACTCTTTAAGGTTAGGTTACGTTGGGAGGTGGCGGCTGGGCCTCACATAGACCAGCAGGTGCTCCACGTTTTTACTAACAGCAGACTCTTTGCAGTTCCTTCATGTGTCGCCAGAGGCTAGGTCAAGTTTATGAGCATGGTAGCTCACGAGACAGCGGCCAGTAACGATACCAACGAGTGTGATGCAGCGGACTCTGGGTAACGAAGTGCATGTGGATGTCGTCGAGGATGACGTTGTCAGACAAGAAAATATTCAGTTCCTAAAGCATTTTAAGTTACCGTCCATCTGGGTATTGTACGCGTTCCCAATATTCAGAAGCAAATCAACGACACCTTTGAATTCCCTTGTTTAGTTGTAAACTCTTTCAATATCTGACACGTCTTTCGGTTTTGCTTAGTAGTATCATCAGGCGGTGTCAGTGAGTGCGACGCATGCATTAGCTTATCCCATTCGATGCCAACGAGCACTTGACTTCTTTGCAAATATTTGAACATAAATTATCAGCGGTAAACAAGTACATCTCCACCGATAGAACACAGTTTGAATTTACAATCTAAATTCACACTTGCACGTGAAATTTGTGTGATTTCATCGAGCGGAAGATTTTTTGAAATCAATGCGCGTTGCATATCAATGACCTCCATTCAGTAATCACTTCTTTCCTCTTAATCTCTCACAGATGTTTGGCGTAGGAACAGACAAAACGGATTTGGCCAAGTACAAGCATCACTTTGCCTCAGCGTTGGGACTTAACGAAGACTCGTGGGGATACTCGTACAACGGTATGAAGCAACACAACGGCATACAAGAACGGTACGGATATAAATACTCACAAGGATGCATTGTCGGAATATACTTGGACTTGTCGCGCGGAATATTGGAGTTCTTTCTGAATCGAAGATCCCTTGGTGTTGCATACACCGGGATACCAATCGATCCCAATGTGAAATTCTATCCAATGGTATGTTCAACTGCCGCAAAATCCTCCATACGATTGATAAACTCATCGTCACGAGAGGACTGCCTGCAGTTGAGGTCATTCCAAGCGGTCTCCAAACAGCCGCTTGTCCTGGAGGAACTGCAAAAAATGCCAGGACTCAAAACCATATGGGAGAATTATTGGTTCTTCGTGCCGAACAGAAAGTACTCCAATAGATCCGCAAACAACGAGATTGATATAGCGGACGAAGCGGTATTATCAACATCGCGTCTGGCGCGCAAACCACAGTTCAGAGGTAGGTTAATCTGTTTTTTTTTGTAAATATCATATCAAGTCGAAACGAACGATCTATTTTTAGACGAGGATCCAGAATTGCGTGATCTCTATGCGAATCTCCATAAGATTGCCGTGGGGAATCTAACAGACAGTGATGATGACTATTCCATCGATGATATGGTTTACTACTTGTTCTGACAAGTAGACAGTAATTGAGATGTTGCAACGGGAACCCCGCGACCTGGAGATCTGGGTTTGGTTTTCCAATCTTCCTGCCACGATATAGAACTTGACTGATACTTAAATTAAATAAATGTGTACATACTTGAGGGGTCAACAAAACGAAAGGCATACGGAATTCACTTTGGAATTTCATGTGTCTTTTGAGTTGTGGTCATGCTGTATTTGTTAGTAATTAGCTTGGACATTTTACGCAATGCCAACTGAAACGTTTTAAAATTAATAAGAGCAAACATTTATGAACTTAGTAACAAAGTTATTTGCGTTGTTTTCTTTTGTGGGGAATTTGAGTGGGGGGGTGGGGAATCTTAAGGAACGCGTTTTCAGATAGACAATAATGATATCCGGAATAATTACAAATCCAAACGCCACATCCTACGCTTCCACTTTGCATAATTTGCGGGGGGAAATTAAAAAGAAAAGACGGGGTAAACTCGCAGCGGGTGTGTTGCTTCTTCATGACAACGCTCCTGTTCACACGGCGCGAGTTTCCAAGGCTGCTGCGCGAGATTGTGGTTTCGAAGAAATCCAACACCCACCCTATAGTCCAGACCTTGCCCCTAGTGATTATTTCCTGTTTCCGGATTTGAAAAAATGTCTTCGTGGAAAAAGATTTTCGGATGATGAAGAACTCAAGTCGGCAATAAATGGGTATTTTGCAGAGAAAGAGGAAATTTATTTTTTTGAGGGTTTAAAAAAGCTTATCTCAAGATGTAACAAATGCATTGATGTTAGGGGAGATTATGTTCAAAAATAAAAACAATTTAAATTGAATTCGCATTTTCCTTCATATCGATACCGAGAATATATTGAACGCCCCTCGTATGTGGCTACAGTTCAAAAGATGAATCCGAGCCATCGGGACAACGAAAGAGAAGAAGTCTTCGTAAAAGTGCGGAGTTGGAGGCAGTTATCGAGAACCCGTGAAAACTCCCAAAAGTTCACCCAGCAGATGGTGTAGTTATTAACAAATGCATACCTATCTTTGCACACCTTTGAGAAGGTTGCAGTTGCAAAAAGTGGATTTAGTTCGCACCTTGTGTGTGAACCAAGTCGAACCACCTTGCCTGGGAACGAAGCCCACCTCGCAGAATGTGGAGTTAGTTGCCGTTGCATAGGAACCAAGCCCACCTCGCAGAAAGTGGAGTTAGCTCCCAACTCGCATGGGAACCAAGCCCACCTCGCAGAAAGTGGACTTAGTTCCCAACTCGCATGGGAACCAAGCCCACCTCGCAGAAAGTGGAACAGGCAGAAGCAGATCTTAATATTTACCTAACATCCATTGAACCAGAGCGCCGCATTCTTCCTTCGGTAGTAGAACCAACTGACCTGTAATTTCCTTCATTAATGATATGGCTGTGATGTGGTCAATAGCCAATCTATTGATCAGTTGATTGTTGATGACATGCCAAAGAAAAATGAGCAGACATGCTCCCCAGGCAGTGCTGCCAGTATTTTAAAGTAAAATTTACCACAGTGGAGAAGAAAAATTACCATATCACTGAAAATTTACCACTTCCAAAAAAGTGAGCAGTAAAGTACCATTTTTTTTCGGGGAACCGAATGCTCTATCATTTTAATTGGTGCGTTATGCTCCGCGAAGAAAACTGTCAAATTTATTTCACATTATTTCCTTGTATCTTTTGGGTATTCCTTTAATGTTTGCTTCCTCCACCATGCTTTATTATTTCTGCGTCTTAGCTCTGCAGCTCGCTTTTTGTGGCACTGGTTTCAGCCATCTCTTGAACTCATGGTATTCCAACTATAGATTTGTTAGAAAACACAAACAAACGGAGGGATAGTTGTTTCAAAAGAAATTTACCCTTTTTTGTACGAAAATACCTTTTTACCAAATGTGTGGAATGGGATTTGAAATTTCCCACGAAAAGGTAAATTTACCACAAACTGGCAGTACTGGCCCCAGGACTGGTGCAGCACTCCTTCAGCGCTCTCAATCAAAAACAAGATATGCGTCAAACGCCCTTTTCTTCTTCATTGATGCAACTTTTGGTGACGTTAATGCGTTATTGTCCTCCACTTGAATCAAACTTGAAAATCACCAGAAGCGCCCTCGAATTGACTTCAGCTGAGTGTCGCCTCTCATCTTGAGAGAACAATAGCACGCCCAACAAGAGTGGTTGATAAGCCCAAGTACACCTCGGAGTGAAGCGCAACCGTTATTTTTAATTGTCACGTGAATACGAGTCAAACAAAATTTCCAAACGCACCACAAACTCAGCAGTCTCCAACCTATCAAAACCAAACTCCGTTTACATTTAAATATATTTTATTTTATTAGTTTCTACATCAAAAACACATTTCCAAGGAAGCAACCCCATCCATGGGAATATTTCCGAGTAGCGGAAGGTTACCGTGTTCCCCTTGGCAATCTGATCTGACCTAAATTTTATATGGAAACAAAAAAACCACTTGCTACCGACATTCCGTCATCGTGCCATAAAAGATTCAGTTATTCGAATAAAAATAAATTTTCAGTAAAATATTATTCAAAGGATTTAAATAATCTTGTCAGCTGGGAGTGTCAGGTTAGAAACGGACACGCATGTTTGTATATGAATAGATATACGATAAAAGGGAAATAAAAAAAAATGATGAACTATCATATTGAGGAGAATAGCATGAAATACTCTATTGTACACTTAAGTCTAGTAGAATGCGCATATCATGTGCACGTGAAGTTGGGGGCATGTCGCCGCGTCTAGTCCATGTCGTCGTCATCGTCCTCTGATATTGTGTACTTCTTCTGGGAACGTTTTCTTCGTGTCGACTTCTTGGCCGTGGACGAGTTTGAGTTGGATGCACTCGACGCTGGTGTTGGTGTTGCTGGCACACTGCCGGAGCCGCCAGGGGTTTTGTTGATTTTCAGTTTCATCTTAACCGATGAACCACCGTCGTCATCGGAATTCTCATCGTCGTCGTCGTTCTCTGACTGCTCCGGCGAATTGATCTCGGCCACTGCGTTAAGGATGCGATTGCGTGCAGCGGAGAAGATCTTTTGCAGCTCAATGGAGTCGAGATAAATTAATGAAGCCTCCTCATTGTAGATCTGTGCGTTCTGGCAGAGCTGAACGAAGTCTTTCTCCAAGTCGGCAAACTCGGAGTATTTGCCGTCTTCGATGCGCTGTAGAATCTTCTTGATGTCAACTGGCCTCTTGATGATTTCGTAGTAATCGGGCAGTCTCTGACGCGATGGCAGCTTCATGAATGGCTCAGACAGCGTGCGACCGTCCTCGTTGGTGTACTTGATCACCGCCGACATTATCTTGTGCATTTGCTTCTTCAGCCGCTTGTCGACAGGCTGCTTTCGCCGCTTTGCCATCATGATGAGTGAGTCGTCGTCGGAATCGTCTTTGCGATTCTTGCGCTTTCTGCTGCGCTTGCGTTTCGAGTCACGATCGTCTTCGTCCTCTTCCTCGAACTCGGCCCCGTCGTCGATCGCCTTGAGCCACTCCTTCTCGGTCAGACTGTCTGTATAATCGACCTCCTTGCGCTGCCGCGATCCCCTACCAAGGATGGTCTCGTCCTCGTAAGTGTGCCATCTCTCGACTTCCTCGTCGTCCTTAGTCAACCAATCGGGCAGCTCAGACTCGTCGATGAGGCGCTCCTTGCCTGGATGAATTATTTGATCTTCCTTCCTGCGGTCGACGTCCATCCTCTTAAACATCTCCAGCTCGTCTTCGCTACGAGCGATCATCATGTTAATGACCTCGTCATCAGGGACCTCGTTTTCTTCCTCCTCTTCCCCATCGTCCTGGTGGAGGATGGTTTGCAAGAACTGCTGACGTTCGCTGCCAGTGGACTTTTGATCGAACATTCCAGCCTGGATGACCTTCTCGTCCATGTTCAACTTGTATCGGGCTGCAGCCAGAATGCGCTCTTCCACCGAGTTGACCGTCATCAAGCGGAGCACACGCACCTCGTTCCTCTGTCCAATACGATGCGCACGATCTTGGGCCTGCAAATCCTGATGGGGATTCCAATCGGAATCGAAAATGACCACAGTGTCGGCTGCCTGCAGATTCAGACCCAAGCCACCGGCTCGAGTGGAAAGCAAGAACACAAAGTAATCGGAGTCCTTGGCGTTGAACTTTTTCAGCAAGTCGCCACGGTCCTCGGCCTTGGTTGTACCATCCAAGCGCAAGTAGCCAAACTGACGCCATCCCAAGTAGTCCTCGATGATCGTCATGCACTGTGTCATCTGACAGAAGAGCAGCACTCGATGATTGGATGCCTTGAGCTTGGGCAGAATCCGGTCGAGCAATTCAAACTTACCCGACACGCGGTAAAGATCAGGACCTGGGAAGCGAAAAAATGTTCAACTGATTCCATACGAAACTAAGACTTGTCGACTCACCTGATACAACGCCGTGTCCGCCAATGTGATCGCAGTACTTCTCCTCGATGTGCTGGAACATGAATGGATGGTTGCACAACTTGCGCAGCTGCACAATGGTGTTCATCAGAGCCTTGGCACCGCCCTTGCCCTGTTTACCCTTCTCCGAGCCGTCCGTGAGCAGCACTCCCTTGCTCTGCATGTGCTTGTAGAGCACACGCTGCAGTCCAGACATCTCGCACTTGATGATGTACTCGACCTTCTCGGGCAACTGGTGTTCGACCTCCTTCTTCAGACGACGCAACAAGAACGGACGTAACACTTTGTGCAAACGACGAATGATCAAAATTGTTTCTTCCTCGTTTAGCTCGACCTTCTCGCCGGTGGTTGCGAACGGAGCATTGAACCACTGCTCGAATGTGGAGCAACTCTTGAAGATCGACGGCAGCAAGAAGTTGAGTAGAGCCCACAACTCGGGCAATTTGTTCTGCAACGGAGTACCGGTCAGGAGCAGACGGTACGGAGCTGTGTAGTGTGTGTTAAGGACCTGGGTCAGCTTACAGTGATGGTTCTTCATACGATGACCCTCGTCGATGATCATGTACTTCCACTGGAGCTTGGCCAAGACCGCTTTGTCCTTGATGACGTACTCGTATGTGGTCAGGAGCACATTGAACTTTGTGGCTCGCATTTGATTCTGCAGCAGACGACGTCCTTGGGGACTCCCCTTGTAGCTCACGATAGCCACGGAAGGAGCCCATTTCTCGAATTCCAGCACCCAATTGGGCAGCGTTGAGAGTGGCACAATGACCAGGAATGGACCATTCACCTTCTTGCGCTCCATCAAGTAGGTTACCAGAGCGATTGTTTGAATGGTCTTACCCAGACCCATCTCGTCGGCCAAGATGCCGTTCAAGTTATTGTTGTAGAGCGATACCAGCCACTCCAGGCCCTTCAGCTGGTATTCCTTTAGCTTACCATTGACCAGGATGTTGGCCTGCTCATACACCTTCTCGTGTATGGTATGCGCAATGCTGTAGTAGGTCTGCTCTTCCGTGCGGTATTCATCGTCCTCGACTTTAGCCTTCTTGATGAGCTCCTTCGTGAGGTCCTCTTCGGTCTTGACCTTCTTGCCTTCACCGTCTCTGTTCTCGTAGCGCTCCCTATTCTCGCGCTCTTGGCGCTCCTCGTCGTCCTCCTCCTCGGAGTCACTCTCCACCCAATCCCAGCCTGGATGTGCCTCGAGCCAGCGATGGAGATCCTTTAAGTACGGCGCGTCGTCCCCAGTCAACTTGTTGCCGGTCGCTTGCTCCATTACGGTTACACGCATATCGGCTGCAAGGCAATTTTCATCGATTGCCTGGTACTCTCCGCTGGCAAGCAGTTCCTTCTTATAGCGAATCTTGCGCTTGCTCTCCTCCTCCTTCTTCTTCTTCTGGTCGTCCTTGTGCTGCTTCACCATCTCTGTGAGGTTGCTGATGTACTCGTCGGTCTGCGACAGAAGGAATGCCAGACGCTTGTCTTTCTTTTGATCGATAAGCTTGCGGTAACCCTCTTCGTCCTCGGCCATAAGGCGACGCATACGCTCTTTCTCGATGCGCTCCTGTTCCTTCTTCTGTTCGCGCTCCGCGTTGGCGTGGTGATTCATGATTGCCTTGTTCATACGCGCAAGCTGAACCTTGTTATTGCGGTGGTACTCCTTAAAATCTTTTCCATGCTGAAGTACCGCTGCAAGGAACTCCTGATGTTTCTGGCGCCTCTTTCGCTCAGCCTCGAGTTTCTGTTGCTTCTCTAGCTTCTCAGTGGCGCGTGCTTCACGCAAGCCTTGCCGTTTGGTGCGCTTGTAGGCCTTCACGTTCACAGCGGTTTCCAGGGTAGTGTCACGTCGTGTGCACTGGACGATTTCACTGCGGAGCTGTCGCTGGAAATTCAAAACGCGCAGAGCTCGCAGCTCGATTGCCGCTTGCAGGCGCAGATCTTCGGGCATTGTAGCCGGCAGGCGTTGGAGTTCCTGCATTCGAAGGGAAATCCTCGAGGCGATTCGATTCTCGCGCTCCTGGAGCAGTGTGATGGGATCGAGACCGACAGGCTTGGACACCGTGGTCACGCGATTCGGTTTGGGCATGGGCTGCTGCGGCGGTTGCGCTGCCGGCTTGGGACCCGGCGGTCCCTGCTGCATAGGCATGCCAGGTGGCATTTGTCGATTACCCTGGGCCATGCTGGCCTGCATCGGGCTGGAAATTGGCGGCTGACCACCGCCCATCATCGGTGGCTTTGCACCGTTGGGCATGGAGTGATCCGGTGGAGGCTGCTGCATCGGAGCCTGCATTGGCTGTTGGCCGCCCATCTTGTTGACACCGGCCTGGAATGGACTGCTGGGAGGAGTTGGGCACTGCGGTGGTGTCCCGTCTTGACGAACACCAGGTGCTGGCTGATTCTGTTGAGGTTGCGGCCCTGGACCGGAGTTCGGCGGCTGTGGGGGACCTTGGGGTGGCTGTTGCGATGGGTGCTGCTGTGGCGGTTGTTGTTGCTGCTGCTGTTGCTGTTGTTGTTGATGCTGTTGTTGTTGGAGCTGCTGCTGTACTTGCAATGTGATCGGTTTATTGCGTGCCAACAGACGATAAGCAGTGATCTGAGTTCGCAACATGTTCACTTGATTCCCGGTGAAGTGCTGATGCTTGGATGTGGCACGAAGTGCAAGAAGTTGCGAGTAACGTGGATCCTCTTGGAGACCTTTTTCTTCCATTGAGTCGATTGCACGCTGCAGGGCATTCAGATTTTCTTGTCCCGGTCCAACGGATGGTGGTTGCCCTGGTGTTGGTGGACCCTGTAAATGGAAATTAACATGAAATTGAGGAGATTTCGAATAACTAAGCGGATGGATAGTTTTTGTCGGGAATTTAACCTAAAAATTATTTATGTGGGGAACTTAACCTAAAAGTTACATTTGTATGGTGGCATTGCAAAGAATACAGTTTGTTACGATGGTTTCCCCTTCGATTTATGCGATTTTTCACAAAAGAAGGGCATCTGTGGAAGGCCATGACTGCAAGCTGCAAAGTAAACCCAACGGTCTTTAGTTGACACTTTCATTTTTGACAGAACCAGGAATAGCAAGCTCTACGGAAGTCCCGCACAAGATCAAACAAGGAGTGAAGAGAATCGCAACTAATGAATGAGTGGAAGCGGAATGGAAGACATTCCTTAATCAATGATTCTCTGACGCAAACAATAATTGAACTGACAGACTGTCACAACATGTTCTGAGAAGATGAAATCATCGAACTGCAGTTCAATTGCAATCATATCAGACAATAGATCAAAGCATTCACTTAACGTCAGCAATAACAGACAGTTGAGGCGTTCGTTACGAACACAGTTAATGAGTGTGTGCAAAATTAAAACAGAGAAGGAATCTTAAATAATGAATCCATCGTATTCGCCAGACGTACATGCATTCCCCTCTCTCCCCTCCACCAGCACTAAACAAAAACAACGTCTAGCTCAAACACAGCAACAAACCTCACACATTTAAGAGAGCCGCGCAAACCGCGAAAGATATGAATCTCTCAGCTATAAAGCCAAACACTCGGGCGAAAACTCGTTTAGTTTTCGGCTGTCTGTTAGAGCAATCAAAATGTCCGCCTCATCAAGCGTTGATCGTAAGCAAATCGAGGAGCTTTTGGCATTTATCCAGCCATTGGCGGTTAAGGCGGGAGAACTGCTGATGGAGGGATACACCGGTGGAACTGATGTGGATATCAAATCAGAATTCTATGATGTGGTCACGCAGTACGATCACAAGATCGAGCAATTTCTCATGCAACAAATCTCAGCTGTGTACCCGGATCATAAGTTTGTGGCAGAAGAGGAAGCCGCCAAAACAGACTGTACTCCGAGTCTAACTGACGCACCAACATGGATAATCGATCCAATCGATGGCACGTCGAATTTCATCAAGATGCTTCCACACACTTGTGTCTCCATTGGTTTGGCAATCAACAAGCAAGTGGTTCTCGGAGTTGTGAATAATCCGGTGACGAAGAACTTCTACACTGCGACGAAGGGACAGGGCGCCTTCAGAAACGGCGAACGGATACGAGTCAGTGATTGCAAGGAGGTAATTCATGTGCATCTGGTTGCAGTAACAAATCTGACTTCTCTCTGATTTTCAGCTGAAGAACGCCAACATTGGCTACGAAGTGTCGCTGCTGCACGCCGCGCCTTTGCGCGATAAGCACATCAGACGAATTTACCACTTGGGATCAGCAGCGAGAAGGTAACACAAACACAGGAGTTTATCTTAGACAAAAGGAGGTCTGTTTGCATACCGCCTTCAATAAGCTTATCGCCCAACAAATTCCACGAACATAAGTGCGCACAGTGTTCTAATTAATCTTGAAGACAAACAAGATTTTGAGAAAGAGTACTTTGTCGATAGCGTACGAGTTTAACCACATTCGGAGCATATGACCCTGAGTCTGTGATTGCGGTTGCGTGCAGTGAAACAGAAGCCACGGGAAATGCCCCGCCGCTACCAAATAACAACTTAGTCATGGTAGCTGAGCTGAAACTTGTGCCCAAGCTGACAACTGGGCTGGTGACTGGCAAGCTCAGCTGTGATGAAATCCAAGTGGAAACCAGTTTTTTGCTCTTAATGAATGCTGCGCTGAGATTCTCTTAAGGGGAACGTACTGGATTGGCTGTCATTGAAAGTGTTGTTGGTCAGACTTTTACCTTTTGAGGTTTAATTGAGATTTAATGGACACGCACTTGGACTATACTTAGATCTGGTTATGAACTAGACGTTGGTCTTCTGCGTAGAGCTTCCGTGAGAGGTAAATGGGCACGCACTTGGTTGTTACTTCGATCTAGTTGCGAAATAGACGTTGATCTTGTGTGTAAGGCTTCCGTGGGAGTTAAATGTAAGAACTTTCAGTAATCCGGGCAAACAAGTGGAACCATCGCAGCTTCTGTTGTAATTATTTCAACTCCCTTTTCTACGCGTCCACTGGTGGTCTCTTGCTGGTCTCGTGAGTAAAGTTTCCGCAGGAACAATGGTTTCTCCCGGTCAACAACTGGAAATGATCGCAGGTTCTTTTGTCTTGATTGTGCAAACTTTTAGTTCCTTTTCCACACATCGACTGGTGCTGTCTTGTTGGTCTTGTGGGTAACATTTCGGTAGGAACAGTAATTTCTCCGGACCGACATCGCAGCTTCTGTTGTAATTATTTCAACTTTCAATTCCCTTTTCCACGCATCGGCTGACGCTCTCTTTCTGGTTCTGTTCGATAGGAACAATGATCCCCTCCCGGTCAACAATTGGAAAACATCGCAGTATCTCTTGTCTTGATTGTGTAAACTTTCAGTTCCTTTTCCACGCATCGACTGGTAGTCTCTTGTTGGTCCTGTGGGTAAAGTTCGGTACGAACAGTGGTTTCTCCCGGTCAAAACCTGGATACCATCACAGCTTCTCTACGAATCGACTATTCTAACCACAAACCGATCGACATATTTCGATGTACACAAGCTGTCTGCGGGAATGATAGTCAACAGAGAGAAGAGCCGTTGTGTTGCACAGGAAACCTGTAACTTCTGATAGAGATCCAGAAATCTGGTATGATTTTCAAAAAAATATCAAAACGAAACTCGGAGAAACACGATTGTTCATGAATCAACTTCGCAGTGGGAATAAGGGGAAACATGAACGTCGTCTTGAACTTCAAGGTTATTCGACCGATAAAAAGTGAGCAAAATATACTTTTGCGATAAGATGATAAGAACGTGGGTTCCAATTAACGAGTTCTCGTCAAGAAAAGAGTCTCCCTTGCGAGTTGCTGACAATGCCTCTGATCACACCAATGCCGTGTGAAGCATGTTATAACTTATTATTTGCTCACGATGCAAGTGGAAATTACCTTAAAATTGCCCGTAATTGCCTCATTATGGTGAGAAACCTCTCACACAAAATCGAGTGCATACCAGAGTGCCACCATTTTAAGTCGGTTCACATGAAGAGAAGCACGGAACGCAAGTGGATCCAGAAAAATCCAAGGAGTAGCTTTGCCTGAGCTGCAACCACATGCTGGAAAGCCTAAGCTTAAGTCTTGTCTAAACTGCAATCGCATTTAGCCCTGATTTGAGGTTAAAACTGAAATTCGACGAACTTCTGCTTATATTCCTCCATCAGTCAGGAAATATCTGCCCCAAGTTCAAGCTTAGTTTCTAGTAAGCTTTGCAATTCATGTTCAAGCAATTAACTTCTATCTCAGTGCAACCGATACCGGTGTGCTTTTACAGCGCAGATACAGACGCTCTCAAGGTTATGTACTCTCTGAATGCTTGTGTATATTTTTCTAGGAGGTTTTTTTTTAAACACTAAACTGGAGCACTCAGACTCAAAAAATAGTCCATTGTACTAATATTTTACTAACTCCTTGATTCATTCATTCATTCATTCATTCAAAAGTATTTTCCCCTTCCAGAATGGTGTCCTATGCAAGCGTAGTCGAGAGCCTGTGCTATGTGGCAACTGGCCAATTGGATGCATACCCCATCGATGACATGTACCCCTGGGACTGTGCTGCAGCATCACTCCTCATTCGTGAAGCGGGAGGAGTTATCTATCATCCCTACGGAGGTGAATTTCAAGTTATGAAACCAGATCTAGTCGCTGCCGGTACGGAGAGCCTCTGCCGCGAAGTCATGGATGTCATTCAGCGGGCTGATAAATCTGGATCAGTCGGCGGTGACAACCCATAAACTAAATCCCCAAAGCAAATTCTTTTCACACTTATCAGAACTTTATGTAAGCCACAATCACTGCACACACGGCACCCATGTAACCTGGATTTATTATTAAAGACAATGCTCGTTCTAAGTTTCTGTGTACGTGTTGCAATCATTTCTGTATTTACCTGGGTGCTAACCCAATCTCTAGACCATATCATTTTTGTAAGATCAACAAATACACGGGTCGGGTGATATACAGCGGGGCGATTAGCGCTCGTTCTTAATTGATACCGTCTTTAATATGTGGACAAAGTGAAATTGCAAAATTTTACTATTTATCTCTCGTCTGCCAGAGGAGCACAACGCAAACAAGCTTGTCCACACAGAAACACTGTTATACACTGCCCGTCGTCTGGTTAATTCTGAATAATTCATACTGTTCAGCACTTATCACAAAAAGCCACACAAACATGAGTGTATCGTGGTTTCTCTTTCCAACAGTGAAAGGGTTACAACTGCAGAATAGAACACATGACGCACAGCAAAAAAAGTTCCCGCGAGCTTTTTCGGCATATCAACTTCAATTGAGCGAGCGATAAATTGTTTTTTTTTCCGATGCTCTAGTCTGCTCAGTTCACTCCACATTCTAGGGTTGACACACGTTTGCTCGCAAAATGGCAAGTGCACCAGAGACGAGTATAGAAGAGTACTACAAGGTTTGTGTGGGTTATGTCATACAGGCGGGTGATATTTTCCGCAAGGGCTACAAAAGGGAAGAGATGGGATACAAAGTGAAAGAGGAGTTCTTCGATTTAGTGACTGAGTACGATGGACTCATCGAAGACTACCTCGTTGCGGGACTCAAGGAGAGGTTTCCTGAGAGCAAGTTCATCGGAGAGGAGACAACCGCTAAGAACAAGAGTGAACCAATTCTGACAGACGATCCCACATGGATTATTGATCCCATCGATGGGACAACCAATTTCATACGAAGCATTCCCCACTGCTGCATATCAATTGGTTTGTGCATCAAGAAGGAGTTGGTCGTGGGAATCGTGTATAACCCAATTCCGAATGAATTGTTTACCGCCTGGAAGGGGCATGGTGCTTATCTGAACGGGGAGAAGATAACGGTTAGCAATAAGAAAACGGTAAGTGATCGATCAGTTTTTGATATAATTTGTGATTGTCTAGTGGGGGCCTCTTGTTCTGTTTCTTGGATGATATTTGCTTTTCAAATGGAGATTGCGCAGAAGGCGGAGTGTTTAGAATTAATGCTAATTGCATGCGATATGAAATTTGATCATAAAACGTGATAATGCTGTGGGCACAAAGCTTTGCGCGATAGTTGACATGCACGCAAGCAATTCGTTAATAGCTTTGTTTTTGATAAAACCGGCTCCCTCCATAAAGATATTTAAGTAAGATACTTTAAATAGACATTAAACTCGGTGAAAAAATTTGTTAAGAGTATTTTATGATGGACATTTGTGTGTGAACGTGAGAATGTGTGCGAGGATAGACACATTAAATGGGGAATAACTCTTGCTGGATTGTAAAGCAACAAAGTTACAGTCAAGGACGTTCAATTGCAACAAAATTACAGTCAAGCACCTTCAATTGCCACAAAATTACTGTCAAGGACGTTCAATTGCCGCTGCGTAAGTAGGTGGAGGTGGATTTTAACAGGTGGGAGGGTGAAAGAACTTTTATTTTATGCTTGACTTTAGCTGGCCTTAAGCAGAAATCATCTTCAAGGCGATGTTCAACTGCGCAGTGGTGAATGTCCCTTGTTTGTCGAAAAATACACATACGGAGAGTTGGCACATATTTGTTGACTACATTTCATGCACACATTCTGATTCGCCGTCGGATGTTTTTTTTTGTTTTGAAGCAATGCAAAGCAGCTGACATGTTCGCTACAAATGCAACAAGCTGTCAAAAAAATGCAGGGGCAAAGAGGGAATGACTGATATGTGAGGAGGAGATGTGGAAAGCTCCCCACTTCTTCTTCATCTAAACAGCTTCTGTAAAACGACCATGCCTAAAATGCGAGAATTCTCTTTTGTGGTTCCCTCCTGCTTAAGTTGATTTCATGTTTCCATCTCACACTTCCGCGCGTTTAGAAGAAAGCGGATGCACAGAGTTAATAGGCGGGTTTTGCGCGAGCTTAGTTGTCAGTTGCTTTAACTATGGAGCATTCTGTTTTGCGGTTACATTCTTCTATCTCACTCGTGCACATGAATAGCAGAGAGCAAATGCATAAAATCCAAGCAATCTACCACCTTAGCAACTCATGCCGCAGTATTCGTCCCATTTGCCAGCAAATTGTTCAGAATTCCGAAAGAATTGCTACGAATAAAAATGACTTTCGTGACGCTCATCACTAATTCTGAGCTACTAATTCTTTGCTGGCATTTGACTTAATACGGTGCTTTCAGAATCATTGCCCAAAACGTTGGAAAGATATGGGTTGGATGCGCCGAAGTGACCGACTGCCTGCAAACACCTGGACCTGGGCCTCACCCAACATGCTCCTTCAGTCGACGCGATCTCTCGCTAGCTGTCTCCAGATTAGCACGCCAAGCCGCCTGAAGTCACCCTCGATTTGTGTGCGCCATCTTATACATGGGCGTCCTCTGTCCTATGTCCTATGCGTTGTCCCATAGGCTCAGAATCGAAGACTCTTCATGTGTTTACTTACGGAAATGAAATCAAAGACCACTTGTAGAGTCTACAGACACTTGACAAGTACTTAATGACTACTTATCACAAGAGTTACATCTTCACACCAAAGATTAGTTTTTGATTTAATTTCAACTGAAATTCTTAAAAGACGTAACTCATCATATGACTTAAGCACTAGCTACCTGGCGAAGGTTAAAATATAACCAAACGAAAGTTTAAAATGGCGAACAACCTTGCTGTTGATTGAGGTTATAATTGATATCAGCCAACAGAGTAAAACCACAAGTTGATAGCTGCATCTCTGTGGACACGAATGCACCTAAAATTGCACTTGAAATTTTGTATGCATCCTTTGAACACACACCGACGATATGTATCCATGGGATTGTTCTGCAGCATCGCTACTTATCCGTGGGGGTGTAAGATCAAGCAAGTTATGAAACCAGATCTGGTCACTGTCGGCACGGAGATCCTCTGCCTTTGCTAGAGGTTCAATCTGAACGAAATCAGATCTGCGCTGCTGCCGCTACGAAGAGCCCCTGCCGTAATGTTATAGATGTCAAACGAACATTTAAGAAGGCGAATAACCTTACTGTCGATTAAAGTTATGGATAAGATCTCGAAACACAGAGAAAAACACAAGCTGCTGACTGAATCTCGGTGGACAGGGGTGCACATAGGATTGAATGTAAAATTTCGTCTACATTCTCTACATACGTCTGCATTTGTCTGATTGCACATATCTGGTTGACACCAATTTTTATCTTGTCACACTGGTGCCTATTATTGCAACACCTTCGTCCAATTAAAGCTGTGCAACGGCATATGAAGTCCGGCATGTGTTTATTATTTTGCTTGCCTTTGTTATGCTTTGAAGTACCTCACATACATTTGAAGTAACTTAAACTGGGAGACGTAGGAACTGTGGCGTTTCCTTGCACATTTGCAAAATGTTTCTGTCCCTCACCAGATTGGGGTAGCGCGCATGACAGAGCTTAAAGTCAGAAAATGCTACTGTACATTGGTCTGAAAACCGAGACAGATTACGGTTTGAGATGCATAGCCAGCTTTTGCACGACCATGCCAGAGTTGTGAGCATTCTCAGCAATTCGCTTTCGTGGTTGCCTTTAACTTTTAATAATAATAATAATAATAATGGCAGCGCTACAGTCCGAGGTGGACCTGGGCCTAGCTTCTCAGCAACCACTCGTGTTGTGCGTGCTATTGTTCTCTCATGAGTGGAGGGGACCTACAGCTTAATGCCGACTCCGAACGGCGATATTGAGAAGCTTTTTCTAGACAGTTATACTCTTTGAGCATTGTCAGTGACTCGAAAGAGGTGGAGCCGTGAAAAAATGTTTGATGTTTTTTTTCGAGATTCGAACCGACGACCTCGAGCGTAGGAGTCGACGCACCTACCCACTACGCCACGGCGCCCACGCCTTTGACTTTTATCCGTGGCAATTCTCCTATTTCCATCTCTACACTCGGAACGATTAGAAGAGAGATGTACAGAACTGCTAGCAACTTATCTGCATGGGCAACTCGGGTGCCCCCGAACTCTTCGCCTAGTTTGCCTAACCTTGCGAGTTGCTGCTTCAAAATTGCTAAAGAAACAACTCGATAGGGTCGTAGCAAGCTTTGGCTAGTAGTAGACTTTATCTCTCATTGCAGTCAGCAGAAGCGAGACAGTATTAAAAAAAGTCTTTATACAATACATAACATAACATATACATAACCTTCATTTTGATGACACACACACATTCAAAAACAGAAAACCAAGTTAAAACCTTTCCCCCTTTACAGATCAATCAATCAGTAATTGCCTATGAAATCTCCTTGATCCATCACCAACCAGTGAGAGATAAGAATGTGAAACGAATATCCAAACTAGCATCAAATGCAACCGGGTAAGTCTACAAACCCAGTCTCTACAAACAAACAATCAAACAAACAAAGCCATTCAAATACTTATATTTCACAGAACACGTTGCTTCGGTTCGGCAGCTTTGACTCTGTGTTACATTGCAAAGGGATCAGTTGACACCTATCACGTGGAGGATCTAAAGCCATGGGATATAGCCGCTGGAGCTGTTATTCTGCGAGAAGCCGGCGGATGTCTGGTTAACAGTGACGGAACTGAGTTCGACATAATGAAACCAAACCTAACCGCAGCTAGCACGCCAGAGCTTCTCGCCGATGTAATGGGGCTCATCCAGCAGGCTAATGAGATCACTGCATACAAAATTGAATAAGTAAATGAATGTGTGTCAAAGGGTTAATCTCTAATGTCTGTCTTCCTAATAAATAATCGTGATCTAGCAGCATTTTAAAAAAAAAGTATGGTTTCCTCAAATTTACTTACATTTGTTGGCATTGCATGCGACTGGTAGCCCATTGAGGCCATTCCTGGACCTTGTGGTGGCATTTGCATGCCCATGTGAGGACCTGAGAATCAAGAGAAATGTTTTCAAAGTCGGATGAGGACATAGCTTTGGAAATAAAGTGATCTTACCCATTCCTTGGTGATGCGGTGGCATGTGATGCGATTGAGGTGGTTGACCCGGAGGACCGTTCATGTGTGGGGAGGGACCTTGGTTGCCCGGTTGAACGTGCGATCCTTGAGGACCGTGAGATGAAGGGCCGTGACCGCCAGCTGGTCCATGAGATCCAGAAGGATGCGGTCCTGTCGGTGGTCCGTGTGTGCCAGGTGCATGCGACACAGGTGGCCCATGCGTGTTAGGTGGATGCGAACCGGGTGGACCATGCGTGGTTGGTGGATGTGATCCAGGAGGACCATGAGAACCCGGTGGTCCGTGTTGTCCCGATGGGCCGTGCTGTACATGCTGACCTGGTGGAGGACCATGCTGTCCCTGGGGTCCATGAGGCCCGGGTGGACCATGTTGAGTGAGTGGATGACTATGCGGAGCACCATAAGGAGCACCGGGGTGCGGAACCGGCGGACCATGATGTGGAGGTTGTCCGTGTTGACCTGGTGGTGGAATATGAGAACCACCGGGTGGACCAAGCTGTGGTGGTCCATGCTGTCCCGATGAAGGTGGACCATGTTGCGGTGGCCCATGTGGTGGTGGTCCGTGCGGTGGTGGCCCTATTGGGGGGCATTGCTGTGGCCCCTGTGGACCCTGCTGATGTGGATATGGGCTGTGCGGCGATGGTGATGGTGCTGGACTTTGCGATGGCGGTCCCATTGGACTCGGAGCTTGTGGAGGTGGCATTGGGCTATTTGCCGGTGAAGGCGAAGCCATTTTTTTCTTAAAAATCTTTAAAATTAATCAACTTTTTAACTGCACGAAAACACATTTATTAACTCCTGAGTTGAACACTTCATTACATTTCCACCGAAATACTGTTTCACAATATCACTCAGATGCACTCAAACTCTTCGAAATTACAGCAAAATTGTTTCACTTCAATTAAAATGGGTTTTCTCTTGTGAAAAATGAATACTTTCGTTGTTTTTTTTTCGATTTTATCCGAGAAAAATCACAGAACGACGCGATGAAAACTTTAATGGCCGCCGCCTATTATGCATGAAATTAAATTTTCTTTTTCTTTTCTGTAGGTTGGTAGAAGACAGAGTTGCCAAGGATATAATTTTTTACCAGTGGTGAGATATGATCCATTGAGTGATGGAATCAATAATTTCGGTTTATTTATGAGGGACTTTGTTTTTTACGATAAAATAAAACTATTTGTCTTTGAAACGCTTGCAATAATTTTACAACAAGAGAAAGAATTTAAGACTCGTTCAGAAAATTGCTATAAAATTGGCGCCATTTTGTGTCACAATTTATGACATTATATGACATATTATTGCCCATATGCCTTCAATTAATAGAGTTTATGAATTAACTTTATGGACTTCTTGCAAATAAATAAATAAAAATTCAGGGTGTATTTGTTGATTTTTATTTTACAGAAAATTCTTTAAGTTTTTTTAATTAATTATCAAAATTCCTTAAAAGAAAACATATTTCCCTATTTTTCACCCTGTATTACATGTTCTACATGGCAACACCCTCTAATACATTCGACACGTCATTTGAACACATATTTTTCCTCCTAACGTCAAAATTGACAACTTATCGCCGTCAAAATTTGGAATGGAAAGAAATAATTTTCGGCATATTTACAATTGACGAAATATAAAACTCCTATTGTTTTCTTTTGTACACACATCATCTCAATTCAATTTAACATATATTGCATTTAATAATTGTTAAGAATCATGGGTAAGTTCGCATGGTAGTGTTTCTGTATGTTAAACATTGAACTTCGAAACACACCACGCAGGATTGATGATGAAAAATGAGGAAGGAAAAAATCCATTTGCAAAAAAAAATACTTTTCCAATATCCTTGCAGGTGGAATTTTTAGTTATTTTCGTGGGCTCCTTGGATCAAGGGAAATGCGAATTCTGATTTTGGGCCTAGACGGAGCCGGCAAGACAACAATTTTGTATCGTTTACAAGTTGGAGAAGTCGTGACAACAATTCCAACGATAGGCTTCAATGTGGAGCAAGTGACTTATAAAAATTTAAAATTTCAAGTCTGGGATCTAGGTGGACAAACTAGTATTAGGTAAGATTTACCAGAAATTATTCACAATCAATTGTAACAAATTAAATATCTAAGATGGATACACAAGTTTTCGTGCAATCTATAGAAATGAATTGGTGGTTAGATGTATGTATATGAGTCATTAAAAAAGTGCCATAAACTGTGTATAAACAATACCCACACAGGTGATGTTGATAACGTATATTTCGGAATACGAAAAGGTGTGACAAGAGGTGAACATTAAATAGTTTAACACGCGTCCAGATTTTACTCAAAAGTTATTGACGTCTGCATTAATGTCTCTTGAAACGTGATAATGTATGAACATTGACATGGAATCATGTAGTCTCTTGAAGAAAATAAAAATAATGAAGTTTTCGAATACTTAGTTATCTCGTTTAATGTTTACAAGAGCACTGAAGGTTGAATCATTGGGTTACATTCACGAATTTCAGGGCAGAAGATGTCGATCAGATATCTGTGGCATTCCCCAAAGTCAGAGGTTTTTTTGAAAAACGAAACTTACTTCGATTCAAGGGCACATTGCTTCTGCCCGACATTGAACATTAAAGTCTGTTTTCCTCTGACCTGAATATTCTCGCAAAGAATTGCCAGTGGTTTTGTTTGCAAGAAATAGGTTGGATTGAGCATGTGAAGACTCAAAAGACTAAGCAGTTGTTGGTGAGGGAGATATATGCGGAACCAAGTTGATGTCCGTGAACTTTTGCTTGTCAACTATTGTAACCGCTTGTGGGTCACTGGGCTTGCGCAGTGTTTCGCAATTCTTTTTACACGTTCCTCAACTGTTTTGATTGACGTTGATTCCTTCCTACATGAGGTTTGCTCAAGTTTGAAGAATCAGTTTTCTTCTGGTCTATGTAGACTTATGTGGAGGGCGCCGTCCGAGGGGGTCTTGGGCCTAGTTTGTACAGCAACAACTCGTTTTGTGCGTGCTATTGCTCTTTCACGAATGAAGGGGGACCATCATGCCGACTGCGAACGTTAAGATTGACAGCCTTTTTCTTGACAGTTACACTCTTAGAGCTTTGTCATTGAATCGAAAGAGGTGGAGCCTTGAAATTTGAAGACTTTTGTCTCTTCGGGGAATATAACCTGACAGTTTAGTGGTTAGAAGCGTAGTCGACGTCTGTTGCCTTGTCCCAAAGGCTCGGAGTCAAAGATTCTTCCGCAGCTTGAGACAGTTAGCCATAGATCGTGTTAGCCGGAGGCTTGTTGCTTGATGTCCACGTCAACCCCGGACTGAATCGTCTTCATTGTTCACTGTTAACACTGAAAAATTAATTTCCCATCATCCATGTACTTCCTTCCCAAATTCCACATCAATCGTACGAAGATTTCACTGACAATTCTTTTAATTTTTTTCAGACCCTATTGGCGATGTTACTATAGCAACACAGATGCTATTATTTACGTAGTTGATTCGGCAGATCGAGATCGAATCGGCATATCCAAAGATGAACTGCTCTACATGTTGCGGGTGAGTTCGTAAAACAAACCAAACACCCCACCCCACCACTCACTCACTCACACGCTGCATCTTCTATTTTCCAGGAAGAAGAACTAGCTGGAGCGATACTCGTCGTCTTAGCAAACAAACAAGACATGGAGGGATGTATGACCGTTGCTGAGGTACATCATGCTCTGGGTCTTGAGCACTTAAAAAATCGAACGTTCCAAATTTTTAAAACATCAGCGACCAAAGGCGAGGGTCTGGACCAAGCAATGGACTGGTTATCAAACACACTGCAGAGCCGCAAATAGCCCATTTAAAATTTCAATCAGCTTCATTGCAATTCAAAAAAAAAAAGAAAAACAAAAACCGAAAAAAAACATTTAAATAAATCCCAAAAGAAGTAATTATACATAAAATAATTAAAATACAAACAATCCAGTAACGAGGAGCGAACGCAGACCATCCCCATGCGTTTGCGGACATAACCTGCGTATGATTTCTTGAACAAAAACAATTCACTCTTGTTTTCTACATCAGCAGATGCATCCACACAAGTCGTCGAGTCGTGCGGAGAATAGAGAAGGATCATGCAACAAAAACAGTACCATTGTATTTGTAATTAAAGAGAAAAACAAAAACAACAAATTAACCTAAACGAAAACTTATTTAATATAATTATAAAAATAACTTTAAGTTAACAATAAACGATTTGAAAAGATAGAGAAACACGCAACTCATTTGAATCCACTGCAGGGCTTCACCACGTAGGTGCGCCAAAGCGCTGCACTCGCTTCTCTTGTGTGTCCAACTCCATGCGGATCTTCTGTCGCATGTAGAAGATGGGACAGTCCCGATTGGAGCACAACACCTCCTCGTGCAGTGAGCCCTGGCAGCGTTGGCATTCCGTCCACAGGCGGGCGAAGTTCTCCTCCAGGCTGCGTTTGGCGAAGATCTCCCTTTGATACAGTTCGCCGACATTCGGCTCGCAGTGGGGGCATAACGCGCTCTTCTCGTACCCATTTGGCATTAGCGCCTTGCAGCCCAAACAGGCCGCCTTCTTTGTCATGAATCCCGCCAGTCCGCCAACCTTGGACGTCACCACGGTGCGGGTTCTGGTGTGTTCGCCCTCTGAAAAGCAAGCAAGCAATGAGTGAAAATCCCCACATGTGACGCACATAACCTACTCAACAGAATCGATTCGGCTTTGTCGCCCAGAATTGGCTCGAATATCCTCAGCAGGGGTTTGGAGAGCTGATTCTCCAGGTAGTAATTGGCATCGATGGGGATGCAATTCTCCAGGACGTAGATGGGATCCTCGGCCTTCATATAGGCGGGTGTGTTCTTCGCCGCCGCACACAGCACGTAGGGCACTCGATCGCCTAGTTTCGGTGCTGTGCCTGCGTCACGTTTCTTCATTTTGTTGGCCAGCTCGACGTGCGCCTGCTTGGCGGCGTAGTCCGTCTTCGTCAGCTCTTTGGTGATGACCAGCTGCGAGATGTCTATGCGGTTGCAGAGCAGGTCCGAGATGACCGATTTGGCATACTCCACGGCACCGTCGGGGTTGCGTTCAATGAGCAGCTTCTGCAAGCAGGTATTCATGAGATTCGCCACAAGGGGTGAGTTGTCACGCCGAACGGTTTCGATACCTAAACACAAGGGGGATTGAGTATAAACAGAGACGAGACATTTTTTTTCGTTCCCTTACCCTTGCAATCCATTTTGTCATACTTGTCGGGACGCGTGAAGTACAGCCCAGCGTAACGCTTCTTATTGATCAGCAAGTACGGAAAGTAAACCTTCTCGAACTCCAGTTTTATGGGACTCACAAACTTGGCACTCACCAGTTCGGCTGCTTCTCTGCCCAACTCCATGCTCCGCTCGAGTGTCTTCACCCCGAAGTTCACCATCACCGAGTCCGTGTCGCCGTAGATGACGACTGCATCGTTTTCGTAGCCATTCTCCCGCGTGTAGTGTGACTCCACCTCGTTCTTTGTCATTTCAATCATGGTACGCCCATACGCTGTCACACTGCCGGATATTTCCAAGCACGGCAGCTTACCCACCTGGGCTCCAGTGAACCCGTAGACGGAATTCGCGGATATCTTCAGCGCCAATTGCCGACCGTCGAGAACGGATCGTTTAAACGGATCCTTCTCAACTTTGAGGTCGTTTTTGGCCTTCTTTCGCGCCGCGAGGAGAGATTCTAGGATTTCCGGCAGCAAGCCACGCCTCACTTGTGCCTTGACAAACGTGTTGTTTGCCGGGGTCGTTTCCATGTCGTCCTTGGACAGGGACAGTTTGTCCTTCATGCTTGGCTGCACGAGCGTCGTGTAGCAAAGATTGTGAGCCATCATGATACTCGGGTATAGAGATGCAAAATCAAGTGTGGAAATGGGATCGGCATAGTAGCCACGCTTGGGTTCAATAACCGTTGCTCCCTCGTACTGCTCCTCCGAGCCCTGACTGTGATATGACGGCATTATGAAGCCCTGCGTGCGCGCTTTGCGAAGAAGCTGGCTGAGAACTTTGATTTGCTGTCCTCTAGTGAGCAAGCTTTCGAGCGGCACACCCGTTACACGAGCCATTTCCATGTAGTTCACAATGCACATGAGTTTGTTGAGCAGACGCAACGGCAGGTAGGCATCCTTGAGGCAGTACATGGCCAAGCGACGACGAGTCTGCTCGTTTTCGTTCTGCAAGTCTGTGATAATGCTGTGGTGGACGTCTTCCTTTTGCTCCTGGAGGAAGTGATAGCTTACCGCGTTGAGGGTGTACGAGCGCAGCTTGTAATCGCGCAGAAGAACGAACAGCAAATCGAAGGGCACTCGTCCCTCAAAGTTTACATACTTATTCTCCCTGCGTCCCATTTGCTTGGACTGAATGACCTGGTCCTTGATGACCGATCTGATGTTCTTAATGCGACCCAGGAACTCGAATTTCTTGACTTTCAAGTGCTGTGCTCGGTTCAGAAGATACGGGATGTCGAAGTTGTTTATGTTGTAACCGGTCAAGATGTCTGGATCGACTTCACGCACAAACTTCGACCATGCCTCGAGCAGATCCTGAAATGCAATGAAATATGTCACGGGTTGCATTGGGGAAGAAACGAACCACTTACCGATTCCTTCTCAAAGGAGATCACCTGCGATCCGACGATCGGCGCACATGTCTTCAACGTGAACACATTTCGTATGAACGGCTCGGGATCTCCCTGACGAATGCACATGTTTGCAATCTGAATGACCGGATCTACTTTGGCTTCCGGGAAAATTCCCCGCCTTCCCGCGCATTCAATGTCGAACGAGAGCACTCGGAAGGGGGCCACCTTTGACCACTCACCCTCTGGCTCGTGAGCAATGAACTTATCGAACGACACATCTACTTCGATTTGGCACCGTGACTCTGGAAACGGTTTCTTGGATGTGCTACGCAACCGCCAACTTCCGGGGGGCAACTCGATCCAACTGCAGCCGACTACACCTGTGTCAACCATGAAGCGAATGTCGAAGTCAATATTATTCTCGAACCCACGGCAGTCCTGAAAATCAAAATCCGAGTAAATGATTTCCTTCTCCAGCAACCGTTTGGCCGCTGCTAACAACTTTGGCATCGCCATTGTGATTTTGATGAAATCCCTGCTTTCGTCGCCCTGGTAGTACATGATTGACATTTTCTGCACGATTTCAACTTTGAGGACAGCCTCTTGGATATTGTCTTTGTTGCTTCGCATGTCAGCGAGCACAGCTTTGTCAAGGGCAGTGCGAAACTTGTGACAATGACTTTCATCGAAGCCACGAGGTGCAGCCAAATAGAAGTACGGACTGAACCCATGCACATGACAACACACCGAATTACCTTCCATTGTTATGCCAAACATTCGAATAACAGGCACTGGGGGAATTTGTGATCCTGGCATGCCAGGAATTGGCTCACCAACATAGTTTTCTATGTCAATTTGCTGGAAGATAAGCTCATCCGTCTCGGGATTCATTTCGGGTGGGTTCACTCGGCACCATTTGATGCAGGTTTCTTCGTTTTCTGGTCCCTCACCAAGGAGCAGAGTTTGATCCATATCATCGTTTTCGAAGGCCGCGAGCTCAGCTTCAAAGGCACTTCCGAATTCCTCCTCATCGTCGTCGAAATTTCTAAAGCGAATCTTTAGTTGTTCTGATGTCGCTGGATGGAAATGGAGAATTTACCTCGGCTTCTTTTGCATTCCTCCTGTCTGAGCAATTGGTTTCCTCTTGGCGTGCATTGCGACGCTTATTTATTGCGTAAAATCAAGAAAACAAAAAGAAACAGGCAAATGTTTGCGAATGGCGCAATTTTTACATCTGTGAGCGCCGGTTTGAATTTGCGGATGTCAGAGATTTTTCTTATTGTGATCATTTGTTTACATTCTTCGTGCGAATTGTGAACTGATTCAACGTCTTGTGACTCAATGGGTACGTTCAGCTGTGACAAGAAGTGAGATTTATCTTTCAATTTCTTTAAACAAATTTGTATTGTGACATGCGAGGTAATTAAGTGATCTCCGTTCAGACTAGACGTGAGATTTTTTAACGCCTCGCACATTTAGTCTGCTCAAATTTTTGAAATCCTTTTTTCTGTGAATTCGATTGCAAAATTTGATTTTGAATGAGGCAAGAGAGAATTCGTGCACGAACATACCTGGTTGAAAGCAAATGTCAATTGGATGGTTAGTCATTATTGTGATTTAGGCTGACTCATCCAAATGTCAAGAAAGAAAATCAACCCCTAGCGATTTGTCTGTCATTCGATTTTCTTATTCCATCTAGGAATTTTCACTTTTTTTATTTATGGAAAATTGATAACAAAAGTAACTTCGGAAATTCTGTTAAGACGGTAAATTGATCAAACTCACAATAATTCGGTGCTTGAAAGTGGTAATTTAGTGCGCGATCACTTTATGTTTGCGTTGTGTGTTATTTGTGAGAGAACTTATCACTAAATGTATAAGAGCGCATGCAATGCAGCCACGACAGGTTCGTGCGCTGAACCCGAACACGACCATCATCGGGAGGCCGCCCTTATATCTCAAGAACCACCGACAGCTCCAATTGAACCTGATTACAGTGGCTTTGATATTGTTAAGGCCACACAATATGGGGCAATTGCTCGTGTTAAGGAACTAGTCGAAGCTGGCTGGGATGTCAATCAGCCAGATAGTGAGACTGTGACACTCCTGCATTGGGCATCGATTAACAATCGTCGTGACATAATTAAGTACTTTTTGGAGAAGGGTGCTAAAGTTGATGCCATTGGTGGTGAATTAAATGCGACACCATTGCATTGGGCAACTAGACAAGGACACCTGGGTGCTGTTGTGCTGTTAATGGCCGCTGGTGCTGATCCAAAAATTCGAGATGCCGAAGGTTGCTCGTGTATACATATTGCGGCGCAATTTGCTCATACCGCTCTTGTGGCGTATTTTATTGCTAAGGGAGTTGATCCAGACTCACAGGACAGAGGTGGTATGACTGCATTGATGTGGGCTGCCTGGAAAGTGTGTGCACTAGATCCGGTACGGTTATTGCTAACGCTTGGCGCAAACCCAGCCATAGTCGATTACACACATGGAAACACTGCGTTACACTGGGCAATCCTCGCCCGAAACAGCACCGCTATCAGTACTCTAATTCTAAAAGGCAAAAGCAGTCTTGACGTTCCCAATTTGCGGGGTGATACACCGCTTTCGATGCTGGAGTCACAAGCAGGTGCTATATGGATAAGTCAGAAAGTCGTTGAACGTGTCAGAGAGTCGTCACAAGCTGTTCTGCGTCGTAGCTTGATAACCCGCCTAAAAACCGACAAACGTCTGCGATGGTGGACAATGGCTGCATCACCATTCCTCGCCTTTTATCTGGCCGGAGTTGTATTCACCATCAACACCTTGTTTATCATAAAATTCTTCCTGTTGGGTTGCTTGTATGCAATCTTCCACTCCATCGGCAGAGCTCTGTTTGACGATCACTTGATGGCGCTACTACCCCTCAGTGTGTACTTGGCCACAAAGCTATGGTTCTATGTGACTTGGTTGACTTACATTGTGGACGCGGTCTCCACGTCCATGACAATTGGCTTTCTCTTCTGCTCGGGCTTGCTGTGGATATGCTTCCTGAAGTCGTGGCGGGGTGATCCTGGAATTATTAAGCCCACTCAAGAACAACGATTTAGGGTAAGCCAAGTGGAGGTGTAGTTCATTTTTTAGCCGTATGATATGTGATGTTTTATGTTCTAGACGATTGTTGAACTATCCGAACGCGGCGGAGTTGGATTCGAACCATCGTCCTTTTGCTCAGCATGCTTGGTGCGCAGGCCGATCCGCTCGAAGCACTGTAGTGTGTGCGATCGTTGCGTCGCCCGCTTCGATCATCACTGCCCGTGGGTTGGCAACTGCATTGGCTTGAACAATCACACTTACTTCATGGGATTCCTCTGGTGCTTGCTGATCATGTGTGCCTGGATGTTGTATGGGGGAGCAAACTACTACATGAACGAGTGTCATGTGTCGCTAAGCAACGGTAAGACCACACTCTCTCTGTCCTTGTATTTGTCGATTGCTAACCCACCATCGTTTCACTTGCAGATTTTCTCGAAAGTCTGAATGCCATAGGGAATTGCAACGCATGGGTCGGTTGGGTTATGGCAAACGCCCTACTGCACATGTCCTGGGTAATACTGTTGACTATCTGTCAAACCTATCAAGTGATATGCCTCGGTATGACCACAAATGAGCGCATGAATCGCGGACGATATCGTCATTTTCAAGCGAAAGGCGGCAAGAGTCCATTCACCCGTGGACCATTCTACAATTTCATCGATTTCGTTGGTTGCTCGTGCTTTGGTCTCTTTCAGCCGCAAAACATCGACTGGATGCAATTCTTCGAATTCGAAAAGGGTATCGAACACGAACCACTGCTGTGCGGTGGCGCTTCTGACAGCAACTATCAGTATGTGTAAGACACAAAACGATTCAAACACAATGAACGATTCAAAAGACATTAACACCTTTACACTTGAGTGTCAGCGAGAGCGAGAGCGAGAGGCACGACAGACGACGATGCACATTTCCGGTGTAAACACTAAGGTAAAGGGTATTTTTAAATGTTTCCTTTTTTTTTCTTAATTTTTTCCTAGATCTAAACGAGAATAAAAGCAAACAACAGAAAGTGTTTAATTTAAAGAAGAAACAAAAAGAAAGTCTCTGAAAAAGAAAAAAAGGATTTTTGTGTTCTGTTTGATATCGTATTGTATTGCATTTGTTATAAAACGTAATTCAGGTGTCTACTATCATTCTCTATGAATAATTATTTTTATTTTTGCTAACGGTGTCTGATAGGATTATTTTATCGTTCTTAGTGGTTATTGTAGGTAAGGTATGTAAGGTGCACACTTGTGTGCACATGTATTATTTAAGCCCAGCGAAAAGAAGAAGAAATAAATTAAGAGAACAGAACGCACCACACAAAAATTCGATTAATACAACAAATCACCCACACACCCACACAACACAGTCATGTGCACGCCACACACACACACGACATCATAGTTGAATCAATCATGATTTCATTTTTGGTTTTTCCATTCTCGTTTGCTGTAAATATATGTAACCTTGTCTCGTTGTTCAACGGAATGCTTTGCTCTTCGAAAGAACTTTAATTCAATCGTGATTTTTTTTTTCCAATTTTGCGAAAGGTGGCAGCACTGTGGGGTTGACATGCGGATGGGGGGATTATGGGTTAACTTGTAATCTTATCTTAGAAACTTTGATTCCAAAGCTGACTGATTTATTTTTCGCGTCTAATCTGTGGAGGGGAACCAAATGATCATCGAGACGAATCGTCTTGAAAACGCCATTGAAATTCATACATCATCGAAAAAAGAAGATTTTGGCTTGCTTCTTCTCGTGATAGACATTTGCTTCTTTTAGATATCAAGCGGGTGACTAGTGACTGACACACACAAGTCGAGGGGGACCTCAGCTGGCTTGGTGTGTGAAACTGGAGACAGCTGGTGGGAGATTGTGTCGGCTGGAGAGGCATGCTTGGGTGATCCACAGGTCTATCTCGTACTGTAGCGCCATAAGTAGAAGAAGAAGACTAGTGACTGACTTTGTCTGCATCGAACATTATTCTTCTTTGCATACCCACGTTCCTTTTAGTCAATTGAACATGACATCGGAACTGAAGATCTGGTGGAGGGGAAAGATTTCTAATGTAGCTTCTTTACACGTTTTTAATATCTTCTTAAATCACTATTTGGTACTCCATCGAAGGTTTTTGAAGTAATCTTAATTTTCATTAAACTTTAGTCCATGACATTTGGTGATTAAAACTAGAGCTATACGTTTTTTTATACTCAACCGCCGTGGCAACTCTGACAACCACTTTTTGCTGTAGGTAACTTTACATTGGGCGCCGTGGCGTAGTGGGTAGGTGCGTCGACTCCTATGCTCGATGTTGTCGGTTCGATTCCCGAAAAAACACCAAAACATTTTTTCACGGCTCCACCTCTTTCGAGGCATTGACAATGCTCAAAGAGTATAACTGTCTAGAAAAAAGCTTCTCAATCTCGCCGTTCGGAGTCGGCACTCGACTGTAGGTCCCTTCCACTCGTGAGAGAACAATAGCACGCACAACACGAGTGGTTGCTGAGAAGCTAGGCCCAGGTCCACCTCGGACTGTATCGCCGTCATTATTATTATTATTATTATTATTATAACTACCTCAAAGTACTTAGATTGGTCATCTAACTTGCAGTTGCTTGATTCATCTTTGGAACCGATTTTCATCTGGACTGTTTGACGTGCCCTTGCTTGTAATTGACGTTGTGCCTATCGGACTTTGTGTTTTAAAATGTCACCCTAGCAATGGTGCAGTAATGTGTTGACTATGAGAGCCCTAGATGGCAAAGGAATTAACGATATCTCGCAACTGAAGGTTGTTCCTTTATAAGAACAGAAGCCATGCACAAGAGGAAGAAAAAAACTAGAAGTTTTAAGTGATTGAGAAGTGCAGTTGGATCAGGGTTGATCCATTGTGCCGAATGCACTTTTCTTCTTCTTCTTTGGGCGCTACAGTCCGAGGTGGACCTGGGCCTCACTCAACATGCCTCTCCAGCCAGCACGATTTTTTGCCAGCTGTCTCCAGTTTCGCACACCAAACCGGCTGAGGTCCCCCTCGACTTTTGTGCGCCATCTTGTACGTGGACGTCCTCTGTTTTGTTCCACAGGCTAGAGTCGAAGACTAACTTGGCTTCGGGTCAGATTCGAAGACTCTTCGGGGGGGAGTTAAGTTGTACATATGCTCTACATGGGCTTGCCATCTTAGGCGTTGGATCCGTAGACGCTTGGCTAGACTCATGTCACTGTACAGCCCATATAGTTCGTGGTTGAACCTTCTCCTCCAAATGCCATCAACTCAAAGATCGTGTGCAGAACTTTTCTCTCGAAAAGACCAAGAGAATCTTCATCCGCTTGGGATATTTTCCATGCCTCTGCGCCATAAATCAGGACGGGAATGATCAAGGTCTTGTATAGAGTCAGCTTGGTCTTCCGAGAGAGGGCTCTATTACTTAATTGCCTTTTGAGCCCGAAAAAACAGCGTTTGGCAAGAGTTATTCTGCGTTTGATCTCGGTACTGATGTTGTTTGTACTGTTTACTGCGGAGCCAAGGTAGACGAAATCCAATGCCCTCACTCGAAGGAAAAAACTAAAGAATTCAAAGACTCCACAGAGTCAAAATGTTAAATATGAACAAGTCATTCGCTAAGCCTCCTCACATGCTATCCACTTCGTGTCAACTCGATTTAATCCTTTTGGACTATAGGAAAATATTTCAGTATTCAATCACGATATGATTCTACTTTGAGGATGTCTAGATTCTCCACCCGCGTTGCTGCTTTACCCCAACCTTCTTTCCATTCCCTTCAAACTTCTTTATTCGTTGATTTCATTCCCCAACTGGTGGGGGGAAGTTTTTACATTTTGCTAAGCTAACGAACTTCAAATATTCAGAAAAGCAATAAGAAGAGAGTGCCTCAAATTTCTGAACAAGGCTTTATCTTGCAGGAAATATAAAATTTATAATAAAATAATAAAAAGAAAAAACAAAAAAGAAAAAAAAAATGACAAAGAAAAACAAACAAATAAAGAAGAAGATCGTAAGACTATGGTCATTGACGATACTCTCTCAGGGATGCTAGATATATCTTTTTAAAGGCAATCATTCGCTTCGCTTTATTTCGCTTTCGACTGCTGTATTCCATATCTTGCTCATCTTTCAGAGAACAGATTCGACAATCCTCTGGACCTGGACATCCAATCATTTCATCACTCTTCCGTTCATATTTTTTTTGCTTTCGTATGATCATGACACTATAACACACACTGACACGCCCTTAAACAAACTGTTTTGTTTGCTTTTCTTTTGAATACATTGCAGCTACTTAAATGAAAATAAAAAATAAAAAAACAAAAAACAAATTCAAATTTTCAAATTACAGATAAATTAACGAGTGTTGTACTTATATACATACATAGTAGTGCTGTTATAGTTGAATAGTTTTTTTATACAATTTTTTGTAAAACAAAACAGAAAAAAAAACAAAGAAAATAATCTTTCGCTTACTTTTGTCTCAATGGATCACGTAACAAACTTTAAATGTCTCACACAAGAAAACCAAAAAAAAAAACAAAAAATTGAAAGTAATTCAAACATTTCTACAGTATGTCTAAATTTACCTAAACAATAATAATTATTAAAAATGAAGAAATGAAAGAAATGAAGGAAAAGAGAGGAAAAAGAAGAAAACAAAAATATATATAGTATAAACGTATATATTTATTTATTTAGAGAAATATTAATACTTAATAGTTCTACATACATGCATACATACATACAGACATCTACATATAAGGGCAAGAGATGTTGATTACATAAAATACCTAAATTCGTAAAGTTCATCTTCGGCGTTAGTTTAAATAAAATTGATAAGTGTAATGTGTAAGAACGTGTGCGATTCATATGAACAATGAGATCGAATGCGGATTGTGTTACTGCTGAAGACGCAAACTCAGTGATGATCTCTAGGAGCTTGCAAATTGAATGAATGAATTGGTATAGTCCACAGTGTAACCTAAGCAGTGATATTTTCCTGACGCCTAAGTGAACAAATCTTTCAGTCCAGCGGTTGCCTAGGGCGATTTTGCGTCGGATCTCCACCAAAATGTCACCCCGAGATGGACAAACTCCATAGCTAACGGGAAGCTTCTTCTTGAGTTTGCAACTTTTAACCGGTTTCTATACAAAAGTGCTATAATACGGAAGATTCCTTCAACTTCTCTACAATTTATTTGGTACAGCTTCAAACGTCAGTATACCTAAAGTCAGTCATAAATTTACAAAATTCACTCCTAAATCGCTAGACTTTAAAGCTGTTTCATTAGAAAGACTGCAGATTGAAAAGGAGCCGGAGTTTTAACCGAAAAAAACCGCTGGGACTGCCGCGAGCTCCCTTTCGGTCTCTTCGGGTGACAGAGTCAAAATGTCCTTGACTACCTCAAAGTTATATGTACCCATTGTGACGTTCCGGCCAAGTCGTCAATGTTGTGCATCCTTTCTGAATGAAAGCATGTACTTCGCTTTAATGCCAGTAAACGCCTCGTTGTCTTTGTCGACGAAAGGTTTCAGGCATTTATTGGGTATGAAATGATAATGTATGCATTCCACCAACCATATCTTACAGATGAGCTGCTGCATGCGTATCTGCAGTATCGACTGCGACTCTACTACAAGTTGTCCATCCTCATCCTGGCAAGTCTTTTGTCTGTTCGATAGTTCTACACCGTTTTGATCGCGCACTCTGGTGCTCTTTCTTGTTGATCCTGAGAAGCCGGATCGACGGTTGATTGATAAGATGACAGCGAGGTTACTTTGTTAATGTTGATGGCGCATCCAAGTGGAGAAGGACCTCAACCAACTTGATGTGCAGAATTGGAGGCAACTAGCGAGAGACCGTGCTAGTTGGAGAGGTTTGTTGGTTGAGGCTCAGATCCACCCCGGACTCTAGCGTCACACAAAGAAGAAGAAATGAGGGAAACGCGTGCTGGCCGCGGAAAGGGTTCGCCTCGTCACAACAACCTGAGTCCGTTTTCGGACGTGGTGTCATGCAGGCTATGCTTTCCAATGACTAGCAAATATGTTTCCCTTGCCCAGTTTGGCGTTGAAATTTTCTGAAACGATCTTGGCATCGCAGCATCATTGATTGTATGTTCTTTCTAGGGGATCAAGTAAGTCATTCTTGTCCTCTGTACGCAGGCTGATGCTCTCGAATTCAGTATTGATGCGAATTAAAGTGCACGCTTACATATTTCAAACTCAAGACTTTTTGTCTGCCTCGAACAACAAATCCAGTTCTGTAGCAATCGCCGTAGTAGATGTCGCAGTTTTTTCTCCAGACTCACTCTCTCCTCTCTCGTTTGTAGCCGGCAACAATGTCGCATGTGTGTTATTGGTTACCCCATCTTCTGTCTGAGGCCTCCAAGTTTCACGTGGAGCTGAGATTATGAGTTCGCAGACAGTGTCAGTGTTTATGTTTGCAAATGTCAGTTGACTCCTGAATTCTTCCCAAGTTTCTATACTCAATTATAGACAGTTCGAAATTTAACGACGCTTCTAGTTAGTTTTCGTTGGGTTTTAACATAAGTCTTAGTTTTATAGTTATCCTCCTATTGTCTGTGAAGTGCACCCATGGACGACTTGACACTGTCTGTACTCCACTGCTGGTTTCCATTCAATTTGCTTAGCCCATATCCTCGAGTAGAACAGCTTGCGTCTCCTTCAGTGGCACAACCGCATTCGGGAGTGAACAAATTAATGGGCTTTTTTCGGGGAATTCACTTGTATACTAGAACTATTTGTTAACTAATTCCATTTACACTCACACACATTCACACAATTTGGACGCACACTTTTGCAATTAATCTAAACTCATTATTTCATTCCGCTAAATGCAATCCAAATCAATGCATAAATGTTTATCTAAGTGTGTTGCAACCACAAATTATGTCTACAGGTAGAGAAGGTAAATACGATAGAGACGACGAACGACAAAGATGAAGAAACCTAAGTTTAAGTAAGATCTAGATAAATAATGAACAAAATTCATACATCTCTTCCTAGCGAGAGGGCAGTCAGAGGGAGGTGCGTGAACATCAATTAAGTCTACAAATATATATGTAAAGATCATTGCACTAGTCTAGTCACCTAATATGTATACATATGTGTATTTTTCTTTCCGTATTCGAACCTGTTTCCACAACGTAACGGTATGATTTTGTAATTACGTATTTGTTTTGTAATTTAGTGCAACAAGTAACTTCGTTCTCCTTGCGTCCTTCTTTCTTTTGAATGTTTTTTTTTATAGAGATTAAGTTCAATAAGTTGTTCTTTATATATACTTTTTTTTGTCTAGACGATAAGAGATTTAATATAAATTATACAACTCGATAGATAATAAAAATCCAATTACTGTAAAGATTCAGTGTTATAATTGTTGAAATTCATCTATTCAGTCTTTTTGTTTCTCTGTGGGATTGAGAGGGGGGACTTTCCAGATAGTGGAGAGCAACGACTTGGACTGTGGATGTCGTGGAGGAGCAACTGATGAAGGAAATTCGGGTTTCGATTGAGCAGCACGTGTTTAAAGCTTCGGAAAGTAAGTCCGCGTCTAGACGACTCGATGGCGCATTTGGTTAAGTGCCAGCCGCAATTTAGAGGGGTCCCAGGTTCGAATCCCAGTGAAATCGAATCTGATCCAGTCACCATTTGCCATTGGGATCAAATTAACAGCACTGGAGTAGGTTGTTACCTAGCAGTACAATGGACTAGTTTTGCGTCTAAGTGCTCCAGTAGTGCTTCAAAAATCCTCCGAAAAAAAATCCGCGTCTGGATTTTCATCCAGAAAACAAGATGATTTCAAGAGTAGCGGTTGGAAGCCGGCTCAGTGGCATAACAATGGATCCTTTTGGTCTAAGCGAATCCTTCACGAGTCAGGGAAGCCACCTTACCTACCTAAGTCCGCGCCTTCAAAAGTCTCCGTGTGTGAAGAAGAAGTATACGATTGTTCAACTTGACATTGTAAATATCCCCATCGTCATGTCTCTCTGTGTTCGAACTGCATTTCAGTCATTTATCCTCCGAAGACCTGTCTGTCCGCCACTTGCTTTGGAAAGCCAACTTTCTGACTTCAAAATCTTGGTAGAACTAAGTCAACACTGCTCATCATAGTTGTAGGAGGTTATGGTCGATGAATGGAGTCCTTCTCGAAAGTAGAAGGACGACTGGATGGCGCAGTTGTATAAGTGCCTGTCCCAAGTTAGAGGGGTCCAAGGTTCGAATCCCAGTGAAAGCAAAAGTTAAAACGCTTTTATCCGGTTTTTTTCAAATCTGGTCCAGCCACCATTTGCCGTTGGGATCAAATTAACAGCCCTATCACTGGAGCGGTGGATCAGTGGTAGTAGTCTGACTGTGGGTATCACAATGGACCAACATGGTCTAAGTTTGCTGTTGAATTCACAAGCAGTCCCCTAAACCTAACCTAACCTAGTATCGTTTGCTTGATCCACAAGAAAGGAACACCTTTACCTGCGCTACTCATGATGAATCAAACATCACATGTGAGATCATCTTCTCCGTTCTATGTGAAGGTCTAAAACGTTTCATCAACAATCTGACCAAACCCTTATCATCGTGGTTTCAGGTCACTGATGTCCACAATGAACCAAATCTTTACACTGTTGCAGATCCTGCAACAGAGACGACGGCGGATGAGCCTTTTTTGATCTTCTCTAAAATGAGCCTGCTGGCAAACGAGGGCAAAATGGATTATGTGCTGTCATCCAGAAACGAAGCACAACATCGACGACTCGGCTGGAACGTCACAATGGGTAGTCAGAACTTCGAGGTAGTCAAAGACTTCGTCTAACTTGGCTCCGCGGAAGCCATTCCGAACACATCAGTAACGAGATCAAACGCTGTTGTTTTTTGGCCAAAAAGGCAATTAAGTGATAGAACTCTCGCTTGAAAGACCTAGCTGGCCTTGCACAAGTCCTTCATCATCCCAATCATGCTCTACGCCGCAGAGGCATGGACTGTATCCAATGCGGATGAAGAAGCTTTTGGTCTTTTCGAAAGATGCGATCTTTGGTCCTGTTTGCGTTGACGGTGATTGGAGGAGCCCAAAAAAACCGTACGGATTGAACGCTTAAGGTGGCAGTGCCATGTGAAGTCAAAGAATCTTTGACTCGGAGTCTATGATTGAGATGGCACACAAATCTCAACCAAATTGATGTACGAAACTGGAGACAGCTGGCTCGGAGGGCTACTTGTCGAGACCCGGGTCCACTTCGGATAGTAGCGCCATAAGAAGAATTAAGAGTCAAGCGGCAATGAAGGCAAACCCGTCAACAAAATCAAGTCTAGGCTGGTAGCATGCTGCCACAAAGAATTCAATGCTCTTGGCCTACAGCACTGTGCTACGACCTGGTCACAGGGACAAAGCCTGGCGACAATGATGCAGCCGATGAACTTGTAAGAAAAGGATCCAAAATGGACCCAACTCAAGTAATCCTATGGAACCAACACTCTCTGACTTAAAGAAAAAGGCAAACGACAAGATCCCTCAGAAAGAAAGATCTCATTACGCGTCTTCCCCGAATATGAAGTGCTCTCTCGACCTGGAGGAGTACCCATCTATTAATTTTGACAATTTTCATTGATAAGACAGTTTAAGAGCAAGATTTGTTCATCCGTTTGCCTAGGACGCTCGCTGCATACATTGATTCAACTCTCAAGGGCTGCTGTAGGGGATATCCAGGAGACGCTGCATGGCAACTGTATATAAAATTGGCTTGAATGTTTGCAGGGATTTGTGCTGGCAACCCTCCAAGTTAGGAGCAACAACAACCCATGCCCTGCCGCCGACTGGAACCAGCGTGCCCGGGGCGATGTATTGATAGAAGGCGAGAGTTGCTTAGGCTCAGACACTCCGTGGGTCGTTGGCCCGAAAAGTAAGTAACATTTTGGTAAAGACAAAAAGGCCAAGCATTGTGATGTGTTTAGCTTCTTGTTTCCTCACTTTCCCAAAAAAAAACTGATATCCTGTTAGATTGAGTTAAAGTGGCTGACTGCAGACTAACACTCTCACTTAGATCAACGTGAGAAAACTCATTGTGTTACCACGCGGATCGGGTGTCTCCATAAAAGCAGTTGGTGTTTGCTATGAAGTGCTTACGCTGAGTGATGCTGTTCAGCTCATTCAAGTTTTCAAACAAGCAGGCTCCCAAATGAACTTTCCGGCGAATGAAGGGGATCCTGGACGTACAGAGGAGACATGACATCATGTTAACTTAAAATATACTTTAAGAGTTTGAAAGATATCTCCTTTGTTTTAGTACAGAACTCATATTAAGCACTTCTATCTTTGCCAGGTCTGGATTAAAGTTAATCCTAAGTCGCAGTCATCTCAGCCTCCGCACCCATCGCATTTCAAGTCTTCATACTCAAAGCATAACCATATGCAACAGATCGCAGAGAATCCACTCACCAAAAAGCAAATGAAACAGATTTGTCCTTATCTATGGCGTATATTTCCTACCCAAGGTCTGGCTACATATGCAAACACCTGCATGCGCACGCCAATCCCTCTACAAACTAAATTTTACAAATCAGCATCTGTCTTTATAAGTTACATATAAATAAATAATCGAATACGAATTATGTACATTTGATTTAAGTGGTTGGCGTGTCAACAAATCCTTGCGTGTTCGGCCAACTTGAGCTCGTCCATGAGCGACATCTTCGGTTGCGGTGTACCCCCACCAACAAGGACAGCCTGATTGACGACTGCACACATTTGTTGAACGTCTGCTCGCAGCCCATCCACGGAAGAGGAAATATTTGTAAGTTTTGGCACACAATTGTTGCTTCTGTTGATCAAGTCGTGAATCTCCGAGGTTGAGAGTCGTTTCGTTACCGTCTGCGATTGCTGGATGAGCTGTGGGTAAGGAGATGAATAAAATACTGAAAAGATATGGACTTCATGAGTGTATACCTTTTTGTAGTCATCCATAAGGTTTGTTAGATCCGTTGTGCTCGAAGTTTTGCTTGCATCAGCCGCAGAAAACTGTTCACGCACAGTCTTCAGTTGATATCGCAAGTCCTGAAAAAAGAAAATATTTGTGAATACACTCTGTCTCACTCACTTCGTCACACTTACGTTTATCTCCTTCTGGCTGGACTCAAACTGCTTTCGCATGTCCCTCAGATTGCTTTCTATCACAGCGAGCTCCTCAGGTTCGATCATGTCTTTGGATTTTGCCAGCAATGCGGTGTAGCGACTCTCTGCAGCTTCCAAATTCCTCTTGTAACATTTGACATTCGAGAGCAGCGATCTGATGTGGACGTCGTAACGACTCATCTTCCGGCGGTATTCTGTCTCGAGGACATTCTGAAGAATCCTCTCCTTTGCTGGGTCATCTCTTTGGGGTTCGCTATCACAGGTCACAACAACGCTTAGTTGATCGACTTCGTATTGCAGGCCCTGCATCCTCTCTTTCAACTCTGCGTTCTCAGAGGCGTAGGTTTTTAGCTCTGCTTGGAGCTGTTTGGTTTGTCTGTTGTGATTCTCCCGCTCTTGGGAGAAGTCTTGGTTGAATTCCTCCACCAGACGCTCGTTTGTTCCCGCCAAGTGGGCGATTTCTTTTTGGTAGTCCCAATTCGCGATCTCCAATGCCTCCACTTGAGTCTCCAAGTCGGAGATCCTCGATTTGGCGACCTCTAGCTCCCGTTGGAATGCATGACTCTCCCCTTTGGCGTGTTCGAGGGCTTGTCTTAGATTGACGCTCTGTTGACAATAGCTTTCGTTTATTTGCTTGAGTTCCAGGTTTTGTTCTTCGAAAAGCTGATTCAAATCATCAAACTCGCTGCTGTCTATGTCTGCTTCAATCAGTGCGACGTCGCCCTTGGTGATGCTCAGAAGACGTTCCCACTCAATCTGCTCCGCACTCAGTTGCTGCGCCCTGGTCGTGTGAAGCGTGAGGAGTCTTTGAATTAATTCAACTCTCCTCTCGCTTGAATCCTTTTCACACAACAGAGTCGCCAAGTCTTTGGAGTCTATCACTGCTTTGTGTTTGTCTAGCTTACTGTTCACTTCAAGGAGTTCCGCTTTAAGTCTCTCTAGTTCCACTTCCTTCTCATCAGACAGCTCTACGCTTCGATTGAGCTCGCCTTTCAATTCCAGACTTTTGTCTGCGTTGCGCTTGTTCTCGACTTCAAGACGACGCTTCTCTTGCTGCACCTTGGCAAGAGCAAACTCCAGTTCGGTCGCCAAGCTCTTCTGACACTCGAACTTGTTCGACACTTCCACCAGTTTTTGGCGTAATGTTTCGATCTCGCGCTTGTCCTTCTCCTTTTCAAATTTGAATCTCTCGACTGTGATGTCCTTCATGTCGGATTCGAATTTTGACTTTTCGTACATTCTACAAACTTCTAAGTACTTTTGCAGCACCTGCTCCAGTTCCTGTTTGGTTTTCCTTAAGTGATTCAGCTCTAAGCTGTGACTAGACGTTTCTGTTTTGGACTTAATGCATTCCAATTCTTTGTGTAGGCTCACGTTTTGTTGATGGAGCTTTTCATTTTCTTCTTTTAACGCGGGATCTGCGGGAGAGCGACTTAAAGGGAGGTCTTCGCTTCGGATTTGTGGGGGTTCTTGGTTAGATTTGAGGTTATCTATTTCCAGACATCGCTCCTTCAAGTCAAGGCGGAGTTGGGTTAGCGCTTGCTGCTGCTCATCGTAGCGAATGCGAAGATCTTCCAGGGAAGTTATTTCTACTTTCAGCGAGTCAATGACTCTGTTTAGGGAACAAATTGATTCCTCCTTTTCGCACAATTCTTGCCGGTGTTTTTCTTCGACCAATGCTGCGATTTCATCCGATTGGTCTCTCTGGGATATCTCACGCCTTAAGCTGTCCACTTCCTGCTCCTTTTGGTTCAGCTCAGAGATCTGGAATAGAAATAGAAGAGGGGTCAATTTGATCGTCACTTTACCTAAAAGACACTGATGCGCATGGTGTTGTTCAAAATTATCTGGTGGCTTGTCTTTTGACATGTTTAAGGTCACCTCCTCTCATGGAGTGAACCTCAAGGTGTCATTGTAACTGCGGGTCACAATTGCAGACCAGCAGCAGATAAAAGAAACCGTTTCTTGCTTCCGTAACAATTATTAGAAAAAATAACACAAAATACAAAATTTCTTCTTACATGTGCGTGTAGCTTCTCCTGCAGGCTCTTGACGGTGATCTGCAAATCCAGCACATCATTGCCCAAACCATTGCAGTCTGCTTCCTTGGAGCATAGTTCGTTTTTAAGCTCCACCTTCGCTTCCACCAACTGCATACATCTCTTGGTTATCGTCCGATTCTCGTCCTCCAGCTGTGCAATTGTCGTCTGCAACTGCAACACAATCTCGTCCTTTTCACAACTCAACTTCTGAAGGTCCTTCAAAAGACTACGTTTCTGATTGCGTAGTATTTCGATGAGCTGTTCCTGATCGGCTAACTTCTGTCGAAGCTGCTCCAGCTCATAATCTCGAGCCAGATGTTGCCCTTCTGCTGGCGTGCCCTCAGACTTGCTGCTACTTCTTAGAATACTCTTTGTATGTTCCTTCTTCTCCCGCAACTTTTCCTCGATCTCACTGCACCGCGCATACAGTGCCACACACTCATTCTGAAGCCGCTGATTTTCTTGTGTGAATCTCCGCTCGTTTGTGTATAATTTCTCCAAGATCTCCATACGTGAGTTCTTTTGCGTTCTCAATTCGCTTTTGTACCATTTCTCCGACTTACTCAGTCGCTCCAATTCACTCTTTAGCTTCCGAACATCCTGCAGGGCAAGGAACAGCGACTGATCCTTTTCACGGAGTAGATGTTGGAATTTACTCTGCTGCCCGTAGTCATTTGACAGGGAATCATCTTCAGCTGAACTCAGTGAAGCTGGTCGAAGACACACATTCAAATCACTGACATTTCCTGAATCATAGTTTGGTGAGGTACTCGAGGACATTTGGGATGACCCAGAGTTACGACGCGAACTCTCACCATCTTCCCGGACAATATCGCGCAACGGGGATGCCGGAGATGTTTCATCTGCTTTATTATTTGTTTCTATCATTCTACTGCCACGTTCTAATCAGATGCATGATTGAAAGGGGTTATCACTTAATTTTCGTGGTGATGTGGGAAGTGATGTCATTTTGTATTTATGGCAGCGGAGATAAATTCTCCGCAGCCCGGATAGTTATGCACAAAGTTAGTCTATTTGGGGATGTTATCATTGCCTTTTAACGCGGAAACGTTTGATTCACTTTGATTTAGGAGCGAGATGAGATTGCAAAACTTAAAGGAGCCCGATGAAATGAAAAACAAGTCAAACTCCAAGTAGACCAACCACTTGACTTTGTTGTCACTTTCATGAAAGTTTTTTTGACGTCATGCAAAATATTTGGCAACAGAGATGCCACACTAGGTGGATTTTTAGTGGGAGTGAAAGGATGTGATTTAGTTAAGTTGATGAATTCAGTCAATTTTTTCTGTTTTTCTCACATATGATGGGATTGAATTGAGTAATTAATTCAATTAAGCCGTGTCAGGAAGACCCTTGTTCAGACGATAAACCATGGCAGGTGTTTTCTTTCCTGTCTGTGGCGTCCCTTCAAAATGGAAACCTTGCACATTTCATAACACAAGTGAATTTGACGAAACTGAGAATGTAAGTGAATGCAACAACCCTAGACGACGGTGGTAAGCGAATGCAACAACTTTTGACGACGATGGTTGAGTATTAACTGGGGGGATCATTTTTTTTTTTTCATGTGAAATTTGTAAATCTTTGGGAACAAATGGTGGTGAGAGTTGATTGAGAACTATTGAAGGTTTTAACCCATTTTGGGAGTTTTTTGACATTTTGTGTCATGGGATATTTGAAAAACCTTTGCGAAAAAATGGTGGTGAGATTTAATAGAGAAATATTTGAAGGTTTTGATCTTTGCTGCGAATTTTTTGGCATTTAAGTTTTTTCTAGGAAAGTCGATGGCTTAGTGTTGGACTACGGTAACTCTCAAGGTCGGCAATTTGCTTGTTAATATAGCTGCTGAACCAAAGGGAGCTTTATCCGAGAAAATTTTGACAAATTTTGGGATCTCTCGTAATTATTTCCAATAGCGAACTCTCGGCGTTGTCCATGGTCGACCGTCGAATTAAATTCTTGTGTTCAATTTGTGTCCAAGCACGGCTGATGTCCTCCTTTTGCACTTGTCCTTTACAAAATCACTCAAGGCCTTGATTGATATCCCCCCAAAAAATAGAAAAAAAACGCAAAAATCAATTGATTCTAAATTTGAATTGAAATGGATGTCACCTCAGCGAAAAACGGAGTTTCTGGTTAGTTCAGTTTCCCCATGATAAGTCTTCATTAAATTGCTTGATTTGATTGATGACTCATTTCGTTTCACGCTTCTAGGTCGCCATGCGAACGTTTGCAAGGATATCTTGTATGAAAACCGTCACCATGAGCCGTATGACAAGGCACGCGTCGGACGCAATAAGCTTCAGAATCCAACCTCTGCCCTAGAGATACCCGATGCCAAAAAATGTCTCAAGCCCTCGCCTTCTTTCGACTGCTACGAGGCACACATGAATGAGTTTCGTATTCATGCGGCCAACAAACTATCAGCCGAGCTTACTCACGAAGCCGACGAGGACACAATAACGAGGCACATCCGTAAGTACACCACGACCCCTCTCAGCCTGATCCCTGAACTCGATTCATTTCCAGAAAATGGAATCTTCAACTTTGGCATCGATCTCTTCTATGGATCCGTGCAGCAGAACGTTGACGTTGTGACACTGCTGAGGGAAGCGGTTCTCAGGGAATCGAAGGAATCGGAATTCTCGGTTCCACTGTCGATCTATCTGCGAATCAGTCCGCGACATCAATTCACCGGCGGCTTGAGGGGCGGCAGGGAGAGCTTCTTCCTGAAGCCCAACTCTCAAGTTGTCCTGACCACCGATCGGAAGTACGCGTCACGATGCTGTCGGGACGTCATTTACGTGAACGCGAGATTCCTCTTGTTCGACGTGCAGAAGTGTGACGTCATCCGCGTGGGTGACGTCGTCGAGTTGCAAGTGACAGAGGTCGGTGTTGACAAACTTATGTGCAGAGTCATTGCAGCAGGCGAGGTAACGAAACGAATGCCCGTGCGGTTTCCCCGAAAATGTGAGAGGATCTCAGCAGAGGAACTTGAAGACCTGACGTTCGCCATGGGAACAGGCATTAACGTGATCGTAGCGAGTAGTCCCGAGGACTGTGTCCAGATTCGCAGTGCTCTGGCCGAGCTCGAAACCTACAACTACTATCTGTTCACCCGACTGACTCTGGGGAACTTGGGCAGGTGCGAGTATTTGAATGTTGATGAGTTCGATGGATTCCTCTTCGACTGCACTGAAAATGTTCCACACGACAGACTCGTGAAGCTCCCCAAAGACGCGCACAGATTTGTGAAGGAAGCCTTCGGCCGGAGGAAGCCGATCTTTTTGGCTGGATGCTGGTCGGTGTTCGTGGATCCCGCGGACTATGAGATCGCCTTCTATTACCCCGACAAGTACATTCTTCCATGTAGGTCCGACTTTCTGCATCTCTACGAGGCCTTCTCGCACAAGTTCGCCTTGGAGAAGTGCGTGGAGACGAGTTTCCATGACAAATCCTCGACCGGGAGCAGCACGATCGCGCGATCAATTGCAGCCGCTTCCTTTGAATTCAACGCAGATGCCATTATCATGTGCGCCGTGTCCGGTCAAATGGCGGAGAAGATCGCTCATCACAGGCCAGAGGCACCGATCATTGCTGTGACAAGTGTGTCCAGTGCCGTCAACTATGGGTGCATGCATCATAACGTTTGGATGTTGCTGTGCGATGGGAACAAGTCCTCGCACAAGAAGGACGTCCACCAGAAGCTGGTCCATGGACTGCGGTATGCCCTCAAGAAGGAGGTCATCCGTGACACGAGTAAAGTTATTTTGGTCTATCGGAAGGTGGCTGGATATGGATTCAACGACAAGCTTGTGATCATCGAGTTCAGCGACGACTATGATGAGGTTGTTAGAAAGGCTATTTTGGCTAATTAAAGATTTCGAAATGATCTTTGAAAGGTTTTTGACCTCGGGGGGTTTGGTGAGGGAACGGTTTTTGAATGGGAATGTCTTTGGACAGAGTCTGTGTTCATTTTGGTTCACAATTGAGTAGACGATCTGTCCATTTTGATGAACGTCTCTTTTCTGTGCTGAGCTCCCTCTGTTGGGCACATTCGTTTGACATGCTGATCCGTTGGGGGAACTCTTTTCGACTCCAAGTTCACTCATCGACTTGATCGTTGTCTTTTCTTATGATCTTTCAGCAGCGAAGATCTTTTGGCTACGGTAGACTTTTCAGCACATGGTCAGTGCCAACAGCAATGAGGACAAGACTGATTTACAAGGACTTCTGCAACATGACGCACGTCTCAACAGTGTCGTTCAATTAAACAGAAGACGGAGAAGATTGAGCTTCTCCTTTCTCAAGTGGCGCTACTTTCGAGGTAGTTAAGGAGTTTGTCCACCTCGGCTCCCAAGTAAACAGTACGAATGCTCGCCGTGGACCTCAGCCACAGTTTGAAGCTGGTTGAGGTTTTTTCTTTACCAGGGCTTCCTGAGGAAGTCTCTTGACTATCCGAGTTGGATTCGAAGATATTCCGAGCCGGAGCTATGGTGTCCATTTACTGAACACAGCCTAGCCACTTCAGACGCACAGTCCGTGCAGTTCGTCGTTCAATTTTCTCCTTCATTCGCCGTCAACGCAAAAAGAACCAAAGATCAGAAGTCATACCTTCCTCTTGAACCGGCCAAGGGCTTCCTCATACGCCCACAACAAGTTCAATGCTTTTGTAACATATTGCACGACCGTGATCAAGGCCTTCAACAGATGCAGCTATTGTCACTGGTAATTCTGCTGTCTGACTATTGTCCTCTTAATTAACTCTGATCTGAGCACATTTTATGAAATCATGAGCAAAAATCTAGAGCTGCAATTATCTTTAAATTAGCTAACGTTGGCCTGTTGCAAAATAGAATAAAACAAAACAATCGGAAGTGTCACTCCACGCAGCTAGAAAACCGCTTATAAGCTAAGCTGCAGCGCTTCCCATTTCACATTCGTTTCTATTCAGACAGACAGTTAACGTGTTTAGGTTTCTCAGTCAGTGAAGAACATCAGGACGCATTCTTCTAGGGAATATGAAAGTAAGTGTGGTGCAGTGTAACTTTGTTGATATTTTACCGGCACAAAAGTCCGCTGTCTTAGAGTTTAGTTAAGATTCCTAATAAGTTCCACTTTCCAAAGCAATTTTCACCAACATTTCCCTCAGCTAGCCAATACTGGATATCAAATGATTGTCGACAATCGACAAATGATATCGACAACACGCCGAAGACGTTCAGCTAGGTTCCAGAAATCGAGAGTCAAATCGATATTTAATTTTCAAAATGTACAAATGTAGAACCTGACTGATTAAGCCCGCTTAAAAATTCAAGAGATCGGATGGCCGACAGAAGACGCCACGATCAGGTTTGGCACTTCCCATAGCGCGCTCTGTCGTACCTGCATGGATAGAAACCCTGCTCAATGGATCTCGTGAATACGTCTCTAGAAGGGTAATCGTCGTCACGGGTCTCTGGTCGATCTGAGACACCACAATCGAGCTGCTTCTAATCCGCTCTGTTGTAACTGAATGGATAGAAACGAGAAAGAAACTCTTACCTATCTTCTGTAGAGATGACTGGCAAGAGCTAGGCAGCGGTGCTTAGCAACATCCCTGACCCTGGTGGAAGATGGGTAGACGAACATACCAATTTCCAGCGATCCAGTGAAGTGTTTAAGAAAAGAACTAGTGAATTGATCATCTTTAAATTTAAAGTTCAGTGACACGTCTACATTTGAAATGATCGTGCTATAATTGCCCTTAATTTGCTGTCTGACTTATTGTCCAAATTAGACCAGCGACTCCTGAGGAGTTCTCCTTACAGCTCGAATAGTCCCTGAAACGTTGCTTCCTATTCATCAGGTCTAGCTGTCTGGCATAAGCAATCATTTGAACTCATTGACGTTCAGAAATGAAATAACTACGTTGCCAAGGTTTTATCTTTACAAATCTATGCTCGGATGTAATGTTGAGGATTTGAGATTTTAAGATCACCATTTTGATCCTACTTCCGATGAGGATGATGTCTCACGGTCTTAGGGTCTCAGGGTCTCAGGGTCTCAGGGTCCCAGGGTCTCAGGGTCGGCGTCCCAGAGCCTCAGGGTCTCAGGTTCTCAGGGCGACAGGGTCTCAACGACCAAGGGTATCAGGGTCTCAGGTTCTCAGGATCTCAGGGCCTCAGGGTACCAGTGTCTCAGAGTCTCAGGGTCCCAGGGTCCCAGGGTCTCAGGGTCTCAGGGTCCCATGGTCTCAGGGTCCCAGGATCTCAGGCTCTTAGGGTCTCAGTGTCTCAGAGTCTCAGGGTCTCAGGGTCTCAGGGTCTCAGTGTCTTAGGGTCACAGGGTCTCAGATTCTCAGGTTCTGAAGACCCCAGGTTACCAGGGTCCCAGCGTCTCAGCGCTTCAGGGTCTCGAGTTCTCAAGCCCTTATGGTTACAGGGTCTCTTTCGAAACTCGTTTGATTGATGGACATGTAGACCTGTTCTAGGATTTGGGGCGAACTACGAGTAAGCTTTCGCGTCGTTATCAAGATTGTGTTTCTTCCACATCAAAGACGGTTAGGGAGGGCCATTGGAACAGCTTCGGTGTCGAGAAGCCGAACAAGAACCTCCGCGTTTGACGAGCTAAGCCTTGCAACCACAAGGATACCGAAATCCTAATCACCTACACCGAAGCTGCATCAGTGGCCTGGCTAGCGTTTGCAACAAAAATGAATTGTTTTCGATTTGAAGTCGCGTTTAATCTTGTTTCACATCTTCTCCCTATTTCCTGATTCTTCAATTCATTTTCTATCACTGACTCTTTTCTCCTTCCTTCTCACAGCTCTTCACAACCCTTGCAATTCCACTTCTGGCGTTCTTCTTGTGTGCTCAGAAGACTTTCGGTGACTCACTATCTGCTGGTGACATCGTCATCGATTCAAACGACAAAAATGGTAATCTCTTCCTCCTAATCTCCTCTTCTCACTCGAGTACGAACATACCTCATCTTTCAATCCTCAGGAAACTTTTACTGCGACGGACTGATTTGTCCAGAGAACACGTATTCCTGTAACGTGACCAAGCGTAACGACCCCAAAGACTCCAAGCAGATCGTTCGGACACGCATGTGCGTGTCTGAAGACGGGACAATCTTGAAGAATGAAGTTGTGAGGGAGCCCAACAAATTTCAGGGCACTGTGAATGCCCATGCCTTTGCTTTGGGTAACTCTGGAGGATATGCATTGCCCTTAGATCAAGAGCAACAAATGTTTGGACCATATCCTCCCTACATGCCAAGTGGTTTCGGAAACAATTGGTTTCCATGAGGACGAGGATCATTTGAAAGAGGACAGCTCAACAACGCAGTCAGAGAGAGTTTGGGGGTATTTTCCACTAAGATAATGGATGTTAGTTGAATAAACAGGTTTTCCTGAGGCAGTGACTGGTTTCGGTTTGAGTTTTAAATTGATGTTGGGTTGGTGGTCAAATTTGGTGGCACTTCAAACATTCCTGGGCACTAAATCGGGGGCTCAGGGTTTCAGGGGCTCAGAGGCTCAGGATCTCAGGGGCTCAGGGGCCCAGAAGCTCAGGGGATCAGAGGTTCGGGGGCTCAAGGGATCAGGGGCTGATGGGCCCAGGGGCTCAGGGGCTCAGGATCTCAGGGGATCAGGGGCCCAGGATCTCGGAGGCTCAAAGGCCCTTCAAGTCTTTTGAACACAGTGATTTTCATTTGAGTCGCGAAGGGGTCCTAGATCTCATGTGCTGGAGGAAAGGGAAAGTGATTGACTGACGAGTTTACGCAGAAGGTGCCACTTCCTCTGAAGGTACAGACGCCGCCTTGTTTCTCTCAAAATCAAGTGAAGAATTGCATGAAAATGATCTGATCCCTTCCTTGTCTCGATTGATTCCACGGGACATGGCACCACAGGCTTAACGCCCTGCTTCTGAATGAGTTGGGTATCTTGCATCCAATGCTTTCTGTAGCGCAGAAATTGACATAGATCTTGATTCCCATGCGCTCTGGTTGCAGAGAATGCAAAATATCGCCGGCAAATGTAGTTTTGTCGAAGAGGGGAGGATTGACACAAAACTGCGTCGCATCGCTTTCGACTATCTCTGAAAAACTGTGTAACTTTCTGAACAGGTCTTGGCAATATTTTACTCGTGCAACAACGTTTTGTGATGAGCAAACGTCTAGCAAATAAATCATCACTTCAACATCGGTTTAGTTGACAGGGGCTAACCGCAAGACAAAAAAGAAATAACAATTAAAATAAATCAATCAGAACTATCACTCTATGCCGCGGCGTAGAAAAACCGCTTCGATGTTACGCAACGATGTGGAAGTTTACAGAAAAAAGTTTTCGGAAGATAGTGGAAGAGTACTGGAATTACTGCCAAAATAATCCGATTCCCCGTGCCAGTTCTTGTTGTTGCTTTCGATCAGTTCATCAGAACGAGGTCTTCAGCATTGTGGCTGGCGGGCTAATTGCTATCCTTATCGTCGTCTTATGTCGAGACTGATTAATGGAGGAGCTGATCATTCACGGGACACTGGATCAACTCAGGTCTAAGTGCACTTCTCAGCCATTTTAACCTTAACCGTTCACTAGCCAGAGACTGGGTCTCGTTTTCCCCAAATCTCTCCAGTGTTCCCAGAGGCTTTTGCCAACTACAAGGTTAAGCGAGAGAGAGGTGCCATGATGAGGTGCCATGATCTAACTCCTCGAGTATGCACCAGAGCAAAAAAATTGGCATCAGCTACCGTCTACTTCCCACCAACTCCAGTGTAAAAAAAGGACTGCCTATGTCGAGTGAATTCCCTGAATCTGCTGGTGTAATAATTCATAATCTAGAACAAAGCTAGGGAAACCATATGTTTGATTGACTTGTTGCGTGATAGCGCTACACAACTGATAAGCAAAATGTACCGGCATCAAGCGTTCTGTTTGTTCTGTGCAAGACAAAAAAAAGCAACACTCATTGTTGTTGTTGCGGGTTATAAAAAAATGGATAGGTCTCTACAAACGAGACCTGGTCTGGGGAATACCAGAGACAAGGTGTATACTTCTTGAATTTAAAATCACACTTTGAATCTCAAGTGGGCCGTCGAAATTGCGACTTAATTTCTGATGGGGGTTTGGGAACAAGTTGAGAATTTGAGTTAAGAAGTGACTCTTCAGGTGAAGTGCGCGTGCAGACGGTTTTGATTGTTCTTTTTTTTGTTTTTTCGGGGGATTTTTGAAGCTCTACTGGAGCACTCAGACTCAAAACTGGTCCATTTTACTGCCAGGTAGCCACCTACTCCAGTGCCGTTAATTTGATCCCAACGGCAAATGGTGACTGGACCAGATTCGATTTAACTGGGATTCGAACCTGGGACTCCTCAAACTTGGGAAAGGCACTTAACCAACTGCGCCATCCAGTCGTGTCTTTTTTGGTATTGACTTACTTCTCAGGCGGGTGACTTATTGAGTGTCGGGGACTGAGTTGTCATTCATTTTTGACAGTCCAGGGCCGTCGTTAAGATCAAGATGTCTTTCATCTATGATCACTTGATACTGTTACCAGACGAACTGGATTTTAAACACTCGGATTCTTAATTTCTCACAACTGGAGCATGGGAGCACTCTCTCTAGCAGATCCACAGATCTTTACCTTCCCTCCACAGATCTTGATCTTCCTTCAACAGATTTTGACCTTACGCACCAGTAGCTCGTCAAATATCTTTCTTTGCAGACAGCTCCAAAAAATGTTTCCCAGGACATAACTTCATTGTTCTGCTCGTCGTCTAGAGTCCAAGAGTCTAAAAAGCAAGACTGTCTTTTGATTCAGGAGCTTTAACTGAAGTTGTTTGCACAGACCGTACGAGTAGTAGTTTAGCGGTTGCCCGGGGTGATTCTATCTCGGATCTGCATTGATATCTCGTTTCTGAAGCTCGTGGTTGCCTCGTGGTGTGAATTGTACACCGAAATTTGTCTAGCCAGGCGTCTACAGATCCAGCACCATCCATCCAAGAACATCATGATTTTTGTTTGTTTTGACAACTTCAAGGCGGACAATGAATCTGAGGAGAGCATCGCTTGGGGTCTTGCAGATGACAAGTGCGTGGTGAAAAGGATGTTTGATCGACCCACTCTCGGTTTCATCTTTCAGAGAAACCCTTAGTTTAATTCACAATTCTGAGGACCCTCCGATCACAGAAGTCTCTACGATCACTGAGGACTCTGCGATCACTGATGTCTTTGCGATCACTGAGGCCTCTGTGATCACTTAAATTCAATGCCTGTGATCTCTAAAGTCCCAGCGGTCAGTTATGCTCCTGTAATGAAACCCATGCCCTAGCAGCTTACAGTCACGGTTCGCTTGGACTACTAGATTGGTTCTGTTGTGTCGTTAGAAGAAAAAGATATCGTCTTTTATTTCTATTCCGCTTATTTCCACTCTAGTGAAAGAGTGAAGCATGAATTTCAGGAGGCTTTTCTGAAACCGGGTACGTTTGCTCTTTAATTTTTCCTTGGATTCCTGTTTAGTCTGCATAACTTGATCAGCTTCGATGTCAGAATATCTGCGGTTACGGCTCTATAGGCCATTAGGAGATAAGGTAAGGGTTAGTTAGGGCTTTCAAACGTCCTTCTTGAACTGTGTCATCAACCATAACTTTTATTAAGACCATCGTTTTGCAGAGAACAAGCCAATGACAATGAGTTCCACTGAAAGACAATAAAATTCTTCTCGTTTCCCATCGAAAATTACACCGAATACATGTTAAAACATTTCATGCACTTACTCAACAACTCATTACTTCGAAATCTTCCCCCCAAAGTGACGGACAACAAATTCTTCGGTAGTTCCCTCAATTTGCATGCAGGGCATTCATTTCCAGATAAGCAACAAACCTGGTCAACTTATAACAAAAATAATTTCCCCATTAAAACATCTTGCATGGCAATTCCATACCCCCATAGGGAAACAACCGACTGTAAGCCACTGAACTTTCAGTGGAAATCAATGAAATTCTTGTGTTTTCCCGAAGAAAATGCACAGAATACATGTAAAAACAACTCCTCACAACTATTCAAGAGGATTTTTCTTTGATTTTTTCCCGTTATATGATGGAACACACTTCCTGAGATAATTCACTCATCTGTCATGCAAAGCAAGCATTGCCAGTTAAGCAATCATTTTTGTATTCCTACACCGACTTAAATTGGTTCTACTCCCTCGTCATCAAAAATTAAAATTTCAATTTTCTCACATTTACCCTGATTTCCAGTGAAGTTTTCGATTGAATTGACTTCAATTTTCATTTTCACACTCAGCCACAAATATATGTGGTGAAATGTTTGTCCAAAAACAAAGAAAATCGACTTTTCAGACAATGACACTTTTCACACGAAAAAGTGCAGTAAAATCATAAAGCACATAGGTCGCCTTTTTTCGCTGCAAACAACGAATGTCTGTCGAAGTGAATTTTATGATAAGAAAAAGTTGTGAAAGGATTTTCTCGATAATTAGGACGAGAATGGATAGGAAATCATTTGTAGATCCGAAATAAATCTCGATTTTGGAACGGGAGTGACCTGGTTGCGTATTGAGAAGCGAAGTTCTAAGGATCCTACTCTGTTCCATGAAATTTATGTTTTGGAAGACATGATGTTTTCTGGAGGGATTTGCTCGATAATCAGGACGAATTGGAGGTTGTGCCATATCGGAGTGGATAGGAAATTGAATGTAGAAGCGTAAAGAGGTGCTACTTTTTAAGGAGAGTGACGTGGTAGTCGGTAACAAACTCACCGAGACCTTGAATGTCAAAAAAGGTTTTAGACAAGACCACGAGCTGTCATGTGATTTCTTTAAAATCATTTCAACTGCTAGCTTGCGCTTATGAGTCATGACATTGACGTGATTGGGCGAACACAGTGAGCCGTCAATTATTTTGCTGGCATTGAAACGGAGGCGGCCAAAATGGGTCTGGCGGTAAACAAGGGCAAAACATCGACGACTTGGCCAGAATGTCACCATAGGCAGCTATAACTTTGAGGTAGTGAAGGGTGAACTTTGGTCCTGTTTGCGTTGATGGCATTTGGAGGAGAAGGTTCAACCACGAACTATATGGGCTGTACAGACGACTGGATGGTGCAGTTGGTTAAGTGCCTGCCCCAAATTCGAGGGGTCGCAGGTTCGAATCCCAGTGAAATCGAATCTGGTCCAGTCACTATTTGCCGTTGGGATCAAATTAACGGCTCTGGAGTTGGTTGCTACCTAGCAGTACAATGGACCAGTTTTGAGTCTGAGTGCTCCAATAGCGTTTCAAAAACCCTCTGAAAAAAAAACAAAAAAAAATATGGGCTGTACAGCAATATGAGTCTAGCCAGTCGTCTACGGATTCAACGCCTAAGATGGCTAGGCCATGTAGAGCCTATGGATAACTTAGCTCCGGCCCGAAGAGTCTTCGACTCTGAGCATGTGGGACCACGCAACAGAGGATGTCCACGTACAAGTTGGCGCACACAAATGGAGGGGGACCTTGGCCGGGTTGGTGTGCGAAACTGGAGACAGCTGGCAAGAGACCGTGCTGGCTGGAGAGGCACGTTGAGTGAGGCCCAGGTCCACCTCGGACTGTAGCGCTCTAAGAAAAAGAAGAAGAAGAACAGTCTGTAGCAGTTTAGTGTCTGTTGACGTAAATTTTTGACAACCAAACGTGTCACCTGGCCGAGGCCGGACGTTTGTATAAAGTGCCACAAGAAGCTTAATTTGACAACTTTGCCAATCACTGCTCACTAACCATCTACTATTCATTCGTCGATGGAGTAAAACCTCCTTCCCTGTAGAAAAAGACCTACATTTTTGGTTGGATGTTAGCTAACCATCTTCTCAGCATCCAGTGTAAGGTATGTGACATAACTTTGTCGATCCTGGCGTCCTTCGGTCTATCATCAAGAGTTCTTGTTCCACGGAAAAAACAGTCTGTCTTTCAAATAAACTTCAGCCGTGCATATTCTGCTAAATGATGAGCAAACATCTAGCGCTGCAATCATCTCCCTAACATCTGTTTCGGTGACGGGGGCTTACCGCAAAACAAAAAAAAGAAATGAAAAAAAAAAAAATATAAATAAAACAATCAGAAGATTCTACGCCGCTAGAAAACCGCTTATAGGTTAGCCTGCCGCGCTTGGGAGTTCACATTCGTTTCTATAACCGGAGACAGTTAACGCGCTTAGTCTACTCAGTCAGTGAAGTGTATCAAGACACATTCTTCCAGAAGGCAATCGAATATGAAAGTGAGTGTGACGCAACATCGCATTTAGAGTCACTTTTGTTTTTCTTATTTTGCCGGCTAGAGTTCTGTTTGGGTTCTAAATAAGTTCCACTGATTCCACCAGCGAAACGCGTGGTGTTTGTGAATGAATTTGTGACAAGATAATCGATTCCAGTGGTTTTATGACTTGATCGTTCTGAATGTGTCCGTGATAAGCAGCTTTTTATGCTCAAAAATCGTTCATGCTCTAGTGCCTCGGCGCTGCAGTGGAATTGAGTTTTGTGTCAATTGTTTTTGCGCTGTGATCGGGGTGCACTTTGTAGTTCCGTAAACTGGTTCTATTTTCAGGCGAGTGAGTCAGAGGGTTGTTGTCGATCACCTTGACTTTGTTTGTCGTGGTTTTTTGTTTTGTGAGAGATATTCGCGATCAATTTTGGTGGGGGGTTACACAACAACACGAATTAATTCCATGGTTTTTTGATACAGTCACAGTGGCGTGCAAAAGTTGTGGAACCTTTAGTTAAATTTGGGTAAAATTTAAACAGTTGGACTAGATTTACTTATCGGCTTGGTTTTCTTCCTTTTGTAGCGTTGCTTGAAGAGGCGGCGGTTCAGCGAGGTGCTCGCTCTAGCTTCTGTGGCTGATTCATAGGCCATTGAAGGCCATCTCGAGAGGTGTAGAGACATGAATGGTCGTAGCGGGATTTGGGACATAAAACTTAAATGGAACGTCAGCCGATTTAATGAATTCTCTGGATGACACCTCGCACTTCACTTGTGTGGTGACTGAGTGTAAAGTGTGTCTTCGGAACGGACTTGGCGGAGTTGAATGCGACTAAGCTGATAGGCTACAATTCTTCCTATTCATAAGCCATAGCTCTCTAGTTTTGAACTCACAGATGTTCAGAGATAAGTGAGGTTTGTCCTTGGAAATCCATGGAAATCCATAGGGTGCCCTTGCGACTGGTGTCGCAGCTCACTTAGACCAACAGTTGGTTCCATTCACCATCTATACTCAGAAATCTTGCTGATTGTTTGAACTTTCACGACCACGATCGCATCATCGATCACGACCACGATCACGCCTCTTCTAAATCGTGACCCTACTTGAGATCATTTTGTTTCAACTTCTGCATTCCGGAGTTCCTATTAGAGACCCGCCGTTTGACTTTAGATGTTCATCTGGACGAAAGATCTTCCTAATGTTGTGTCGTTGTTCGGTGAGTGGGAAGGGCCAATAGGGCAGAATAGTCCTGAACACTGGGTGATCAGTGCCTTCCCGCAGTGACCAGTATTGTGCGTCTTCCTTCTCAAAGATGTTGCCAATGCTAGGCAGGACAGTTTCGGATTCGAATAATCCGTCAGGAATCACCAAGTCCGACAAGCTTAAGCCTTAAGCCTCCACCCAGGCGCCTATGACTTAATTTTTCGACACCGAAACTGCCCTCATGGCCCTTTCCACTCATCGAACACAGAAACAGGCGCCAGTGACCCCAGTGACTGACAAGATCAGTCGTGACTTCAACTTTGTTACAAACGTTAGACAGGATCACTGGGGCCTGTGTCGGAGTTCGGTGAGTGGGAAGGGCCAATAAGGCAGAATGGTCCTGAACACTGGGTGACCAGTGCCTTCCTGTAGTGATTAGTATTGTGTGTCTTCCTTGTCAAAGATGTTGCCGACGCTAGGCAGGACAGTTTCGGTGTCGAAAAATCCGTCAGGAATCACCACGTCCAAAAAGTTTACGTCTTCAGCCTCCATCCGGGTGCCAATTGCTTAATTTTTTGACACCAAAACTGCTCGAATGGCCCTTCCCACTCATCGAACACCGAAACAGGCCCCACTGATCCTGTCTAGCACTTGCAACAAAGCTGAAGTTGGGTAAGGTTAGGTTAGTGGGCTGCTAGTGAAATTCACCGGCACACTTAGACCATGTGAGTCCATTGTGGTCAGCCTACTACCACTGATCGACCGCTCCAGTGATAGTGCCGTTAATTTGATTCCAACGACAAATGGTGGCTGATTTGAAAAACCTGATAAAAGAGTATTAACTTTGCTTTCACTGCGATTCGAACCTGAGACCCCTCTAACTTGGGGCAGACACTTAACCAACTGTGCCATCCAGTCGTGTCAACTGATCTTGTTTCAGATCACCTCTCAATTTATCGATCCTGTACTGATTCTTTTTTCTTTCTTCCCACAGCTCATCGCAACGGCTATTATTTCGCTTGTGGCGCTGGTCTTGCTTGCCTGCGAGGCGTCCGCCGGAGGCACAACAATTATTGGTGACATCACCATCGAATCAAATGACAAAAACGGTAATATATTACTCACTTCTAGTACAAATTTATCTCATCCTCCACTCTCTAGGAAACTTTTACTGCGACGGACTGATCTGTCCCGCGAATACGTACTCCTGTGAAGTGATCAAGCACAACGACCCGAATGACTTCCAGCAACTCATTCGCGTGCGCAAGTGTCTGGGTGGAGATGGGAAAATCTTGCAGGATCAAGTTGTGAGGGAACCGAATAGATACCAGGGCAACGTGAACATCCAAGTCACCTCAGGCGGTGGCGTGGCACGTAAATTGACTCCAGAAGAAGAGCGTCAACTGCGACTGTACTTGGAGGATGTTCAAAGGAGGATTACAGAAGAGATCGATCAGAACTTGAGCCATTTGAACGAACAATTGAGACCATTCCAAGATGGATCGTTCGCTGTCAACCTGCAGAACCGAATTGGAGCGGATTGGGATAACAGTGGCTTCAATGAGCGCATGAGGCCCTTCTTAGACGGGTCATTTGGCACTAATCTGAGGAATCAGATCAACAATGATGTCAGGGAGAGTTTGAGGGGTATTTTTCACTAAGACAAGGGATGTGAGGTGAATAAACTCGACAGTTTCATAGCTCAGACCTTATGGGTTGTTCACATCCCCGAATTGCGAAATTGCAAGGTTCAAAAACGAGGTGAATAAACTGATATTTTTGAAGCAGAAACTTGGGCTTTTTTTGAGTTTTAAGGTGATGATGAGTCAGTGGTAAAATGTCATTAAAATCCTTGCAAAAACTTGATTTCCCAGAAGAGAGTTGAATGCCATTCGCTTGTCAAAACCAAGGTAATGGCAAAACAATGAAGGGTTTCCAGGAAAACTAACATTCTTATCCGTTTCCATATTCCATGCGTCATTCGGTCGTGAAGATGTTCTAAAAAATCTAATTACCTTCAGAGCTGATTACAAAATGTCGTGACAAAACTATCGTGTTAGCTCCCAGACCTTGGCGTTCTCCTTCCCCATTCGCATTCAGTCAGTTCTCCAGTTCTCCTCCAGACAAGCACCTCACAATGCAGTTCGTGTCAACTCTGTTGATCATAGGGACACTGATCAGTTCCGGACTAGCTAACAGGTTGTCAGTGTCAAAAGTTGACGACATCAAGGTGTCCAATTCCAATGGTAAGTCAAAGTCATCGTCCTCAATCCAACGCCATCGCATTGATTGCGGTTCGTTTTGATTAGGGGTCATTCAGTGCGACAAAATAGAGTGTCCCAAGGACACTGTCCGCTGTCACGTGAGCAAGCAAAACTCCGACGATTACACTTCGAAGGTCAATCGAGAAATCGTCTGCTTTGGGGCGAAAGGGAAGATTCTGCAGCAGAAATCCTGGAGTGAGGAGTATCCCGGAAACAGGAAGTTTAACATTCAGGTTGACATGTACGACGATGGACGCACGTCGGTTTTCAGTCAAGGAAATTCAGTGGGATTCAATCCAAACATTTTTGAAGGCGTCTCTTCGATGATGCGACAGGTTGGATCTTATTTTTCAGGATTTCAGGATTTTTTATTAAATCCGTTCCGTGGACTTGCGTGATTTGAAGGGATAGTAAAGATTAAAAATAAAGTGAGAGGAGAAGGAAGGTGTGGTGTTTTTTATTTTATCCGACGATGCAAAAACTCATAAATAAACCTTTATCCGGATTGATTGTAAGCTTTGATTTGAGTTATCCGGAATTATCCGGAGTTTTTTTTCTTTATTCGAGTGCTAGAGTGCATGACATTCATTCGGGACAACATGTTTGAATGCTTAATTTGGATTATCCTGAGTATATTTATAAGTTTGTTCTTTATCCGAGTGTTAGAGTGCATGAAGTTTACTCACGTAAGACCTTTGAATGATTCATTTGCATTATCCTGAATATATTTATAAGTTTTTTCTTTACCCGAGTGTTAGTGTGCATGAAATTCACTCATGCAAGATGTTTGAATGCTTAATATGCACTATCCGGTGTAAATTTATAAGTTTGTTTTTTATCCGAGTATGAGAGTACATGAAATTCATTTACTTTTTACATCGTGACACAATATTTTTGAAAGCATGTTATCCGGAATGTGATATATTTCAATATTTAAACGTCGTTCTCTTACCCGGAGGACAAGAACTCAATTATCCCAAGGTAAAATTCTATGCACATGTTAAAAAAGAATGAAGTAGTGCAAGTTCAAATCCCAGGAAGATAATCCCGTTTGAAAAAAATATTATCCGGAACAATATAGAGTGGAAATATGTTTGTCCGACTTAAAACAAAACCACATATGGTATTTCCTCGTATTCGGGACCATGATTCCGGTGATAAATTGTTATCCAGACCTGTTTGTACTTTTATCCGGTATTATCCGAAGGGTCAACACATACCATTTTTAAGTCGGTTTGAAATAAAAGATCGTTTGCTGGACTTCGTGTGGAGAGATCGTTTATCCGAAGTGTCGACACTAACCATTTGGTAGACTTCGGGTGTAGAGAGAGCGAAAAGTCTTTCCCTTTCATTCAAATGAAATGAGCCTTCATTTAAAATGACATTTAACGGTCGTGAACTCGACAGAAACCCCTTAAAGGACCAGTTTCTGATGAAATCCAACAGCACATTACATCAGACAAGCTGTAGCCCATCGGGCTCAGTCGCGCTCAACTCCGGCATGTCCGTTCCGAAGACACACTTTACGCGCAGTCACCACACAAGTGAAGTGCGAGGTGTCATCCAGAGAATTCATTAAATCGGCTGACGTTCCACTTAAGTTTTATGTCCCAAGTCCCGCTACGAGCATTCATGTCCCTACACCTCTCGCGATGGCCTTCAATGGCCAATGAATCAGCCGCAGAAGCACTTACGCCGACCCATCCGACTGCGTAGACAGACACGAAGACACGATACATGCACTTTCAGTCATGATTCCGGGACGACGCTCGACGAGCGAGCTGGACAAGCTCCTGGTGATCGCATATCAAAAATCAAACTGATATACGGCAAATTGCTTCCGTTTGTCATCTTATGCAATTTATCTGGAAAGGGATGCCTCCCAATGCATCCCAATGCCTCCCGATGTTTCTGATGACTCTGACGCCTCGCATCCGTTGCGTCGCACACTAACACCAGAGGAATCTCCACGAAGGTGCGGCAATTATTTTCGAATTGCTATTTGCCACCAATCACTCCTTGCATACTTGTCTGACTGCCTTGGATCGCCGCTCCTCGCGACTCCCGCTCGGGCCAGACCCAACGCCTGCACAACAAGGACCGTCGTCGCAGAGAGCGAAGGAAAGAGAGAGAGCTGGCGTCGAGCATCGCTCATTGAAATCACTTAAACGACGAACATTCATTATCACCTCTAACACCTGATACTTGAGTGGGGCATCATCATCCGGGGCTGTATGTTTAGTTCCGAGGCATTAGCCGGAGTAATATTACTGCGGATCCGGCTGATGGTGAATAATTGTAGTCGTTAGGCCGTCGGCTGCGCTGCGCTGTGTCGTGGTGGTGGTGGCGGTGATGCTCGAGGTGCTGGTGGCTGCGGTGGTGTTCGAGTGGTGCGCTCACATTGTCGGGTCTGATCTGGCTGGAGATGGTGCGAAATGATTGATCATGGCTACGAGTGAATTTTTCACGTAATAATGGGCTTTTAATAGAGTCATGTCAACAAAAGCGATGTCATCCGTCCTCGCGGGGATGCGCCGATGGTCTTGGTCCACCGAGATCCAGTGTGGCGTATAAATTGCTTCAAATTGGTCTGGCAGATGCAATTATGAGATTGTAGCTTGCGGCACTGTGTGAGACACTTATTGGGTTTCCTGTGTGCTGCTCCACGGTGAGGGGGGCTGCGCGACACTCGCGAGGATGCAGAGGAATGCTATTTGAGAGTGGATGTGATGCCTCAGTGTCGTCTGGTCAGCTGTTATGTGTTCTTTGACCTCGCGAGAGGGATGTAACGAGGGATGTCATCGGTTCTGTTTTGAGGTGGTTTATCGCCGAAGATGAGTGGAGGAGAGAGAGAAGTAGCATTTATGCGGCTGGCAAGAGGAACTAGTTTGCTTAAGAGGTGAAGGCTGATTCTCTGGAGTGAGGCGCCACCTTAGAAGCTCTGGTGTCTGGGTAGAGGTTGACATTTTTTGGAACAATGTTTGGAGCAGATAGACGGAGTTGGGGCAAAGATGATCATGTATCCAACAAGAAGTGGCCATTTTGCGCGCTGGATCTGTAGACGTCTGGGTAGACTCATGTCGCTGTAGTTCGTGCACGTATCGTAGCACTGACTTTTCGAAGATTATGCCTCTAGACTTAGCCGAGGAATCTTGCACGATCTTCTCAAGTACGACGTTTGAAAATGAAAAATTCCAAATGACAGAGCGTCGCCTTGCCTCAGTGGAGTGGCGAGAGTTCTACATTGTCATCTTACTCAGTCTGACGAGTTTGGCAGGAAAGGCAAAACTAGACATGACGTTGCATAGCTCGTCCCTATGCAAGCCGTCATATGCGGCCTTGAAATCAACGATACGGTGGCGGGTTTCGATCTTCATTTCTTGAGTCTTCCCCGGGATCAGCCGAGTTGTGAAAACCTGTTCTTTTGTGGACTTCCTTGACCTGAAACCACACTGACTGTGGACTTATCACATTGTTGTCGAAAGGATTCCGGCGTTCATACAAAAAAGCAGAGAAGATCTAAGAAAAGTGTCTCATCCTCTGCCGTGTCTGTTCCAGGATCCCGTTCTAACCCTTAAAGAATCTATTTAAATCAGGGTCCTTAAATATTTGGGAGGAGCTCTAAAAGGATTGTGGGCCAAGTGTGTTTTGCTGATCGGAGCTTTGGATGTCGTCTTTTAAAAAAATCAGCTGATCGGCTCTTCCAGCATCATCCTCAAAGAAGGAAGAGCTCTGGAACAGGCCCACTCCTCCCTCTCTCGCTCGCAGCCGCCAACGATGTCTCATTCCTTTATCTGTCGAAGATTTTTTTTTCGGATGATTTTTGAAACTCTACTGAAGCACTCAGACTCAAAACTGGTCCATTGATTGATTTGATCATTGGTTTGATCAGATTCGATTTCATTGGGAACCGAACCGGCACTTAACCAACTTCGCCATCCAGTCGTCTAGATACCCGACTCCCAGATTTCCCCACGTGAAGGTGAGAGTAGGAGTTCGAAGACAGTGACTCAGATCTTAAAACTCCACATTACCTGAGAACGGATCATATCGGAAAACAATGCAAAATATTCCCCAACACTCTGTTTCAGACCAAGAGATTCAACATCACCTTGATGTATAGCGATCCTTTCTGTTCCCATTGAAAGTTCTGAAGTTCATTGGATCGCAGTGGTTAGAGGAGTCTTCCATGGGCCTTAATTCGTCGGTGGAGTAGTCGGGAAGAAAACTTAAAACCGGTGATGCTACAGCTCAACCAACGAACCAAGTTATTGACTACGTCAATGTGTGACCTGCCCTTAGTGATCTTCAAACCGAGTCTCCGGTTTAGTGCAGGCTTCCTCGTCCTGCCACCATTTACCATCTTTTAGGACTGACTTCATTTTCATTTCAGCGAGAGACTTTCAATCGTTTTGCTCTGGGCGTCCACTTACGGGGACCTCTTCCAAGTGCGCTCTGAATTCTAGAGACTTTTGGTGATGAGATAAGTTGAGCAACTTATTCCAATTGAATTTCTACGAATACCGCGCGAAACACATGAGAACTCAGCAGTTTTTACTGATCATGAGTCAAAAGAGAAGGTTCACAAATGCCTCATCCGAATAACCAAACCGGAAACTCCCTTAAGGTAGCCCCAAACGATGTACATGCTTTCTGAAGTTGCTCGTGGTCGCCGTATTTTCGTCGTGTATGGGCTGGTTTGCGAGCCTCTCGCTGTTGCCGAAAAATTTCGATTTTGTCCTGTTCGTTGCCTTTGATGTTCGCCGTGTAGGGCCATGTTCGCCGTGTAGGGCCAAGTTCGCCGTGTAGTGCCATGTTCGCCGTGTAGGGCCATGTTCACGAGCAAATCTCATTTTTGCTGTGAACGCCGTCGAGTGCATATCGCAGATTAAGCACAATGTCAACAGTCAGCCACGATTTTATCGAGGAATTCACCACTTGCGCTTCCCCATCAAACATGTTGACGGTTTGAAGAAACAACACGAAATTAATGTTCGCAAAATGTGTTCGCCCTGTAGGGGATAACGCAAACGAGCAAGTTCGGCGAGCATGTTCGTTGTTTAGGGCTACCTTTACAAAACCTCACCTTATTTCGCTTCTCCGATCAATTTCCGTTCAATTTTGAAATCACATATCCTTCAACTCGATCTAATTCTAGAGAAAATCCCTCCAGAAAACATCATGTCTTCAAAGATGCGAATTTCATGCGACAGAATAGGATCCTCAGAACTTCACTTCCCAATAGGCAACCAGGTCACTCTCCTTAAAAAGTAGCCCCTCTTTACGCATCTACATTCAATTTCCTATCCATTCTGGCATCGCACAACCTCCAATTCTTCATGGCTATCGAGCTAATCCCTCCAGAAAACATCATGTCTTCCAAAACATGAATTTAATGTGACAAAGAAGGATCCTTAGAACTTCTCAGTACCCAACCAAGTCACTCGCGTTCCAATTGTAATTTCGCACCTACAAATGATTTCCTACCCATTCTGATATCGCTCATCTCTTATCTTATCCTAGTTACCAAGCAAATCTTTTCAGAAAACATCATGTCTTCAAAAGTCCTAAATTTCATGCGATATAGTGGAATCCCACGTATTTCGCTTCTAAATACTCAACTCCGTCACTCCCTCAATCAGAGTGACGTACCTCAAATCGCATCTACATTAAATTTCCCATCCATTGTGGTATCCCACATCCTCCAAATCGTCCTAATTATCGAGAAAATCCTTTCACAACTTTTTCTTATCATAAAATTCACTTCGACCGAAACTCGTTGTTTTTCAGGCAAAAAAAGGCGACCTGGGTGCTTTATGATTTTACTGCACTTTTTCGTGTGAAACGTGTCATTTTCTGAAAAGTCGATTTTCTTTGTTTTTGGACAGAAATCTCACCTCAAATGTGTGAAGCTGAGTGCGAAAATGACAATTGAAGTCGATTCAATCGAAAATTTCATTGGAAATCAAGTTTTCTTTTTTTATGATGAGGGAGTAGGAGCAATTTAAGTCGGTGTAGGAGCACAAGAATTATTGCTCAGCTCAGCAATGCTTGCATTGCATGACAGTTGAGTAATTAATCTCAGGGAGTAATATAACTGGAAAAAATCAAAGAAAAATCCTCTTGAATAGTTGTGGGATTTTTTTTTACATATATTCTGTGCATTTTATTTGGAAAAACTAAAGAATTTCATTGATTTCCACTGAAAGTTCAGTACCTTACAGTCGATTGTTTCCCTATGGGGGTACGTTACGTTATCTGGAAATGAACGCTCTGCATGCAAATTGAGGGAAATAACGAAGAATTTGTTTTCCATCATTTGGGGGGAAGAAATCGAAGCAATGAGTTGTTGAATAAGTGTGTGGAATGTTTTAGCACATATTCGGTGTAATTTTCGATGGGAAAATTAAAGAATTTAATTGTCTTTAGTGGAACTCATTGTCGTTGGCTTGTTCTCTGTAAAACTCTGGCCTTAATGACCGCTATGGTTGACGATACCTGCTCAAGAAGAACTTATGAGAACACAAACTCCGACAGTCAACCGCTCTATAGCGCCGTAGCGTCGGGTTTTCTGACATCGAAGCTGGTCAAGTCATGCAGACTGAAAGAGGAATCTAAAGAAATGGAAGAGCAGACATACTCGCCAAAAAGGCTTCAGAGTCGAAAAAGTCTGCAGCTTTACCCAATGTAATGTGCGCCGATAAGCCTTCTAAAAGGAGCACTTAGAAGACAGCAAATGAACGATAGCTGAGTCTGGATGTCAATTCAACGACATAAGACCTGTGGCCGGGTTGGAATAAACCCTTTGATCAAACTCAGTCGCAAAGATGCATACGTTGTGATGGGAGATTTACTGGATCCTCTGCCAAACACAAATCCTTCAGCCTCGCTTGGAGTAACTACTGTAGACGGACGAGGATGAAGTAAAATCTGTTCGCCACCCGCTCTGCTATTGTCCAGGTCTAAAGAAAAGGTGAAACTATGAAAAGAACTACGACGGTAACTTTTTCTTCAAAGGGGACAATGGACCCAAGTCAAACGCGATTGTATGGCGACAGCGCATGTGTTTGTTTGCAGGGGACATTTGATATCACAGGCATTGAATTGATCGCATGGCTCTCGATGATGGCAGAGACTTCAGTGAACGCAGGGTCCTCAGTGATCGCAGAGACTTCAGTGATCACAGAGTCCTCAGTGACTTCAGTGATCCAGAGTCCTCAGTGATCGCAGAGACTTCAGTGATCACAGAGTCCTCAGTGACTTCAGTGATCCAGAGTCCTCAGTGATCGCAGATTCCTCAGTGATCGCAGAGTCCTCAGTGATCCTCAGAGTCTTCAGAAATGGGTGTCAAACTAAGGGTTTCTTTCGGCATGAAAACGAGATGAGTCACCCAAACATCCTTTTCACCACGCACTTGCCAGCTGTAAGACCCCAAGCGAAGCTCTCCTCAGACTCAAGTCCGCCTTGAAGCTGTCAAAATGCTTGCGGAGAGAGAACAACCCACAGAACACTCTAAAAACCATTCTCTATGTTGACACAAATCTTTGAAGATCTCCAGAGATACCGCAGAGCCACAAGACCCAACAACCCATCGTTGTCTAAGCTCCACCGTTCGAGGATCTTTAAGCCGTCTTAATGTTTATTTGACGACACACTCCGAATGGCGCCCATTTCCCAGTCTCCATTGCGACCATTTTCTTCTTGATTTCACTTGATTTTCTAGAGCAAATTGCCCATTGGCCTTGGAAAGTGAGCGTACAGAATGGTGCACACCCATCAGATGGAATTCGTTGGACACACAACAGCTACTCTGGTGTCGATTGTCGTCTGGTGCTTAGGACTATCAGTGCTAACAAGGCAAGCATCGATTGGCATCTCGTTATCTTCCTCCCGACTAATTGGTGGTCGCTGTTTACTCTTAGCTAGAGTGGCTCACTTTCATCGACCGGCGATTATGTCCCATTAGAAATGATTGGTACAGCCATTGTGCCGAGGAGGATGGACGTTCCAGTGGCAGACTATATGGAATGTCAGGAGGATGTCTCAATTATCATGTTTCACCAGTGGGCAGCGGGGAGATGGTGCGTTTCGCGTAATGGTTACGATCGCTTTCCTGGAGTGGTGGTGAGAGTTGGCCCCGAACGCAGTCAGAAATGGCCTGGATCTGAAGAGACAGAAAGTCCATCGTATGATGATACAGTTCTGCTCACAGAGTGGATCGTCTGCATGATTTGACTTTGCCAAGGCATACCCCACAGAAAGCTTCCTTGAGTTGATTTCTTCGAAATTCATGCTTAAACTCCTTCATTCCCTGTCCACCAAACTCAAGGGCTCCATCAGAAACTGTTCCTATCCAGTTGCCCTAGTCAAACACATTCTCAATCCTCAGTCCACTTTAGCTGAAGACCAACATCCACAGAACTGCATGAACGCGTCAAAATATCTTCAAGTCACTGAAGCGCCAACAGCGAAATAGCATTTGCAGCAGTTAATGGTCTCTGTGTTGTCTGTCTCGGCCATGTTCATGGCAACCGCAAGACAATGAGCAAACGCAACGCAATTAGCGATCAATCTAGCATGGCTGTGCGCAGTGCTGCAACAATGGAAATTGAAGAAAGTGAAACGTTAGCGAGACTTTTGCTTTTAATTACGGCCAAGTTTTGAGCAACAGCACACAGCCAGCCGGCAACGGCAACAAGGCAGGGACAAGTCATTGTTTCAAGATGCAATGCTGCTGCAGTCAGGGGAGAGTGGCAAACGACGCTGGCATTGACGAAAGTCGCTGTTGAGTGGCTGCCACTACCAGGGAGGTAATTACCCAGAGGACTGTAAGCGCACGGGATGATAGATGACTTCATTCAAGCTTTCAGATTGTCCTGTTGTATGAAATTTCCGCAGTGATGCCGGAAGTGAGTGTAAAGAGGTGTTTGGAGCTGATTCCGAGAAGATTTCATTAAGCAATAAATCTCGTTAGTCTTCGTGAATTCTGTGAATTAGCTGCGATTTGTGAAACCTACGGTATCTCAGGTCTCTACGATCACTGAGGACTCTGCGACCACTGAAGCCTCTGCGATCACTGAAGTTTTTGCGATCAGTGAGGAATCTGCAATCACTGAAGACTCTGTGATCACTGAAGTATATGAAACTCTTATGCCTTTGTCTACGATCACAGCGACCGGCTTTATTGCTGCGATCCGATAACTTCGTGCGATCGCGTAAGTCCTTTGGATCTGGATTCACTACTTATCATCATTACACGGATCCCATGATCGCCAATGGAACTCTCCGTGTCTCCGTGTCGCTTAGAAATCACTGAATCGATCTTATCCCATCTCGACACTTCTTCTATCCCATCGGCGTCGCTGTCGTCGCCATTCTCCATCGTCGACCTCGTTTACACGAAGTTTCCTCAGTTGAGACGGTACAAGGAAGTTCATGAACCGCTTAGGAATGCTCGCAGCCGTCAACGCTTTTGTTCTAATGACCCACGATGGAACAATGCAGCGTCGTCGCGAAGACATAAACTCTTCCCACACTCCCATCGCAGCATTGTTGCCATTGGCGATGGCGAACCTAATCTAAATTCAAATTTGGGTCACACTCCTCTCACACCCGTCAGATGTCCAGAGCTCACCTCACATCAGTTCGTCCACGGTAACGCTTTCGGTGAACGAGCATTCCAACGTGACGTGCGAGTGTGCTGTGTATCCAAGCAATTTATTGGCAACGTCTAACGCCGCCTGCGGCGGTAATGGAATTCATGCATGAGAATGTCTACAGCTCCTCTATGGAGCATCGTAAGACGCACAAAAGAACACGCAATTCCGACCTCCGAAGGCAGCTCCCCGCCATCGACACCGACACCGACACCGACACCAGCGAATAGGTACCTATCCAATGCCGTTACAATCACTAGACATAAAATAGACCAAGGTCCAGTGAACTTACCCACACTTTGTCCAGCTTTTGACAAGCGCTTCAAATGGAGCCAAAGGAGAACACAGCTCGCATTGGTCCACGTTCGCGTTCGCGTTCTTGTTCTCGTTCTCCATCTCGAGGGAGTCCGGCGACCGATGCGATGTGTCCCTTACCCATCGACACACGAGCCGCGCGAGAGATAATAAATTCCGTCGCGTAGAGGAGATGAAGGCTGCGTCATGCCGGTGGGGACGCAGGAACAATTCTTCGCGGAGGAACCTCCTCCGTCCTGGCTCATGCCTAATAGATTATCGCACACCTTTGGCTAATAGTGTCCGAGATCAAGGGACACTTTGATAAATAGCTCCAATCCGGGGCTAATAGCCGCACTTGTAATTGATTTTGTATGCGCGCGTCTAGTTGTCTCCGCGGGGGTGAAGCGCTGCGCGTCTGAGCGGTGGACACTGGGTCGGCGGCGATAAGCGGAACTGAGGGAGAGCGTCGGGTATTGAGCTGTTGCGGCGCGCCAGACCACGGCACTTGAGGGACCTTCACCGAGTGATATATTACACAGCGAGTCAGTCGAGCCGGAGGAAATGTGGGCGAAGGGGCTCTTTGTTGGCGTCTGTAATAAATTGGAGGTGTCGTCTGCGTAGAGGTGCGTAGAGGGCTTAGGCGGCTTTTTTTCACTTCCGCGTTGGGGTGGCTTCAGAATGAAGACAACGAGTGCAACATCCTGCTGATGATCGTGAAGAAGTTTAAGTGCGTGTCTGCGTCGAAGATTATAGCTTAAGGCGTTTTCAAAATTCGGGTTAATGGTTCCATGCTATGGTCTCTCTTAGAGGAACTAGCAAGATCAAAGTTCGCAGCAGATCGTAACGCCTCTGGTGACTACGGTTGCTACGGTGACTGCATTGATTTTGGCGATTGTAGGATCTTTAGAGACCGCAGAGACTTCAAGAATTGCAGAGTCCTCAGCGATTGCACAGTCCTCACTGATCGCAGAGTCTTCAGTGATCTCAGACAGTTCAGTGATCGCAGAGACTTCGGTGATCGCAGACACCTCAGCGATCGCAGAGACTTCAGTGATCACAGAGTCCTCAGTGATTGCAGAGTCCTGACTGATCTTAGAGACTTCAGCGATCGCAGAGCCTTTAGTGATCGCAGACTCCTTAGGGATCGCAGAGACTTCGGTGATCCCAGTGTCCTCACTGATCGCAGAGACTTCGGTGATCGCAGACTCCTCAGTGATCGCAGAGACTTCAGTGATCGCAGAGTCCTCAGTGATCGCAGAGACTTCAGTGATCGCAGAGACTTCGGTGATCGCAGACTCCTCAGTGATCGCAGAGACTTCAGTGATCGCAGAGTCCTCAGTGATCGCAGAGACTTCAGTGATCGCAGAGACTTCGGTGATCGCAGACTCCTCAGTGATCGCAGAGACTTCAGTGATTGCAGAGTCCTGACTGATCTTAGAGACTTCAGCGATCGCAGAGCCTTTAGTGATCGCAGACTTAATACTGACATTGAACAGCTGAATATTCAGCCCCCTTTCGGACACAAAGGCTCGGGTTCCTCTCTTCCCGATTACATAAGATTCAAATGTCTGCAAATTCCCAACACCATCTGCGCTCGCTGTCAGCCAAGGTCGTGTGGGATGCAGCTTAGCTGAGTTCTTATTCAACATCTGCCACGCTCTGGATTATGCTTCCGCTGCTGCCGAGCAATTACAAACAATGTATCGCCCGGAGCAATCGCAAACTACTGTAACCCTCGCATCTGGCTTCCAAACCAACTCACCAGCAAACACCTCCGAAGGCCAACGTCTCCCAGTTGAAGTCCATTAGTCCATTGAAAGCCATTCAGCCGTCATGAGCGGATCAAAGGCTTGATCCGTAGCTATGGCGCGATAAATCAAAACGTCACCTAACTCACTGAAGTATCACCGGAGTTGGCGGTTTGTTGTGGCACGGACACACAGCTCGTCATCTGCTTATGAATTCAATTGCAACACACTGCGCACTCCAATGGACCGGTTGCTGTCCGGGGCTGTGCGGTGTGTGCTTGAGATTTACTTGAGGTTTTTCCTTGGATTTTCTTGATTTTTTGTTTCCCGCTGTTGCGCTTGAGTTCGAGATAAGTCTACAAGTGGAGGGCGGTGGCTGTTGCTGTGACACGTGCAAACAGCTGCAAATTACAATTTATTACTCTCCGTTGCTTGTGGAGTGGAGTCTGGCAAACTGGCAAACTGGCAAAGTCTGGAATGAAGTTTGCGTCGTTGTTGGTGTCAGTATGCGGTGACATGGTGAAGTTGAATCAGAGTTGGATCAGGGAGAGAAGGAGAGAGAGAGAGAGAGAGTTGAGTTTTGTTGCAAGGAAGGGATGGAGGAACTCACAAATTTGCTTGAAAAGAAGTGAACAGAGCCACAAGGAAGGTTTGTAGGTGCCCTAGGCCAGCAGCGTGGAGCCACTGGGCCCCGCAATAGCCACTAGAGGCGCTTTGAATCCGACTTTAGTGACATGACATAAGATGCCTGCGTTTACAGGCTCTTTCGATATCCAGAACGACCGCAAGGGTTAAATCCTTGTGCTCGGGGGATTTTTCAATTTCACTCACAAGGCAGTGAAGGACGATCTCTAAAGACTTCGCCTTGGCGTCAGAATTGCTTGCCTTGCTCAACCCTTTATCCACTTCCAGGATAGTTCAGGAATGCAAGTCTTCTCTGAATTTGATCGGCAGTTCACGGTCCACGGGCCACCACGGGATCACGGGAAATGAGATCGCCGATGAATTTGTTAGGCAGGGATCAGAGGGGGTGCTCAGACGAGGTACTCTCAGGACCTGAACCTGCGCAGAGACTGCCTCCGTCCTTGGTTAGAGCTTCCATCGATGGTTGGACCTCTCGAGGGCACAACCGGAGGTGGGATGACTCTCCAGCAAGACAGACCAAGCGCATGGTCCCTAACGTCTGTAAGAAATCCGTCAGAAAAGACTGCAGACGACCGGCGGCGTGCTAACACTACACCTTAGCCAAACACCTAAATGTGCTTGGCCTAAGCGATGAAACCGTCTGCGACCCCTGTGGAGAAAACGACGACACTGCAGAGCACTTCCTCTACTATTGTCCCACCCTGAGGTGAGAGCTGATGATGTCGGCTCCTCATCGCAGAAGTGCCTGCTGGTCTTCCTCCGGGAGACCAAGAAATTCCAGCAAAGTAGGTTGCTGTCTGGTTGGATGGACCAGTTTTTGAGTCTGAGTGCTTACATTGAGCACAGCATCGAGCAGACCACTCCAGGTTTTCTTTTGAGACACTGACAGAGGTTGATGCTTCAGTCGTTTCAGGCGTTTGGGTGATCGTGCCAAAAACTTAAGGTCTAGTCTCTGGTCCATGGATTCTGGCTTTAAATTTCCTCCTACTCAAATACGAACGACTTAGTCCGCATTTTTTTCTGCTCCTACACATCTGTGCCGCACTTTGAACCATAGCCACTCAACTGACCCAAAACACCGAACAGGCAAGGCGGGACCTTGCCAATTGAAGCCGCGATGAGGTGACTTCATGTGCCGGATAATCACCGGATAATCGTCGGATAATCACCTTAATTTCGAAGTCTCAAACTTCGTCGCCAGTGAATACCCTACCGAGGATCACTTTGTGATTTGTCTCACATCGACTCCACCTCAAGCTGCACAAAGTGTCGTGCCTTGGCAACCGCTTTAAATTCATTCCCTCGCCGCACGTTCGTTTGAATGACAACGACAATTAGCCGCACTTATGTGTGCTGACGCTCGAGGATCCACTCACTCACACTCGCGCACGGACGTCCATTGTTCGCCGCCGCGCGGACGGGAGAGGATGATGACTGGGCATGCAAATGCGATCGTCGGCGGCTTCGTGACGCTGTGCTGTAACAACACTCGTTACACTGCAGCCGAAGCTGAATGCAATGAAATATTGGGACAAGTGCGGGCATTGCCGCCTCCTTCTTCGGCACTCGTGGGATGATTAATTCCCCCGAAGAGGGCCCCGTCCGAGACTGCGGCGCAATAACTCACTCCATTCGCCAATTGTTCGCGGCTTTTGGGTGATCTCTCGCCCGGGGATGGAGAGCAAATAGGTCCTCCTCCCTGGGCACTTGATGGATTCCATTGCACGGGAAGGTGTGCAAATTCAGCGCGCAAAGCCGCACGTAGTTCCGCCGCGCTGTGGCTTACCGCATGACAATTCTTTTAATGAGTCTGCGAGCACCTTTCGAAGCCTCTGTGCCCGTACCCCGTCCCCCATCGCTCTGTGCCTTGCTGAATCAATAGACCGCGAGGTGATGTTGTCTGGATGTTGACTGTGTGCTTGCGTTTTCCCATTTTTCCTTTTTTTTCCCACTCGCCCGCTGCACTGCCTCCACGGGCACACACAACCAGGGATCGGTGGTTTTTTGCGTTTTTTTTTCCTCGCTGCTTTCCTTTTGCGCAGCTCTCGGCCGAAGGTGCACACACACACACACGCCGCGAGTGAGCCAGAGCGGGATGGGTGTGCTCTGTTAGATGCTGGCGTCTTGAAGGACAAATTTATTATAAGGACATTGACTCCGATCTCGGAAACGGTGTGGGTACAGGCGGCGGCGATCGTTCTGGTGCAACATCGTGGCCTGGTGCTGGATTTCGAGGGTAATATGGTGTGGCACGCAGAACCATAAATGAGTTCTGTGCGGCGACCGCAGGAGTATGTGTGGCTTATTTGATGATTTTATTACACTCGGCTTGGTTTATCGTGTGGATGGTGTGCTGGTGGCTGGCTGGCTGGCTGGCGGATGGTCTAGGGGGATACCAGCATGGCAACGGCACCAAGACGTGGTCCTGGTGCAAGTGTGAGGGAAATTGGAGTGAATCTCGGGCGGGATGGGTGTTGAAAGGGACTGTCATCCGGATGCCATTAGTGTCATTCGACCGACACCAGTCGAGGGGGGAAGTCCGCGAAATGAATGAATGTTTTGGGTGCAACAATGATGGTGGTTTGGAATGGAGTGTGGGAACGTGGATGAGAGGCAGTTGACTCCTCGGAAAGTCCAGGAATTAACGACTGCGGAGTTCAGAGACAACAAAGACGAGGAAGATGACTCAGTGAGTGCGCCTGGAAGATCTCGAGCTCAAGGGACTCAAGTGCATGCTTGATCTTTCCTTTCGATCGAGGGTTGGGATGAGAATCCTTTAGGCAGCGTCTTGTTTATCCGCTCTTGGAAGGACCATCGCTTTGTGCCGAGACCAGGAGTGCGATGATCTTGCAGCACCCAAATCCAGGGTTATCTTGTAGAAGAAGGTCCAGTCGTTAAGTCGTCTCTTGAATTCAGAAACACAAAATTGAACTGGGTCCCAACAATTTGCGGATGGGACGAGAATCCTTTAGGTAGCGTCTTATTCATCCGCTTTTGGGAGTGCCCATGGCCTTGCCTTGTAGCCAGGAAGGCGATGTGCAGGATTTTGCCCAAATCCGACGATGTCTTGCTGAAGGGGTCCATCCGCTAAGTCTTCTCTTGTGCCCGGGGACACAGAGTTGAATTGGGTCCCAACTTTTTGAGGATCTTTTGAAATTCCCTTCAATCGCCTTTGTACTTTAGAAACCTTCAAAAATGTCCTCCCTAAGACCCAGCACGTTGCTTATCCCGTTCCTCAAGGCGTTCCTCAATACGTTCATTAGCGCATTCCTCAGCGCGTTCCTTAGCCCGTTCTTTAGTCCGCTCCTCAGCGTGTTCATTAGCCCGTTCCTCAAGCCGTTCCGAAGCGCGTTCCTTAGACCGTTCTTTAGCCCGTTCCTTAGCGCGTTCCTCAACACATTCCCCGGCACATTCCTTAGCACGTTCCACAGGGCGTTGCTTAGTCCGTTCCTCAATGCGATCCTTAGCCCGTTCCTTAAAACGTTCCTCAAGACGTTCCTCAGCGCGTTCCTTAGCCCGTTCCTCAGTGCGTTCATTAGCCCGTACCTCTAGCCGTTCCTCAGCGCGTTTCTTAGCCCGTTCCTTAATGCGTTCCTCAGCGCGTACCTCAGTGCGTTCTTCTGCGCGTCCCTTAGTCCGTTCCTCGAGGCGTTCCTCAGCGCGTTCCGCAGCTCTCCACAGCGAGCTTCGCAGCGCGTTTCTCTGCGCTTTCCTTAGTGTCTTCCTTAGCTCGTTCCTTAACGCGTTACCCAGCGTGTTCCTAAAGACTTTCCTCAGCGCGTTCCTTAGCGCGTTCTTTAGCGCGTTCCTTAGCACGTTCCTAATACCCATCTCTTCGTGTGAGGCCTTGGAACTGTAGGAGTATCCAGCAATTCCCCTCCTAAGACACATCTCTTCAAGCTCACTCCACACCTTGACACCTGCAGCTCTCCATTTCCTCTCTCGCCAAATTCCTTTCGCCTGAAGTCGCTTCGATCGAAATCAGAAGAGGACAGAGACCGTCCTCGTATTTCCAACCATAAATCGTCCACGGCTGAACTGCGAAAGGCAGCAGTGAATCACTGGAGCGCCAATTAGCTTCGAAAAATCCATAAAAATCTCCAAGTACTCTCGAGTTAATAGAGCCTAACCGTCCGAAGCTGCACGCAGCTCGAGTGATACCCAACGGAATACCAAATCCGATGCGGCTGACTAACCCATTCCCCCTGCCACAGCGGCTTCAGCTGCGTGCAGCCATAACACAGAATTCGATTTCACTCGAGAAAACGAAAGTGAAGCGCATAACCAAATTCGGTTCTCCATCCCCATCGCGAGAGAAGGAGAGCGCGCGCGCATATGCTCGGTGTAATTATGTGGCTCAGTGGAACGTGGAACACAACCACATCGTACCGGGCACGGAATGTCCCACAGTTCGTTCCCCTCACCCCTGGGCCCGGGATCGTCCTCAGCATTTAATAACACACTTCGCGTCCTGGTCGGAGAGGAGATCACCCTCTGCTCGGGCAATTAATCAGCAGAACTCCTCGCCAGCACTGCCTCGGGTCATACATCACCGACATCAGTAGTCCACCCATTTTCAACATCCCCCCGGGTGTAGGCCGGGCCGGGCGAGGAGGTGCCACGAACAAAGGCTCGACACTCGATACTCCAAAATGAAATCCAATTAATAAATGTCTTCGGACGTTCCGCGATATGATGGTGGCACTCGGGCGAGAGGCGCGTATCCCTCGAGCGGGATGCGTCCGTTGACTGGAGAGGGAGACGACGGAATGGCATGGCATGGGATGGGATGGGATGGGAATTACCAAGAGCGGAATTGATCGGTACACAGGGCGTTGTGAATTCATCCTTGCGCTGAAATATTGAATCAAAATAGGGCTTCGGCGGAAGAGGTAAATCAAGCGCTACGACTGGAGCTCGTGTTCTGAGGTCCAGGTGGATGGGGAATGAACTATGCGGCGGTTGTTGTTTGTAATTTTCCTGAGCCATCAACAATTTGTAACTCGATTGGGGACGGAACTTGAGCTGGCAACTTGGGAGTAGTTCAGAGACAAGCGTCGAGTGACCCATGAGCTGCGTGAGAAAGAAGACATTTTCAATGTGTGTTCGGACTCCTGACGTGATGTTGAGGATCAATGCGATCTTGAGAAGGATTCTGGGAGTGGATTGAACATTTTCACAGTCTTCCAGCGACACAGGTCTAGACTCAAGGGCAGGAGGAGCAAAAGAATGTCCACGATGGTGCCGCGAATGAATTTGAGGAAAGCGTCGCAATCATGTTCTGATGAGGCCGCATTGTGCATTTCATGAGTGGTGACCGTTTTTGCATCAGACTTTGGTTGCATCTTGAAGTTCTGATGAAGCTTAAGTGAGTAGACAAAGGAACTGTGTGATGGAAGCATTTTTGAACAGATTTTTCTTGAGATTGTGGGTTTTAATGAGATATCCAACTTTTTGGAGAGTGAGAGACAAAAGGGAAGTGTCAGAACAGAAATCATGCAATGAATTGAATCGACTAAAGAAACAACTCGACCGAGGATGATCGTGGCTTCACACGATTGATTTACCACAAAATTCCAGAGGGGATGTGTTCGTTGATGGACATTCATCCCCAAGTGACAGCTGCGATGACGTTTCTGAATTCGACACAAGCCAGACTCCAGTTGTCTTCAATAAAAAGGTAGATGGCCTGAATCTTACTTTGGAGACGTTGGCTCTGTGGAAGTGTCGACAGAAGGCATTGAGACTTCCACGATCGCTCAAGGAATGGGTATAGTCAGGATCAATGATATGATCGACGATGGTTAGAAAGTCGAGACAATATATCCTTCCCTATCACGGATGCGTTTCTCAGCGCATTCCTCAGCGCGTTCCTTAGTGCTTTCCTTAACACGTCCATTAGCCCATTCTTTAAGGCGTTCCTCAGTCCGTTTCTTGGCGCGTTCCTCAGCACGTTCCTCAGCCCGTGCCTTAAGACGTTCCTTAGCGCATTCCTTAACCCGTTTCTCAAGGCATTCCTCAGCGCGTTCCTCAGCCCGTGCCTTAAGACGTTCCTTAGCGCATTCCTTAACCCGTTTCTCAAGGCGTTCCTCAGCCCGTTTCTTAAGACGTTCCTCAGTGTTTTCCTTAACCTGTTCATTAGCCCGTTCCTTAAGGCGTTTCTCAGCATGTTCCTCAGAGCGTTCCTTAGTCCGTTCCTTAGCGCGTTCCCCAGCACGTTCCTTAACCCGTTTCTCAAGGCATTCCTCAGCCCGTTTCTCAAGGCGTTCCTCAGCGCGTTCCTTAGCTCGTTTCTGAAGGCATTCCTCAATGCGTTCCTTAGTCCGTCCCTCAGCGCATTCCTTAGCTCGTTTCTCAAGGCATTCCTCAGTGTGTTCCTAAGCTCGTTCCTCAGCGCGTTTCTCAGCGCGTTCCTTAGTCCGTTCCTTAGCCCGTTCTTCAGTGCGTTCTTTAGCCAGTTCTTCAGGGCATTGCTTAGCCCGTTCTTCAGCGCGTTATTCAGCGCGTTTCTATGCATGTTCCTTAAGGCGTTCTTTAGCCCGTTCCTCAGCGCATTCCTCAGCGCATTCCTCAGCGTGTTCCTCAGCGATAAATGAAGGAGCACTTCGACAGCCAAAGCTAAAGATCGTTCCAGCTGGTGGGGCTTGTTGGTTGAGGCAGCGGTATATCCCGGACTGTAGCTCCATCAGAAGACGAAGATTCCTCTGTGTGGCAAAGAGCCACAATCTGTTGAATTGTTACTTGAAGAGAAACGCTTAGAGTTTCCTTGAGACAGTGACGGTCACTCTTCATGCGCCTGGGTACGACAATTATGCGGTCTTCAGATTGATTCCATTGCTACGCCAAATGCTAGACAGCAACCCCAACGAGGACTTAGATTTGGTGATTCTTTAGGTCAGTTCGGTTCCACCATCGCTTGAATCACTCCTCTCCTGTTCCAGTTGATTGTCCAGCAATGAGCTGTTGAGGTTATTCCAAGACTGATGATTCAACCTTGGGTGTCACTTTGTGGAGGGCCATTATTTTGTGCCAAAGGAGGTATATGTCGTTATCATCAGTCCACACGTTTACGCCGGGTCGTAAGAGCACATCGTAGTCCTCCATTTTCTGTCTAAAGGGATGCTCGAAGTACATTGCTTATAACGAAAAGAAATAGAATGGGTGACAAGATGCAGCCTTGTGGTACCCCACTTTGGGTGTCCGCAATTAGAGCCGTAATGTTGGATATTGTGACAAAATTGCTCTTCAGTTCTGCAGGCTGAACGTTAACAAAACCTCCACTGTAACCGTGACTTCATTCTAAGGAAAGAATGCGAGTGAGCTGCTGCTTTCTTAGTCCACTTTCTCGTTTCCTCTAGAACCTTGCATGTCGCGGTTTTCAACAACAAAAAAGTGGACTAAGAGAGACGAAGATCACCCGCATTCCTTCCTTAGAATGAAGTCACGGTTCGGTGGAGGTTTTGATAATGATGTGAATGAATTGGTCAAGGAGTCTTATCGAATCCTACTAGTCTGTGGTAATGCTGTCCCAGCAAGAAGGACGTCCAAATCCCTCGGTGAAAAGAAGCTATCTTCAGCCACCAGACCACATAAGGGAATGCGTCACAAGCCAAAACCACTCGAATTTCCTCCTAATCCCCGTCGATCTGGGACGGTCTTTACTGACCAAATCCCCAGAGATCGGTTCAATCTCCTCGACGTCCATTTCATAAAAATTTAATATCTCACGACGATCCCTGTTCCCTTCTATGGTGGCTTTTGCTTTTTCTTTTGCTATTTGGGTCGAAACGTGAGGGATTCTTGGCCTCCGCTGCTGCACGACCACGAGCGACTGAATCACATCAATTATGTGCTCCCAGGGCAGGGTCATGACAATAAAAGTCCAGAATGTGCGCGCTGCATCGTCGGACTACTGCCTTCTAACATAGGGACATATGCTCACTTCGCGACCAGCAGTGATCTTGTCTGGTCTTCGTATTTGGGTCTGCCATTGTGTCTGCTCCAAGGACAGAGTGCAGGTGCCTCATGTAGGACGATGCTGCGATACGTGGGCCATGGATTCTATTCTCTAGGGCTGCCCCCGTGTCGCTGGCCTAGGCGACTGGTGCACAGTCTCCACCACCAGACACTCACGATTCCTGTAGGGACACACTAACCGATTTGAAATTTATTGTTCGCTGATCATAGAGGCTGATTGTCCGTCGTCCGGTGACAATCTCAAGGTTTTCCCTTCGACGACTTTGGGCTTGTTCATTGACCAAGGCTGCGAGTGCTGTCTGTGTAGCTGGCTGTGTGTGGATGGCCTTTGTGGTGCAATACGAGCGTTGCGACTGACCGTGGTGCATTAGATGGAGACGCAGCGATAAGGACGACGATGACACTTGGTGGCGAATGCATTGTTGGCGGATGGGCACGTCGCCGCAAGAGACTTTCACTGGCACATGGTGGGAGAGCTGTGAAGCGGGGGGGCAGGAGGAAGGAGGTTCAGAGGAGATGTCTGGGGATCTCATCTGTGAATCGTGATCGTTACTTTGTTGCGGTTCAGTTTTGGGTGGAGACCTTGAAATCGAAAGGGGAAGTGAGTGCGAGGGACTCCTCCGCAGGAGTCATTTTCTTGGTTCTCCGCGATGAAGATCCTCGAGCAGAGACATTCCTCTGTAGACTTTTTCTCCGTTTACCAGGACCTGGCAGAGGAGGAGATCTTTTGGATAAAGTTCTCTGGAGAGGAACTGGAGACATTTCGGGGAAAATGAACGTGAGTGCAAGGGACTCCTCCTGAGGAGTCTGTTTCTTTGTTTTCCAAGGCAAAGGTCCTCGAACCGAGATATTCCGAGACATTCCTGCCGTTTACCAGGACATGGGAAAGGAGGAGATCCTCTGAATAAAGCTTTCTGGATAAGAAATGGAGACATTTCTGGGGAAATGAACGCTGCTGGATGGAAGGCGTTGGCGCGCGATTTGGATGGTTGGAGAGAGAACTGTTGATGGAGGACAGGACCGGATCCCGGTTGTCGAGCCGATGGGCATGATTAACGCATAAGGAGCCTAGTCTAGGCCGTTGGTGGTCAACAAAGGACAAGAATGCTCGTGGAGAAGGACATGGGATCCCGAAGAAGTCTGAAGAAACGACCAATTCATGGATTGGGACGTCGGGAGATGACAAGTTCCTCGTAAAAGTCGAGGAGAGACTATCGTTTCTGTATCGAATTCACAGGAAATCCCCCAATATCGACAAGGAAGTTCACCGGCAATGCAGAGATGAGAGAATGCTCCTGCTCCTCTGTTCCTCCTCCATCCTACACAGAATCCACAGTTGAAGTGGAGAACTTACTTCAGTCACGGACCACCCAAAACCGTCAAAACATCAATACAAACGTCGATCAGGGTCACAAACAAAGAATGATTCAGCTGCCAGTGAGAACTGTCGTTCGTTCGTCGACAACGTCTCGGGTTCCATTGAAAGCCCTCACAACTCACATGATTCCCAGCACTGGTCAAACGGTCATCTCACTCCGACGATGACGACGGCGAGGCATCCGATTCCTAGTGCAATCCCGTGCACCGTGTCCATTGTTGGCCAATCTCGGAGACTGGCTGCATAATAAATGCACTTCCAGCAACGTCCAAACCCTCCCCTGCGCAGACATCATCTCTCTCTCTCTCTGGGCGCGCAGATATGCTAATCCCAAGTCGAGGAGTCACCAGACAGATTGACGATCAGCACATTCGCCATAAATCACGTCACAAAATATTGCTCCGCACAGTGCCAGCGCGCCCGCCCGCCCGTGTTTCTCTGGGCATAAATAATACTCTCTGCGAATATGGCGCTCCATGGGCCGGCCAGACTAGGAAGAACCTGCGCAGGCTCTGCGTCTCATGATTATGAAATTTATGAATAAATAGACTGCGAGGGAATATTTCCTTGTCGACGACGACGTGGCCATCAGAGGCGATGTGTGCCTGTCTGGCCTACACCCCCCGTGTGGAACCAGAGAACGGGGGAGACTAAGAACGAGGGAGATTCCAGGCAGAGCCCTGATGAACCGCGTTGACTGATTTATTGGTTCTCCTTTGACAAATAATGACTCGGAGCCGGGCATCTCTCCTACACACACATTCCGTGGCGATTGTCTGCGCGGATCAAAGGTCACTGACGTGGGCATAAATCTCCAGAGGAGAACAGACTGATTGACAGATAGCCAAGCATCCTACACGTTTTGGCCGCGGTCATTTGAGAACCGCCGCGTGCGCACTAATTGACCAGCCGTCCGCGAGGATGTTCCGCGGATTGAATCGCCGATAGGCGGACCATCTATGGACTGTCCTCTGGTCGAAAACTGTGTTCACACCGTTTTCAGGAGGCGCGCGCGGCAGATTTCAAATTTATTGCCCGCCGATCCGGGCACATTGATCTAATTTTCAGTCGGGATAGCCTGCCATGGAGGTTGCTGCTGCTGCTTCTGCTGCTGCTGCTCCTTCTCTTGCTGCTGCTTCTGCTGCTGCTGCTGCTGCTGCTGTTGGTGGTGGTGATGCTTCTGCTTCTGCTCTTGCTTCTTCTCTTGCTCTTGCTCCCACTCCTGCTGCTGCTGCTGCTTTGGTGGTGGTGCTGTTCCTGCTGCAGCTCTTGCTCTTGCTCCCACTCCTTCTCTTGCTCCCACTCCTTCTCTTGCTCCCACTCCTTCTCTTGCTCCCACTCCTGCTCCTATTGCTGCTGCGGTGTCTGATACCTCGGTCGAGTGCTGGACACAAGTGCCTCCTCGTCTTGGGCCCGGCTCGATAGCCCGTGGAATCGGAAAACAGTAATTACGTGTGAATTATTATTATTACCTGCCATGGACTGGGAATACACTCCAGACGCTGGTAGTGTCGCTGCCGTCGCTGCCGTCTCGCTGCCGTCGCTGCCGTCTCGCTGCAGTCGCTGCAATCGCTTCTGCTGTTGCTTGTGCTGCTTGTGATGCTCGTGGTGCTCGCGGTAGTGTTGGTGGTTCTACAGCCACCTTTGTCTTTCGAGGCGTGATCTATTGTGGTAGATCGTATCAAAGTGAATGATTTACAATGGTCGCGTAATTGACAGATCGGAAAATTTATTGAAATGCACGAGAGAATAATGGAAATCGGATGGTGCAAGGGGCAGAGCGCTGGTGTCAGGTGGTTCTGGAGTCGACACCTTGGGCGGAGGTGTGCTATTTGTTCTTCTGGAGTTTGTCTCCTTTCTCGAACCGACGGCCGGCCGGCGGTGGATTTGCATAATTGAACAGTGGGCTGGATGGTGGTCGCCCTTCGTCTGCGGCTGATGCTCCAGCGATTGTCTGCGGGCTATGAGGTGTGTCGAGCCGAAGAAACCCTTTCTCTTGCATCATCTTTTAACGTTTCAATGACCCAGCCGTGGAACTGTCAAGAGGAGGGCTTTATCTGCGACCTCAGCTGATGTGATGGTTTCAGTGATCCAGCAGGGGAACAATCGAGAGAAGGGCTTTATCCGTGATTTCTGAAGACCTCGGCTGATGTGATGGTTCCTTCCCCTCTCCGGGAACTGTTCACATCGCTGTTCAACGACTGAACTCGGGCGTCATGATGGATCCTGTTGGCCATCAAAGATTCCCCGCCTAATCCCTTCTGCAACTTTGTTCCCTAATCTCCTCGCAATCTCCTCCACGCCCGTTTTAGCACATCAACGTGACCATTCCACTGCCCATTCGCGTTAATGACTTCACATCTCAATTAGGTGGCGCCAGAATGACCAATTTCACGACTGTCACTCACAATTTGAATAATTGCCAGAGATTTCATTCCCCCCTCCCCATTCGAGCCCAAGGGCACGGCACGTGTGCCCGCTGTTTGGGCTCGGTGCGCCTGCGTGTCTCTATCTTGCGCCCCATTAGGGGCCACACTCTCTCACTGGCAGACGTCCGGCGCGCATGCAGCCTCTTCGACAGAGTGCGTGTCATTCTAAATGTCTGTCAATTTGTATCGCAACTAGTCGAGCATAATGTTCACAGCCGCAGCAGCAGCAGCAACAGCAGCAGCAGCAGCAATGCATCAAGGATGTGCATCCATCCACGCACTCCACGAGAGGATGCAAGAAGAAGATCCCCGCAGTCACTACCGAGAGTGCTGTGCTTCTTGTGAGCGTGCCTAAACGTTTTGTGGTTCTATGCAAGCGAAGGGAACCCCCTTGTGGACACAGGCAATGGCCCTAATGTCTCTCGCTCTCGCGGATCCCGTGGGTAATTATTCACTGACACCATCCACACGGAGGGGGGAAATGATAAATCTGAACATTGTCGATAATTTGTTAACCCTTTTTGGCTGGCGGATTGATTTTATTGTGGGACTCGGTGCGGATGTGGCCACGAAGACGGCGTATATCCGTCTTGTCTGCGGCGGGACGTCACTTGAATCAATCCGCGGATTCCTAAGCGGATTCGGTGTGAGGCCTTTGAAGTTGTCGGCCGGTCGAGGCGGTGCATTAAAACCAAATTCCAGATCTTCTGCGGGAGATAGCCGCGGTGAGTGGTGAGTGGAGGAATTATCCGCGCGCATCGACTGGCGACAGTGAGTTATGATGACATACGGGGGATTGGACAGCTGGTGTGTCCCTTGGATGGAAGGCGTATGGGTTTCATGGTTTGTACGTCATATGCGCTGCGTGGTGGTGTGGTTTGTGAATGAAAAGAAAAATATCTTGAGGCACGGTCACAGGGAATGGGAATCCCGAAATGGGTAGCTGAGTGACGACATCCTGCGCTGCAGAGAATTTTTACTTTCCTTCCATTTCTCCACCACAAGGCCTACTTTGAGAGGGATTGCACTCCCCCCTGTTTCACAAGGTCGCCATCATGGTCAAACACCATCTGAGTCAGAGCCCGAGACAGACACAAAGCTCGAGCCAGAACCAGAGCTCGAGACAGAGCCAGAGCCCGAGACAGATCCAGAGCTCGAGACAGAGCCAGAACCAGAGCCAGAGCCAGAGCTTGAGATGAGGCAGAGCTCGAGACAGACCCAGAGCTCAAGACAGAGCATGAGACCGAGACAGATCCAGAGCCAGAGCCAGAGACAAAGCCAGAGCCAGGGCCAGAGCCAGAGCTCTAGACAAAGCCAGAGCCAGAGCCAGAGCTGAATTTTTTGAGTTTGAGTCAGATTCAGAGTTTGATCCAGAGCTTAAGACAGAGTCAGAACCAGCACAAACAGTTCCTGGAGAGAGGGTACACTCTTCTCTCTTCTCCAAGGTCGGCATCATGGTCAAACGCAAGCTGTCACTGCCTTTTGGCACGTCTTCAGATTTTCCAAATCAAAGCAAGATCATATAATCCAGTGCTTTCTACATTCACTCCCATCGGCCGTCGCCCTCTCCCAGATCAACTCTGTCAAGTCAACTCTCAAATCATCCATTCGTTTCACTCCGTCGCACCGCTTGTAGAATGTCGTCGCTCCGCTTAGCGTTTTCGTGGCACGCCAATCGCCACCAACACTAGATGCCTCATAATTCGAAGCTATTATCATGGAGAATAATTTGCATTTCTTCACGGCTCTCTTGGCGGTGCACGTGTTTGCTTACCAAACCGCACACACACACGCACGGACAGCCTCGACTACGATGGCGGTGACTATGGCTGAGTGACGGAAAACAAAAGAGTTGACTAGCGAACTCGAATTTTTAATGCATTCCATTCGTACACACAATCGATTCGGCAACTTGGTCCCAATTTGTCAACTGTCAACCGTCTGAACGGAGAATGAATTCCACGGGAAACCTACAATTTGCGCAACCCCACCTCTGGTGGCGAATAGCGAGCATGAGTATGAGACCGCGAACCCGAGCACGCCTCCCTCCAGTCGAACAAAAGCGTCCACACATCCTCGCATTCGTCGAACGAGAGGAAGGCCTTCCCTCGCCCTGAGCCGCGAATTATAATTTAATAATTCTGTTTGATTATGATGAAGATGACTTCTTCGGCTTTAGCGCTAGAGCTCTGTGCGTCTGTGCACGGAGGCCGTCGCCTGGCTTGCCTTTGCCCTGGCCTTCGTGTCCTTCTTTGTTCGGTGCCTCTTTCTTCTGGCATCTGCTTAGCGTTTTGACATATTGGTGCGGGTAATATCCAATCATCATATTTGAATTGCAAATCGTATTACCAGGCAGCCGGGGACGGGGCACTTCCCACAATCGACGGCGAACGAGCGACGCGAGTGTACGTGAATCTCGGGGCATGATGAGTTCGAGTGCTCCATGGGATCGCAGCCTGACTCCGGTCGATGCATTTATTTAGTACGCCTGCGAGGGAATATGATCGCGCCTTCGCATGGGATTACATTCAATTGCGGAGCGCATTTGTTTGGATTGAATTTGTGTCTCTATTTATTTTTAAATTTATTTTACGATGCGGCGGGATGGCTGTTTGTCTTGAGCCGAGAGCAGGAGCCGCGGCGGTGAGTCGACGGTTGGGATTGTGTTTGTTTTGAGGCTTTGTCTGAGGAGTTGAGTTTGCTGTCACGTTGCCGAAGGGACTTGGCATCTTCATCTTCTCTGCAAACTGGGTTCTGGTCGGCTGAGTGTTTGCGGAGGGCCTTGCGATGTGTAGGGACTGCCGAGGATGCCTGGAATGTGTTGCGTTGTCACGTCCCTTTCGCAAACAAGTGGCAGCTGCTGTGAAGTGGAAAGGCAAACTTGAGAACTGCAGATGTTACCAGCTTTCGAGGAAAACAATTTGTTGCTGGATCCAATGATGAAACAGGAGTCAGACTTAAAGATGAGGTCAGAGACAGAACCAGAGACAGAGATAGAGTCCGAGACGGAGCCTAAGACAAGGCCCGAGACAAAGCTTGAGACAGAGCTCGAAAAAGAGCTTGAGGCAGAGCCCGAAACGGAGCCAGCATAAGAGCCAGAGTCAGAGCCATAACCAGAGCTAGAGCCAGAGCCAGAGCTCGCGACAGAGCCAGAGCTAGAGCTGAAGACACGGTCAGAGCTCAAGACAGAGCCAGAGCTCGAGACGAGGCAGAGCTAGAGCTCGAAAAAGAGCCAGAGATCGAGACAGAGCCGGAGCTCGAGACAGAGCCGGAGCTCGACACAGAGCGCCAGAGCTCAAGACAAAGCGAGAGATCAAGACAGAGCCAGAGATCAAGACAGAGCCAGAGCTCGAGACGAGACAGAGCTCGAGACGGAGCTAAGGCTTGAGACAGAGCCGGAGTTAGAGCTCGAGACAGAGCCAGAGCTCGAAACAGAGCCAGAGCTCGAAACAGAGCCAGTGCTCGGGACAGAGCCAGAGCTCCAGACAGAGCCAGAGCTCAAGACATAGCCAGAGATCAAAATGGAGCCAGAGCTTAAGACAGAGCCAGAGCTCGAGACAGAGCCAGAGCTAAAGCCAGAGCTCGAGACATAGCCAGAGCTCGTGACAGAGACAGAACCAGAGCTCGAGACAGGGCCAGAGCTCGAAACAGAGCCAGAGCTCGAAACAGAGCCAGTGCTCGGGACAGAGCCAGAGCTCGAAACAGAGCCAGTGCTCGGGACAGAGCCAGAGCTCAAGACATAGCCAGAGATCAAAACGGAGCCAGAGCTTAAGACAGAGCCAGAGCTCGAGACAGAGCCAGAGCTAAAGCCAGAGCCCGAGACATAGCCAGAGCTCGTGACAGAGACAGAACCAGAGCTCGAGACAGACACAGAGCTTGAGTTTGAGTTTGAGTTTATTGTCTTCATAAATAGATTTACAATTTATAAAACACAATTCAATATCTTATATGCCTCCCAACGTCTCCATGGAGTTATCTCTTCTATGCTGGACGGAACCTTGAAGCGGTAGAGGAGAGTCCATGTAAGATATCGGTTAGCCGTAGAAGATTATTTAAAACTTTTAAACTAAAATTACATAATATGACAATATGAAATCTGCGAAGCCTAGAGGCTTTTCTGCAGAAGATTATTCAAAAGGAATTCACATCTAGTTCTGAGTAATTCTTGTTAGTTTTAGAACACAAATTAATTCATTGTATAATTTTACAGATTTACATTATTTAATAAGACATAATTTTTTATGTGTCGTTTTCGTGTGTGTATCGGATCGGGATCTTCAAGAGTCCATTTGCCCTTTGTCTGGTGTTGACACAATGGTCGATCGGATGTTTGAATCGTGTGTCGTTGTACGTCTCGTTGATTACATTAAAAAGAAAAAGTTTTTTTACATTTAATATATTTAAGTTTTTGCTTAGATTACACATATTTTCGACATAACAAGTACGATTCTTTGCTCGCCAGAGAATCTTGAATATTCTATTTTGAAAGCCAGAGCCAGAGCCAGAGCCAGAGCCAGAGCCAGAGCCAGAGCCAGAGCCAGAGCCAGAGCCAGAGCCAGAGCCAGAGCCAGAGCCAGAGCCAGAGCCAGAGCCAGAGCCAGAGCCAGAGCCAGAGCCAGAGCCAGAGCCAGAGCCAGAGCCAGAGCCAGAGCCAGAGCCAGAGCCAGAGCCAGAGCCAGAGCCAGAGCCAGAGCCAGAGCCAGAGCCAGAGCCAGAGCCAGAGCCAGAGCCAGAGCCAGAGCCAGAGCCAGAGCCAGAGCCAGAGCCAGAGCCAGAGCCAGAGCCAGAGCCAGAGCCAGAGCCAGAGCCAGAGCCAGAGCCAGAGCCAGAGCCAGAATCAGAGTCAGAGTTTGAGCCAGAGCCAGAGCCAGAGCTCGAGAAAGAGCCAGAGCTCCAGACAAAGCCAAAGTCAGAACCAGTGTCAGAGCCAGAGCCAGAACTCGAGACGGAGCTAGAGCTCGAGACAACGCCCGAACTCAAGACAAATAGAATAGATTCCTTTTGTGCCTCCCTGTCGATTGACGAGGGACCTTGTCGTGCGATGTTCCTTCCAAATCGAAAGGTTCCATTTCTGCAAGTCATTCATGAGCTTATCACTCCTCAAATCGTAGTTCATGCATCTTGGTCATTCTCCCCGCAGATCCATCCCAAACGAACACCCTGGCCGGGCTTATTTATGCCCCTTCGCAAGGGAACACGATAATTAACACCCGGGACTATCCGTTGATTGATGTCATCGATTGGCCGGCATTCCCTGGGACTGCACTCACAATAAATTCCACGATTAAATGCGTCCGTCCGCCGCTGCGCGCATTCCCTATTCGCGTTCGGAATGAGGATCTCCTTAAGTAAAATTTATTGCATCCACGATCACAGCTGACCCCCAGTGATCCTTTAATAGATCCCCAGCCTCTCCCTCTTGCGCCCTCTCGACTGTACCTTGTCGTCGGACATGGGCACACCACATACATGGCCGATTCCATTTGTAATTGCGTCCAGCAGCGCGAGGGGGCACAGCGGATCCACCACGCAGGACGCAATGATAATCAACGTCGGATCGAATGGTTATCGCCCATCAAATCTCGCTGCCCTCGGTCGTCCTCGCCTCATGTCGCCGACTGGTTCGGACCCGATTCGATGCGCGCCCAGAATGAATTCCAGGAGATTCCCCGGGACGGAGGGGCCGCCGTTTGATCCCTCTAATGGCTCTGTGCTCTGCGAAATCGAAAAGCAGACATTCTGTCATGGTACGAGCTTGTCATCCATTTGTAAGCCCATCTCGAACGATGTCCGCGTGACAGGACTCGGGCGGAGGGGGTGGCTGGTGGACATAACGAATATGGAAATTGCGTAGCTGCAGCGTCTCTCAGAATCGAATTCCTTTCGCGGAGAGCCATCGGACAGGCAAAAGTAATTACGCTGATGCTGCTGCATCAGGGATATGTCGTTGTCAATTGGACGCATCACCCCTGGAGCAGGGGCCGCGTTGCCAGCGCATCTGCCGTCCACCGACGCTGGCTCCTTGTGTGACGGTGACTTACAGGAATACAAGCGAATAGATGACTCCTATGCGAGGGCAACGACAAACGATGACCTCGTGGCTATTGTCTGATTAGGTGTGCGCCCGCTTGCACTTCTGTGTGCTGTGTGCCGGTGTGTGTGGATGGAGGATGTGCGCTGATATCTGCTGCGTGGGGACTTATGGTCTCCTGGTATCGCTCGCGGTGGTTTGGGTCGGGCGGAGGTGGAGGGTATTCGGATATATTTTAGGAATGAATCGTGGACTCACATGGCAGGCCATTAATTTCGATGCGAATTGAGTCGTCGCCGCGTTGGTGAAGACTATGAGTTGTGTTGGGTTGCCAGAGGCCGAGTTGTGGTGAATGCGGTGATGATGCAACATCTGATCGTGCTGGTGATCGATGTCAGGCGGGGTTTGAGCGTGGAACCTTTGTTTTGAGGATCAGAGCTTGCCTGAGATACGTTGTGATCTCTTCATGGACTTCGGGGGCCTATGCAAGGTGAGCTGAAAGGTCGTCTTCCATAAGGAGGACTTCGGTGATGGGAAATGCTCTTGAGATCGGAGAATGAGCTCAGTCAGATTGGTTGAGAAGCATATATTTTCAGTGGTAGTGCAATTGGCAGCCAGGTGGCGCTGTCGATTGATGTCTTAACTGAAACTGGCCGAGTGTCGTGAGCGAAGGGCAGTTTGTATAGGTTTTTGATTGTACTGAAAATACAAATAATGTTGTTGTCGATATGTTGTCGTTTTTCACAACTAGATGGCGCTGCTAGCAACTGTCTTGTGTCAGCGCTCTGAAGGATGGTCTCAAACTAGTAGACTTCAGGAGGAATTCAGTGATGGACGATGCCCTTAAGATCATAAAATGGAGGTCAGATTGGTCGAGGTCAAGATAATAGATATTTCCAGTGGTTGTGCAATTGGCAAATAGATGGCGCTATCGAATGATGCCGTTGTAGAAACAGTCTAAGTCGACAAGGACTTGCTTTGTTTCCAGAAGTGGGAGAACACTTTATGTTGGCTGTTGGTTGAGTAGAAAAGACAACTAGTTGGCGTTGTTAACAACTGTCTTATGTCAGCATTCTGAAGGATGACTTCAAGCTAGTTGTCTTCAGGAGGGAGTTTAATTATGGGAACTGCCCTTAAAATCGTAGAATGTAAGTCAGAGGTAATGACACTGGTTGAGATTCGTTTCATTAGTTGTGCGATTGACAACTAGATGGCGTTGTCGATCGACGCCTTAATTGAGTCTTTATGAGTCGACAAGGACTTGTCTTCTTGCCAGGGGTAGAAAGGCAGTTTTTATCGGCCGTTGGGTGAGGGGAAAGTACAAGTAATTTCGATACGTTCTTATTTCTCGCACCTTCATAGATGGCGCTGTTAACAACTTTTCTTTTCGAGGATGGTTTCAAATTATGTGACTTTCAATCTTATTGAAAACTTCCATTTTCCAAAGTAGTTCTGATTTGTTCTGATTTCTCACAAATAGATGGCGCTGTTAACAACTTTCTTATCTCAGCCCTGTAAATGATATTGACTTCACTCTGATCGAAATCTTCCATTTGTCCTCGCTAACAAGCCCAAGAATCGCTTCGCCAATCAGTCTACAATCTCGCTCCCTGACAATCTCACACTTAGAGCTTAACAATACCGACCGCCCAGCTCGCCCAAACCGATTACGTGTTGGTTCGCTGATTCATGCACCCAATCGCTTGGCCATTCATCGCAGCCACTCTCTGGCACTCACACTCAAGACCGCAATTTAAATATTTTTCACCGCTTTGCCGCATTCTATGGTTGGCTTCGATCGATGGACGCATGTTTGCGCATTACCGCCACCGCCACCGCCACTGCCACCAACACCAATGCCGCCACCCAAGCAGAGCTCGAAGAGCCCGATGGTATATGGACATTTCCGCGTGCAGGCAATACCACCCGTAATGCGTATCGCTGTTCCGCGTTTAGACAAAAAAACAAAAAACGAAAAAAAAAAAACCCTCACCCCCTCCACCAACCGTGCGAACATGGTCTGGTGCTGCCGTCAAAGAAGGTTTCTCGCGAGCCGCTCGCAAGACATCACTTGGACACTTTTCAGGAAGTGGCCACACTTGGTTCGATTAACTTTTAAGAAAATTAATTACGGTAAATATTTTATTTTTCGTTTTTTTCTCAGCACAATTTTCGTGCACCATGAACGTGTGCATTGTTCCGTGGTGGGCCATTTGGGAAGACGGACGTGCCGCGAAAGATGAGTGCTGGATGATGATGATTTGTATGCCAGTGATGGCTTGTTTCGTCACTAATGATGAGACATTACCAGTGGTCAGGTGGTTGGAAGGAAGAGTGAGAGCATTCAACGCGGATGTGAGTTGAATTGGAACAAGAAGACACTGTGAGTCGGTGATCGAAGCAGGCGCCACAGTTTGTCGGGCCATTCGGCGTTTTGGGGATCAGAGATCCTTGCCCTTGAGCTGAGGCGATCTTCAAATTCAGATCACGTCGAGTGAGATCACTCCCAGCACTTCCTGTCTAGGTTTATGGATCACTGGGGATGCCAGTCTTAGGGTAGATCAGTTGAGCTATGCGGATCCAATTAGCAGTCGATCTCTGTACAGATGCCTGATCAGACTGCTGATTCTTTTTCGGTGAAATCCGCTTGAAAGTTTGAATGTTTACCTCGTTAAATTCAAGGGATTGCTCAATCTGGTTAGGTGTCTTCACATACTCAGTGAAATGCTACAAAATTCCTAATGGATCGTAACTCAAGTGATCGCAGCGATGCTCTTGAAGTGGGAAAACTTGAAGTGATCTTGCTAGGAATAAGTTATCGAGTACCTTCTGAACCGAATGGAAGATTTAACGTCGAATGTCTTCAAATCTCTGGTTCATCTGAGCGACAGAGTTCAAGGGTGTAATATCACATGATCTTCGAGGCCAACTCACTGGCCCGCTCCGCGAAATGATACGCTCATAAAAGGCCAGTAGCGCCGTCTTGTTGAAGGTAGAACTCTACCACTATAAGGCAATTCAATCGGCGAACAAGATCAGTGATCACTGATCTACATTGCTCTCAATTGACGCCCTCTCCGCCCTTATCTTTGATGAAATGGTTCCAGCAGACCCTAGAGCAGACAAAACTATGCCTTTTGGTACGTGTAAGGCTGTCCCCATGTCTGGCATGTGGGCTTTCTTCAGTCAAAATCCGAGAATTTTGCTTGTTGTCGTAGCCCTTCAACCAGAAGTGATGATCCTCGTCGTTGAACAAGATTTTGTTGTGAAGTTTCGCGGATGGAATCATAGTTGCTTTGCTACTCAGAGTGCGTTTTTAACGCCGGAATGAGATATTTTCAGTCAATTGCTTTGACATAATACAACACTGAGAGCAAGGTCTTTGTGGCAAGATATGTCTACAGTTGCTGTGGCGGTGCCAGTGAAAAGCGATGGCGAAACGCGTTCTACGTCGCAGGGCCTTAAATTTGCAAAAGTTGCTTTGTGATCAAATGGCAAAGCATAGTGTCAACAAATGAACTCTCAATTGTCAAGTTGGCAGTCACCATGAACAGTGCTGCCAAGTTAAGCAAAATCAAGCCCCTAAAACAAACACCCTGTATATGTTTTTGCATGATGAAAGCAGTGATTCATTCGTTCTATGACCAGCTCTTCTTGAAGTAATCCACTGAGAGGTGACTTGAGCATGATTGGTAATGGAATCTTTTCTTGATCGTTGCTATCTTTCATTTCAAAGTGATCGTCACCAGTGATCTCCGAGTGTCCATTTATGGAGGCAGCACCATTTGATTCCCTATTGGACTCGAAAACTTCTTGAATATTTTTTTGATTTTGTGGAAAAGTTTGTAGAAATGTGGTTTGATGCTGGAGTGAAGGTAAAAGCGGACAAATCTGTGGTTGTGGTTCTCTCTAGAACGCCTGATGAATGTACTCTGTTAGCGGATTTCCTTTGACATATAAATTGAAGATTTTGGAAGATATCGAATCAGACCACCGTTTTGGTCCCCATTTCGTGCTCTTTCCATGATCCCACTTAATCAGGGAGACACCATAGTTCTTCTCTGATCTGGATTCCTCATTTCAACACAGGGTTCCCAATTTTGACCGAAAGGAAAAGAGGACATCAGCCTTTCTTGGACATTTCTTTTTTTCAGACAGTTTTTGAAACGCTATTAGTGCACTCAGACTCAAAACTGGTGCATTGTACTGCCAGATAGCAACGTACTCCAATGCTGTTAATTTGATCCCAACAGCAAATGATGACTGGACCAGATTCGATTTCACTGGGATTCGAACCTGGGACCTCGAACTTGGGTTAAGTGCTTAACCAACTGCGCCATCCAGTCGTTTTCTTGGACATTAATCGTTACTTGGAATATTCGGGAAGAAAATTAAACACTGGTGGTGCTACAGCTCAACCAACGATGCAAGTCCTTGACCTTATTTGTGTTTGCCTAGCAATAACAGATGTTTCTGATACACTTTCAAGACATTTTCTTGCTCAATTCCCCTCCGATTCCTCCATTTCTTGTGAGAAAGCAGACTCCCTCAAACCTCGCCTCGAAATAATCAACTAAGTCACTCCCGTTACAAAACCCTGTCTTATTACGCTCCTCCGATCAATTTTCTTTCAATTCTGATACCCCACATCCTCCATCTCGTCCTAATTGTCGAGAAAATCCCTCTAGAAAACATCATGTCTTCCAAGGCACGTATTTCATGCGACTAAATAGAATCCTCAGAACTTTGCTTCTCGAAAGGCAACCAGATCACTCTCGTTAAAAATTCGCACCTCTTTACGCATCTACATTCAATTTCCTATCCATTCTGACATCACACAACCTCCAATTCGTCGTGATTATAACGCAAATCGTTTTAGAAATCCTCATGTCTTCCAAAACACATATTTCATGCGACAGAATAGGACCCTCAGAATTTCGCTTCTAAATACCCAACCATATCACTCCCTTTACAAAATCGAAACTTATTTCGCATCTACAAATGATTTCCTATCTATTCTGATATCGTTCATCCCTTATCTCGTCCTGGTTACTGAGTAAATCCTTTCAGAAAACATCATGTCTTCAAAACTCCTAAATTGCATGCGATAAAGTGTGATCCCACGTATTTCGCTTCTAAATACCCAACCCCGTCACTCCCGTTACAAAGTCGTACCTCAAATCGCATTTACATTCAATTTCCTATCGATTGTGGTATTCCTCGTCCTTCAACTCGTCCTAATTATCGAGAAAATCCTTTCACAACTTTTTCTTATCACAAAATTCACTTCAATAGAAATTCGTTGTTTTTCAGCGAAAAAAGTCGACCCGGGTGCTTTATGATTTTACTGCACTTTTTCGTGTGAAACGAGTCATTTTCTGAAAAATCGATTTTCTTTGTTTTTGGACATAAATTTCACCACAAATGTGTGGGGCTGAGTGTAGGAATGATGATTGAAGTCAATTCAATCGAAAATTTCCCTGGAAATCAGGGAAAATGTGAGAAAATTTAATTTTTAATTTTTCATGACGTCGCAGTTGAATTCATTAAAGTCGGTGTAGGAAAACAAGAATTATTGCTCATCTGGCATTGCTTGCTTTGCATGCAAATTTAGAAGGAGGACATCTGAGTTCGGCAGAGAATGGGAGGAAAAACAATTGAAAAGGAGGATCTGTCCTTCCAAAAGTAGGACGGTTGGAAACTCTATTTCAACACCAGCATTTGATTAGGTAGGTAGGTACGAGTAGGCAGGTAAAAGTGGTGGTTCGGTAAGAACCTAATTAGCAGTATGTGCCGTTTTACTGCCACATCTCTGGTACCTTTAATGTGAAGTGTATTTTTAAGATATCCAATCCAATAAAGAAGGAAATTATTTCTTTAATATGTATCTTTCGTAGAAAATCTCGTCAAGCGATTTGAAAAAGGGTCTTAGGGTTAGGTTAAGTTAGGTTAGGAGGGCTTTATGCTGTTGCCAGCAATTACACCCAGAGGGCGTGAAGGTCCATTGTGTATGCCCTCTAAGGATTGCGTGCTTACCGCAGATTGACGCAGGGTCAGTATGCAATTACCAAAACCACCCCGTTCTAATTAGAAATTTGCTTAGGTCAGTAATCTGTACCTTTGCCACATCGCAGAGCTCGTGAAAGAACCTTGCTTTCAAGTGAGTGAGCCGTCGTTCCTGTAGAGCATGGCAATGGCGAAGGAGATACTCCACTGATTCAATTTCTTCTTCATCCCTACAGCTCCTACAGAAATCGTTCGCCGGGAGGTTTAGTCTCTTACCCATTGCACCTATCGTGCAGTGGCCAGTGAGAACCCCTGTTAAGATGCGTATGATTTTCTTATTGTTGGATATGAGGGATTTGGTCTGGTTGATATCACATTTGGGCCATAAGCAGTGGGATATGACGCAGCCTGGGTGGCTTTGCCACTGTTCGTTTGCTGATGATACATGTACTTGCTCAATGAGTCTTTTGGCTGAGCTAATAGGAGGATGGACAGTATTGTTAGCCGATTCTGCGCCTGAACCTGAACCTGACCGGGCCAGTTCGTCTGCCTTTTCGTTTCCTTCAATGTTGGAGTGTCCAGGAACCCAGCACAGAAGAATCTTGCGGCGGTTCAGGCTTTTGAGCTCATTAATGCAATCGTTGACGGATTTGGAGTTTACGAGATGGGAATTCAATGCCCTCAAGGCCGCTTGACTGTCCAAGCAGAAGGTGATTTCCATGTCAGGAAGGTTCATTTGCTGTACAATCTGCGCAGTTTTCTTAATGGCAAAGATTTCTGATTGAAAGTCACTAGAATAGTCAGTAAGCCGATAGGCATTGTTTATTCTTAGTGTCTCACAGAAAACTCCCGCTCCCGTACCGTCTTCTGTTTTCGATCCATCAGTGAAAATGGGTGTGCCTTTGATGAAGTCGGGCTTTTCCCAATCTTGTCTATCTGAGATAAGGATCGTGATGATCAAAGTCATACTCGGGTTTTTCGTAGTCAGAGACCCCTGCGACTGAAAAAGGGTCTTCCAAGCGCTCTCTATCTGGCTCTAGCAAAAGAGCCGGGCAAGTGCAAAAGAAGTGGGTTAAGGTCTCCCTCTCAGCTATGTTGTTGCAACTGCGACAATGTGTGCTATGTGGGATACCAAGTTTAGTACAGACCGCCACCAATCTAGTGATGTGATGTCGAGTTCGCCGAAGGAGATCTTTTGCTTTGGATTGGTTGTACTTTTTTTTCGGAGTATTTTTGAAACACTACTGGAGCACTCAGACTCAAAACTGGTCCATTGTACTGCCAGGTAGCAGCCTACTCCAGAACGGCAAATGGTGACTGGACCAGATTCGATTTCACTGGGATTCGAACCTGGGACGCCTTTAACTTGGGGCAGGCACTTAACCAACTGCGCCATCCAGTTGTTTATCGGTTGTACTTAGATAATATTTTTCTTGATGTAGCACAGTTTTTCAGTCTGGCCCATCTGAGGCTAGCTATTTCAAGGAAATGTGTAGAGATATTAGCCTTGAGTGCTTGTATTGGGATGTCCACCTCCTCTTCAAACGAGCACTGAAGGGCAGCCTAGCTGCCTAGCTAGTTCATCGGCCTTCTCATTTTCTGGGATGTTACTGTGACCTGGAACCCAGATAAGGGAGATTTTGACCTGGTCTTCTAATGACGTTAGCTCAGCTTGGCATTCCTGTACTAGCTTAGAGTATAAAGCACAGGAGGCAATAGCTTTGATGGCTGCTTGGCTATCAATACAAATGGCCACCTTCTGCCGTGGCATGATATTTGGGTGTATTTTGACTTGACGATGCGGGCGCCGTGGCGTACTCCTACGCTCGATGTTCTCCATTCGATTCCCTAAAAAACGCCAAACATTTTTTCACTGCTCCACCTCTTTCGAGTCACTTACAATGCTCAAAGAGTATAATTGTCTAGAAAAAGCTTCTCAATCTCGCCGTTCGGAGTCGGCATTAAACTGTAGGTCCCCTCCACTCGCGAAAGAACAATAGCACGCACAACACGAGTGGCTGCTGATAAGCTAGGCCCAGGTCCACCTCGGACTGCCATTATTTGACTTGACGACTTGCTTCCCGGATTGCAAATAGTTCCACTTGGAACACACTACAATAGTCCGGCAGTCTGTAGGCTTTAGAAATGTTCAGGAATTCTGAGAATACACCTGCGCCGACTCCGTTGGCCATCTTAGAGCCGGCAGTGTAGATTTCCCAGTTAAAATCCCTTGATTAAGGGATATCTGATTCATCGACTTGTCCGACAAGATAAGGCGTGCAACCGCAAGCATGCTACCGTGTCGTACTCGCCGCTACCGAAGCAGTCTTTGTGGCTCTGCCTAGCCTTTTGCAACATTTCAAAGACGGGATGGAAGACTTTATGGTTTCGACTTCTGAAATCTCAGTTAAGAGTCGACCACCCTCAAGGGGAAGCCCTAGGTGCGGGGCTCTTTTAAAAAGTCCACTCCTAGCCAAGGAACAATAGAAGAGGTTTTCTGGAGCTCTGTGTTTGAATTGTTGGTCTTTTGTCAAAATGAGTCCATAACTCAATTTCTTGGCAGCCAGGGATGATTCAAGCGATATCCCTTGATTAAGGGAGGGGTCCCAGGTTCGAATCCCAGTGAAATCGAATCTGGTCCAGTTACCATTTGCCTTTGGGATCAAATTAACGGCAATGGAGTAGGTTGCTACCTGGCAGTACAATGCACCAGTTTTGAGTCTGAGTGCTCCAGTAGTGTTTCAAAAATCCTCCGAAAGAAAAAGTCCTCTCGGGCCTAGGACAGCTTGGTCTAGACGACTGGAAGCATGGTGCCGGGGACCTCCATATATGAAGGACAGCCATAGCTCAGTCCTCTATAAGAAAGAAAGAAAAATTCATCGACTGAATTTCCATTCAATAATGACCCAGAACCTCTATTCCTGGGTATTGGAACATTATGTGGGCCTAGTCTTTTTGTTCTCCAGTAGTCTATAAGTATCTTTTTCAGATTTCCATCAAAGCCCATTGATCAGGTAGTCAACAAACGCTCTGATGATATCGGACCATCGACGACGCTGGTCTCTGTTTTGCTAAGAACGACTAGGAGCTAACAACAGAGAACCTTGCCTGGGAGAAATAAGGTTTAGGAAGAGACCGAGATCCACATCAAACGCGAGGGTACTAGAAAGTGTTGGTTGCCATGATGTTAGTCACTTCTGTGCAAACCGATCGACATTTTCAACCGTTTTTTTTCGAAGAGAATTGCCTATGGGCTGTCCAGACTACTCCATCAATTCCAGACAGCATCGATGTCTACGAAATATCCTTAAGGGCTGTCCAGGTCAAGCGTGTGGCACAATGACAGAGGCTGTACGTAAATCAGGGAACTAACAAGATCGCATCGAACTTAAAGAGTTGGTCAGTGAATCTAGGGGTTTTGAGTGGCATGGACGTCTATAATAGAGAGACTTGCAGGTAAAGGTCCAACAAAGACAAAGACTGTCTACCAGAGCTCTTTAAATCCAGAAATCTCATCATATCATCCTACCTTTGATTGGCCAAGACTAGGGTCTTATTAAATTCGAGTTAAAAGTGTCCAGCGTTAGGGCAGACATACGGAGAACTGTGGGTTGCGAATGTGAGAGCGATTCTGGAGGCGCTTCAATTATGAATTGTATGGAAACTTCTTGGAAGAAGATCGGTTCAGTGGACTCAAGTGAATGAGATGAACTCGGAACCTGTGGAGAGATCGCATCGAGGATGACCGGCATCGATTGTTGTGCCGATGGTGGTATTCATGACATTTCATCTTCATTTGACGACATCGACTCAAAGACTCTTTGGTTGGCCATGCTCTTTATATGCACTCCTTGACTGTGAAGTGAACCATCCCAGGCTGCCAAGAAATTGAGTTAAGGACTCATTTTGACAAAAGATCAACAATTCTAATAGAGAGCTCCGAAAAACCTATTCTCTTGTTCCTTGGCTAAGAGGGGATTTTTTTAAAAGAACCCCAGACCTAGGGCTTCCCCTTGAGGATGGTTGACTCTAAACTGAGATTTCAGAAGTCGAAACCATAAAGTCTTCCATCCCATCTTCGAAATGTTGCAAAAGGCTAGGCAGGGCCACTGCTTCGGTGGCGGCGAGTACGACAAGGTGCCATGCTTGCGGTTGCACTTCTTATCTCGTCGGACGGGACGATTCTTGTCCTCCCACTCGTATACCATTCGATTTCAAACAAAAATCTCGTGTCTTTAGATAGCTAAGGGAGAAAGAGGTAAGAGAATGCAAAAAGATTTTAGCATAGAACATGAGTAACAACACCACAAAATTCATCGAAGACTATCCAGCCACCTTCGCAAACATGTGTACATAAGCAGATAAGAAATACAGGACCAAATGAACCTTAAATTCGTTTCCCATGGTCCCTGTGCGACACAGCTGAGATGAAGCTCCGACAGATGAACTTAACTCCGCAACGAAACGCTGGACTGCCGATGTTCGACCTTGACAACCCTGAAGAGGAAGCCAATTAGCCCCCACTAGACCACAAATTCATCTCGCTCCTTGTCTTAAGACATTCGCCCACTATCACGCCATCATCCGCCATCCACCGATCTAATGAAGGACTTCCTTCATTTAACCCATTTACCCCTCGATCGTCGAACAGAAACCCTCTTCAACTCCCGGACAGCAAACACTCATCTAACAGCTTGTCTACCATCATCATCTGCTGACGGACAACGCTTCAATTTCACAAAAGTCCCTTATCCCGTCTGTCTCCCGTCCACTGACAAGCGACTGACGCGTCGCAATCAGTCCCCGACGCACCGCAGCTCTCGCAAATTTCAAAAGGTAAACAACCTGCCACATGGTTTGTTTACAAACCGTCAGATCGCGAAGAGCGCGCCTTCGCATCCACTGAACCATCGCACCGAAGAGACGAAGAGACGATCTTTTTCGAAATTCGAAAGAGAAGAGAATGAGAGAGAAGAGCGTCTGTTGAACTTGTCTGCCATCGACCATCGAACCACGTTCGATGATGGAAAAACCAGAAACCAGCCCGAAGCCACCACCATCACACCACAGCAGCATCGGCACGGCGCGGCGTACGGCTGCCCGGCATGGAACTCGGGTTAGTCTTCATTTGTCGTCGCTTCACTTCAACTCGGTGTGTCGGTAGCAACTCAGTGCCAGTGCCAGTGCCACTCCGCATCCACGGTCCAACTAACTTGTGCGTGCCTCCAATGAACGTTTCAGTTAGGTATGGCCCGTCAGCCGAGACGGTCGGCTTCAGTGCTGACGCGAAAGTCACGAACGCGTTCCGTGCATTCACCAGCGACTCTTAGCATAAGCTCGCGCTTCCTCCCACTAGTGACACTGGCGTTGACGATCCTCGTCGGGATCAGTCGGGCGCAATCGAATCTAGACAGTGACCTCCTCCGGACCACACCCGTCGGGACGCCGAAATTTGGCGACCGCCTTCAGCCGCGCTACAGACAAATCGCTCGTCTCAACAACAGTGCCAGTTCAGTGACAATTGTGACAAGTGCAAACGCGAGTAGACCGCCAAGTGCAAGCCATCGCCTCCCCCCATTAGCCCTAGCCCCAGAGGTGACCACTGCGGTGGAGAATGAGTTCGCGCAGGTCGTCCGCCAGCAGGAGACGATGCGCCGCAACGATGACAACGTCGACGAGCCCCCGCTGCCGATCGAGAGCAGTGACAACGACCTTGCAGCAGAACTGCCACCGCCACCGCCACCGCAGCCGTCCGCGGAGAGCCTCAACATCTCGAAGGCCGATCGATTGATAGAAATGTCCACGGAGTTCTTCATCGTTCCATCGTCGACGACGACCACCACCCAGCGACCGGCAACGACGACAACGAAGTTCGCCGCCGACTCGAAGAACCATCTGCAGCCCAGGCCGGTGCTGATATTGGCCCCAAAGAGTCCGTCACACAGCTCCGGCAACACCTCGTCGGGGCCGGTGACCCCGCCGAGCGTGGTCAGCACCCACCTGCCCAACGGCCTGCGCAAGGAGCCGTGGGTCGTGCCCGTGCTGGTGCTGGCCTCCCTCACCATGATCATGATGGCGGCCTTCGAGATATTCGTGCTCTTCAAGGCCTGGCGCACCTCGCCCTCACGTCGACATCTATTTTTGGGCCAAATGCTGCTGCTGGGGCTGTTCGCCTGCGCCGGACTCGGCGCGATCATCACCGCACAGCCGACAGTCCTCAGCTGCGGCGCGATACGCTTCGGGGCCGGCGTGGCCTATGCGCTGGTCTTCGCTGCGCTCCTCGTCAAGTGCGTGTTCCTCATTAGCCTCAACGGTGGTGTCTACCTGCCCGCCCCGTACCAGGGCCTGCTGCTGCTCTTCGCCGTCCTCATCCAAGTGGCCATCGGCACCCAGTGGCTGATGACCCAGCCGCCAGATATTTACACGATGACAGTCCCATTCGGCGGTGGTGTCGGGGGCGCTACTAGTGCGGGCACTAGTCTTGCCGGTGGCGTTGGAAAGCTCTCCTCCATGCTGATCACATCGGGCGATATCACACGTGGAGGAGCCCTCGGAGGCGTCGGTGGCACGGCGATGATACCCCTGTGCAAGACGCAGTTCTCGGAACTGCTGCTGTCCTTAATTTACATTGTCTTCCTGATCGTGTTCGTGGCGGTTCTCGCGATCAAATCGCGCGGCATTCGTGATAATTATCGAGAGTCAACGTACATTGGTCTGGCGATCGGCGGTGCGATACCGATTTGGCTCGGCTGGATGCTATGCGGTCTGGCCGTGGCCGATCGGCACAAGGATGCATGCATTGCATTCGGATTAGTTGCAACATCGGCGACCGTCTTTTTGGTGATGTTCATGCCGAAGGGACGCCAGCTGGCGGCCATGGGCAAGGAGGGACTCTACGTGGAGGATCGCGAGGAGCAGTTCAGTTCGCTGAGCCGTGCCGGCTCTGGATACTCGCCGTCGTTCTTTCACTTCAAGCCGATCAAGTACGGAGTGATGGGTCCGGTACCGAATTCCACATCGAACACGGCCAACGGCAACAGCGCCAAACACACGGCGACCATGAACGGAGGTGGTGGTAAGTACACGTACTATTTTTTTTTTTGCTCTCTTTGATCCCCTCACACTAATCCCGATCTCCTGGAGCTGGAGGGCCTCCGGTCGGAGCTCCAAGTCACACCTTGTCTGTCACGGCTGACAGAAGTGAAAATGTGATCACAGTCGACTTTCTGTGTACGCGCACACGCAACGAAAAGGTCGGAGCATTGTTTGCCGGTTCACCGACTGACAAGTGCGCACCGGAGTTACTTTTACTTGCGCTCGGGTTTGTCTTACGCGGCCCGCTTCGCACTTCATAATGAAGTTACACAATTAGTGGAATTGTTTCGAGAGATTTCTTTTTTTTTCGTCGTCTTCCTTTGCTGCTTCTGGCCGTTTTTTTTTTGGGGAGGTGTGGGGTGTCTCGGCTTGGTGGCTTGTGTAACCTCAAAACGAACGAGGAAGCGACGATGGTCTCTGAGTTTGGAAGTGAAAATGCGAGCGGTGGTGGCAAGTGAGAGTGGGCGGTGCGAAGGACTTGAGCGAACGTGGAAGTGGGTGCTGTGAGTGACGGTTTGGACTGTGATTTTGATCTGCTGTGCAAGGGAGAAGGGGTGGTGGGGGAAGAAGTTGACAGACGGATCGTCAGCAGCTGAGGAGTAGATCTGCGAATGATCTTCTGGCGAGTTGTTAGTTTGGATACCTCCAAAGGGCCACATGAGTCAGTTGAGAGAAGCTTGAGAGGTTGTGGGTGCATTTCAAAAACTCCTAGGGACTGTGAGACTTGCGCGCTCTTTGGAGTCTGATCTTGAATTTAAGGCTATCGGGTGATTAAACACTATTACCCATTCTTCAAGAGCGGGGTCTAAATTTGTGAGTTTTTGGTAACTCCCAACATCTTTGATGGCTTCCGCCGTGTATTGGGTTGGTGAGCCAGCTTCTGCACCGAAGATGCAGGTTCGATTCCGGACAAATTTCATATTCACGGATGCGCTTTTGTCGAGTTACAACGCTCTCGGAGTATATTTTGACACCGATTCGGGAGCCAACATCTCTCATATTCACGAGACCACCTCTCTCGAGTCACTAACCACTCTCACAGAGTTTACCTGTCAAAAACCTTTGGTGGTCATGAAGGTAAGTTGAAGTGGCTGAGAAGTGCACTTAGACCAGAATTGATCCACTGTCCCGCATTTTGGTGGTCGTAAAAGTCAAGATTAAATCAATGTTTTGCTGGATTAGTCTGGCTCCTGCGGCCTGGGAACCCAGGGAGGTGTGATTCTGAAAAAAATTGCTGCCTTCCATCGCTGACGGTATCGCCCACGTTGCTTTTAGTCTTCAAGACAAAGTTGTGATGATCTTTATGTTCCTGACGCCGCTACAGTCCGCGGTGGACCTGGGGCTCAATCAACAAGTCTCTTCAGCCAGCACGATCTTTAGCCAGTTGCTTCTTCTTAGGGCGCTACAGTCCGAGATGAACCTGGGTCTCAGCTGCTTTCAATTACGCATGCAAAATTGGATGAAGTCCGTCTCCACTTGTGCGCACCATCGGGGTTATGGGCGTCCTCTATTGCGTTGATCCACAGGCGCGGCGACGAAAGTTCTTTAGGTTTCAATGCGTCCGCGATCACTTGGCTTTTATACTGGCCGTTTGGTCTTTGTTTAGATGGGCTCTAGAAGGAATGGAGTTAGTGGTTGAAGCTTCTGACTTCTAAGAGACCAAATATCACCCACAAAGGGGGGGCTCCCAGACGTCTTACTAACTTACTTCTAAGGTCTACTTCCCATAGTGAGACTGGACCTGTGCTTTACATGTCTTCCATATATGACACCTGTGCTTTAACTGTCTTCCATATATGCCACTCGCGGGCACGCTACTTCCAGTCATCTAGACTAAGTTGTCTTGCATCCACGATCACTTGGTCTATTTACCGGAGGTTCGGTCTTTGTTTCCTTCTCGAACCCGGAGGCACGGAGTCGAAGACTCTCTTGGCTGGACCACTGTTGTTCATTCGCTCGATGTGGCTAAAGCAGTTTATTCTGCAGATTTTTCCCTTCCAGACTGTGTCCACATCCTTGTACACCTCGTAGAGTTTGCGATCGTGTCTTGTCCTCCACTCGCCTTCCTCGCAGACAGGACCAAATTTCCGACGCAGATATTTCTTTGAGGGCACCAAAAATCAGCTCTTCAGTTCTACTATTCGTCCAGCTTTCGGCTCCTTTAAGCAAAACCGGCAGGATAAGGATTTTTGTTTACCATGACTTTGGTGCTTGCAGAGAGGATTTTGGGCCCAAGTTGTTTCGACAAACCGAAGTAGTTGCGATTGCCGAGGCCAATTCCACACCGGATCCCGATTCCTGCATGAGCCCTTCCTAAATGACCCACCTTGGCCAGGTTTTTCGAAAAAAAACGTCTCTTTTTGATGCGATGGATCGTGTCCTGGTTTTTAGATTTTTCAAGATCAAATCCTTCATCAAAGCTTCTTAACTTCAAGGCTAGGGAAAATGTAAATTTAAAAACAGACTCAACTGTATTTTTGTTTCTCATTGAATATCGAGTTCGTTGGGGATCACGATGGTTGGAGATCGATGGCAAAACCAATTAACAGTGTTTTGAGAAATTCGTAGCTCAGTTCGTTGGAGGATGGTTTCAATGAACGCAGGGAACGCTAGTTCCTTCTGCACTCGAGTGCGGCTCCTTGATCATGAACGTCTTTTATCTCGGAGTCGTTGATTCTTCGGGACGGAGCTATGATTATTATTATGGTTGAGGGTATATTGCACCGCGATCTTTAAGGTACATTGTGCCCCCTTTCAATACCTTAGCACGATAACGAGTTCCCTCCTCTTTTTAGAGTTGTATTGAGGGTAATGGACTCCTATTGCTCGTAGGTGAAGAAATCTATTCTAAAGTATTCTCTCTAAGTCAGTTTCCTTCAGGAATCTGAGAATGAGAGGTGGTTCTAGTGATTGCATTTCTTTTTCTGTTTGTAGGTACTTGCTTAGACATCTTTTTTCTTTTGTGGGCTAGTGCCTCACAAAATCCCAGTATGTGTTCTAGAATGTCATTAAATTCTCCACAAAATCTGCAGAGGCCTTCTGCTGATAACCTTAGTTTCCTCAGTTGCTCCCTGAGCTTACAGTGTCCTGTCAGAAAGCTCGTTAGGACACGAAGGTTGTTCGTGCTCATTCTGTTACATGCTTAAAATCTCATTCGGTTGTATTGCACTAGGAGTTTCTTGGCCTGCTTCATTCCACGAGCGTTGTTCCAGGTTTCTGTCCGATTCCGTCTCTCTAGTTCCTTGAATTCTTCTATGAGGACACGGTCTCTAACAGCGCGAAATGGCTCCTGTGATACAGAGGCATGCCAACCTTTGAACTTTACTGATTGTCTCTCTCGCGCTGATCAGACTGGTACTCTTGGTCCATGCTATTGCTCCGTAGGTGATTGTAGGTCTAACAATAGCTATGTACATCGACCTTAGGATGCTTGGACTGCATTCCCAGGATTTGCCCGCCAGGCTCCGACAGATCATTAGAGCACGCGTCGCTTTCATGGTTATCTCCTCTGTGTGTCTATTCCAGATGAGTTTGCTGTCTAGGATTACTCCTACGTATTTAACTTCTTTCACTGGCGTCAGTGTTGTACCCGACAGACTTATTGGTTTGAGTCGTTCCAATTTTCGGGTCCTATTGTGGTTTTTGCCGGATTTAGGCTTTGCCCAGCCGACAAGCACCATTCCTTAGTTAAATTTAGTCCCCATTTGATAATATCGCATAGTGTTTCCTCCATTTTTCCTCTGGCTATGATTAATATATCATCGGTATATGCCTGACCCAAAGGATAGGCCTGCAGTCAGAGCTCAAAACGATTCTTGACATGATCGAGGATGTCGGTCTTTCGATAGCAAAGTTGCTAAGACTTTAAACGCGAAAGAAGCTCGAGAATAAAGGGCCAACCATAATGACCGTACAGAAACTTAAGAAAACTGAACCAATCAAGCGAATACACAAAAAATTATACAATGCGACCATAGTAACCGCTTTGATTAGTTTCGTTAAGTTTGTTAACTTTTGCCAATTTTCGCGGGAGTGAAATGAGTCGCTCTCTACGTATGCAAATGTCAGCAATTATGGGCACTTTGAAATTGAAGAATACTTCTGGTTGCTTTTCGTTTGGTTACGACATAAGCTTAAATTTTTTGTACGGCCATTATGGTTGGTCCTTAAGTCTAATTTGTAGGCTTTCCTACAGCTCCATTCTCACATATTTAGAGCCAGTGACTACTGTGCTTTTTTGTCGAGAGAAAAGTTCTGCGAGCGATCTTTGGTCCTGTTTGCGTTGATGGCATTTGGAGGAGATGATTCAACCATGAACTATATGTTAATACATGTAATATTATAAAAAATATAGTATTGATTGTTATCGTAGTCTGTAAGAAATTATCTGTTGGATGAAATAAATAAATAAATAAATAAATAAATAAATAAATAAATATATGGGCTGTATAGCGACATGAGTCTAGCCAGATGTCTACGGATCCAACGCCTAAGATGGTTAGGCCATGTAGAGCGTATGGAAAACTTAGCTCCGCACCGAAGAGTCTTCGAATCTGAGCCCGTGGGACAACGCAACAGAGGACGTCCACGAACAAGGTGGCGCACACAAGTCGAGGGGGACCTCGGCCAGCTTGGCAAGAGATCGTGCTGGCTGGAGAGGCATGTTTTAGTGAGGCCCAGGTCCACCTCAGACTGTAGCGCCTTAAGAAGAAGAAGTCTACTATGCTTCCATACAGTCTACATCAGCACATGTAAGGAATGACTCCCTTTTGTCCTTTTCCATTGGTTTTCGACTGATGAACGAATTGGGCTTTTAAATCAAGACTTTTTCCTTTCAGATCATCTGGAGAAACCAGACACATAGTGCCTTAACGTCGTCCGTTACCCTTCTCTACTCACTGTGGACTCTGATGATCTGAAAAGAAAAAGTCTTGATTTAAGACCCCAATTCGTTCATCAAATCTCCTTCAATGAAGTCGAAGGCCGATGGAAAAAGACAAAAGGAGGTTTGCAACGAACACTAATTTTTTGAAAGCACCTCCCTAAACTAACTTAACCCTCCCATGGTCTTGAACTCGACTTCTGTCTTGCTGATCCTCACACAAACAATGCCGCTGAAAAGGGTCAAGTTTCGTACTCTCCAGAGTCTGCTTATTAACAAAGTCTTCAAAGAATCCTGCTCCACGTCAAAACCCCACCACCCCATCTCCCCTGAAATCAAAGTTCATTCGAAATCTAACCTATTCATTGACAATCCATCGAGCAGTGCTGCTAAATTTCACCTAAAATGCCCCTTTCTCTAAAATTACGCAACACACTTCATTTGTTTCAACAGACATGCAGTCTGGTCGAGTGTGTCAAAAAAAAAAAAAAAGATTTCAAACGATCGTACGCACGCAGCCTCCTAATGATCACCACTTAAGGCCCTCGCTGCTCCACTTCCTCCTCCTCGGTGAAAATCACCGTAGAAAGCATAACACAAAAAGCACACAAAATGAAACAACAGCCTTCCTAATGGCGAATGGAAATGCAAATAAAAATGCAAGACCCCGTCGAACGAACGTACCCGTACTGGTATCTTCCGGAGTTACATTGAACCCACCTTCGGTACGGCTGCTCCGCGGCTAAGCGAAGACGGTGCGGCGGCACGGCACATACCGACTTATTGAGTTTAAATTCTGCGCTGGCATTACTTAATGAGTAATTACCATGTTGCAGACTAGGTGCACTCGTAATGCTTTGCTTTTGCCCCTCAAGGCGTGCATTAATAAGATGTGCCCGTCTGTGTGTGTGGGTCTTTTTTGTTCTGCTTCGCATCGCCTCCCTTCCGCCACGATCCTCGTCACATTCGTCTCCACCTGCTTCTTATTCTTGGCCGCTGTGTCTTCTGTTGTTTGTGATTTTTTTTTCTTTCGTTCTGTTTTGCGGCAACAAAACCACTGACATAAAAATCATGTTCAAGAAAGTTGCACACAGCATGTGAAGTTTGCTCGTATAACGGTGTAGCAAAGCGTGGCAGGTAGAACCTAATAACATAACATCACAACGGACTAACGTCCCTGGGAGCAGAAGAACTGAGAGCCGTTCTACTCTCGTTTTCTGCTGTTAATTAGACAATCAGTTAAGCTTTCACTACAAAAGGCTGTCTTCAAGGCGGCGCATGTGTGCGCCGACGACGTGGATGAAGGTGAAGTCGCTGCTAAAGTTGATGAGCGTACAAGGGCTTTTCAGTTGTTCGAGAGAAATAAGGGGCATTATGACAGATCAACTATTGTCGAGTTGATCAGTGGTTGGGCACTGGTACAACAACAGCGTTGAACATGTTTCAAAATCACACGCACGCAAGTTGACGGCTCGGGAACTACTTGCCGAGATCGATTAGTTCCACGAGGGAGAATCGAGTAATTGAACATGAGCAGCACTTAAGGCTGAAGAAGGGCTTGAAGAAATTTTTTTGTCATGACATCATAACCCTCAGTGCGTTGGTAACATATAAGCCATTGAGAGAGAGAGAGTGAGGGGAGATGTTGCCAATCGAACTGTGCTGCCAAAGTGTAATTTAATCAATTGAAGAGAGGGGGACAGCTTTGCTGAGGGATCGACAGTGACGGGCGGTTGTTGCAATTAAGACTGAAAATTTAGAAGATTTTCTTTGATTTTTGATCGAGGCGAACACTCGAGATCGTCTGATGTGTTGGAGTCTCCAAATGTCAAGATGTGTGTGGTTTTTAGTGACAGGTGTCATTAATTGATTGACACGCTCACTTAGTGTGGGATGCCTTTTGAGAGAGATAGAGAGAGAGAGGGGGAGTTAGATTGATAATTTGTTATCTCAGTGTGTTAGACGGAATGACAGCACTGACAGCTCTGGCATGACTGACAGCTCTGACATTACTGACAACTCTGACATCACTGACAGTTCTAACAGCACTGACAGCACTAGCAGCACTGACACGTCTGGCAGCACTGACATCTCTGGTATGACTGACAGCTCTGGCATCACTGACAAAACTACCAGCACTGACACTGCGATTGAAGGAGATTTGATAAACGAATTGGGCTCTTAAATCTAGACTTTTTCCTTTCAGATCATCTGGAGAAACCGGACACATAGTGCCTTAACGTCGTCCGTTACCCTTCTCTACTCACTGTGGTCTCTACGGGGATCAGCCACCAGCTCCCTAACCTCACTTAACCCTCCCATGATCGTAAACTCGACTCTGGCAGCACTGGAGATGACTTTGGTTAGCGACTTCAGTCGACGAACCACTGTTTCAAGTCTGGCAGCACTGACAAGTTAGGCAACACTGGTAGTTGTGGAGATCAGATAAATCAGTAGGTACGTTAAAGGGGGGCTTTATAGTGTACGTAGACCAGGGTTGGTGCGCTGTGCTATCAAGTGGATGGTCCATAGGTTAATCATTTATCAACCATTTCGAATATTCGATGTAACGTGGGGAGACTTCTGAGGTCCCAAGTGTTGCAACTAAAGGTAGACGTCCAAGGGACGCCACAGTCGCCCACAGGATGAGCTGTTGAGATCGATGCCGAGTTGATGTTCATGAATAGAGTTTCACGCTCTCGGCCACAGCAGCCACATATGAGAATCTGTACGTACCGTACGACGACGGGGACCATGAGTGTTGTCCACTAGCATTCCAGTCTCACGATCTTTTTACACAAAATTGCTTACAGCAGTCGCGGTGGGTGCTTCATTTCGACCGAAAGTTCTTTTCAAAAAAACGCACTGTTTGGGCCACAAAGCACTCACTTTGGAAATAGTGATCATCACGTAAAGCGACTCATTTAGTTCTGCGGAGGCATGGTACTGACTTTCTGTCAAGACTTCGAGCTGGAAACAGCTGTCAGTGTCAAAATAACCTATGATTTAAAATAAAACCACTAGATGGTCCACCTTGTAATTCAAAAAATTTGATTGCCTTGCGTTCCTTCTTACTTCCTGTGGCCTACCTCGACTCCGACTCAGATCGGCCACCATTTTCTAGTAGGAATACACCAATTTCCCCCTCTGTGATCATGAAAGGATCTCGTCTCTGTCACTCATATGACACACTTATTAAATTTGCATCTCCCATCGACTCCACCCCGTCCGGAGAAACCGTTTGAAAAGAAATCAACTTTCCCCACAAAGGCCCACAACCATTATCCATCAGCGGATCAAGCCAATCCATCGCAGGTCATCTCGCCGAAGTTTCACCCAAAAAAAGACGAAGAAAAACAGAAAAATTCACCTCGACCTCGTTGCCCACTAAAATCTGCAAGCCATAGATGAGTTCTATTTCCTTCTAATTACCACCCCGGGCTCAATTGATTAATCACTTTCGACACAATGATCCAAATCGGCTGGCTAATGAAGCACGACAGAGTGCCCCCATGAGAGCGCCCACAGACGAGAGAACCAGACGACGACGGTGAAGAGTGAAACTTTCCATCTTAATGACCAGCACGTCCTCATTTCACCTTCGAGCCATCAGCAGCACCAGAAACAATCGATTCGTCCGAAAGCCCACATTCGTCCATTTGCCCATACCCATCCGGTGGTTGCCCATCCCAGGCTGGCTGTGTGCGCCTGGTCCTCTCCTTTGAATGAAAATGAAATCGAAACCGAAGCCATGCCACCATCAGCCAGCAGAACAGAACAGAAGCATAAATGCCTCTCGTGCACTTAACCCGCGCAGATTACACAACCGAGAGTCGTAATAGCCTCTGCCACGGAAATGGCCAAGTAATACATTTCAGTTCGAGGTCTCCGACGCCAACTGCTGGCCGCTGCGGATTGGTGGAGGCAACGGCGGCGGCAGGAGAGAGGCAAACAACATAATCCGCCAGCGGATATCCCCGCCGTCCTCGTGTGGCTTAATTAATAATCGCCTTAGAGTGGACCCGGTCGTTCCAGGGATCATGCGAGCACTCGAGCCGGGAGCCGACCGGGGCGAGAGAGTGTGTAGCGCACTCACTTTATATCCAATAATTCAATTTCTCACTAATTCACGTGATCAGCCTTGAAATGGATGAGGCATTAGATGCCAAGAGTTCTCCCGGCTTCCAGCCACACTCTAAGTTGTCGTCATCGTCGTCGTGTGGTAACTCAATTGCGAGCGAGTGTGTGCTGGCAACCAGTTCGGTGCTGCTGGTCACTTGGTGCTGCTGTGGCTGACTGACTGGCTGAGGACGAGCGTCGTCGTCGTCGTCGTCGTTGGGATGGTTTATTTTGCGATGCGCGATATTTATGAGGAGAGGCACTCTCCGGCGGAGCCCGGACTGTGGATGGTAATGAGGAAATAACATGCTCTGTAACGAGCTGTAATGGTTGTAAGCGGGCGCAGATCTTTGGTTGCGACTTGTTTTTGTTGGTTTTGTCGGGGTTTTTGGAGGAGCGCTCGCGTCCGCCTTGGGACGGGTGACATTTGGGCGTGGGTACCCCGGGGACTTCAGCTGACGGTAAACGAGTGTGCATTATGATGCAGACGACTTGTGCGGTTCCGGGTGAGTTGCTCGGCAATGTCTTGGTGTTCAATTAGAGGAGAAAACGGTACCGCACCGCATGCGGCAGCAGAGGAGGATTACCATTGATGGGCGCATGACTTGCTAATTGGGACAACCATTTGCTTGCGGTGGGACGATATACAGTCGAATTGATGGTGACAGTTTGAACGAGTTGTCGGAGGATATCCTCTGATTGATGATCGATTTGTTGATTAGGTAACGACGCAGGCGAAGTGGAGAAGGCGCCATGTTGGCAGTTGCGAAGGGTTAGCTTGAACTATGGCGGCAGAGGACGGAAATGTGGACGACATTTGCTCTGAAGATTTGTGTACGACTCGTAGTTCATCGTCAGTTAGATGAAATGCTTGAGATGCTCCCCTGTCTGGACTTCCATCGATGTGAAGCGTTGGCTTCACTTCCACTCATTGACGGCCGACTCTTTGCTTAAATGCCTCTTGGAGTCCTTTGCGCTCGCCTTTGGCAGGACCCCGCTCTCCCACACGGTTAACCTTGTCGTCAATCAGATGAAATGCTTGGGATGGTTCCCTGTCTGGACTTCCATCGATGTGAAGCGTTGACTTCACGTTGGCTGTGAAGCCGTTGACAGCCGCCTCTGTGCTTAAATGCCTCTGGAAGTCCTCTGGACCCCGCTCTACCACACGGCTAGAGGAGGTTTTCGGACCACCAAGTTGGTAGCGGGTAGCGCTTCGTTTTTGGCGCCCAACGTGAGGCCTTCTGGTAGAGAATCCTTAGCTGTGTCATTGCATAAGAATAAGAAACTTTCCTGAATCTCTGAACTGTCCTCCATCTTAAAATGAAGAGACTCCTGGGAAGACCCCCAAAGAGTGGCGGTCGCCTGCTGGACTGGAACTAATATGTTTAAGGCCCGTCGTGAATTGCGAAAGCCTTGATTCAGACCCATGGAGGCCTGAGCCAATGTTCCTTCCAACCTTTGTTGCTTCAGTCATCACGAACTTGCCTTGCACCCGCGGTCCTTTGATCTTTAAACCGGAGATTCGGTCTTCCGCTCGTCGTGAATTGTGAAAGTCTTGATTCAGACCCATGGAGGCCTGAGACAATGTTCCTTCCAACCTTTGCCGCGTTCATGACCAAGTTGCCTTGCACCCGCGGTCCTTTGATCATTAAACCGGAGTTTCGGTCTTCCGCTTCTAGAAGGCTCAGGTTCGAATACTCTTTTAGCTGGAGCATAGCTGTTCATGCACTTGATTTGACCGAACCAGTTTTGTCGATCTCTGTACGCCTTTGGGGTCTGTCCTCTTCTCCCTTTGCCTTCCCCGGGGACTGGAGCAGATATCGAACACAGAAGTTTCCTTTCGTGGGAAGCATGAATCAGCTCCAATCAGGATTTTGAACCCGAGTTGTTCAGATAAGCCAAAGTAGCAGCGGATGCCAAGGGCGCTTCTGCGTCGGATTTTTTTGTGGAGTTGACGTTTGCTCCAAGAGGAGGATAAACCCCTTGCCTGGAACACCATCTGCCCTTCCATTCAATTTTGAGGAGATTCTGCTTCAGTCTTAGGCCCTTCATGTGTCCCTTGGAGTTCAAATTTGGTCCAGTCACCATTTGCTTTTGACATCAAATTAACTATCACTCTAGCGGTCGATCAGTGGTAGTAGTCTGAGGGCATCACAATTGACCAACGTGGGCTAAGTGTCCACTAACAGCCCCCTAACATAATCTAACCTAGGCCCTTCATGTGCCCTTTGTGGCACTTAGAAATTCAGTTGACAAGTTCTGCCAGAGAATAGAGTTAGAATAGAGCAAGGAGATGGTTGAGTCACCGATCAGCAGCAAACATTCCATTGCATCCCACTCCGCCGCACAAAGCCTGCCACTCCCCATAAGCTCACGTGTCATTGCAAACGCTGTCTCCAGCCACCTTTTGACGACTTCCTCGCTGTTAAACGTGCTTTAAAGCTGCTTCATCCCCATCCCACTCGTTCCCTGAGTTTATTGCCTCCAATTTATCTAGTCAAACAGTGGCTACTGCAAGATCACCCATAAGTCCGTCCATAAAATGACCAAACCGTTTCCGCGTAGACTAATCGAATACTAACCGAAAAAATGCATTGATTTGGTCGTAAAACTTAACGAGCCAACGACAAATCTGTCGGACAGTGGACTGCTGATCAGAATTATGGTCGTAAATCATACATTCCGAGGCCTAACGATGGCTCTCGTTTTACGACTCGTACATGATCACTGGGGTGTCTCTTGGGAGTCGTTAAACAGAATCTTTTAATTACTCCGTGCGTTTTATGTTAATTCGCCGTGGTTGTGATGGAATGTGGGAGGGCTCATTAGCGCCAACCTCTGGACGGGAGAATGATTGAGTCTGGGATAAGGTTCGAGATTCTCAGGCGAAGACAAAAGTTTATGACCGAAACAGACGCCGTCATTCTAGCTAAATCGACGGTGAGGAGCTTCTGTTCTCTCGTCTGTCGTCAGTCGCCTAATGAGCTACAAAATCGTACTGCACAGCACATTTCCCATCGTAAAGTTTGTCCCTTCCCCAGGAATTCGCGGCAAAAATATGAAAAAAAAAAACGCAAGTCTGAGTCACCAGCCATGTGGCATCCCATTTTACGACCGCCAAAAATAGTTTTCTCTTGTGAATGACCTCAGAAACCACTTAAACCGAGACCACTTTTGATTGCCATTTGTTTGCCGAATGTCCACACTCTTAGCGAAATCACACAGAACCCCTCTTAAGTCAAGGTCGCTGACCCCCCGCGAGCGATAAACAACCATCGATCGCCACCAGATCCAGACGAGGCGGTTGAAAAACCCGCTCGTCGAGTCCACACAGCCACTCTCGTCGTTGCCTCAGACCGGGTGAACGGATTTTCACAATTTATCGCGTCCGAAGTTTGTTGTCCAATCGAGGCTGAAATTTGCATCACAAACCATTTGGGGCTTCTAATGAATTACCGTCATAAGTCCCGCATAATATTTGCAGCCCAGTGCCGCTCTCGCTCGCGCACACGCGGGATGCCTGGAACCACCAAGAAGCTGCGCAGAGGTTGTATAACTCATCCGCTCGTATGCAAATGCATGAGTGACCCGAGAGATTCGATTGGAATTTCAAAGTGAATCCCATTGATCTTGCACCAGGGCGAGTTGAGGAGTAGCCACTGAAGCGCTGGCTGGAGAGAGAGAGAGTACGGGCAGGGAGCCGATGAGGCAGAGACCCGGCCAGAACGATGCTGTTGAAGTAGGTTATGGGTTCATTTGGTTTCTAGGTTTCGCATCGGACAATAGCTGTAAATGAAATGAATCTCGAACGCAAAAGACATGTGAACTGAGGCCGTTGTTGCGAGAGTCTCTTCGCAAGATGATTGATGATGCTCGGCCGGGGAATGAAGAACAATGGGAGCTTTGTGCGATTCATCTCGGGGAGAGCACGAAACTTTCGGAGTTCGGGTGATAAATTGATGAAGACAAAACAAAGAGAAAAACACTACGGATCGAACTGAATCGATCCGAAGTAGGTCTTGACATTCGTTACGGACGGAGTGTGAGTGAGTGTGTGTGCCAGTGGCAGTGCCATCTGGTGTGGTTCTGTGGAGATGACGTGAGGCGATGAGAATTTGTGTCACACCCTAGGGGACTGATGTCATTTGTGGATGCCAGTGGCAGGGAATGATGAGCTTCTGGGTTTTCTGTTATGATCGGGTTCAAGTTAAGTGTTGCCAAACTTTTGACAGTTCCAAAGATAGCAAATGAAGTCCGTTAGACGTGAGAGTGATGTCAGCTTTTAAATTCACAAAGCAAAGGATGGAGATCTTTCTGAAGTGATTTTCCTGAGTTCAAATGCATCCGCTCCTAAGCCGAAGCCGTCCATGGTTCGCTACCGGACACACCCAATTTCGACCACCTCTCTCGAATCACTGAGAATGCTGAGAGAAGAGAAAAACTTTTTCAAACTTACAGCTCGTCATAAGACTGGCTCTAGAAACGACTAGATGGCGCAGTTGGTTAAGTGCCTGTCCTAAGTTCGAGGTCGTCCCAGGTTCGAATCCCAGTGAAAGCAAAGTTTTTTTTTGTTTTCGTAGGATTTTTGAACCACTACTGGAGCACTTAAACTCAACACTGGTCCATTGTACTGCCAGGTAGCAACCTACAGTGCCGTTAATTTGATCCCAACGGCAAGTGGTGACTGGACCAGATTCGATTTCACTAGGATTCGAACCTGGGATCCCTCGAACTTGGGGCAGGCACTTAACCAACTGCGCCATCCAGTCGTATGAAAGCAAAGTTAATACGCTTTTATCCGGTTTTTCAAATCTGGTATTAGTCTGACTGTGGGTACACAATGGACCAACATGGTCTAAGTGAGCTGGAAAATTCACTAGCGGCCCTCTAACCTAATCTAAGCCTGGCTCTAGATGATAGGCCCAAGTCCACCTCGGGCTATAGTGCCCCGCGAAGGAGAAGAAGTGGTTACGGTGTAAGGTCCGGACCGGAGGAATGCAACAGTAGATAACCGCGACAAAGGGAGTCCACACAAGTTAAAGACATCCAAACCAACTGGAAGGTTAAGAGTGGAAGTAGCCAGTAGAATCATTGACGGTTGAGGTTAATCCTGGATGAAGAAGTGGAGGAGGATCATTATTTCCCGGAGCAACGTCCTTAGACTGCAGATGATCTTCAGTTAGACACTCTTCGAATGCAAATTGGTCCCACTTTCCTACTGGCTTCAGCTACCTCTCCAGCAACCCTGGGAACATTTAAATAATCTGATTTAATTTCTGTCTAAGCACCCAACGTCTTCAGCTCTCCATTTCCTCCATGGATCTCGATTCACTGCACTCCCATTTCAGAAATCCCCTGAACGCATAAAAAAGAGCATCTCAGCAAGCTTATCCCCCACGCTAAATCGATTGGTCGATCCAACTCCTCACATCTGTGTACATTGCCATCTCCGCTGGAGCTCGCTGTCGGCATCCATTGCATGTGTCTTCTCCCATTTGTCTCGCAAGATAATCCACAAAACGAATAAAGACGCAAAGTTGTCCACTCCGATGGAGGAGGAGGAGGAGAGAAGGAGCTTAAGTATCTTAATCCCCTTATGCACTCGCATCTCTTAGAATCGAACGCGCATCGTCGCCATCGGTGCATCGGGATTACCGAAATGAACTTCAAAGTCACTTGGCGATTCCGGGGAAATCCAATTTCCACACCAATCCAGCCGGCTTCGTGGAAAGCCACTTTGCTCCGACGAAAGCCTGTCTAATTACGCCCCGTCTCGATGCGGCCAACAGTCTTGTGTCTAATTTCGAATTATTTAACCACGTCATGGCGCAAGTGTATCCACGGCATTGCACGACGGGCCGAGTTATGCAAGGAATGACCCTTAATAATGGGCCTGACTTCACAAGTAGTACCGCACTCAAAATTCAAGGTTTTCCATTACCCACGGCAAATGCAGGCGGTGCACGATGTGATCGGCATGATCTGCGGGCTATCTGGGGGATCACCTCTGCCATCCACGGTCCACGGCTGAGGTCTCTCTCTCTCTCGCTCTCGTGAGTTACTATCATCATCGTCAAAGACGTTGTCGTCATCTCGTAGTCATCTCGTAGGCATCTCGTAGTCATCGCTCTGATCGTCGTCGTGGTTGGTTAACTGGGGGCCGTGGCGGCGGTTCGGTCGGCGTGTTGAAAGCATTGCCATCGGCTGCTAGAGAGAGTTATTTTTTGTGCGGTGAGGCGATGAACGAGGCTGCATGTTGAAGCGACACCTTGACTTTGGGGGAACATTTATGAGGTCCCACTGTGAATGGGTCGCACCGAGATCGAGATCGAGATCGAGAGCGAGTCTTTTGGTAACGCAACGTGATTATGTGGAGTTGAGCTGAAGTGGAGTAACAGTAGTTGAGAAATGTGACATTTGGGAGTAAGTTCGAGGTGAGCACGAGGCCTTAGGTCGTGAAACTTGTGTTTTCAAGTGGCACTTGTCTGTGCAACATGTGCTTTGACCCTTCAACTCTGCGGGACATTTAATCTCTCGTGGTGTTGTCATCACTTTCGATGAGATTTTGAGCAATCTTTTGATGGGAATATTTAGATGCTGATTTTTGGTGAATAGTGCATCTGTCTCGTAACACAGTTTCTATGGGGGAACGCTGTTCCTGTTTTCACAAGCCGGGCTTTCAAGATTAGGCTTAAATGGACCCAGACATTGACTTTCGAGGAGATCTTGAAATGACTTGAGGCAGTAGAATAAGCATTCATTCTGATTTTAAAGACTGACTGCTTATACAAGCCAAGGCTTTAAGTACAGCTTTAAGATTAAAATAGTCACACCAGAAGCCTCCTAATCCCGGCCATTGTTGGGTTGACAGAATTTTGGAAACGTCTGAAGGCAATCAAATGAGATAACCGTTTGCCTTGAGATTTTCAAGTCTAAAGCCGAGCTTAGGTGATCATGTCTTTCACCTTCGTTTCTTAATACTTTCATACAAACTCTCCAAGTCTTAAACACCAACTGTTTGCGTTTATCAGGTTTGAAGCTCAGCTTATAGTGTAAGCAGCGCTTATTTCCAATGAAGCCAGATCCTTCGAAACCACTTAAAAGTCTTTCATCACAAAATTCTTTACAACTCAAGGTTTTCAAGGCCAATTCTTGACAAAGCTGAGAATTCTAAAGCCCGACATACCAAAATTTTATACGTCACTCTAAAGTCCAGCTGTGAGTATAAACCAGACTATTGCTGTCTCCATTTTTGAAAAATATCAAGCCCAACGCTTGTCAAGTAAGAAATCGGTTGATATATTTAAGACTTCATAGTAAAATCGTTTCTACTAAGCCAGGCTTAGTGTTTGCAAGCCTGACTTGTTTTGAACTATTTATGCGCTGAGTTTGCACTACCGCCTTCTGAACAAAATCTAAGTCAAGTCGAGAGAGGGTTTGGAAAGTTTTTTAAGCTGGGCTTGAAGCGAACTAAACTCCTGAGTGTCGAACTGTTGCCCTGAGTTTGTGCTATCAATTTCCGGTCAAATTAGTAGTCTGAAATTAAGAGTGAATTTGAAAAGGCGGGTGTAAAATTTTTAAAGTCAGGCTTAGAGGGAACTAAATTGCTGAGTTTGCGCTATCACCTTCTGGGCGAAATTGAAGCCTGAATTTGCAAAGTCGGGCCTAGCCAGGCTTAACGTTTTTAAGCCAGGCTTAAAAGGAACTAAATTTCTTATTGACGAGCTATTTATGCGCTGAGTTTGCACTATTAGCTTCTGGTCAAAATCGAAGGCTGAAGTCTTGAGGAAATTTGCAAAGACAGGCTGAACATCTACAAAGCCAGGCTTAAAAGACACTAAACTCCATAGGGTTGAACTATTTATACCACAGGTTTGTGCTATCAGTTGCTGGTCAAAATGGAAGTCTAATGTTGAGTGGGTTTGTAAAGACAGGCTTAACGTCTGGCCAGGCTTAAGGTCTATAAAGCCAAGCTTCAAGAAACATAACTTCTGAATGTTTTCGATATAACCTTCTGGCCAGAATGAAAGTATCAGGTCGAGAAAAAAATTCGCAAAGACAGGCTTAACATCTTAAAGCCAGGCTTCAAGAGAACCAGGAGGCAGGACTTTGGTCTCTGGGGGACATTTTTGAAAATCTTGTCCTCTGTGAACTCTTTTCGTTCTATGCACCATGGCTTAAAAGCCCGGCTTAAAGAGCTGTCAACAACCTGAGCCAAGTTTTCTTCGTAAGCCATTATTTGAACCCAACGTTTCTTCATCAACTCTAGGTGCAGTTTAATAGGCTCATGTGCTCCAAGTTCCAATGAGTCCACTGTGTTCCCGACAGATCCAGAAATCATGGGAAAAACTAATGAATTGACACAGACTATCTGCAAGAAAAAAACCAAACGGGAGCATAATCAATTCGTTGAAACATTTGCCAATTCCCACGGCTAACAAGTCACTCCATACTCCAGACACTCTTCATCAATCGCACGGAATTCCTCGTGCCATCAACGAAAGTCGTCGACAAACGATAGAGACAACCACCTCTCCCTCAAGACATCTGGAACCTGATAAATGGCCTGTGAAACTCACACGGCAACCCACACGAGGAGCGCCTCCCCGTCGTCGTCGGCCGCCCAGTCAAGGCGAACACAACGAAAAACTATCCGCACTGCCAGCCAGTCATGGGAGACTACGAATCGAATTCACAAACGTTTCTTGTGGTTGCTCGGATCAAATGCATAATTGGTAGCTGTGCACTCGACTTTGCTTGAAGAAGAGAACGAAGACGATGACGATGACGATGACGATGAGGATGACGATGATGATGATGAAGACGACGATGACGATCAGAAGGCGAAATGATACAGGAGAGCCTAACCTAATTGGGCACGCTTCAGGGTTTCATGCGAGAGGGATGCACGAAGCGTGACCATAACAAGGTGATCAAAATTATTTTCCCTACCGACCGTATATGGATGGAGGGAGAACGAACCTCGTCATCATCTGTGCTGCAGAAGCTTCTAGCTCCTCTGCACAGGCAGCGACGGCGGAGTGCAGAGATTTCCAAAAACAGAAACGTTCTAACGGCCAACGGACGGTGTGCATGTATTGCACACGATTGCAGAGCTAGGGCAATCTTAGAACGTCCTAAGGGGACGAGCACACTCATCCGACAATGGAGCTCGCCCGTAGATGGCGAAACATGATTGCCTCCGAAGCGAACGAACCTCCTCTCGGCTGATCTTTGACTCGCAATTGCGAGGGTAACCGCCGCACGCCTGGATGCGGCCCTATAAGCGCATCTAGGTGATTGGCTTAATGACGGCTGCTACCAATTTGGGTTTTAAGGGCAAATTGGGTTATTGGAACGAGACTTCTATCAGCACGTCATTAGCCTGGGGACTAATGATGCATTTCTCGAATGGAATTCGATCTTTTATCTTGAACTTGAGACAATCTTTTTGAAGGGTATTTCAGAGGGGATATTTGATTGAAGTTGTTCGGACAGATGTCGGCGAGTTTTGGGTCTGTTTCATGAATAGCTCGGGTCCAATTTGGTCCATAACCGGACTTTCAGTTTCTGGCTGGCTGACAGAAACCTTGGTGACTTTTCAGCATTAATTCGGCATAATTGCGTATTTAAGGTGACGAATCTGGTGGTTTGGCTCTCTAGTTGCTTGGGCGTTCATCACCCAACACACTTCTCCATCTATGGCGGGCTTTGGCTTCTTCTTTTCATTCATAGGCATCAACCAAAAAGCCTCTTTTGTTAGCTTTGTGTGTTCATCTGGCGATTTGATGGCGAAGGACTTAATGAAACTGCCAAGAGCTGCTCAGAAATATGAAAACTTTCATGACGTTACTGCAAGCATTTCCTTGCGCTTAGCGATATGCGCTTCTACTAAGCCAAGCTTAACGTTTGCAAGTCTGACTTGTGTTGAACTATGTATGCACCGAGTCTGTGCTATCAGCTTATGATAGTAAAATGAAAATCTCAAGTCTAGCCAGGCTTTACGTTTTTTAAGCCTGTCTTAAAGGGAAATAAACTCATGAACGGCGAACTATTTATGCTCAGCTTTTGCGCTTCTGGGCAAAATGGAAGTCTGAAATTTAGAGGGAATTTGCAAAGACAAGCTTAACGTCTAGCCAGGCTTAAGGTCCACAAAGCCAAGCTTCAAGGTAACTAAACTTCTGAATATTTTCGCTATAAACTTCTGGTCAAAATTGAAGTCTGAGGTCGAGAAAAAAATTTACAAAGACAGGCAAATTTTCAAGTTCAAGTTCAGCTCTGGGCAGTCGACTTTTCTGGTAGTCTCTCCGTTCTTTAGATCCAACTAAAGGCATCCGTTGTTCCTGCAAACTGTCGCATGATCACTTGGTGGGCACCTCGAGTCTAGGCTGTACAGGAATAGTCTGCAATCGGGGGGACCAAGGCGAGGCTATTCAAGTTTAGACGGAAGTTTGTGGCTTTCCGTGACTTCAAACGATGGACGCGAGAAACTGAAATGTTCAAGCGTCTCATTCAGATAAATTCGGCATATTCGCACTCGAAGGACCTGACCTGACGAATTCCAGCATCCTTATATGCCACGTGTCATTACAAGTCCCCGACTGATGGATAAAGCTCCGGATGGAATCAAGGATCCAGCGGAACGTAAGATTTAATCAAATGTCAGATAAATTTGGACTCTGAAGTGTCCATCATCTGAGTGCTTTTCCAATCGAGAATAACCCATGAAAATTGAAAAGACATCCCTGTCTCCTTGGTACCATTTTGATTTCATAGACATCGCGATTCGGGGCTAAGTGTGTCGTAAGTGGGCCATGGATCGATCCCGAGAACACCAGCTTTCATTTTCATGTCAACACCATTTGAATCACTGATTTCACGAACAGTGTTACGAATTTTGCCATACGAAGTTGGCATAAATCTGTAGTGGTGAGGCAGGAACTTGGGTTCAAGTTCACCCTGGACTCTAGCGCTTCCAGACATGTTCAGCCTCGGCATGAAGTCCCCATCACACACAATGAAGTCTCTTGGAGCATATGTGTGTCTGTTGCTGTTCAACGCACCACGTCGGTTGAGTTTGATCTCCACTTGTGTGAGCTACCCAAACTCGTGGACTATCTCCGTTGCCTTGTCTCTCAGGTTCGTAGTCAAAGATTCTTTGGGCCCTCGATACGCTCTAGCCATCTAAGGCCTTGTATCCGTAGACGTCTGACTAGAATCATGTCGCCCTATAATTTTTTCCTACATTTTATCACTTAATCGCCTTCATCGCAGACGGTACCAAAGACCGTACACAAAAGCTTTCTCTCGAAAAGATCAAGAGCTTTTTTAACCGCTTTCGATATTGGTGTCGATTTGGCAATAGATCAGAACTGGAATGATCAAGGTCCTGTTCAAAGTCAGCTTCATTTTTCGGGATAGGGCTCTATTGCTCAATTGCCTCTTTAGCCCTTGAAGAAACAGCGGTTGACAAGAGTTTTTCTCCGTTTGATCTCGATGCTGATGCTGTTAGAGAAGCTGTCAGCATCATGAAGCGTAGAAAGACGAAGTCTTTTGCTGCTTAAAGTGCTACCTCCTCATGTCGTCCCGTTTATCTGCGTCCCGAACAGCTTTTTTTAACTTTTTGTGTTAACGAAATTCTGAGATATTGACTTTATGAATAAGTGATTGCCTTGAGGAGATATGGTCCACGACCTTTCTTGGAGCTTCTGATTATTCTGATGAAATCTTCTGCGACTTTTCAGCGCAAATTCGGTGTCAATGTATATTTAATGCGATGAATCTGACGGTTACGTCTTCAGGGGGTTTAGGGCTCATTAGCATTGACTAAATGCTTCACACAACGCGATGGAGATCGGATCGATATGGACCGCTAGTTATTTTCATTTTGAACCACCTGATAAAAGCAGCGGGATACTTCTCTGGAAATTCTTGAGAATTGCTTCTGTTGAAGCAACATTTAAATACTATCAGGAGATGTCAAAATCCTTCAGAATCACGTCGTAGCTTCGTGAAGACGATTGAGAGCACGGTCTGCTGCTTCGGTTGAGAATGCTTTTTGCGTGATTTGTCATGATTCGACGCACCAACTTCGCATTGAATTGAATTTCGGAAAAGAATGTCAGATGGAGCAGTCCGCATGGCAAAAATTTGAAATTTGTCAAGCGCTTTTGCATAATTTGAAGATACATTCTTTTAGGCATCGTTCGACGATATCAATGGTTCATCTTTAGCATACAACGGTATAGAATATCAGCTTTATATTTCTTCCAAGGGATCAGGAACATAAGAGTGGCCTTAGGTTATGTTGGGATCTAGTGGCGACCTACAGCCACTCTTAGGCCAAGTAGGCCCCCTTGTGGATCGTGTTCTCTTCAACGGGAGCCAAATTGCTAGGTAATGAGGAGCTTTCTCTTCTCTTGCGGTTGGTGGAATTTGTTGCGTAGAGCTCTATTGTAACAAGAGTCCTTCAGGGCTTGTCTATATCGGGACGCAAGGTAGAGCTGGTGGCACGACTAGAGCGCATGGAATGCCATGACCCGGTGAATGTAAAAATACTTGGCCATCTCGTTAGAACGCTGTCTTTGACCAAAAAGACGCAAAATCCATGGATTTGCAGTCTTTCTGTATGATATCCCTCTTTGAGCCATCGTGGCATTGTCATCCACTTTGACAGCTAACAACCCCCTTTCCAAAAAGAATTCACTGCAATAAACACGAAATCCCACTCCCGGCTCAGTTTTCTAACCCATCTGCTCATCTTCAGAGAAAGAGCGCCCCAGAGTCAGTCTCTCTCTCTCTCTCTGGGTGCAATGCTGGAAGTCCAAGCAGAGTGTAGCCCAGCCCTGTGCTATAAAGTCTTGTTCGTTATGAATTGTGTCCATTCTGACGAGTGGCAAGTGCTGTCAATCCAAACGTAGGTTACGACTTGTCTGCTGTATATGTCCACCGGGAGAAAGTGGCAGACACACCAAAGGTGTGGCTCTCTGTACTTCGCTGATGCAGATCAACGCGGCTAAGGAGAACCCAGGGAATACAGCACCTGCGGATGACCACTCCGGTTCAGTGCGTGGAGCAACCAAAATTGGAGGAGACCTGGTGCTGGTCGACACCAGAACCCGCATTTGGAGAATGTGGCCATTTTCGCTCGATGCACTCTAAGGCAGTTCCAGACCCAGCATTCAATTGAGGGCATTCGCTTTCATAAACACATCCGCCAACAGTTGAGGGCAAGTGTATGTCCATCTGGTGTGAACTGGAATTTCAATTGGGTCTTGCTGGCTTAGCCTTGGAGATGGTTTCACTTGAAACCGATAACCAAATTCAATTGCTGGAGGTGAAAATTTAGCGCAGCTAATGTCCATTAACGTCGGGTGATGATAGAGTGGCACGTGTTTGAATAAGTGACACGGTTGAGGATTCAACCGCGAACCGAATGAGCTGTACCGTGACTTGTGTCTACGGATCCAGGGCCAAAGATGGCTGGGACATGTAGAGCGCATGGACAACTTAGGCTGGACCTGAAGAATCTTCGACTGTGAGCGTGTGCGACAAGGCAGCAGAGGATATCCACGTTTAAGGTGACGCGCACAGGTGGAGAGGGACCTCAACCAACGAAGTGTGCGGAACTGGAGACTGGTGGGGAAAGATTGTGCTTGTTGGAGAGACTTGTTGGGTGAAGCCCAGGTCCACCTTGAACTGCGACAAGGAGAAGGAGAAGACACAGTTGACGATGCAGATGCAGGGAGTGTTAGCGCGTTTTGAAGGCTGTTTTGTTGTTCGTCTGGTTTTATTGGGAGGATGTAGCACATAAAGTAGAAAAATCTAGGGAATCGACTTGTTATTTCATTCATTTTTGGAGACTGGCCTCTTCAGTGATGAAGGCAATTTTGGCTTCCAATGAGTCGATTGTTATTGGTTTGGAACAGCGACTTTAGGCATCCCTAACATCATCATTCTAGGGCTCCATTAGGCCCAAAGTCTTCGACTCTGAGCCTGTGGGACAACGCAACAGAGGACATCCACGTACAAGGTGGCGCACAAAAGTCGAGGGGGACCTCGTCTGGCTTGGTGTGCGAGACTCGAGACAGCTGGCGAAAGATCGTGCTGGCTGGAGAGGCATGTTGAGTGAGGCCCAGGTCCACCTCGGATTGTAGCGCCCTAAGAAGAAGAAGAAGAAGATTATTCCCAAAATGTTCCTTCACCTTCACGTAGCACCATCTTACTGGAGACATATCTTTTTCACGTTCACGCCTTTCAATTGGGGAACGAAAAAGGACGGCTCTGCAGCGAATGCCGTTGAGCGTAAGACACTGATTAGCCGCATTTTCATGGCGTATTATTTCAGTAGGCGCCGTGGTGTAGTGAGTAGGTGCGTCGACACCTACGCACGAGGCCGTCGGTTCGAATCTCGAAAAAAACATCAAACATTTTTTTACGGCTCCACCTCTTTCGAGTCACTGACAATGCTCAAAGAGTATAACTGTCTAGGAAAAGCTTCTCAAAATCGCCGTTCGGAGTCAGCGGTTATGACCGATGAGTGGTCCAATCATTTTCGCTAGCAACCTTTCGTCGCACTTGGGCGGATTGTTGTTTCTTGCGCTATTGTACCTTGGCTATAGAATCCGCGTAGTTTCGCAGGAGACTAAAGGGTGCTGGACTGGATGGCGCAGTTGGTTAAGTTCCTGCCCCAAGTTAGAGGGGTCCCAGGTTTGAATCCCAGTGAAATCGAATCTGGTCCAGTCACCATTTACCGCTGGGATCAAATTAACAGCACTGCAGTAGGTTGCACGTACAATGGACCAGTTTTGAGTCTGAGTGCTCCAGTAGTGTTTCAAAAACATCCTCCGAAAAATGGGGAGCTGGCTCTAGTACCTCAGTGTTCACTTTTTGTGAGTGGGGGCTTGATCAATTGGTTGCCATGAGATGGGTCTATTGCCCGTCCAGGGATCTAGTGCAGACTATTCGATTGATGTGAGCTAAGAGCCGTAAGTTCTTCGCGACAGCATGCGACTAGCTTGGCCTTGATTTCCGTTGCCGATATTGTTTTCATGAACGCTTGTCTGTCAGTAAGAATGGTACTATCAGCTGGTGGCACGCTAATATCATTCTGCCCGCTTCTTTAACTACCAGGACCCCCGCTTGGAAAAAATCCTGTCATAATTAGGGAGTCTGATAGAGCAGTGCATGTTTAGAGCTTCGGAGTAAGTATATGCCCGCGCCTGCGCATTGTACCTTTCTTGAGCCGTCGGTGTAGATTTTAATGGTCGGAATATTGAGCAGTCCTGGTCTGGACTTTCAAAGTCAAGGAACTGAGATGTATAATCACTCTTTACCTGTTCTTTACTCTTCAGAATGCTAGCACTTCCTGTGGCGCAAGGCATCCATGCATCCTGCAGCCGCCGCGTGCATAAAGAAGTCTGCTGGTGCAGTATATATTCCAGGTCAGCTTTTGGGGTAGTTCTAATCGCAATCGTGACTCCCAAACAATCAACTATTTGGCTCTTCGTTAAAGTCTTTAAGTGAATGGATTTCAGCGCAGCCTGTCAGCCGACTATGCTGCCAACGTTAATGTAGGCATAACAATAGATACATCCACAGAATGTTTTTCGGGTTTGGTCGTAATTTTTTGGAGAATCTTCTTGAACGCAGTTTTTCTGCCTTGTTCGCTGACATTGGGCTTCCAACTTAGTTTCAATATTTGCTTTGGTACATGCTCTTCTTAAGCTTCCCACTGTCACTGCATTTTGCAAAGAAAATATTGTGTGAAAACGGTCAAGAGTACGGCAAATAGCGGCTTCAGATAGTCGATTATGTTGGGAGTTATGTGGCTCTACAAATTTTTCGCACAAAACTATTCCTTTGGAACCAACATGAAATTGCTGCTGCATAAAAATGTTCCTTTTGACAATTGGTTTGACAGACATGTAACTGTCTGAAGTTTGTACTGAATTAAAAACTCTCAGGATAAGCTCTTAATGATTCTTGGTGTAAGATGCCAACTTCCTTACAGTGTCCATCAGTTTAGGTGAGGAATAGTTTGTGGGTGGACCTACAAGGCATCGTCAAAAATGGAATCAGATAAATACTTACCAGAACAATCAATAGGAGCCCTTCTCCAACAATGACGAATTCATTTACTGCTTGAGCCAAGCCTCAATTCTGAAGATCTCCTCTGAACATAGAAACGCCAAACGAACGCGACCCCCTCTGCGAACACATCCCAAATTAAACAATAAATCAGCTGAATTTGCAGCTTACGGGTTCCAATTTATTTCAGAGAAAGATGAAGAATTACAAAGAGTTAGCCATTTCTGTATTCAGCTTCTTCCGTCATGTAGTCTTCCTGAGGCAATGTGGTCATAATAATCACAACCAATGCCCACATCAAGAGATTGCGGACATATTTCGCTGGGAAATTGATCAGTTGGTACATTCTCACTTTACACTGATCCGAAGTTTCACCCACAACAGTTTCCGAGCAGTCAATTGAAGGCACTTCCACCTTCGCTTTCGTATATATACCCACAAATTGTGGAGGACAAACGAAAACGCGCAGCGTGTCAATTTGATTGGTTCAGCTCGTATTGTTGGCGTTGCTAAATTTATTATTCACACAAAATTGCAATCCGTCACGTTTTTGAACCGCCCTTGCAGTTGAGGACAGACGTAGGCAAAGAACATTGTAACTCTTCACTTTTACTTCTTGTGGCGCTTAGGTTGGGTTAGGTTAGGGGGCTGCTAGTGAATTTCCCAGTACACTTAGACCATCCATTGTGATGACCACAGTCAGAGTACTATCACTGATCGACCGCTCCAGTGATGTGACTCCAGTGGTGACTGGACCAGATTTGGAAAACCGGAAAAAAGCGTATTAACTTTGCGTTCGCTGTGTTTCAAACCTGGAACCCCTCTGACTTGGGGCAAGCATTTAGCCAACAGCGCCATCCAGTCGTCAAAAACCTTGTAACTCTTCACTTTTTCTTCTTGTGGCGTTAAAGTCTACGGGCCGGTAGTCAGGTGATAGGGTGCCCTTGGCGGCTCACTGAGACAGACAGTTGAGTCCATTGTGCCCAAAGTCTAGGGGTGAACAAGATTTGTTTGTGAAATTTATCGAACTTAACCATAATTTTAAAAGTAGACGCGCACAATTTCGGGTTGACTACATTTACAATAAAATGGTAAAGCATTCTGGCAACAAATTAACTCTCAAACTTTCAAATTAGTTGCCACTACGAGCAGTGGTGCCAAGTTGAAAATCAACGCTCTAATCAAACACCCTGTGTATTGACACTCATCAATAGTCTGTCAATGTTTGAAAAGTTTTGTAAATAAAGTCACAGTCACAGCAGCTAGCAGATCATCCGCTGGAATGGAACGGCAAGAACAAGATCGCGATGAATGAGGTCACAAAGGTGCGAGAAGTTGTCGGAAATGACTGGTTTTGCCGGACACGATACGGGCGCCATTTTTTCAAAATTTCTTTCCCGAAGTTTTGATCTAAATTTTTCTGAACTTTCTATTGCACTCAAAATCTGTTCTGAAATATTTCTTATAGCAGCTGAGTAGCTCCTTCTTTCCGTTGAAAGGGCTATACTTCGATGGTTTGATTACGTGGCACAAATGTCCCCATCATCACGACTTCCGAAGCCTGCATTGAATGCGATTTTATCAGGTAGACGTCCGCTTAGCAGACACAAGACGAGATGGTTGGACCAAGTCCAAAAACTCGACTGGTTGCGCTTGGGCCATAGCTCTTGATGAGTTAGAGTCGATGGCGGTGGATCGAGTGGTGTGGAGATCTCGCCTGATTACATTGCCCTCGCGACCCCTTTAGTGGAATATACCAGCCCTTTTAATGGACCTGACCAGTATCCCAACGAAAATGATGATGATGACAGTGAGACCTACACTTTTACTGCTGTTTAGAACCACCCAGATTGTGTCAAGAGGTGCTTCAGATTTATTTTATTCAGATCCTCCAGCTCGTCGAAGAAGTTACTGCCAAGTGTTAGCAGTCTCCTTCCCCGTAGGGCTGGACAATCGCATAGCAGGTGGCGGACGGACTCTATTTCCTCCTCGTCCCTGCAACTTCTACAGTATTCGGCTCATTTGCTCTTTCTAAGGCTTCGTTCTCTATTTCTTTCCTTAGGAAACTTTACTGCGTGTAGAGATAAGGTAGTGCTAGAGATTTATCTAACTCTGAGTCTTCGACTCTGAGCCTTCCTTGCCAACACGTCCGCTCCCTCGTTTCCTTGAACTCCTGCGTGTCTCGGTACCCAGCAGAGAGTCACCGTGTTAAGACTGGAGATTTCGTTGACGTTCTGTCTGCATAGCTTGACTAGTTTCCTACATGATGAAATCGCATTCAATACACTTTACAATATCCGACACTATGGCTCTTTAGCCGCTTGGCTGTTGGAGTATATGGTTATCGTTTTTTCAGTCAAACTAAGTTGCTTAAGCGTAAGTGCCGCCTCATTTATTGCTACCACTTCTGCTTGGAAAAGGCTACATTCGTCGCTTAGGTTTAGGGATCTTTCAAAGAGATCGCAAAAGACCCCTGCTCCCGTTCCTGCACCTGTTTTCGAGCCATCAGTATATAGGGAGATATCTTCGCCGCCATTTGCTAATAGCTCTTCCTCTTCTGTCCGGAATTCGGGTAGAGAACTTCCTCGTGGTAGTCAGGATTGGTGGCAGATCAACTGACTTATCAACTGATCAGTTTGACTTAAGGTCCTTTAAAAATTGACCAGACCAATTTTAGATTTCGTGGATTCTGACTTGACCTGATTCGACCCGCTGAAACGCGTTATTGATGGAAAAAGGGGACAAACCTGGTCCTTCGACAAGAATCGTAACTTTTATTTATTTTTATGGGGTCCTTTACAAAACTGTACACTTCCAATTGTGATTTGGAACTCCTCGCCCCTTTTTCCATTATTGTGACTTGAAAACCATCCCTGGCGGTGTGCCCCTCTCATCCCTTCCCCCCTCCATCATTCCATCATCATCCCCCTCAAGCCCATAACCATTTTTTTTTCATTCACTCATTTATTTTTATATTTTCATTTTTTTATATGTCTCACCTCATGGATATGTCCGCCATTCTCATCATACTCATACAAACACATCACACTCACAAACACAAAACCAAAAAAATGTACATACCCATGGATACCGTAAACAACTCATAAAAACATTTTCCCGTCACGGTGTTGAACAAAAATGTCCTTGTTTTTTAATTTTTTGTAATTATGTTAATATTTTGTATAAAAAAATTTGTTTATTTTTTTTTTTATTGTTGTTGTTGTATGGTGAATATATATGTACATGTATGAAAACACAAAAATAGATCGTGTGGCACTTGTTACGGCAGCACCTCCGAGCTATACACGTATGTATCATTACTTTCCAGCACATTTGTCGCACCCATTTTGTTTTTATCCACAACCCCCACCGCCACAACTATCACCGCCACTTCCACCGACACTTAAGGCATTAGGCAGTTCAATAACGTCGATGACACCGGCACATTTAGCACAAACTTTAAGGTATCCAGGTAAGGTTTGTATACACCAATGTAACACTTCTTCTCCTCCTCTTTCTCTTTCTCTTTCATTCTTTCTTTCTTCTCTCTTCTTTTTCTTCTTCTCTGTCCTATCTTTCTTTTCTGTATATGCTTCCTCATGGATTTAAGCCTCATCACTAGATACGAGTGGATGGGGGTCCCAAGTTAGAGGTGCCCCATGTTCGAATCCCAATGAAATCGAATCTGTTCCAGTCACCATTTGCCGTTGGTATCAAATTAACTACCTGGCAATACAATGGACCAGTTTTGAGTCTGAGTGCTCCAGTAGTGTTTCAAAAAACCACCGAAAAAAAGCCTCATCACAACTTTGGGCCCATAACATTTCAGAGTCCCTTTGACCTGGAACCTGGAACCTGGAACCAAGTCTTAACTATGACAAGCTTCAATGATCCCCTACTGATAGTCCAATCTAGATCTCTTTAAGACACCGTTCTGCTTGATCGAGCAACTTAAATGGGACCTTTTGCCCATTCACTTTCATTCAAGTTCCCAAAGGTTTCACAAATGAAGAAGTGCTACCGATTTGGAGATCCATCCTAAGTCAAGTCTAGTCATTTCTAGAAATCAGGGATTCCGAGACGAGAAGACGTCCAAGATAAGGTCCACTCCACTGGAGGAGGATCGACTTGGTGCCTGAAACTAGAGAGGTTCCAAATGATTAGATGATCTTGACCTTGATTCTGTAGTTCGCAGAGTATATGTGTCAGAAAATCAACGATTTTATGCGGGATGTAGTTTAGACACATTTTAACGTCATTCGGTTCAGTGATCAGTTCGATCGACTCGTGCTGCTAAGTGATCCTCAGCGAATTCAGCTCTGAAATATTCACCGCCTTTGCGACTAAAAACATGTTGCCATCTTGTTCTCAACTGATCGTTGAGCATAATGATCGCTTGATCGTTGGGTTGACACTTTCGCTGAAGCCGGATCGGTAAATTTTCTAAGGCGGGATTTACACGAGGATGTCAGTTGCTTGTGTGGTTGCTTCCATTTTTACGATTTTGTCTGTTTCCATCTCAATCTTCCCCACGATTGGAAGAGAGCAAATGCAAAAAATCCAAGCAACCGAATTGGTGGTGTAAAACCCTTATAAGCTCCAGTGAAGCAGTCAGTGATCCTCCAAGGATCTGATGTCGATCTATCAGATGTTTGCTTGGCAGATGTTCTTTGATGATGCTACACTACTCACTTGTTCGATGTTTCACGTAAAAGAATCGACCCAAGTCCCTGGAATTTTCTTAATCACATAAAGTGATCATTGGTCTGGGATTTTATTTCAACGACTTTGTGTTGATATTAAATTTCAAGTGACATCTGGATCTGTGGCTGCTGTGGGTGAGTCGACTCATAAGCTTAAAGTCCGTAGTTCAATTCTGGGCACAACTAATTCCACTTACACGTCACCATTTCTTTTAGGGCACTGTTTGACACTGACCTACTTCTCCAGCAGGCGCTATAGTCCGGTTTAAACTGAGTCATCTACCAATAAGCCTCTTTACATAGCTGTCTCTAGTTTCAAACACCAAATTGGTTGATGTCCCACTCCGCTTGTGTGCGACTCCTCAATTATGGACGTCATCTGTTGTAGAGACATATTTGTCTTTCCTTTTGTGGTGCTACTGTCTCAGGTGGACCTGAGTTTCAGGGACCAAGTTGATTCTTCTCCACTCGAGTGGGCCTCCCTTATCTTTGACGTCCTCTTGTTCCGGAGACGCTGATTTCTCGGATCGGAGTTTAATTATCCATACGATCGAGACTTCATGCCGCTGTAAGGGGTTCTTCTGGCGCTGCAGTCTGTGCCTCTTCACCCAGCACAGTCTTGTGCTAGGTGGTTTCGATTGTCTGAGACAAACTGTTCCTAAACCCTGTCATTTGGAGTCGGCATAAAAATGAAGATCCCCCTCAGTCATGAGAGAACAATAGTACGCACAACACGCGTGACTGCTGTAGAAGCTAGGCCCAAGTCCATCACAGTCCGTTGAAAGTAAGTTTTTGGACAGAACACATTTAATCACATTTTTGACTTCACATTTACCTCATGTTGTCAAAGTTTTTTACCGAAAGTCAGAAAAAACTTTAACCGAAAATGGTCCTAAATAGTTAATGCTGACAAATTAGGCCCAAGTCCACCATAGACTGTGTAGTAAGTTTTTTGGACAGACCACTTGAATTCAGTCACATTTAGACTCGCTTTTATATCATGCGGTCAACATTTTGTACCAAAAGCCTAAAAGTAAGAGACTTACCCTTAGCCGAAGATTAGCCAAAATGGTTAATGCTGACAAGTTGGGCCCCAGTCCCACCACAGACTGCAAGTACCAAGTTTTTGTGCATGACCCATGAACATGAACATTTTTGACTTCGGTTAAAGTTTTGTGCCAAAATTCAGAAAACATTAACCGAAGATGGGCCTTCATTTTTGATACTGTCAAGCTCAGCCTAAGTCCACCACAGACTGTAATGAGTACATTTTTGACAATCCACATGAACTCAGTTACATTTTTGACCTCGGATTTGTCTCATGTGGTCAAAAGTTTTGTACCAAAAGTCAAAAATCCCTTAGTCCCTTCAACAAAGATGAGTCTAATTTGTTGATGTTGCCATCTGGTGTGAGCTACCTTTCACCTTTTACGTCCCCGCACCTAAATTTTTGTTAAAAGCGTCAAAATTTGAATCTCTTACCAAATTGTTCAAAATTGTCAATTCAAGCACCAAATTGAAAGCTTTGTTTGAAGACAATAAAAATGTCACACAGATCCCAAAGTGCTCAGACAGACATAAACTAACACAAGATTTTAGTTTGAGTCTAGGTTAAGGTGGTTGACTTGAGATTAGCTTAGTTAGGGCAACCTAGGCCCATTGTGGTAAACTTCGACCATCAGAATATGAGACCTTCAACAAAAAAAAAGAGTCTAAAAAGACAACTTCGACACCAAGTTTAACGCATTTTTTTGGTTTCACGCCATCCGATTAGGGTCTTAATACAAATAAGACAATATTTAGTCTCCTCCTCAAAAAGAGGCACAAAAATGTACGTAACAATGCGTCTAAAGGCGACCATAACTCTTGAAACATTGAATAATAAACCGCCATCTCACAATCTGAACTGACCCAAATTTCGATCTAACATCCCCGAGATCAAAAAGGAGACCTTTGATGCGTCATTTTCGGCAACAAACTCGATGATGCCAGGCTTGCATTGCTTTACAGGAGATCTGCCACTTGTCCACTTTGTTGGCTCAAAAATGGATGAAATTTAGCCCAGATACTTAAACGACTGGATGACACAGTTGGTTGCCTGCCCTAAGCTAGCCGGATCCTAGGTTCGAATCCCAGTTAAAGCAAAGTTAATACGCTTTTATTCGGTTTTTCGAATCTGGGCCAGTCATTTGCCGTTGGGATCAAATTAACGGCCCAATCATTGGAGCGGTCGATCAGAGGTAGTACTCTGACTGTGGGCATCACAATGGACCAAGATGGTTTAAGTGTTCTGGTGAATTCAGTAGAAGTTCCCTAACCGAACCTATCCTAGGCCAGATACTAAACAGCACCTCTCTTGTAGAAAAACACGACAAACTTTGCGACTCCAAGTTCTTGTCAAAGGTGAAGGCTTAAAAAACAAACACCATGCATAACCTTCTTCTCTCGCCTAACCCCGCTTCTTGGCTGCTCCTAGCCACAGTTTAATGCTTCATTTCCCCTCTTATGCAATTAATTAAATATTTTACGACCCACAACCCATCGCTTTAGTTTCCCCTGCACCACCTCTCCCCAGTTCCAAGTTTCGCACCTCGTAGCCTGTTCTATGTTCACTTCCTGCAACTTAACACATGACATAACCTCAAAACACTAAACAACCACATTGCGCAGTAAAAAAATTAAAAATACATAACCACTCGTTGGAAATTTCGCTTTCACAGCCAGCCCTGCTCAGATATAATATTTTTTCAATAAAAAAATTAAACAGACTTTACAACCAGTTTTTCACCTCTCTCATGTCACTTCTTTCAGGCCTTTTTATACGACCCGACGAGGCCAATCTATATACAACCCTGGAGCCCACTCTGAGCAGCAATCCGAACGTGTACTTCCAACGAAGCGGGGGCGTCCATCCCGGAATGATGTACTAATCCACAATCCTGCACATAAAAACCACAACTTTTGAATCGTTCTTTTTTTAGGTTAAGTTGAACAAACAGAAAAACAAAAATTGATTGCATGTCTTTGGAACTACCTTCAGCGCTCCTAGGGAGCGTTTATTTAGCTAAGTTAACGTAAGTGATGTGTAATTAAGCAAAACAAAATGAATACTTGTGAAATTGCAGGTTAGAAACGATAATTTACCGTAAAAGACTTCTCTCATAGACTTAACTGATTTGTTCATAAATACGTTTAAGTTTTGAAAATGCATAAGATTTCAATGACACATCGTTAAGTTTCGTTGAATTTCGATGGAAATCATCGAATATTCTGTCAGTTTTCATTGAAAAAGCAAAAAAAAATGAAATGAATTTCGATTACGTACTTGTAAGCTTGTAGGTTTAGGCTAACTGAGTAAGACTCTAGGTTTAGTGACTCTAAGTAGTGTATATAGTCCTTTGGTGTCCTTAAGATTTATCGATGTGAATGCTAGTAAAATAAAAATGAAGAAAGTAAGCAGAGCGAGTTGTGGGTTTATTTTTTGGAGACATTTCAGAATGAGGGGGGCTGTTCGTAGAGTGTGAAGGTAAGAAAAGTGAGAAAAGGTGGACTGGGTGCAAGTGTGTTACTAAGCGAAGGCGAATATTGCTTCAAGTCCAATTGTTTCGTCACAGAAATGTAGTAGAATGAGCACCTGAAAGAAAAGTGTATATCGAAAGGTGATTATATAGGAGGTTACATTTTAAATTTGTCATCAATCCTGTTTTTTTGTGAACTTACGGTTCATGTTTGGCACAGAATCAAAGTAAGTACTAACTTTTAATTCAATCATTTCAGAATTTTTAATACCTTAACTGAAGTAAGTTTGAGCAAGTTGAAGCTCTTCGATTGGCGAAAATTTGTTTGACGAACGCACCCGTAGACTAGGCACCATTGAATTTTCTCATCTCATCTCATTTTCAGTGAACCGCATGTTCCACTGAAGGGGTTGTGGGAATTACTCGCCGGGATAGGGTGAGAAACACGGCAGTGCGCGAGGAACTCAATGTTGGACAGCTGCTTGTTCGAACGGAAAGGGCTGTACTTCGTTGGTTTGGTCACGTGGCACGAATGTCCCCATCATCACAACTTCCGAGGCGTGCTTTAAATGCGATTCCATCAAGTAGGCGACCGCTTGGCAGACCTAGGACGAGATGGTTGGACCAAGTCAAAACATTCGCCAGGTTGCGCTTGGGCATAGCTCCTGATGAGTTAGAGTCGGTGGCGGAGGATCGAGTGGCCTGGAAATCTCTCGTGCATGCATTGCCCCCGCGACCCCGTTGAATTTTTATTTTTTTAAATTAGATCTGGGCTAATTACGAGTGGCTGCTGCTTTTGTAAACAAGCATTTCTAGTCAAGACCTTGATGATTGTGCGAGTTGTATAGGCGATGCGTTAGAGCCCTCAGATCTTGGCGGCCTGGCCCTTGAGCCATTCTTAAATTTTCGAAATTCGTGACCTCTTAATGCTCAGGTTATCTCATGTCGTCAGACATTCTAACATTTTGTTGATCCTTATGCCGGTCGGTGTTCTGAAGGCTTCATACGTTGACCACCAATGAGACATTTCATCTCTGGATGCTTGCATGTTGGTGTGTCTCCGTGTCATCAGGGTCTTGCCTTCTTGAGATTTTCAATCCTTGACGATGTACCTTAACGTCTCAGCCATTTCCACCCAAGGAGCTGGTGGATCTTGCCGGTTTAAAGCATCCAGACATTCTTTTTGTTTCCTGATGGCGCTACAGCCCGGGGTGGATCTGGGCCTCAGCCAACAAGTCTGTCCAGCTGGTCCGATCTTTAGCCAACTGCTTCCAATGTCGCACGCCAAGTTGACTGCGGTCCTTCTCCACTGCGCGCCATCGGACGCCACTATTGCGTTGTCCCACGGGTGCGGAGTCGTCGATTCTTCAGGCCGAAGCGGTGTTGTGTTGTTGTTGGAACTCTTGCCTGTCTTGAAACTTCTGTCAGCTTAGAGAATCTCCCTTTTGGCACACAAGACTGACTTAAGACTCCTGTCAATCCAGTGCATCTTAGCCAGAATAGATCTCTTCTTCTTCGGGTGGCGCTGTAGTCCGGGTTACACTTGGGCCTAGTTTCTTCGGCAAACACTCGTGTTGTCCTTGTTATTGTTCTCTCACGAGTGGAGGGGACCCACAGTTTTATGTCGACTCTGAATGGGAAAGTGTGAGAAGCGTTTTTATTGACAGTTATCCTCTCGTCAATGACTTGAGAGAGGTGGTGGCGTTAATATGAAAGTTTTTGTGTCAGGTATCGAACCAAGACCTTTAGCGTAGGAGTCGATGCAGTCTTCCACTTCGCCACACCATGTGCTAGACTGGACTATGCTTCATGAAAAGACGACTAAGCTGTAAGACACCGCAAGCCAATGTTGTCTGATTCCCCTTCAAGGTATTCTTCGTCCACCTTCATCCCCCAGCCACAAGCCACAAGCCAACAGTTACGCAATCAACCGCGCCCATCACTTAAACAATCTGCTACCATATGTTTTCCAAATCCAATTCAATCCAATCCAGTTAGCAAATCGGACCGCACAAACTGCGAGTAAGAATCTTCATCATCGTCGTCTGCGACCACCGCGATGGGTTCACAAATTATTATTTATCCGCATGTTGACGAGTTTCATTCGATGACTTCGTCTTTGAATGCAAATTATTTGCTCCAAGTGGGCAATCAGTTGGAAATCAGAGTCTCTTCAGTGTGCCTTTGCAACGCTCAGAGCTATCGATTCGGTGTAGAGTTTCAACTGGTTCATCCCGATTGGTAAGGCAGATTCCTCTGATTGGTGTGTGGACGCACATGGGCATTAATTGAGTTAAGTTGGGCTCTCTCATTAGGATTGTAGTAAATTTTATGAAACCTCAGATGGAGAGGTGTATCCCGAGGAGGTATGGCCTGGGAGGGAAGAATCTACAAGTGGGAATGAACGCAATTAGATTGGAAATGGCCGATGATGTAATAAACTTAAACTGTTGTCGCTGAACCAGTTGGAGGTTTTATGCGGCATGCGGTGGGATGCGACCTCAACTAGTCCCGGAGTAGAAAGGGAAGACAGTGAGAACTGGACAGATGGAAAAGTCGTTCGATGCTGTGTGAATGTGGGAATAGGGAAGACTAGGTTGGAGTTAACTTCACTAGGCGACAAGTTCCAAAGCAATTATTCAACGCCATCCCACGAGAAACATCATTTTCTATGTCAATGTCAGGTAGAACACATTTCGGAGTGATTTCGGAGTTTGTTGCAAAGCGAAAAATCCGGATCCATTATCAAAATCAGACACACCCTTTTCATCTGCGTTCAATGAAAGGTTTCAACAAATTCCGGAGTAGTTTCGGAGTAATTTCGGAGTATGAAAAGTGGCATATCCATTCCCTTTGCCATCTCATTGATCATGGCTGCCCACAGAAACCACTGCAATCTTCAATCGTCGATGATAAAATAACATTATCTTCGTTCTTCATCATCTCACAACCAGTTTCGGAGTAGTTTCGGAGTGTACTCAAATGTGACATTTCCGTTCACATCGACAGATCATAGCAATCAATCTACGATGCCGCTGTCATTATACGACTCTAATCACCGCAATCGATTGCAATAATTGCAATTCTAACTAGATACAGATACAAAGATACACATCTGCGAATTCCTCGGGTCGAAAGTGAATGCCACACCATTACACACCATTACCACGAATCAACTAAACACCAGTCGGGCAATAAAAAGCGACAAGCGACAAAGTGGCGCAGGAATAATGGAAGAACCACCACCGTCCCCACCGCCGCCTTCGGCTAGAAGTGGTCTGCATCTCCGGCCGGTGTGAAGGACGACGACGTCATCAATTGTCCAACAGGGGGAGGATGTCACAGGCGAAATGAGTGTGTGAGAGCCCAGAGAGGAGGCAATTTCAACGTGTCTGGAATAATGACACTTAATTATGTGTTGCTCCTCTGCACACAAGGAAGGCAGGAACTGCGAGTCCGACTCCAGCTCCAGCTGCAGTTCCATCAGCACTATCATCTCCGTGCGCTGCAGCAGCAGGAGGAACAGGGCGACTAAGTACCTTACGTGATCCTTGTTTGCCATGCCCGATCGATAGACCACAAGAGCGCTTGAGTGCTGCTCGCTGCTGGTAGGCACGTCTGTCGATCGCACTCTACACACTCGCTCCAGCAGGCGCTTGTAAATTCTCTGGGAAATTCCAGCGGCCTTACGCTGTGTAATGGGAGTACGTCGCTGCGCGTCGACGTCGACGTCGCCGCCACTGATGAATGTTGTGTTGTGGGCCATTATGCGACAAGACCGAGGTGATCATACCAGCCGCTGCTGCCGATGGGGATCGACTTAGCGAAGGTGTTAGGGGCTTTGGCTCGTTCATCTCGAGTCCTGGCGAAAGAGTGAAATTTAACGCGCGCGCGCACTCACGCACCTAGACGCAAGTCGGAGCGGGGGAAATACCGGCGAGTGTGGAAAATGCGAAATGAAATTCTCGCGCTTAATTCAATTGGAACGTGCCTACGGACACGGGAGTGCCATTTGATGGAGTGTTGAACGTTAGAGATTGAGTGTGAGGAGAGCCCCTTGGGATGGTGGAGAAGTGGTGATTTCTCTTGTCAGTTGACGAAGGAGGGGGACGATTGTGGAATGGGGCCTCTTTAAGAGATTCGTTTCTCTGAAAATTAGAGTCTGGAAGTTTGGGGTTTGGTGAGGTTTGGGCATCGTCACATTGTCACTTCGCTCGTCACATATTTCGTGACAGACTTGTGAGCTTGTAACGTTGGTTGAGTAAGTTTGTGACGTCTTTTGTTCTTGCTTCGTGAAGCCATTTTTTAGATTGCTGGCGCCGTAAAATTGTGATCATGAAAGATTGGGACAAATTTACGTCGTAACGCTGTGACGTTCTAATACTGAAAGTCATTGAATTCATGGTTCCTACACATCGTTCGCTGAGAAAGATTGAAAACTGATATTTGTCTTATTACTTTGAAAAGGTTGGGATTGCTTTACAGTCGTGACGCTGTGACGCCTTGACGATGTGATGCCTTGACGCTATGACATTGGAAGTCATTGATTCCTATACATCATTTTGCCCGAGCGACACTTTTCCCATTGATCTTGAAAAATCGGGATTCGATTATGTCGTGATGCTGTGACGGTGATTCTGTGACGCTGGTTATCTGTCACCAGATGTGTGATTCCCATACATCATTTCACTTAGAAAGATCACTGAGTGATATTTCTCTTATTTGTCTTGAAAAGGTCGGGATTAATTTACAGTTGTGACGCTGTGACGTTGTGATACAGGTAATAATTCAAATCGTGATTCCTGGACGTCTCGCACTTGGGAAAATGGAGAAATGGCATTTCTCTTATTGATTTTGAAAGATAGTGATTCACTTTTTTAGCAACGGTGTGACGTTGTGACGTAGTGACACTGTGACGTTCTTGCGCTTGGAGTCATTTGCACCGTGATTACCATCTTGTCGCTGAAGAAGACGGAAAAGTGTTCTTTGTTTTATTGATCTGGAAATGAAAGGATTCACAGGTATAGTGACGTTGTAACGCTGTGATGCTGTGACATTAGGAGTGATTGGCACCTTGATTCCTGTACATTGTTTCGCTTGAAATGATGGAGAGTGGTATTTATTTCATTGATCTTGAAAAAACGGAATTAAATTATATCGTGACGCCGTGACGCTGTGACACCCTGACGTTGTAATGCTGAAAGTCATTGGATTCATGGTTCCTATACATCGTTCTCTTAGGAAGATTGAAAAATTGAAACTTCTCTTGTTGCTTTTGAAAGGTCGGGATTGATTTACAGTCGTGACGTTGTGACGCCGTGTCGCTATGACGCTGTGACACAGATAGTCATTGGAATCGTGATTCCTGTACATCGTGTCATTTGGGAAAAGGGAGAAGTGATTATTTTTCTTGTTGATCTTGAAAAATCGGGATTCGATTATGTCGTGACGCTGTGACGCTATGATACAGGTAGCTATTGGAATCTTGATTCCTGGATATCTTCTCATTTGAGAAGATGGAGAAATAACATTTCTCTTATTGATCTTGAAAGATCGGCATTCGCATCTGTCATGACGCTGTGACGATGTGACACTGTCATCGTGACTTTTTTAAGCCTAATCCTTGGAGTCTCCACTTCTCCGCTTTTTTGGAGAGTAAGCCATTGACTCCCTAGTGGTCCCCAGTGGTCCAGTCAGACAGCACAATGGACTGTGTGCGTCTCCCCTTGGCATGTAGCGACGACCACCATGGCCATACAAAAGTCTTTGATGGGTACAGCCAGTTGCAGGACTTTTCAAATTGAAACTATCGCTACGCAGACGTTAAATCAGCACACATCTGCGCGCATTGTGGCCCTGATCCGACCGGGCACTTGCAATCACCACCAAGAATCTCTCACAACTCCTACGCGTCATCGGAAATAAACCACGTTCCCCATGGAACTCATCTAATCTCTGTCCATTTCCTTGCCTCCTCTTCTCGTCCGTTGTCCGATCTATTTATAGTCTGCCGTCATAGATACTCCTTCCATCACTCACCCACGATGACGCAAATGCCTACACTCCGACTCCATCTCGAGCCTCGACTCCGCTCTGGCGTCGTGTCTAGCTCGGCGCGCAACAACAACAATTTCTTAATCATAACACTGGTGGTACACATTTATTAAGAACGGATACCAGTAGCCCGAGAGTGGTCTTTCCACAATTGGACCATCAAGCCATCCACAGAGACCGCGAGAGAGCGAGAGAGAGAGAGAGAGAGAGAGAAGGAGAGATGTAGAGTTAGATACTTGCTGCGCTCCGACTGTTGATGGTTGCTGGCTGCTGGCTGTTAGCCGGTCCCCGGTGGCTACCACTCTGGATGCAGTGGGTATCTAAGCGAAGGAAAATTGCGCAAAAATCGAAAGCACCTGGAAATACTAGTTCGCCACCGCCAACACCATCCCCGGTGGAAGGGCAAGAAACCAAGAAACCACGATTCTGCGATTCTGTACACTTGGGTGCACTCCAGTCCGGCATTCTCGGATAAATAACTTCCACTTGGGCAAAGCATATCACATCCTATTACGGCATTGTCTGGAGAATTCCGCAATTTGTCAGGACGGCGATAATAATTACTGGCGCGCTGGTCAGTATGGTGAGGTAATTGGTGCGGATTGTGTCGTGTTCGATAGTTAGATGTGCCCAGATGGAGGGAAGCTAATTCCTCCTCGATATCCATTCGGTGTGTTTTTTTGTGCTGCGAGACGCTCGTTCTAATTCAGCTTCAGCGCCGGCCGAGGGATGAAGTGCAGTTTTGCTTTTTCTGCTGTGTTCTGTTGCTCAGGCCGGTGTGCCAAGGAAGTGGGACAACGTGTCGGAATTAGTCAGTTGAACATCGAGTTTCGTTGAACTGAAAAGGAGTTGGCGGCTGGATGGGTGATGTGTGGGAACGCTTGCAGACGCAGAAGGGTCTCTTCAAACCTGTGAATGGGGAGAGTGGAAGGAGGATGGAGGATGGGCTTTGGTTTGGCGTCGAGGCGTCGATCGGACAAGCTGTCAACACACAACGAATTAGCCTGACAGGTTGACATGCGTGAGGGGAAGGAATTTGCAAGACACAATGTGGTCAAGCAATCGCGTCGATGGACGTCTTGACGCGTCCAGGTCGACACGTCGAAGAATGAGTGCAAGAAAAATAAGTCTCAGATGGGAGGTGACAAGCTGCAGATCCTCGACGCCTAAAGAGTAGACATCTAAATCTGGGCGCTTGTCGGTGGTGGGAGGTTTTTGGGTCGTACAGGCATGAAGTCATTGATGAACGAGTGAGCGAACAACACTTCAAGCCGAACCGGGAGAGGACTACAGGGCCCCCATGAGCTAATGACAGGATAGTGCCTAAGAACAGGTTTCAAATTCTTATCGAATACTTTAACGAATCTGGACTTCCGACGGAAGCAAGAAGCGTTTTTATGTTGACCGTTGAAGCGGGCTTCGGCCAGACGGAAGACGGGGTTTGCCTCTTGTCCCTGACTGATTTGTCGGTCCCGTTGGATAAGATTTGTTTCGTCTTTGCGCTGAGACGAGCCTTTTTCATCGTCTCCAACGTTTGGAGTCTCGAGCCCTTCTTAGACTGCCTAGACTTGAGCTGACTTTGGATGAATCTTAGCCACCATTTTGCATCATTCCCTGCAGTCGCGAAACGAGAAGACTCGCCGCAACTGAAAAATTGTGCATCCGGTCTGATTCCGATCGTCGGTACGCTTTCCAACTTCGCTTTCCCTGAAGCTCGTCTCGCTTCTTCCCCCACAGTCCGTTGGAATCCCACATCCCCCACGCACATCCTCCACAAGCCCCCATTCACTCTCAGTCGCACGGCAGAGCAGCCTTTAGCAGACGTCACGCTAATTGCTAGCACTCAACCCATCTGCCGTTAGATCAATTCATCTCGCTGTCACTGGCTGTCGCACTCACGTCACTCAATCGGACGGACAAGTGGCAACCGCCACTTTGCACCTGACGCAAGGACAAAACCCATCACTCCCGTCGGCATCATTCCACTCCACATCCAAGTGCAATCTGCCGCAAGGTGAAACTGTCGCTGTTTACCCGTCCAAACCCGTTGCAAACGCCCTAACGGCATTCGCATTAACCATGTGTGCGAATCTGGGAAAATCGAAATTAATTAAACCCCCGACCACGGCCGATCCACGGGGTGAATCCGGAAATCTTCAGAACCGGCGACCGGGAGCGGGAGCGAGTTTATAAATCAAAATCCGCCAAAGAGTTTCGATTAATGAAATGCGTGATGCCGTTGGGGGAACGCGTTCGCCGGGCGCAGAACGCACTGCGACAGCTGGAGCGACCCGCTAACGCCTCTCGCCGGCTCTGAGGTGAGCATCGTGTTGCCATCAATTACCGCAAACATATCTGCGCTCGCAATTAAGCCTGGCGCGCACGCATCCGCCGTGCGTTCGGCGTGGCTCTTTATCAGCCCACTGCCTCGTCATCGCGGCATGCATGAGGTGCCCATTAATGCGTCAGATGCCGTTAGAATTCTGCCCTGGAACCCGTTCCTGGCGGCAGGATACACTTCCTTCAACCGCCCCGACTGGTCTGGTGACATGCAAAAACGAGATCGGATTCATTCATGGACACGTCGCTCTGGTCACTTCACGCAGAGACGCTGTTCGCCTGTCAGGCAGTCGATCGCATAGATCACTTGACACGTGCGCGAGCCCGCACCAAGAGTGATCCCCACTGCAGTGCGCAGTGCCCCCATCTGATTGAGGCGAGGACCCTCCTTCAGCGCTATCGATTCCAAGGGATCTCCGGACGCGCTGGAATGCGCGCTCCCCGTCCGAAGAACAAAGAAAAGGCGGACGCACAGGGCACCCCGGCCCACATGGCAATTACCATCTAATGGTCTGCAATATTGCTCCTTATCGCGGATCTCGTGTGGTTGGCTAACGCAGCGCAGAATTGATGGCCATTACTCCTGATCCCGATGACGGCGACTATCCCAGGGCCAGGCGTGAAGATGGGTTTGCCTTGCCGCACACACACTATTCGCGCCCGTGCGAGGGGCGCGATCAGCGTTCAGGCATCCGTCCGGCAGCGGTGGCGGCGGTTGCGGTGGCAGCGTGCGCCTCCGATCTCCGATTGCAAATTGCACCTTGTCGTCGGTTGTGCGGACGAGACCTCTCGCTCGCACCCGCTCCCGAGCAGATCCGCCTAATTAGGATCTCAAGTGAGATTCCAGCACGTTTAATGTTCACTTAATCTAATGATCTCGATCCGTGTGTGCGAGTCGCTGCGGCTGTTGTTGGTTCGCTTATCGCGTCTGTGTCCTGGGATCTGGACATGGGTTCGTCTTCGGTCAGGGATTCGGGGCGGTGCAGGCTGTGGGTTAATTTTGGACCGGAGCCGGGGAATTGGGTCTAAAAATAGCGCCAAACTGCAGGAGAGCCCTGCCGACACCGCCACCGTCGCCGTCCCCGCTGAGGATTGCTTCAATGAGGCGTCAGTCATCCCAATGGGACGGAATGTAATTGAGAGGTTACCAGGGTGGTTATTAGTTGATATTGATTTTAATGATGGAGGAAGCATTTGCGGGGATATTAGTCCCGTCCACTGGCTAATGGGGTTGATGCGAAAATTACGGGTATTTATGTGATGCGCAGCTTCGGATGCTCGCCCCAGCTCTGAGTGCCTCATCTGGGTTGCGTTGGGATGGCGTGAAGCGGACTGAATGTGTTGCTGATTGAATGGGAACCCATTAGTGGCTGGGATGCATCTGCCGAGTCAGCAGGATGATGATGATCGGGCATGGAATTACAAGAGAAGAAGCCGTTAAAAGCGGTTAAAACCGATCCAGAAATTTGCTGAATGGCTGAGGAATACAGGTCAGAATGGAGTTGCAACTATAAACGAGAAATCAGGCGTGTAAACGTGACCAAAAGTTCGAGTCGATTGAACAAGGGAGCGGCAGAGTGAAAACGAGCGAAAACAAGAGTACTGGCAGGAAGACACAGCGACAAGAGAATTCTGTGACGACAGACTACAGTGACACCGACGACAGAGCACAGCGGTGACAGAGCACAGCGGCGACAGAGCACATTAATGACAGAGCACAGCGACGACAGAGCACAGTGGCGACAGAGCACAGCGACGACAGAGCACATTAATGACAGAGCACAGCGGTGACAGAGCACAGCGGCGACAGAGCACAGCGACGACAGAGCGCAGCGACGACAGAGCACAGCGACGACAGAGCACAGTGGCGACAGAGCACAGCGGCGACAGAGCACAGCGGCGACAGAGCACATTAATGACAGAGCACAGCGATGACAGAGCACAGCGGCGACAGAGCACAGCGACGACAGAGCGCAGCGACGACAGAGCACAGCGACGACAGAGCACAGCGACGACAGAGCACAGCGACGACAGAGCACAGATCACAGATACGGCAGAGCACAGAGCACAACGGCGACAGAGCACAGAGCACAGTGGCGACAGAGCACAGAGCACAGCGACGACAGAGCTCAACGGTGACAAATCACGCAGCAAAAGACTACCAATGATAGCAGTCCACATCGTCGGTTGACCCGTCGACTTTCACGACCCGTTGCCCGAATAATCACACATCACAACTTCCTAGGTCACGTCTCACTGAACTTGTTCCATTTCTAAGCAGCATACGATGCCAGCGAGACCTAGGAGATGCAAAATATTTGGGCCACATGTCAAACGGCCAACAGCCAATCAATCCCCAATACCACTCGTCATTTTTCACGGCCATGGGACCCAGATTTGCGTCCCACTCCCGCCGCCATACCGCCGCGACTCACAGCGCGAAAAACAATCCAACAATCGTGACCACCAACTATCGACAGCCAGCCGAGACATGAAGGAATGAAAAACCCTAGAAGAATTGTTGACCCCCGACTCAACCTCTGCGATGGTATCCCAATGATCCCCAGGAACAAATTGTCCAGCATCAGGAGGAGGGGAGGGGGAGCGTTCGGCTCTTGAGACTTTGAAATGAAATCTGTTTACGAGGAGGTTCATTAAATTGTCACGATCGGACGTTGATTGACGCACCTTAGCGAAATTTCTGAAATGTCTCCCCACACCCCGTATCGAGCGATCGATAGTACAAATTGTCGAACGACTCCGCTGTGAGCCTCCGCCGCGGACCGGTGGTCAGCGATTGGAATTGATTTCAAACCAAAGCGACGACACCACACGATCAAATGCCAGTCCAGCCAGATCCGTGCTCCGTCAAAATGTGTATCTCTCGCTCTCCTGGAACAATGTGAGGTTACCCTACTCGTCGTCGTTAGGTAATTGCCCACTTGAAAGGTTCTAGTGGTGGCCCGTGTATCACTCTTGTACCTCGTCAGTGTTTTCTCGCCAAAAAACAACAAAAAAAAAAAACGTCAAAACTCGTTGCTGGGTCGTCGTGTCGGGTTCATTTACCGCCTTGTAATGGAGCATCTGTGTATCTGTTGGATCGTTTTATTGATTTCGAATACAATTTGCATGGCATCTGCTGGGAAATTCTGTCGCGCACATTTTTATTTCGTCGCGTTAAAACTTGAAATTTATTTAAGCCCAACGTCGAACTGAGTCGACAACGACGCGTATCTTAATGAGGCGATGCGTGAGAGAGCACTGCCACGTGTGTGTGTGTGTGTGTGTGTGTGTCAGGCTCACGGATGCAAGTGTGAGGATTTGCGATAAATTTTGCTTCTTATTGGATGATGATTAAAATTTATCTGGCGGACGATTTGCTTTGCTTTCGTGCTTTCGTCCTCCAATCTGTGCGCAGCGATGGGAGTTGTCTTAACCCCGAGAGGCTTGGGAAGCGCGGCTGATAAGTGCTAACAGGAGTGGGGAAAGGGTGAACAAGGAGCCCGAAAAGCAGGGGCGCCCAGGACTGCTGTGCGACAGCGTTGAGAAGTTGAGTTACTGGCGCACAGAGCACAGCGACGACAGAGCACAGCGACAGAGCACAGCGACAATAGAGCACAGTGACGACAGGGCACGACGACGACAGAGAACCTCGACCACAGAGCACGGCGACGACAGAGCACAGCGATGAGGGAGCACAGTGACGACAGAGCCCAGCGACAGAGCACAGTCACGACAGAGCACGACGACTACAGAGCACAGCGATGAGGGAGCACAGTGAGGATAGAGCACAGCGACGACAGAGCATAATGGGCAGAGCTCAGCGACAGAGCACAGCGACAGAGCACGACGACGACAGAGCGCTGTGATAATAGAGTACAGTAAGGACAGGGATATCAAATTTCGAGCGCATTCGGAATGCTTGGGATGTCCATTCATTCCGTGCCCGCGGAAGTGCCCTGAATGAAGTGTTAGCTTCAGGAAGAGATTCACTGCATGGTACAGCTTCAATGACCTTGACCTTGACTAATCATTGAGGCACTGCCGTGCAGTCTTCGTTCCTTGTACCGTGAGTGTGCACTTCGCGCTTTCAGCAAAACGCACAGAAGCCGAATTCCCCCAGTCCCCGACGTCACTTCACTGCACTCCTCGTGGCTCTGACTTCCACTGCACCCATCGAACCAAAAACGAAAACAGTTATTTGCAAGAAACCCGGAGACTTCCTACTTCTCGTTGCGGCATTTAACACGCCTAGATCATCAATATCTTCCAGCTCGAACCTCAAATCGTGATTCAACGCCTACTGCTGCTTGCCGCTTGACTCTTGAATCTTGCCGCCTGATTCTTGCTGGCTGCTGCTTGTTTCTTGCTGCTTGCCGGTTGCCCCTTTCCGCTTGCTGCCTGCGGGCGGCCGCCTGCCGCCTGCACCGATGCCCAGGCACATCCATCCCAGGAGCACATATCCTCCTCGCGCCCATATATTCAATTCCAGAAGTCGGAATATGTTCAACTTTGAATTTGTTACTCCAAAGCCCTCATCATCAACTGCCACCCAGCCACCCTCTGCGCGCCCTTCCACCAACACCACCACCACCATCACCAGCAGCTCCGTAGCCCGGTCACAGCACACAAAAGTTATGTCTTCGTGTTGAACATAAATTTCACAGCTCTCCTTGTTTCCAGCGAACATAAATTCCATCTCCTCAATAGGAATTCGAATTCCGAAACTCCTGTCCTGGCAGCAGCTCCCTCCGCCTGCTGCTAGGCCTCCTGCCACAGTCACACAATGGAAACTGTGCGCTGGCAGCAAAAATCGACTCGTAGTTAAAGGGAGCCCAAACCAAAACGATGATCACTGCTCCTAGAGGGATATGAGAAGCCACGACTGAGACGAGTACGACGACGACGAAGACAACGACCAGGAGCACACCACACCATCGCGCCATAAAAGGGACGAGAATGTAAACGAGACCAAAGCCTCGAAGCCAACAGCTAAACAGAACCGCCAGAACAGGGACCAGCTCAGACCAGCTCTCCCGGCCCGACACACTTTGTGGTTAACTGGAATGAATAGCGAAGGTGCGGATGTGAGCCATCGGCCGCATCAGTTCGACCATTTTTAGGATAAATCTCCAAATTTGTAGCGAGGAAATAAATAATTTCACAGATGCGCGCGCTCGCTGTGCGCGGTAGCGCGCCGCAGATACCGTAGCCCGTCGTGGTCCTGGCTGCACCGGGTGAACAGAGGCTAATCCCCCACGTTACCGTCGAAAGGGCGTTCTGCTTCTTCGTCGTGCCTCTGGGAACGGAATCAATGAGCCGAGGGAGATCATTCTTTCCCCCCTCCGTCCGAGAACAGTTCTGCTGTGCATCCGCATGTGTGCTAGATCCATCATTATCCCCGGAGTGCATGATTGGGCTTTGTTTTTGGCCACTTCAAGTGCGATGTGATCTACTCGACGAGGGTACCTCTGCTCGTCTCTTTACATTTGTCCGTGTGTCTGTGTAATCAATCAGCAAACTTCCCAAAACCCAAAGACCTCTTCAATGGCAATGGACTCGTAAACGCTTAAAACCGCAAATGGAAGCCACTGCCAAAGCCAAAGCCAAAGCCAAAGCCAAAGTCGAAGCCAAAGCTTAAGCGGAGATGTGTCAGTCGCGCATGTCGATGATTATCTTCTGCAACTCATTATAGCGGTAACATGACGTAAAATACCAGGCGGCACGAAGTGATTGAAAGCAATTAAGACGAATTCAGAGCCTCCACCGACCCAACCGCACGCAGTCGCTGCAGATTGCCTCCGTCTCTGGTGTAGTGGGTTGCTTGGTTAAGAATGAAGTGTTCTGCTTGGTCTTTTGCATAAGGCCTCTTCGCTGGAATGCTGCCAATGAGTGTTTCTGCGAGAGGCGAAACATAACAGCAGATGGAGCGATGGAGATGTTTGGTCAGTGACCTTGGCTGTTGTGCGGAATTCATTGAGATCGTGCTCAGGGTGTTGGAAGTGACGGAAGGATTGGCATTCGATGGGAATTTGTCCACTGAGTTGAGTGGTAGTTAACTGCTCTTTGAAAGCAGTTTGTCAGTCATGCATTTTGCCTCGAGAGCGATGATTCAGAGGTGCGAGGCGTCGAGTCATGTCGTTAAGTCATATTTGATCACACAAATTGACGGCAGCTTAGACGGAGACTAATCAGTTTCATCATACGGCGACGGTATGCGCAACTGAATCCTCGAGTCAAGATCAGGAAACGGGCGCTCTTGAGGCTGAAAAATTCCGAGCTCCGTAGATGGGACAGAATTCTGAAATTTAATTTTTAAGGCACGACCTACAGTAGGTGGGGGTGTCAGTTCTCAACTCATCTGAGCCAGGCTTGGAGTTTCAGTTCGAATTCACGTCTCCAGCTGATTCTGAATCCATGAATGAGCCAGAATTTTGCGACTGGAACCTGAATGCACGACATACAGCAAGTGGAAGTGTCAGTTTCAAACTCATTTGAGCTCGACTTGAAGTCCCAGCTTAAATGCCACGTCATCTTCACTCCAACTTCGAGCCTCGGTGCAAGTTAAAGTCTATGCTCGTTACGATTCACTGTACTCACTCTTTATTTATGTATCGATTAAAGTTTAAGTCCGGCTTAGAATTTGAATCCATGGCTTAGACTGCATTCTAAAGACAAACAGGAGCTGAAAATCACTGGAAATCTGTGTGTAGTTTCAAGAGTTTTTTAAAGCCACAATGTCAAAAAAATCTAAAGCCCGGCTTAGAGCTTCAGTTAAAATTTGTATTCGTGGCTAAGTTTGAATACGACATGCAACCAAAAACGATATTTATTGCGAATGCATCCGCAGTTTCGGATTAATTTTCCAATTCAGAGCCCAGCTTCAAACAAATCTGAGCCAGGCTTGGAGCTTCAGTACAAATTCACGTCTCCAGCTGAGTCTGAATCCAGTGATGGGCCGGAACTCTAAGTCTGGAACTTGAATGCACGACCTACAGCAAGTGGGAGTGTCAGTTCCGAACTCATTTGAGCCCGGCTTAGAGTCCCAATTCATGCCAAGGCCTCAAACTGAACCCCTTCTGGCAACCACCTTCGGATCAACTCCCGGTTCAGCGTTTTTTGTCTTCCAAGCGAGTTCCAATCAGGAACGTGCAATCCACTTTGTCTAGGAGGATCAGTCACGGTCGACATGACAGCCTCACGACGAGAAACGATCCATCTCTCGAGTCTCTCGTGGCTCAGAATTCCATAGAGTCTTCGACCTCCCAACCTCACTCCCGAGTGTGATTGATGAAAGGAATAAATCCTCCAGCCACAGACTGGTTACAGGTTTACATCTCCACGGAGCACCGCTCCGACGGTATCCCGCTACGAGGCCCCCATCCGCAGGCATTAAGTCCTTTTCTATTTCTGTGTCTTTCGTCTTTTTGCTCCTCTCCAGTTGGCGCACCGACGCGAGTCCCTCTGGTGCTCTCAAATCCCAGCCGGTCTGCGCTGGGTTATTGTTCGCGACTCGAAATCGTTTTGGGATAGAGATTCGGATTCATGGTGTTTGCCATGCCATTTCCAGTGAGCAGCGTCGTCCCTCGGTTCTCTGCGCGTTTTTTCCCTCGTCTCACTTTGATTGACAGTTCCTGGCCCTTGGGATATCACATTTAGACGAATGATCATCACCAAAGGATCGCAAAGTATCTGGCGTTCCTTTAATTACACTCGGCTGGTCCCTGTTCTCCGGTCGCTGGTCGCTAAGAAGACAAATACGTCCTCCGTCCGTCTGTCCGTCGCTATGTTTGTGTTTCGCTTGCGCACACCACTTGTGCCGTCCTCTCGGTGGATTCGTGGGCTAAAATCTGCTCATCTCTCTGAACTGATGGCAGCAGTCAGTGACTCTGACCAATGCGTTGATGAAGCGTATGCCTCCACGGGCACTTTGACGTGCTTGTTGCTTGTTGCGCTGTTCTTGTTCTTTTTTTTCTCAATTTTTTTCGTTTTTCGTTGCTGTTGTTGTCATTTCCATCGAAGGCCTAGACAAACGCGGCAAACGCTTCGCAGAAGACGTGTCATTCATCCGCAGAGTTGTGGGTACACTCGCTAACTTATGCTTCAAGGTTAACGAGTTGAAGTTGAAGTGCACGACTCGATGTGCTCGTTTGCTTTTGTTTTGCTCAACTTCCTGCTGCTAGAAGAGTGGCAAATGGTTTCGCCAGCAAAACTATTTCCTACAGACGAGGGGGAAGACGTTCACTGGTTCGCTCGACGCAATGAGTTCAGCACCGTTGAGCTGCAACTTTTTACCATAAATCGGTCGAATGGTTCTCGTCAATTTGATGATGATCACTTTGGGGGTAAAGTTTAAGAAGAGCTGGGCTCGTCTTATTTTCGAAATATCGCTTCTGGTTGCATGCGACTTAGGCACGAATGCAAATTTGAGCTGAAGCTCTAAGTCGGGCTTAAGTTGGGGCTTGGACATAGATATTCACTTGAAACTGTACATAGATTTCTAGTGATTCTCAGCTCCTGTTTGTCTGTGGAATGCAGTCTAAGCCATGGATTCAAATTCTAAGCCGGACTTAAGTTTCAATCTATACTTAAATGAAGAGTGAGTACAGTGGATCGTAACGAGCATAGACTTTAACTTGCACCCAGGCTCGAAGTTGGAGTGAAGACGACGTTGCATTCAAGCTGAGACTTCAAGTCGGTTTCAAGTTCGAACCAAACTCTGTTTCTTCATACAATCTTTGGTACACGAACTTATTCGAGAGGAGAGCTGGCTTAAGCCAAAATTTGAGCTTGGATTTGAAACAATTTCAAGCGAAGCTTAGACCACAACCGAACCTCTCACGAAATCGGAGGAAAGGTCTAGTTTGAGCTCGTTGTCACACCCTAACTTCAGAATATAAGCCCGGCTTGGGCGTTTTTTTTACTTGGCCTTGGCCTTGAACTTCGACTTTGACTTGGACTTGGACTTGGACTTGAACTTGGACTTGGACTTGGACTTGGACTTGGACTTGGACTTGGACTTGGACTTGGACTTGGACTTGGACTTGGACTTGGACTTGGACTTGGACTTGGACTTGGACTTGGACTTGGACTTGGACTTGGACTTGGACTTGGACTTGGACTTGGACTTGGACTTGGACTTGGACTTGGACTTGGACTTGGACTTGGACTTGGACTTGGACTTGGACTTGGACTTGGACTTGGACTTGGACTTGGACTTGGACTTGGACTTGGACTTGGACTTGGACTTGGACTTGGACTTGGACTTGGACTTGGACTTGGACTTGGACTTGGACTTGGACTTGGACTTGGACTTGGACTTGGACTTGGACTTGGACTTGGACTTGGACTTGGACTTGGACTTGGACTTGGACTTGGACTTGGACTTGGACTTGGACTTGGACTTGGACTTGGACTTGGACTTGAACTTGAACTTGAACTTGGACTTGGACTTGGATTTAGACTTTGACTTTGACTTGGACTTGGATTTTAAAATTCCGCTTCACTTTATTGTCTCCCCTCTAGCAATTAACAAATCACCGGTCGCCGCCCAGTGATCAATCAACGCTAGACGAATCTATCAAATCACCGGTGGGTAACAACTCGCTGCGAATGATAAATTGCACCCTTAGCCAGTGAACAAGAAACACTCACCTGAATTCAACGGACCCACATCAATCACTCTGATCCTCAAATCAATGCCAGACAGTACTAATTGGGGTGGGCGCTGTGACTGCTCGTAAATAGACGAATTTCGACGTTCAACGCATTCACGGCAATCCATTCTCATCGTCGATTACAATTACCAATCGAGCTGCAGCCCCGCAGCACACACATTCGCACCGAAAGATACTCGAGCGTTTGGTCGGCCAGATTGAGGCCGTAGACAGGGCGAATAAAAATAAAAATCCCTGTGATGGGTTAAATTAATCTTAACGTCTAGAATTTTATGAGACAAGCAAAAGTGGTCTTAACGATGATGATGATCGACTCTTGGCAAACATTAAGTTTTTTTTTCTTATTTTTTTTGTTCGTCGCGTCGTCATCCTCGTCCTTGGCTCTCGGTCTTTCTGCCTTGTTCGCGTTCTTTGGAATTTTTTCGTATCTCAACAGCGGGGATTTCACGCAGCAGGGACTGATTTTATTTATTTTCGTGAATAGGTTACCAACAGAACTCCACCTCTTGCTGTCTTGCCGCAGTCAACCACCACCTCCGCCGATGCAGTTGCTGCTCCTTGTTGTGCTGCTGCTGGTGCTTCTGCTCCTCCCATCTCATGGTTCATGCCATGTTCTAGGCTAGCTATTTGCTTTGGTGAAGTGCTGGCTGCACTTTTATATCCAATTACAGATATTTTTTGCCAAGTATCGCGGCCATCGACAGAGGCAGCAGTGGCGGAACGAGGCATAGGACTTACTGGTCGTTGCTGTGTAGCTCTCGGGCAAAAGATACGGCCTGTGTTCTGGTGTTCTGGGTTCGTCCTTCAGTTGTTCGAGTGTCCATGATGGAATGATGATGATAATGATGATGATGATGATGATGACGGTGGCGATGGTGTGCTGGTGCTGGTGGTGGTGGTGGTGGCATAACCCTTTGGCCGAATACATACTAATGATTGGCATGAGACAAGCAGATGGACTTTACGGCGTACCAGCGGATGCCAGCCAGCCGAAGACTGATCATCACCGCAGTGCGTGATTATGAGCATCCTCGCCCGAAGGACCATGACCACGGTGCGGGTGTGTGTTAAGGGAGACCAAAAATGGTGCCGCAGGTAATGAGTCCACTCGAAGATGAAAAAACTTTTATTGCGCTACCACGGGTATTCCCGAGTGTTGTACTGTTTGTGGAACTCACTCCATTAAACGCCGACCGGAGCCGACAGACTCATGCGGACGGGCGAATTCAATTAAAATTCAATGGAAATCGCATCGCAATGAGCCCGTTATGTTGAGGGCACAAATTACAAGTAATTATGTGCGCACAAAGCGGGCCTTAAGTAACCGGTCGTCGTGCGTTGATGGGGATCAACCTGAGAGCCTGCCTGAGATCCCATTGTGTGCTGCGTGTGAAGAGGTGAAGTGGATTTGTTTCATTCATCAGCGCAATTGATGATTGTATCTGCGTATCGGCCGTCGAATACCAGTCTGACCGGTCAGCTGCTATTGTTACATGACCTTAAGATGACGTAAGCGATTTGGTGGTCTCTTGCCTGCAGATGGATGCTACCATTAATCACACACTCGCGCTGGCTGCGATGAGATGTGAGTTTTTGGGACATGAGTGGATTTTGAATTCTTTGAAAATGAGTTTGCATCTGTGCCTGCCTTTGTTTGGCCTCCCCCCCACCTCCTTTCGTTGTGCACTCAAGTGGGCATCGGCCGATGGTACAGTTAGAGTCGTTGCCTGACACCTGGTGGTGGTTGAGATGTTATTACGGATGTTCACGGTGGTGTCGAGATGGTTCGGAATTCTCTTGAATTGCCGTGAAAAGGTGACAGAGGGTCTATGGGAAATTTAAGTGCGTGAGATCTTTGAACTCTGAACTAACTGAACTCCGATTGGTTGGCAATGATCAGTGATCTTTTGCAAATCACTTAGGATAGATCACTGGGACAAAAGTTCTTCGTCAGATATTAAATTGGCGACATCTTTGTGATGGATCCTCTGCTGTCTTCTCCAAGACTAACGAAACTGTGACCAGTGATCTTGATCTGATCTTTTTGAGGATCAGTTGGGATAGATCACTCGACTAGACGAGAGTTCTTCGTCTGATATCAAATCAAATCTCTGTGATGTTTCCCTCCTGCCTTCTCCAAGACTGACTAAACCACGATCAGTGATCTTGGTTGATTCTGTTGATCTTTTGCGGATCACTTGGTAAAGATCGCTTAGACGACAGCTCTTCGTCCGAATATTGAACTGCCGACATCGTTGTGATGAATCTCTGCTGTCTTCTCAAAGAATGATCAGTGATCAGTTATTGATCTTCAGTCGTGATCATGATCCGAGGCTGAATGTGGCCTCTGGGCGATCGATGATTTTTGGAAATGATTGTATCGCGTTTCTAGTTCTTGATCGTCTTTCACTCTCACACTTTTCCCACTTTCTACACGCAGTCTTAACACTTATCATCTCTGGCTGGCGACTGATCACTTCAAATTAATCAATAATCTATTGTATTGAATATCAGCAAATGAGTTATGAATTCTCTATGCAACGAGTCGTAGAAAAAGTCTTTCACTGGAGGTAACAATTTGTTTCTGTTTTTGGTTCATTATTTGTTTGTGATCTCCCCAATGTAACTGGAACTCCAGCTCGGACTGTGCTCCGATCTTACTTTAAGTCAGGCTCAAGCTTTGCTTTGCTTCAATCTTGGAACTAAATTGGGCAGAAATTCTTGAGTTTATGGCGATTTCATGAATATTTTGAACTAAAATTTGATGCTAAAGTAAGGATTAATATTTCGTTTGATCAGAGGCTTTAAATTGGTTTCAGAAGCCTCAGTTTGAGATGATTTGGATTTGAATTTGTTGGTATCTGATCGAAAGCAAAAATTCAAGTCTAAATCGGTCCAAAATGTGACCTAAATTTTATGCAATCTATTGTAGGATTTGAATTTTAAACGTCTTTTAAGTATAAAACCAGTTTCAACCAGAAAATCACCAGAAAATTTAATCAAAAATAGCACAAGAATTTCGATTTATGCTGGTCGAAACGAGCTTAAAGATGAAAGTGAAAGAATGTTTGCTGTCGAAATGGGAGCTGGTCTACAACTCACGCCACTCCATGAAGGTTGATAACAAATTCATCGTGACCTTTAAGATCAATTAGTATCAAGGTTTGGCCGAGATAACGTGTTGTTATGTGACTAACGTAAGGTGTTGCTTGAGGAGATCTCGTATAATTTACTGGGGAATCACTGATGCTGATGACAGTGACGTGATTTGAGGAACACGGAAAGACGTCAATGAGTTCTTTGATGGTGTGGAGGCGAGAGCGATTAACATATTTTTCTGAAGCAAAATCAAGTTAAATGCTGCTCCAAGATTTACGCAGGATTTGCTCAATTTGTGTGGTGGATTGTTTCAACGAAAAAAAAAGACTGCGAGAGTGTGGGCATGTAGCAGTGCTGCAGTATTGCAACGTTAAGCATTTTAAAATGTGTCATTTTGACAGTGATGCAATACATAACGTTTCTGAAAGCAGTTTCAGCTCATGATGATGAGCAAGTGAAAACAGCATTTTTAACACAAAATGATCCGATACAACGATGGCTGGATGTTGTAGGAATCGGGTAGGCACTGATTGGCGTCAACCTGGCGATGCCCAGTGTTGTAACTTTTCCTATACATCAATTGTGCTTATTTTACCTCCAAGTGGTAGCCATCGGGTACTGGTTGTAGTTCAACCGGACTCAACCTGCTAAGCTTATAAGTGCGACCTCTTGTCATAGGGGTTACAAAAAAGGAACTGGTCCTCCAGGTTGGGGGTTGTGCCGTCGGGGTAACTGCCCGGCCACACTAAAAAATATGAAGTTACGAAGCAACAACAAGCCCCGGAAACGGACGGAATTACTGATGACGAACCCCGCATACGAAATAAGGACAACGATCTTCGGATCTGCACGTGGAATGTAAGGTCCCTTTATAGGCCACGTGCAGCCGAACAATTAGCGGAGGCCCTGGACTGCTACAAAGCAGACATCACCGCCATCCAAGAAGTGCGATGGGATGGGCCGGGCAAAAAGAGGATGAAAAACTGTGACATTTACTACGGTGATTGCTACAGGCAACAAAAGCAGCGCTTGTTTGGATGTGGATTCGTCGTTAGAGGCAGACTTAGGCAAGAAGTCTTATCGTTCAGATGTGTAAACGAACGCCTTACGACAATTCGCATCAAGGTTAAATTCGCCAATATAAGTCTAATATGCGCACATGCCCCCACAGAGGAGAAAGACGACGACACCAAAGACAGTTTCTATGAGCTCTTGGACAAGATATACGAGCAGTGCCCTAGCTATGACATTAAAATTGTCATAGGGGATTTTAATGCAAAGCTGGGAAGAGAGAGTGTCTTTGGTAGTACGATCGGGAAGCACAGCCTACACGACACCACCTCCGATAACGGATTTAGGCTGATCGACTTTGCTGCAGGGCGAAATGTTGTAGTAGCCAGTACACGGTTCCCACACCTCAATATTCACAAAGGAACATGGAGATCTCCTGATCAATCAACCGTCAACCAGATTGATCACATTGCGATCGACGCAAGGCACTCCTCCAGTATTATGGATGTCCGAAGGTTTCGAGAAGCCAACATCGACTCGGACCACTACCTTGTTGTAGCCAAGGTAAGGTTGCGGATATCCCGAACACCGCCAAGACAAGAAAATACTGTGAGGAAGTACAATCGCAAGATTCTTTTCCGATCGAGTCTCCCTTAATCTCAGAAGAAGTTCTTTGCCGCCGACACCAAGTATTGCAGACCAGTGGCAACATTGCCAAAAAGCTATCAGAGATGCCGCCTTTGATGTGCTGGGTTTCACTCGGCCACCACAACGAAACCCCTGGCTTGACGACGAGTGCCGGCAGGCGAATGCAGCTAAGCAAGAGGCCTACAAAGCGGCACTGCAAAGAAGGACAAGAGCTGCTCGTGAGCTCTACGAGCAGAAAAGGAGAGACGAACACCGGCTTCTCAGGAGGAAAAAGAAGGAGCATGAGAAGCGCGCGATCGGTAGAATAGAGAGTTACTACTGCAGGAATGAGGTAAGGAAATTTTACCAAAGGGTAAAGTCAACCTGACAGGGTTATAAAGCCCGAACCGAAGCCTGCAAGGACGAAAAAGGGAACATCGTAGTAGAATCACAGTCGATGCTGAGGATATGGAAGAACCACTTCTGCACACTGTATAACGGCGACGAAGAACCGAATTCCGCTGTCAGGCAGATTGAATCATTCAACCCGAATGAAAGGGACGATGTAGATCAACAATTCCGTCCCCCCGATCTGGACGAAGTGAATATAGCTACGAGTATATCTAAACTAAAGTCCAACAAAGCTGCTGGAGCTGACGGCCTAGCGGCTGAGCTTTTCAAAGCAGCAGGCGATGACTTGGTAAAGAGCATGCACCAACTCATCTGTAAAATATGGTCGGAAGAAAGCATGCCCGATGAATGGAACCTCAGCATTGTTTGCCCGATCCACAAAAAAGGAGACCCTCTAAATTGCGCCAACTATAGAGGCATCAGTCTTCTAAACATCCCTTATAAGATCCTATCTGCCGTGTTGTGTGAACGCCTAAAGCCATTCGTCAACAACCTGGTCGGTCCATACCAGTGTGGCTTTAGGCGTGGAAAATCCACCATCGACCAAATATTCACGCTGCGGCAGATCTTGGAAAAAACCCAGGAACAGCAATTCGATACCCACCACCTTTTCATCGATTTTAAGGCCGCTTATGACAGCATCTATAGAGAGCAATGCCTAGTTTTGGCATCCCTACCAAACTCGTCCGTTTGTGTAGGATGACGATGGAGAATGCACGCTGCTCAATCAAGGTCGGTAAAGACCTAACCGAGACCTTTGATGTAAAAAAAGTATTCAGACAAGGCGACGCGCTGTCATGCGACTTCTTCAACATCATACTTGAAAGAATTGTGCAAAACTCGCACGCCAATACCAGAGGCACAATCTTTCAGAAGTCCGTCCAACTACTCGCATATGCCGACGATATTGACATAATCGGAAGAACACAGCGTGATGTCAATGGCACTTTTGTGAGTATTGCGAAGGAGGCCGCGAAGATGGGTTTAACGGTAAATGAGGGCAAGACCAAGTATATGCTGTCAACCAGAAAGGACACCCAACACCAACGTCTCGGACAGAACGTCACAGCAGACAGTTATAACTTTGAGGTAGTCAAGGACTTTGTCTATCTGGGCACCGCTATTAACTCAGACAACGACACCAGCGCTGAAATCAAACGAAGAATAACTCTTGCTAATCGCTGTTTCTTTGGGCTAAGAAAGCAATTGATAAACTAAGCCCTCTCTCGAACAACCAAAGTAACCCTGTACAAGACCTTAATCGTCCCAGTCCTGCTATATGACGCAGAAGCATGGACTTTGTCAAAAGCGGATGAGGTTGCTCTTGGTTGCTTCGAGAGGAAAATTCTTCGGGTGATTTTCGGTCCCGTCTGCATAGAGGGTGAGTGGAGGAGAAGATACAACAACGAACTGTACGAGCTGTTCAGCGACATTGACTTAGCCAGAAGGGTGAAGATCCAGCGATTAAGATGGCTAGGTCATATAGAGCGAATGGAAACCAATGCTCCGGCCCGGAAAGTCTTCGAATCCACCCCCGAGGGACGGCGCAGTAGAGGAAGACTGCGACTCAGGTGGCGCACGCAAGTGGAAAGGGACCTCAACCAACTGTGCGTGCGAAACTGGAGGCAGCTAGCTAAAGATCGAGCTGGCTGGAGTCGCTTGTTGGTTGAGGCCCAGGTCCACCCCGGACTGTAGCGCCAGCTTAAGTAAGTAAGATCCGATACAACATCTGATGGTTTTCAGTAAAAAGGTGGTGTTGCAAAGCAAAATGATGTACATTTTTTGGCCTTTGAGACTTCATCCAGCGTTTAAAAACAGTGAAGAATTGATTGTTCCACATTTTCATACAGATATTCATTTCATTTTCATTTTTTTTTTTATCTGAAGAGAGCATAAATCATGGGAGACTGGATGAATTAGTCCTTTAGACAAGACATCAAGGCAGTCCATGAGAGTGTTGAGAATGGTCGAGAATCGGCAGTTCGGGAAACTCTCGCGTGTTCTCAATAAAGATGTTAATGCGTCTGAAGTGATATCTCAGGAATTGAAACCTACAGACCATGGACAAGGACTTTTTTGAATCTTCTGCAATGAGACTCATGTTCGTCTTGATGGTGTTCGTTGTCAAGTCGTCGAAATTGACAAATTCCTGGTTTAAAAAATACACGAATGATTCTGGAGAAACATAATGTATCCACAATATCTCTTCTTCTTATTATTATTAGCTCGCTACAGTCCGAGCTGGACCTGGGCCTCACTCAACAGGCCTCCCCAGCCAGCACGATCTTTCGTCAGCTGTCTCCAGTTCTGCACACCAAGCCGGCCGAGGTCCCCCTCGACCTTTTTTTTTTTGAAACAAGAATCCGCAAGGTTGTGTGCTTTCTCCCATTCTATGACACGTTGCGATGAATGAATTGCTGTTAACATTAGAAAACGTAGGATGCAAGGTGGATACATATGCGAACGATGTTGCTGTAGAAGTTTGAGGAAATTTTGCTTCCACTCCACAAACTAACCTTATGCACCAAAGCATGCGGACAAACCACAAAAAAACTGAACTGGTACTCTTCATGAGAAAATACAGAATTCCAACCTTTGACCCTCCTTCACTGTGCGGCATAAAGTTACCACTCTCAGACAAAGCCACATTTTTGGGTGTCATTAAGAATCCAATTAAGCTGGAAGATCGACATCCTGGAGTGGATCAAGAAAGCCACTAAGGCACTCTACTGCAGCAAAAAAGTCATTTGATTTAAATGGCGATTACAGCCACAGACCAGTATTACTGTATGTCCAAACATCGACATACATTTGCAGTGATGCGTGGCTAGGCTCATCTGTTTAAGGAATGAAGTCTGCTTTGGCAGTGCCTTTAGTCCGGGAACTAATACGTTCGGCAAGCCTTAGCGCTTGCTTTGATTAATTTCGAAAGCTTCTGATATTCTTCTTCTTCTTCTTCTTCTTAGGGCGCTACATTCCGAGGTGGACCTGGCCCTCACTCAACAGGCCTCTCCCACCAGCACGATCTTTCGCCAGCTGTCTCCAGTTTCGCACACCAAGCCGGCCGAGGTCCCCCTCGACTTGTGTGCGGATGGACGTCCTTTTTTGCGTTGTCCCACAGGCTCAGAGTCGTAGACTGTTCGGGCCGGAGCTAAGTTGTCCATAGTAGAGCGTATGGCCTAGGCATCTTAGGCGTTGGATCCGCAGACGCCTGGCTAGACTCATGTCGCTGTACAGTTCGTGGTTGAACCTTCTCCTCCAAATGCCATCAATGCGAACAGGACCAAAGATCGCGCGCTTCTTTTCTCTCGAAAAGGCCAAGAGACTGTTCATCCGCTTGGGTTATTGTCCATGCTCCTGCGCCGTAAAGCATGACTGGGATGATCAAGGTCTTGTATAGAGTCAGCTTGGTCTTCCGAGAGATTTTTTGAGCCTTTTGAGCCCATAAAAACGGCGTTTGGCAAGAGTTTTTTTTTCGGAGGATTTTTGAAAGACTGGAACACTCAGACTCAAAACTGGTCCATTGTACTGCCAGGTAGCAACCTACTCCAGTGCCGTTAATTTGATCCCAACGGGAAATGGTGACTGGACCAGATTCGATTTCGCTGGTATTCGAACCTGGGACCCCTCAAACTTGGGGCAGGCAATTAACCAACTGCGCCATCCAGTCCTCTTTGGCCAAGAATTAGTCTGCGTTTGATCTCGGTACTCGGTTTACCGCAGAGCCGAGGTAGACAAAGTCCTTAACTTCCTCAAAGTTATAGCTGCCTATGGTGACGTTCTGGCCAAGTCGTCGATGTTGTGCGTCCTTTTTCGACGACCGCATATACTTGGAATCCGAAGCATTAACAGGCGAAGCATGCAGACATAAGCGTCTGCACCTAGCCTCTATTGACGAACTCCTACTCTCACCTCCCCGTGGTGAAATCCGGGAGTCGAGTACCCTCGACAGAAGATGGGGTAACCAGCCCTTGTGGGACGTCTGGGCGGCTGCAAACGAGAGAGAGGGGAGTGTGAGTCTACCAGGGCTCATCACTCGTTGTAGGATGGCTGCGGAGGAACTGATTGGCCAACGGCGGCATCCACAACTCCAGTCAGCAGGAGTTACCTGGTTTCCATGGTAAGGTCGGGACCCTGGAATAGAATAGACCTTCTCTTGGGGTCAACTGCGGCGCTCACAGCCTGCAAGAGGCTTCCGACACCGTATCCTTCCGGACCTCTTTGTCCAGGGGCTAAACAAATGGACCTGTCCTCCCAGTTGGAGGTTGTGCGTGGGGTTTACTTCCTTAACACGTAAAAAACTAACGAGTTGAGTAGCACTGAGGTCCATCAGTCATCACAAAGTCAAACTCTGCTGAGTCCCGGGCCAGAGCTTAATCGCAACGAACGAGAGAGCAGTTTAATTGGCTGGGCGAGACGGTCTGAAATGGATCAGTGAGGCGGATACGTCTTTGTGTCCAGTGATTGATATATTGTACGGGATCATAAGCGACATAATACATAAAGATGCCAACACGTCTCGGCTAGTAAGAAACGATTGTCACACGACAAGATCAACGTGGCCAGAGCTTATCATTGGTAAAACAAAGAAGCTTCTGGCGTTGGAACGGAGCTCGATCCGCGTGCAGGACATTGCCCCACATTGGAACTATGCTTCGAAAATGGAATGTGGAGTTCAGCGATCTCTGCACGAGCTGCGATGATGAGGAAGAGACCGAAACGATCCAACATCTTCTGTGCCATTGTGCACAGCTCTTCAGTACCGGCACCTAGCTTCGCTGGACCAAAGACCCTTTACAGAGACTGCGAACTTAGCGAACGCAAACATCGGACCGTACAAAGATGTATTTGGTGTTTGGAACTATGAGCGTTGAGCTCTTTGCAACAAAATTTGACTAGCTTGAGATTGATTTCCGTCGCGTACATTGACTGATGGTATGGCATCTTCTGGTAATTTCTGGTCAAGTGCTTGTCTGCGTCTTCGACCCAATATTGTCGAGGTATTAAGGGGTTCTCTTGTCTGCCATTCTGTTCTGGATTGAAATTGCAGTTGAATTCTCGTTTCAATATCGAGAATGGGTAGGTTCCTTGATTAACAACTTGCATGTCCTCCAACCCCATCATTTAGCAGGGTGATCTTGGCTGGCGATGCCTTCATGAGAATGTCTGTGTATAGCAAGCGGAGCATAGTATCCAGTTCCAAACACGCAAGGCTTTGTTTTTGCAAAACTCATGTTCATTTCACCAGCAACTCAGGAAGAGTTGGTCTCTCAGCAGAGACCCCTCTTGCAGGATGTATTTTTACTCAACCTGATTCTATGCCGATAATATTACATCATGATTGGCTCTGTGGGAAACTTTCTGATCAATTTTGTCCAGGATCTTGCGTCCCTGAACCTGATCTACTTAAGTCTTTTGTGATCTTAAATCTCCGCATTTTCAGACCTCTTGAATAAGCCGCGACTCCTTTGAATAACCGCGACTCCTCGTTTGTACAAAATCAAAAAAAAGTCCCACAAGCAGATGATGAGTGAGTGTTTCCTCGAGGTGAAGAACATCCTCTCATTCTGAAGACCCTCGCATTCGTTCGTATGCGTCGCACCACTTGGTCGGCGATGGTGTCCTGAACGTAGCACTCGTGACTCAACTCGAATGACCGCTTTGAAAAAATCCCAGTTCATTATCATGGCGCCCCCTCTCGCCGCCACCTCCTCACCCATCGCAATAATCATAGCTTCATCCGCATCATCACGAACCCTTGCTTAAGTGCCCATCCACGGAGCTGCGCTCCACCTCCTCCTCGGTGCCACTTAAAGCCAAGCAAATGATGTGTCATATCTAATCCTTTTCACTGTTACTCAGTCACAAAATCACATCGACCCCAACATCCGCATCCGCAAACAGACTCTCCGGCCGCAGCCACACACACACCAGCGCCGCCGAGAATTAAAGATTCGTCTTGCCTTCAACGAAATACCAAATCCAATTCCACCAGGAAAATTGCAGCATCACGTAGCGGCCATTGTGCATCCTGAGAGAATTAAATCAACTGACAGCACCAGCGACGGCGGGACAGAGCTCGAGAACACAATATTTAGGCATCACTGCCGGTACTGGCACCGGTACCGAGATAACACCATCACCCCAGCCAACCGCCACCACGACTGGAAGCGACTGAGCGGAGCAGTGGACCCACAATACGAGTGCATCCGAGGATAGCCCGTTCGCTGGGTTCCTGGTCGGAGGATGCTGTATGCACTCGGGCACTTCGCGGTATAGTCTCTCTTGACCGCACGATCACGTTCTGCAGTTAATTGCTGCATCGAACATAGCCAAAGGTTGACATCGTCTGCCTTTTCGGTGTGGGACTCACCCGGGACTCGCATAGCTCCGCTGATTACCCCTGCGTCCGGGAGAGGTTAAATGCGTTTCAATCTTCGTTGTCCGCGTCGTGGAATTCGCAAGTCGACCACGTCCGCGGGGACGTTGGTCACGGTATCTATGGTCAGATCCGGCCGCGGGCAGTTTGACCTTATCTCGGGTTTCGTGAGCCGCAACGCACATGCCGGCCGCCGCCGCCGTCGTCGGCTGTCGCTCGCCGGTGATGGCATTCGGTTGTTCTTTGGCATTTGGAGCAGAAGAGCGTAATTATCGGCAGCCCACCACACAAGGGACTGTCGCATTATGAGGTAATCCCATGCGCTGGCATGTGTGGAGGATCGGTAAAGCACTCGATGCAGCAGCCTGCGGTGATGGTTGACATGATGACGTGGGCGGGCACTAATGAAGCAATAATGGCGCGTCTTGACTCGAGTGACATCTCATTCCGCCCACAGGGTATTTGGGAAGATTATTGCGGACCGCGTGCCTCGTGAGAGAGATGAGGTGCAGCTCCGCAGACAATGAGGGCGGTGTGCAGTGACAGCCGCTGTCGCTGGTATAAGGCTAAGCTCGCAGGCGCACGGCATCATTCTGTGAAAAGTGGGACTCGCTGATGGATTCATGCGACGACGAGGAGACATGACTACTTGCTGGTGCATTCTGGGCGTGCATTGGTTAGCGGAAAATACTTTATAACTTCGAAGGGAGTTCGCTATAATTTTGGGTTTGTCATGGCAGAGGAAAATCAGAAATCTCGTGAAGGAACTTGGGTTGCTTTGCGGGAATGACGATTGTGTGAGTCAGAGACTTCGGAGTGATCGTTGCTTCATCATAACCGCAGATGATTGCTGAGTGAATGTTGGGGCTGTCGCTTACGGCCTCTGTCTTAAGGTCTGTGGCTTAGGCCATCGGATTATGACCTCTTGGCTAAGGGCCCCTCGCCTAAGGCCTCTGGCTTAAGGATTATGGCTGAAGACCTCTGGCTTAAGGCCTCTGGCCTTGGGCATCTGGCTTAAGACCTCTGGCTTAAGACCTCTGGCTTATGGCCTCTGGCTTATGGCCTCTGTCTTAAGGCCTCTGGCTTTACGCCTTTTTCTAAAGGCCTCCGGCTTAAGACCTCTGGCTTCAGGTTTCAGTCTTAAGACCTCTGGCTTAAGGCTTCTGTCTTAAGGCCTCTGGCTTATGGCCTCTGTCTTAAGGCCTCTGTCTGACCTCTGGGTTAAGGCCTTCTGGGTTCTTCTGGGTTAAGGGTTCTGGGTTAAGGCCCTCAGGGTTAAGGAATTTGGCTTATGGCCTCTGACTTAAGGCCTCTGGCTTTAGGCCTTTTTCTTAAGGCCTCCGGCTTTAGACCTCTTTCTTAAGGCTTCTGGCTTAAGGCATCTGTCTTAGGGCCACACATGAGGGACCAAATGTGTGTATGGAACACCTGCATGGAACAATGCAAAGTAATTGACGCCAGATGTACCGTTTTCGATATATGTTGACAAGAAAACGTTTGGTTTTCGGTCAAAATTCTCCCAATTTTTGGGTAGAAGTCGAGTTCTATTGTACCTAGGGCCATACATTTCGGCTTAAGTTTCGCTATAAGAGCGCGCAAGCTTGATTGATAGCAAAATCGCCGTCAGAGGCACTGTTTTCGAGATATGTCCCATTTTTGACAAAAAAAAACATGTACCGTTTTTGAGATATGGCGCATTTTTCAAAAACGTATTTTCCCTGAATTTCGATACGAATCAGGCGATTTGGGATTCCATATTCTGCATGTCTTGAAGACGAAGTCATCACCTACAACCCCTTATCATTACTTTTCTTCTACCTCCCTCCGTTCCCGGGATATTCAACGTAAAAGTATGCACATCTGCGAAAATATAGTTTCTGGGCTTCAAAAAAAATTAAATTTAAAAGAAAATGAACGCGAATTCTCAAAAAAAAAACTCTGTTCTTGCAGACTGACTGACTTTTTGACCGATCTCCCGTCGAGGGTCTCAATGTCCGAGTTTTTTCCCTCCTCGGTGTGCAACCACTCTTCCTTCCATTGGCCTCCAGTCAGTCTGGGAGCTTATGTGCCAACATTCCTGACCAATTTGGCAAGCACCGATTAGATCTAAATTGCTTCGAGTTCTGTCATCAAAATCACGTCATCGAATGGGATCATGACATCACCCTTCACTCGACAATCGGTCAGAGTGCTAGGCCAGGTAGAGGTTCTGATGTCTGGGTCACTGTTCCACCGTAAAGATCTACCGTCCAATCTTATCGCCATCCCCTGATCACCATGACATTCCTCAGTCACCGGTGTCCGCACATCGATCACTTTCCGATTCCACGTCACGCCTCGCATAGAAATCGACGATCAATCGAGCGTTTCCCCCTCCCAGAGATCCTTATCGGGGAACAAGAGAAAATATGAAGCCCATATCTTTATGAGTTTTCCCAGAACGATTACATAACCCCCGACGACTTCCCCATGCACTTCTTGTGGCACTCGCTCGCTGATGTAATGTCATCGGGCCCAAAAGGTTATTGGCACGACCGAAAACACTCCATCAAGTCCCTAATTCTCGTAAAAATAAACCTCTTTTGTCCCCCCCCCCAAACCGCCGGTCGCGTCGAACGTGATCGAAATTTCAAAGACATACCTCCTTCCTCTGGTCGAAGGGCTGCACTACAGCGCAGCGGGCGTGTTCGCAGAGTGTGTGCATGCACACACGCATGTTTACGAACAATTTATGCATCTCTCAGATGGTGGCAGATGGTGGTGGTCTATCTGGGGTTCGGTTTTGGGATCACTCCGGTCCACGGTTAGCACGCCTTCCGGGACACAAATTAACATCTCAAGCATCTTCTCGGCTCCTCGCATGGACCCACTGTTGACTGCTACTGGAGTCGGTGGTGGTGGAGGAGGAATGCATTAGGACCGCGTCGCTAAGTTGTCGCGAAAATAAGAGATCTTTCGGTTAATAAATTTGTACCACAAGACGAAAGACGAAACGCTGCGGAGGAGTGAGGTAAATCAAAACGAAACCGCGACGAGGGCGATGGCGAGGGCGAACAACAGATTTAACAAACCAAACCGCGCCGGCGACAGAATTTACGGTACAACATTTCCTGGTTGCCAATCCTTTTGTGTTAGAATCTATCCATCGGGACAATCTGTGTGTTTACTTAGTTTTCCTCATTCTCTCTCTGCTGCTCCCTCGTACACGGCGGAGCGAAGCACACGGAGTCTGTGGTCTGCTCGTGGTCCTGCTGATCTGCGGAGCATAAGCCCCATAGGAACAGCGAACACAAATCCCACAAATCGCACAAATCCCGCGTCCATCCCGCTTCTTGCGGAGTCGCTCGCGTACGTGACAAGATGGAAATCTAAATTTCGACCGTGAGCGCAATCATTTTCGTTTTTTTTCCGCTTTTTTTCGGTCCGTTCCCGGTCGCTCTTGTGGTCTGGCCTGGAGAGGGAGACTGCTGGCTGGTGGGATCTTTACGGTGGTGTACATTTTAAGCGACTTAAATGTGATGAATTGGACTGACCCGGCGCGCCGTGTAGCTACTAGGTTTACAAAAGTATCGAATGCAGCGTTGTAAGCGCTGAATGTCGTCTGAAAATCGTTCTGCCCGCAGTGGTTGTGAGGGGTGATAGAGGAGGGCTTGTGGTGCGAAAAGCAGGAGTAGATTCGTATATCTGTGTTCTGGGGCTCTCTCGTCTCTCCGGTCGCCCGCTGGTCCGCTTGTTTGTCGCGGTGAAACATGAACGATGTACACACTGGTGCAGCCGAGTTGGGACGTAGCAACGAGGTGCATTCGTGCCTTTGCGGTGAAGTCGCAAAGAACGAAATCTGTTAATCTTCGTTCTTTGAGGCCATCCGATGACTTCTGGTCGTTGAAGTGGATGCTAACCAGTGTTTAGTGTGCTACTGTTTAGCTTTGCAGGTTACACGATGGGGCACGGAATGCTTGTCTCTCAGGAAGACGTACGCGAAGACGAAGATGGGGATTTTCAACGGGAGAGCTCGGATGGTGTGTCATTTGTTATGAATTTGACACTCGCGGACCTTCTGGGAAGTGTCTAGATTGATGTATCTCAGATTTCTTGGGTCTTGTGCGTGAGTTACTAGGAGGGTTCTGTGTTTTGTGCGACGACGACGATGATGAGAGCGGCTGACAGTTAGCTGACAGTCTTCGATGAGTCACTTCTGCTTCAGAGATTGAGGGCGGCCACAGGGCACAAGCTTCAAATGTCGGTACCCGACGTGGATGTTGTCAAAAAAAAATAATGTTGTCTTCTATCTGCAACACTATCCATGTCGATATCCGACGTAGATAGAGTTAAAAATGTGCTCTCCTTGTTGTAACCCGCTTTCTTGGGCATGACATGTGGGCTTTTGATGTAATTTGTCGCTAGGAACAGCCCCAGGGCACGGAATTGTAGGGCGCCACTTAGAAGTAGGCTCATGGTGCCTCAGTACCTAACTCGAACAGGGTATGGAGTTACTCCTAGACGAACAACGACAAAACGACTAGAAACATACCAATTCTATGGAATTGTCGCTAGAAATAGCCCAAGTGATCGGAATTGTCGCTAGAAACAGATCAAGCCCACGGTAGGGCGCCACTCAGAAGCAGACTGGTGTTGCTGCAGCACACAATATGACCAGGAAATGGGGCCAACGACCAGGATCTAAGCCTTTTCCTATATGAATAACGAGACAACGAGTGGATCCTAGATCTTAAGGAAAAATGCTCAAGCATTCGATTGGGAGGCACTTCCGAGATGAAAGTCCTTTCCTTTCCCTAACCCTTTCCCATTTGAAATGACGCTCTCGCCTAGGAGCCGAGTATTGGCCCTTTTTGCCGCACTCGCCTAGGATCCACCCCACACGTCACCGTATACCAGAACACCCGCCTATTCCCAACTCTCGCGCAGAGTCTACGAGGCTGAATGCCCACGAAATCTTGCATAGCCCACCACCACTTGTAGCTCCTTCGCCCTCTTTCCCACTCCACCTTGTTGCACTCACCTCGAATGGATCCTCCAACGCCTCCTTCAAGCCATTTGCGTATCTCTTCACCATCTGCTGCTGCAGAATCGATAATTTATCGAAAGAGCGCCTGTCTAAGCGCTCGTCTAAGCACCATTCTCTCAGCGTCACTGATCGCATAGATTTTTATGATCACCTTGCAGAAGATCTTGCATCAGTCGACCAAGACCATGAAGCACAGTCGTAAACATTTTATGAAGGCGCATCCATCTCGGATGCATAAAATCCGCTTCGAAATGCAAACAACTGCCCAGAGGTCAAGGGAACTCATCCATCAGGCGATCATCGAAATGTCAATCACATCTCGAACGTCGGTCTTCAATTTGTAAGCACGCAACCGTCCTACGATGCTCCCATCCACCCATCCACCGATCCACCGATCCACCGACCCCTCACTCGCATCCGAGAGATTCGCGCAACTGGCCGGCCCTATCGTAGGTTATGTGTTCGACAAATTTTCAATCTCCCGAGCGCACGCATGCACATGCGAGTGTGTTCTAATGTCTACATTTGTTTTTACATCCCAGCGATACGGTGTGTCTGTGGAACGCGAAGAGGTATTAAATTTCAGGCATCTTCAAGAACGGTGTACCTTAAAATTGCAAGAGCTCTATGCACTCGAATGACGAACGCACTCGGGAGCGGGACGTGGTTGGTGTCTGTGTGTTATGCAATCTCAGTGCACATCGGCCCGGCGGTGGAGGGAAGATACGCATCCGGGCGGGAGATAGGATCAATGAACCGCACTCACGCTATGCAAATTGTAACATGGTTGTGTGTGATTAAAATGCGTTGCTGGGCGGAGCAGTCTCCTCTTCTTGGGATGAGACTAACGTGTGTGCACATGCATATTTCATGTATCTACATCGCATGGGTGGGGTGGGAAGACGTGCGTCTCTGTGAGGCATTGCTGAATTCATTTCAATTGAAGTCGAATTGCCGTTGGGATTTGTAGTGAAGGGGCTAGGGATTTGAAAGCTTGCGGTCGAGAAGGGAAATTTGTGGGAGAGAATCTGAATGTTCATCCAACACAAGCACAAGAAGAGGTCCAGGATTTCCTCAAAGGACATATTCTGTCACCAAATGATAGGTCAGCTTCTTCTTAGAGCCCGAAAGCGCTCTATTGGTTGAGAACTATGTTCCACTGCGAACTGAAGCTATTGGAACCAAATTTAAGACATCGCCAGCAATGAACCTCCTTCAGACTGAATCATTGTCAGTTCTTTATGCTCTCCTTGTGGGCATAGATAAATCAATTTTCGTTTATCCAGACTCACCAGAGTCTCAGACCGGGAGCAACTCTTCCCAAAACCTTCTGAGAAAACCAAACTTCTATACAAATGCTCCTCTGTCCACCTACCAAACGCCTTTTTAGATGAATTGGTAGCAGTTATACAATCCAAAGTGGATGTATGGTGAGAGATATTGATGTTCTTTAGATTTCAGTGGAATTCACTTGTAAAAAGGGAGTTTTTGAGGCAGATTTGTGATAGTGACCGAAAACGAGAGTTCGCGCATCAACTCTTCTGTCACCTCCCCTCAAGTGATCCTCAGCTGTTCAATTGTCGATCTTCAGTTGACCGTGTGTGGTGATCTCTTGATAAATACGATTGCGATCGATGGTGACTGAAAACCAATTCGTTTGTCTACTTGTCTTGATGCTCGAGAGTTCGCTCACCAACTCCTTTGTCCTCTTCGGATGCTTACTAATCTCGATCCTCAACCCCAAGGGATAAAGCATCGACCCACGTCCGCACTTGAAGACTCCGACACGACCGTTGCATTAAGAATAGAATAGACTCACCTCTGGCCCTCACATACCCTGACACGCTGCTATCTCGTAGCCCAGACTCCCCTATCCGAGGGCAATTCGTCACATCATCCATTCCACGAGGATTCTATAATTTGCCAGCCTCCTTCGACTGCACCTCGGGCCAAGCTCCGATGCACCGACATACTAGTCAACCGCCCATCACGTAGCCAACTGCAACGTTGCAACACTGTTGCCCACTCTTGTCGTGCGCCTTAACCTGGTTCCTTATCTGCGACATCCCTCACCCGACATGAGGCCGCATTCCTCGCAGTCACCGATCCAGGGCGCACAGCTTGACAGAAGATTCAATTAGAAGCAAAAAAAAGTCTCGCGCAACCAAATGCCCAGTATCTCACTGGGCAATGAGATATAAAAGTCATGACATGTGGCCATTGATGCTTGTCCCCATCATCTCGTACATCATCGATAACTCTCGCTTTTTATGTGTTAATTCCTTTTTGCCCTCTAAACTGAACTGTGACGTTCGACGACGGGAGTCAGGGGAGTCGCGGTTGACTTGTTTTTTGTTTTTATTGTCAGTGCGCACTGATCAAATTTATGGATCGCACCGTTGCTGGGAGAAGAGTCCTTTGGGGGCCTTGAAGTGCATTTGACATGCTTAGAGTTGTCTACAATCGTGGTGGTGCCTCAAATGGTTTGCACCGCGCCACATAACGTCACATAAGCGCACCCAAAGACGGCCGCACTTGTTTGCCGCGGCGGTCGGCTTGCTGCGTCCGGCTTGACCAAATGTCATTCAGCGACATTGCGTCTTTGTGGTGGCGGTGGCGGTTGCGGGTTGAATGGCAAGATTTTCAAGGTTCAACATCTGACTGAAGAGCTAGTCATCGTCTTCGTTGATGTAACAGAGTTGCAGTTGTTTGTCGTTGTCGCCTTTACAATCGGCTCGCGGACGTGGTCCACGTACATACTCGTACATGCCCCTCGCCGAGAGTGGTGCGGCAGAGTTTCAGTGTCAAGAGTAAGGTGCCGTGACTCCCATAAATAGATCGCGGCGGTACTTCATCCATCCGTCTATTGAAATTCGTATAAACCTCTTGTCAGTACAGGCCATGGGTAGGCATAAAAACGAAACACCCAACAAGAGCCGTGCGTGTGCATGAGATGCACATTTCACACGGCCGAGAGACGGGGACGATGAGGATGAGATGTGGGCAGTGGGAGGAGGACATCAAGAACACCAAGAACACCGACAACGAACGACTACGACGACGAGTTGGACAACGAAACCAAAGACGAGCATAAACGACGAACGACGAACGACGAACGACGAACGACGAACGACGAACGACGACCAGACGAACGAGACGAGACAACGATGGTGAACTGCAATTCATCTGCTGCCATATTTGTCGGTCCCACTTGCCGATACGCAATATTACAACAACCGGTACCAACAGATTAGATAGCCAATGGAGTTGGCAATTAGACATGGTGGCAGTGAGGATCGTCGTCATGGGCATGAAAGACAAGGATTGTCATGTTTTTTAATCCGCATGTACGTATGCATGGATGTAACCTACGAACATGAGACCTAAGAGTGTGCACTTGTTACCTGTCTGCCTAAAAGTATCTATAAATACTCTGTGAAGTGGGTACCCTACCTATAGGGTACAAAGGATGCGCGCATCGCACTGATGGATCCTTACGATTCAACCGTGGCTGGAATTTGATAAGATCGCACATGGTGCAGTGGAGTGACTTGCTTGCAAAGTTGAATTGATTCGATTTGAGTGGTACGATGCTAGAGAATTTTCTGAACACAATTTTTGCATCTACGAGCGAGTGTGGTGTGTAACATCAAGAGCTCTGCTTAACTTCACTGCGGCTGAGTATCGATCTGCAGATGATCGCAGCGTTTGATGTAGTTGAAGGGCAAGAGTTTTGTGGGATGTTTTTTTTAGCATAGGTTGTTCGTTTTTGACTTTTCTGAACTGATCTTGAAGTCAAAGTGCGATAAGGGGCCTTAAAATCTTCGGTAGATCAAGAAGATCTCCGGTTTGTCTTGCGCTTGTTAAGGGAAATAGTGAATTTCTCTCTTGTGGGAATTCACATGCATGTCAAGTTAATTGCTCTTCGAAAAGAAAGCAATCGTTTTTTTTCGAGTGATCACTACACGGTCACCGACTGATCAACCATCGATCAGCTGAGGATCATGTGGAAGAAGTAGCAAAAGAGTTGGTGTGCGAACTCTCATTTTCGGACACCATCACAAATCTGCCTCAAAAACTCCCTTTTCACAAGTGAATTCCACTGAAATCTAAAGAACATCAATATCTCTCGCCATACATCCACTTTGCATTGCATAACTGCTACCAATTCACCCTACGATCGTATATTTTCATTCGACCACACTTCTGCCACGACCCGTGTGTTACGCTACAGCAAAAGAAAAAAACAAAAAAATTGAATTTATCCTGCTTCACCACTGTCATTCCAATGGTGCATATTGCAATTGAATCAATCCGTGGGTAGGTGTAAAAAGATATCACAACAAACGACTAGTAAGTCGATGAAATAACTGAAAGTGTGAGACAAGTACCACCATCGAAGTGCGGCACGCATATCACACCACACTCAGGCACACACGTGTATCTAGTATCTGCGACTAGTTCGGGTGGTATGTGATGTTTTATGGTGACATCTACGATATGTCAAGTGAAATATGTGTCTGCGGCCGGCACATTGTCTGAGGGATTGTTGTGAGCCTTTCAGTGCTCCAGTGTTCGAAAGTAATTCCTTTCAGCGCAACAACAACAACGTGTGACACAAATATTTCGTTTGAAATTTCAAATTTGACAAGAACATGCGATTTGTCACAATTTCGAGTTGTTTGGCACTGATTTTTATTGACACGATCAGAAGAGGGGGTCAGTGGTGAATGCAGACGATCGATGGAGGCTGAGGTTGATGATTTTAGGAGGACTTTAGAGGGGTTTGTCTGAGCTCTTAAAAGAAGCTTGTGAGGTGCTCGAGCACACGGTCGTTGTCCTTGTGCTTATCAAAAAGGACATCAGTGAGTGATCAGCGACTGATCATGTGACCGCCACGAATGGTAACTCACCAAAGTTTCTGTTTGCCTCTACCGCGACCTCATAAACGCAGAAATGATCATTCTTGTTCAAAAATCCCTCTGACCCCAGATTACTCATTCCCCTATCTCAGATCGAGTCACAAAAATCTGCCAAAACCCATTGTAACCTCTCGGTCCATTCTTCCAGAGAAAGAAGTCCACTCCACAAAGACAGAGACCAAAAAAAAAAAAGAGAACAAAAACCATCCACAGCTCCTCCTCATCGTTTGCCTTAATTTGATCGTACCGATCTTCAAGTTCAAAACCGTGAAGATCCTTCACACATTCCTCCACGGACAGCCGCCGGTTTCGTTCCGTTATTAAAACTCTTCCGATGAACTACCACAGACTACCTGCAGTCATCAGACTCACTGCCAGCTACCTGTACACCGAAAAATACACCAAATCTCCAATCAGAGGGTATCCCTCATAAATTATTACCGCATCCGCCGAAGCAGAGAGGGGCATTTGCAATCCTTCGGATCGTTTTGAAAATTGACTGCGAACCTATTTGCGTCGAATTTAACGTAAAGAATCATCATCATCATCATGGTCTCATGGTCTCATGGCCCCCGGTCGACTGTGGGGTTAGATGATATTTGAGCTTCTCATCAATTTGTTCATACCGCAGGTCAGTGTGGACTCGGAAACAATATCTGGCAGCCTCATCTTATGGACACATCGCAGACACCGAGACGAAAGACCGCAAGATATTTTGGCAGAGAACAGGTTTTGTGCGTTTTGCTCTTCGTTTTCGAGAGACTCTTCGAGTTGAATGCGGCATTCTGCGCTCGCGATCTGCATTTTTAATCGGCATTGCTTCACAAGATGAGATATATTTTTGGTTTCAAGATGCTTTTGGTGTGGATGTGCACTTGACAACTTGACTTTGATCAAAGTGATACCTTGGAGTGTCGTGTTTGCTTTTCGTGTATTGTATTGTGAAGCAGCGGTGATCTTTTCCCGGTGGTGTATAGAAGCGATTGCATTGCGTTCGATGGGACTTTACACGATCTACTCTGATGTTTTCAGATGCTGTAGACTAATCCCCAGACAGGAGCTGAAGAGAACTACGTCATAAAATGAAAAAAATTAAAAATCGTGTTTTGTGGAAAAGGAATAACAGAATTTGATGCATATCCAGTGGTTGACCTACTAGCCCCTAAAAGCGAGCAACTATTTTCTTTCCCCTTTTTTGATGCGTATGTCGCGGATGGTTCCACGGATACCTACTCACATTCACGGACTCTAGGTCGCCTGGTATTTTCGGCGAAAAATTCGAAGTGTTTGAGTGATTTCCCCAAAAAATATCAAAAGAATGCGTTCAAACACGTCTCAATTGAAATACCAGTCAGCAGTACACCAGAAAGCAAGTCCGTTTGTGTCTCTCGCCCGGACATAAAGCCGCCATATCTGGTGTGCTTTTGACCTGAATTTTCATTGGTGTGCGTTTCAGGTCATAAGCACACCAGAAATGGCGCTTTTATGTCTGGGAGACGCCTGGTTTGGAAACTGTGGCTTGTCAAAGTTGAGGGGTCAGGGCTTTGAAATCACATCGAAATTACAGTCGTTAGCCCATGATTTTTCTTGGGGAAAAAATCGAAGGTTCTCATCGGTCTTAAATTCGGGCAAAAACCAGATCGAATTTTGCCTTAAAAATCAAAATACCAGGCCAGCAGAAGCCCTACAATTTCAATAGTTAGCTCACCCACTGCGTATGCAACAAATTCCATTTTTGCATTATGAGCAAGAAAACTTACAAAATTATTGCCTACATCTAGGTGATATTAATCATATGCATTTTGACAAAACCTGTTTCATATAGCCGGGGAGTAAAATGTTGGTTCTTCTGCTTGAATTATTGTCTGCTGGTATTTTAGGAAGACATTTACACTGAAATCATCTTGAATGGGTGGAATTTTGTTCCGTTGTTGTATGATTCGATGGCCTGATGTTAACACTTCGTTGTCACGTTCCAGCTGGAAATTGATGGAATTTCAGTAGAGTGAAACGCATGCATGTGTGAGATGGATATGACGTCGTCTAACTTAAACTGAATGTCCTTACATACATTGACAGTCACCCCAACCTAACCTAACTTAAATTGAGGATCCCAGGATTACGATGTGACTGAAAGGGAAATTCCCTATCACAGAAACACACCAAGAGGATGACAGTTCTTTCATTTTCCAGGCGTTAGGCAGCCAACAAATCCGTCTACAGCAGCTAACAGCAAGAGCTGTGATTCCAGAAAGACAGCAGAGTCTAATGTCCCTAACCTAAACCCACCCGCTCACCATCTGGAGATTTGTAATCTAATCAAAGAAAGTTTTAAGTTTTTCTTTTCCCACTTCGGCGTTCAGTTTGTCCCATTAAATGTCCAGCATGTCGCACAACTCTTTTCGTGCCGAAAGGTCAACTTTCAGCAGCTTCTGCTCATCGTAGGCCTCCTCGAGTTGTCTGCGCCTTCAGTGAGCCTATCTGAAAACAAATCGAAGAAGATTTCATTTTTGAGCACAAGCCACGGCTACTTACCTCGTCCTTCCTCCACCAACCCCTGCGACTGGCCAGCTCCTTTTTGAGTGAAGCAATTTCCTCCACACCCTCGCGCAGTGGAGGTCTTAAGTTACAAAAGTAAGCAAAATTAATATGAAACAAAGCCATGAAAGCAAAAGCAAAACAAAAACGAAACATCAAAAAAATAGACTACTGTCGACATCGGCAGTAACACCTGGGAGGGAGGTTTTTGTCACTCACACAACTCACTTGCCTCAGCTTCCAGACTGTGATTGCTGCCCTTCAGCATTACAGTGTCATGCGACAAGCTGCAGTAGTGGTCCAGCATCTCTTCATGCTCTTTTTCCTACGAAAACAAATTGACACGACAATATGAACTGACTGATGAATGTTCTACAGTGATTAGCTTCAGTCACACTCCTTGGGGTCCTACCTTATGCAAGAGCAAGTCTTCGGCCTTCTTTACTTCCTGAAAGTACTGCTTCAGCAGCTGTTTGGGTCACTTAATCTCTTTTTCGGAGTCTTTCAGACGGCGTTTATGAGTCGCGAATCCAGGCTTACCCGGGGTCAAGAAAATTTGCGAAAATCTCGCTGTTTTCAAAATCCTTCTAGTGTCTGTATTAAGAAATCTACCACTGCACTCTATTGCTGTAAAAAAGCAATCGGATGTAAATGGGGTCTTCAGCCTAGAATAGCATACTGGCTATATCTCATCTATATATATCCTACTATATGGAGTCTCAGTATGGTGGACAGCTGTTGGCACAGACGTCAGCCGCAACCTTCTCAACCGCGTGCAAAGAACTGCAAGCATATGCACCAGCGCGGTGCTAATGACGACACCATCCGAAGCATTAGATATTATACTGCATCTCCCTCCACTCGACTTGTTTGCCAGACAAGTAGCAGCTTGCACGGCGGTAAGACTCAGAACACTGCACCTGTGGAATAACCACCATACAGGTCATTCATCCATTCAAGATAACCTCGAGTTTCTACCTCACGACACACCTCCTACTGCCTGATCTCGTCTTTGAGAAAAACTTCTCTGCCAGCATACCCTCCAGGTTTGACTGGAAGTCTGATACTCAAACGCAGGACGGTCCTCTGCGTATTTTCACAGATGGATCCAAGACGGACGAGGGAGTAGGATTAGGTGTCTACTCCAAGGATCTCAATTTTAGTACATCCCTCCACCTTCCAGAACATTGTAGCGTATTCCAGGCTGAGATGATGGCAACAAAATAAGCCCTGTTTCGGCTCAAGAACAACGTGATGTCCAAGAAGGACATCACCATCTTTTCAGACAGCCTTGCAGTAATCAAATCCCTGAACTCGATCACTTTCCTCTCTAAGACCTCGCTAAATTGCCGCCTAACGCCTCTTCACGAGATTATAGGAGAGACTATAGGGATTTTTGTGGAAGGATCGAAACACTCGGTGAAACCAGTAGACTGGTTACAGTTCTTAAAATAGGACAAACCAGCCAAACTGGAAACACTCAGAAGACCAGACGGTACCTACACTGAGTCAAAAGCTGAAACGCTTAGCCTCATGATTGAGACTCATTTTCCAGGTAACCAGATTCCAACCGGCTCAAAACCAGTTCCTATCCCTGGAACTGAGGATGAGCTGATAAATGTAACACGACGATGCTGGTTTGTTTCATCGCTCGTGCTGACAGATGAAGCTATCAAATACGCAGTCGCGTCCTTCGATGGTTTCAAGTCGCCTGGTACCGATGGTATATATCCAGCCTTGTTGCAAAAGGGTATACTCGTAGACAAGTTGCTGCCGGTTCTGAAAAGAATCTTCACAGCCAGTCTGGCACTCGCCTATATCTCGACCCCTTGGCGTACAGTTAGGGTAGCCTTCATACTAAAGATCGGTAAGGGGGACTGCTCACTCGCCAAGAACTTTAGACAAATCAGTCTAACCTCATTCCTGCTGAAAAGCATGGAAAGGCTGGTTGAGCTTCATGTGCGCAAAACCGCTTTGCGATTTCATCCTCTGTCTCCTCTCTCATCATGTTGCATGCCTATCAGCGCGGAAAATCTTGCGAGACTGCACTTCAAAATCTCGTTGGCAGAATTGAATGTGCACTCGATAGGAAAGAGTACGCGCTGGACATTTTCATTGATATAGAGTGTGCCTTTGACAATGCGACTTTTGATGGCATGTGCAACTCGGCCAGAGAACACGGTGTAGATGAATCTTTAGTGATTTGGATCAAAGCAAGCTGATGAATAGAACTATTATTGCGGACGCTGTGGCCAGTATGTTATGGCGGGGGTAAATAGGGGCTGCCCGCAGGATGGTGTCTTGTCTCCTCTGCTATGGTGCATGCTGGTTGACTCTCTGCTCAATGCTCTCAATAGTTCTAACATCTACGCCCAGGCCTATGCGGATGATGTAGCTATTCTGTCTGTCGGATCATGCCTAGCGGATGTGCACAGGCAGCTCTAGACGTGATCGACGATTGGTGTACCAGAAATGGGCTTTCAGTCATCCCTCTTAAAACCGAGGTTGTCCTCTTTACGAGGAGGAGGAAATTGACTGGTTTGACTCAACTGGTTCTAAAAGGTGTCACTATCCGCTTTTCCGATGAAGCTAAATATCTGGGTGTCATTCTAAATATCTGTGGAAAAAACACATCGAAACGAAAATTGCGAAGGCACTGTCAGTTTTCTGGCAGTGTAAAGGAATTTTCAGCAAATCACGGGGTCTATCACCAAAAAGATCTGTTTGGATCTACACGGCTATGATTAGGCCCCTTCTCTCCTATGCATCGGTCGTTTGGTGGAATAAGCTTTCGCGTAAATACGTAACTTTTGCTTTCAACAAGCTTCAAAGAACGGTCTGTCTCGGCTGCATGGGGGCCTTCCCTAGCACGCTTGGCTCTGCTCATGATGCCCTGCTGAATCTGCCCCCCTAGATGTCCATATCATGGGGTGTACTCTCAAGGCCATTTTCCGTTTAAAAAGAAGTGGTTATTGGTACAGCTCGCACCGGAGTTTCGATGACCTTGCGCATCGCATTTCCTTTGACCCCAGTCTTATGGATATGCCGTTTGACGCACGGACACCAGTACTCCAGCTGCGACGAACATACAAAGTCGACTTTCCCTGTACTCAGGACTGGCTTTGGCCAGAATCTGAGCCAGGAAAGGAATGTAGCGAATTTTCACGGACGGCTTCAAGACCAATGAAGGATCTGGTGCTGGTGCCTTCGTGGAGAGCGACAACTTTAGACTGCACTCCTCGTTAGGTAAATTTGCGTCGGTTTTCCAAGCGGAAACCTATGCGATCGGGCGAAGTATTTGTGTCTGTAGCGACAGCCAAGCTGTGCTTAAGGCCTTGCTCAACCCTTGGTTCTTTCATTGAATTCGCTAAGACTTAACTGGGTTCCGGGGCATAACGGGATCACGGGAAATGAGATCGCTGATGAACTTGCTAGGCGAGGATCAGATGAGGCATTCTCAGGACCTAAATCAATGGGCCTACAGTCAGCCACTTCAAGCTAAACCTAGCTCTTTGAGCGTAAGTGCCGCCTCATTTATTGCTACCACTTCTGCTTGGAAAACGCTACATTCGTCGCTTAGGTTTAGGGATCTTTCTAAGAGATCGCAGAAGATCCATGTACCCGTTCCCGCACCTGTTTTCGAGCCATCAGTGTATATGGAGATCTCTACACCGCCATTCGCTGATAGCTCTTCCCAACCTCTCCTATCCGGAGTTCGGGTAAAGAACTTCCTCGTGGTAGTCAGGGTTGGTGGCAGATAATCCGACGTTTTGTATCCTGTCCATTTTGAGACGAGAGCCTTTCCACATCTTGACTTCCCTGAGTCGCATTGCGGTAATAGCCGCTCTGCTACTACAGAAGATGTCGGCGTTGTCCTTAGGGCGCCCGGGATTCCTACGCAAGCCGATATTTGGACCTTCGTCAGTTAGAAAGAAGATATTTCTTCTCCAGTGCTTGCCACCAGACTGATGATCCGTAAGTTAAGATGGGTCTTACTACCGCTGTGTACAGCCAGTATACCACAAGTGGTCTAAGACCCCAGGTGTTACCGAAGGCTCGCTTAAGGCTCGTACAAAGTTACACACGCCTTCTTGATGCGCTCCTCTATGTTCTCTTTCCGGTTTAGTTTGAAATCAAGTGTAATACCCAGATACTTAACCGTCCTTGAGAGTTTGAGTTCCCCCCCGTTAATATGAGGGCTTGTAAACACCGGAATTCTCCTTTTACTCGTGAAGAGCATCAGTTCTGCCTTCTCTGGGTTGACTTTCAAGCCCCGAGTGGCAGTCCAATTGTTGACCAACTTCAATCCATGATTGAGGCGCTCTCTTAGCGTTAATAGAAACTTCTTAGATATCAGGATAGCTACATCGTCTGCAGATGCAGCGATAGTAACTCCATCCCTCTCAAACGTCTTGATGATCTCATCCACTACTAGGATTCACAGAAGTAGAGAAGAACACAAGTGGAGGAGGATTTCAACCGAATTCGCGACTGAATTAGAAAGAGACCTCAATCAAATTAGAGTGCGCAATTGAAGACAGCTAGCAAAAGATCGTACCAGGCCCGGTTGAGGCCCAGGTCCAACCCGATCTCAGGCGCCATAAGAAGAAGAAGCGAAGTCGGTGGCATCCAGCTGCGGAGTGAACCAAATTAAAGTCCCTGTCACGATGATGAACACAAAAATGCCAGCTTTCCGTGGCACAAATCTGTAGAGAGGATTCCAAGAGAAGCATGTGATTGATTGAGACATAGTCAAAGTAGCCCAAGGCTGGAACACATGCGAGAGAACTACTCATGAGCAATCAATTCTCCTCGATTCCATCCAAAACAAAACTATAAAATGCTTAGGGCGCGCTTCTCTGCAATGACCCCCGAGACAAGGAGACCAACCGAGAAGTGCAGCAGATCTCCATTCCAGTCCACGACCAAGAACTCTCATTAAATCCAACCGAGACGTCATAATTCAGGATAAACGTGATCAGTAAAGCAAATAGCAATCCACCGCATGCCGCGGTGAGCAATTTATCGCTTCTCCGCCACGAGGAGGACTTCGCAGTACGCATCTCAGAGTTATCCCACTCCAATTACAGCTGTCGTCTGCCCAAACTAATGAAAATCATAAAATCGACTTCAGCCTAGGAAAGCGTTCGCGCACATGACGCACCAGATGCCGGGCCGTATTCAGTATTTATTACCCCCGGTAATAACTTAATCCAAACGATGATTTACACTAAACCCCCCAATGGCGCACTGGTCGTCGGCGGTGGCGGCAGCTGAACGTCCCGTGGGATACAATGTCAATATTGGGATAATCGTAGCCCTTTTCTGTTCGCATCAACGATGACTAGGCGATCCGCGATTCGCGATCCGCTGGCGAATTTTCGGTTAAACCGCGCAGTCCGCTACGCCACGCCAAGCGCCCAGAAGAACACACCACAGATCCCTGGATAGAATTGCGAATTAAATGCAGAATTACCGGCCATAAATGTCAAGTGGTAAGAGGAAGTTTTATTGTGTTGTAAATATTCCACGGCCCAGGGATCTATGCCTCATCGTGTCGTGTACGGCATACGCCCAGGGAGGGCTCTAGATCTCACTGAAAAGAGCTCTTCTCCTGCGTCGCTGCATCGCTCCCCCGGACCCGCGTACTCGAATTTCCAACATTTATCTATTATTAATGGAAAGTTTACGAGCGCCTTCAGTCGGCAACTATAAAACCGGCCGTTTTATTGGCGGAATTTAAAGAGGACCGAATGGCGGTTGCTGGCTATGCGTGACCATTTGGGAATTTTATCTGAGCCGTGTACTTAACTTAAGGACCGGCGGCTCAGCGATTCAGCGGCTGGAACGATCACCGGTGATGCACATTCCAACGGAGAAGTAAGTGTTGATGCTTTTCAAATCGATCGTATATTTCGCTCATTTATTTCTACCGAGCCGGAGATGATCCCCTGCCAGTGATGAGTAGGATAAGTGAATTCATTTAATCGGACCTCAGAGGAACATCAGTTGGAGGCAACGTCCTGGGGGAAACTGCGTTTCACATTCACATTTATTTGCGATCGGTTAAAAGGGTGTTTGAATCGCTAATCAGGTTCCCTTGACGTCGTTGCAATCAATTTCCACTGTGTAGTTGTTCAAAATTTGATTTTTCTGTTTCTCTTGTGGCTTCTATTCACCAGCAACTTGGTAGCAGAGTTATAAATTCTAAGCTCGCTTTCCACCTCGGGACCAAGTCCACCTCACAAAAAGTCAGACAAACAGGCTTGCTTTCATGTGTGCTTCTGACCAGTATTTCAATTGAGGCGCGTTTGAACGAATACCGAGAACCTTCGATATTTCCAAGAACAAATTATGTGAAGGCTGAGAGGGTGCGTGCGACTCGACCCCCAACTTTGACAAGCCACAGTTTCCAAACCAGTCGTCTCCCGGACATAAAAGCGCCATTTCTGGTGTGCTTATGACCTGAATTTTCATTGATGCGCGTTTCAACGGATTCCGAGGACCTTCGATTTTTTCCCAAAAAAAAAAATCATGGGCTAGCCCTTAATCGGGCACTGTGGCAGTTGAAAGACGGTCGGAAACAACTTGATGATGAGAGAGAGAGTGCGAGTGTAAAGTTGAATTTTTTTTTAGCTCCAACATATTAATTATTTCAAGTCATCAAGCAAACAAATCGAGGGCGAGAAAATCTGGGAAAATGTCTATGCAACGGACACCAAGCAAAAAAGTTGAAAACAACAGCACTACGCAACAGGATGCGGTACCCAAAAGAAGATTTGCGGAAACCTCCCAAAGTTTTCCTCCACAGAAAATGTCAGTTGGCGAAGGCGTTGCGGTTGTGGGTAATACACACCTGATCAAAATAATAGATACACCTCCAAATACCTTACATTTTTCGTTTTTAGCGTAGCAACTGAAGACGAAAAATGTAAGGTGTATCTATTTTTGATCAGGTGTGTATGTCCATAACTGACCTGCAAGTACTTATGGTCAACTCTATGGCACAGCTTTTGGATGAAAAACTAAAAGACTTACCTACGAAATCTGACTTAGAGGGGATCAGCGCCGAACTAAGCAACCTAAGGCAAGAAAACGTCTCATTGCGAACACAGCTGGAGAAAATGGAGTCTCGGTGTATGTTTCTAGAAAAACAAGTTGAATGCATTTCAAAGAAATTAAAGCAAAAAAACGTTGTCATGCAATTCCCTACAGAAAACGGGTTTTCTGCCATGGATAAAGCCAAATCACTATGCTTAGATTTATTATTATTATTATGGTTGAGGGTATATTGCACCGCGACCTTTAAGATCTATTGTGCCCCCTTTCAATACCTTAGCACAATTACGAGTTCCCCTCAAATACAGTTCTATTCAGAGTTGTATTGAGGGTAATGGACTCCTATTGCGCATGATGCCCATGCGAGGTGGGCAATAAGTACACTTTCTGCGAGGTGGCCTTGATGCCCATGCGAGGTGGGCAATAAGTACACTTTCTGCGAGGTGGTCTTAATGCTCGTGCGAGGTGGGCAATAAGTACACTTTCTGCGAGGTGGCCTTAATGCTCGTGCGAGGTGGGCAATAAGTACACTTTCTGCGAGGTGGTCTTAATGCTCGTGCGAGGTGGGCAATAAGTACACTTTCTGCGAGGTGGCCTTGATGCCCATGCGAGGTGGGCAATAAGTACACTTTCTGCGAGGTGGTCTTAATGCTCGTGCGAGGTGGGCAATAAGTACACTTTCTGCGAGGTGGTCTTAATGCTCGTGCGAGGTGGGCTATAAGTACACTTTCTGCGAGGTGGTCTTAATGCTCGTGCGAGGTGGGCAATAAGTACACTTTCTGCGAGGTGGCCTTGATGCCCATGCGAGGTGGGCAAGAAGTATGGCATAATTTGGTTTATTTTCATTTTCTCGGAAACTAGTAGGCCTAGAATTAAGATTTTTGGCTTAAAATGTTCGTAATGAATGCCTCTACAAATCTTGTTATGGTCAAAACCACGCCAGACTTACCGTTTTTGAGAAAAAATATGTGCATCGCACAATAACATACATATTTTCAGCTAAAAGTATGGCATAATTTGGTTTATTTTCATTTTCTCGGAAACTAGTAGGCCTAGAATTAAGATTTCGAGCTTAAAATGTTGGTAATGAATGCCTCTACAAATCTTGTTATGGTCAAAACCACGCCAGACTTACCGTTTTTGAGAAAAAATGTGTGCATCGCACAAAAACATACATATTTTTACATACATATTTTCAGCTAAAAGTATGGCATAATTTGGTTTATTTTCATTTTCTCGGAAACTAGTAGGCCTAAAATTAAGATTTTTGGCTTAAAATGTTCGTAATGAATGCCTCTACAAATCTTGTTATGGTCAAAACCACGCCAGACTTACCGTTTTTGAGAAGAAATGTGTGCATCGCACAAAAACATACATATTTTTACATATTTTCAGCCAAAAGTATGGCATAATTTGGTTTATTTTCATTTTCTCGGAAACTAGTAGGCCTAGAATTAAGATTTTTGGCTTAAAATGTTCGTAATGAATGCCTCTACAAATCTTGTTATGGTCAAAACCACGCCAGACTTACCGTTTTTGAGAAAAAATATGTGCATCGCACAATAACATACATATTTTCAGCTAAAAGTATGGCATAATTTGGTTTATTTTCATTTTCTCGGAAACTAGTAGGCCTAGAATTAAGATTTTTGGCTTAAAATGTTCGTAATGAATGCCTCTACAAATCTTGTTATGGTCAAAACCACGCCAGACTTACCATTTTTGAGAAAAAATGTGTGCATCGCACAAAAACATACATATTTTCAGCTAAAAGTATGGCATAATTTGGTTTATTTTCATTTTCTCGGAAACTAGTAGGCCTAGAATTAAGATTTTTGGCTTAAAATGTTCGTAATGAATGCCTCTACAAATCTTGTTATGGTCAAAACCACGCCAGACTTACCGTTTTTGAGAAGAAATGTGTGCATCGCACAAAAACATACATATTTTTACATATTTTCAGCCAAAAGTATGGCATAATTTGGTTTATTTTCATTTTCTCGGAAACTAGTAGGCCTAGAATTAAGATTTTTGGCTTAAAATGTTCGTAATGAATGCCTTTACAAATCTTGTTATGGTCAAAACCACGCCAGACTTACCGTTTTTGAAAAAAAATATGTGCATCGCACAATAACATACATATTTTCAGCTAAAAGTATGGCATAATTTGGTTTATTTTCATTTTCTCGGAAACTAGTAGGCCTAGAATTAAGATTTTTGGCTTAAAATGTTCGTAATGAATGCCTCTACAAATCTTGTTATGGTCAAAACCACGCCAGACTTACCATTTTTGAGAAAAAATGTGTGCATCGCACAAAAACTTACATACTTTTACATATTTTCAGCTAAAAGTATGGCATAATTTGGTTTATTTTCATTTTCTCGGAAACTAGTAGACCTAGAATTAAGATTTTTGGCTTAAAATGTTCGTAATGAATGCCTCTACAAATCTTGTTATGGTCAAAACCCCGCCAGACTTACCATTTTTGAGAAGAAATGTGTGCATCGCACAAAAACATACATATTTTTACATATTTTCAGCCAAAAGTATGGCATAATTTGGTTTATTTTCATTTTCTCGGAAACTAGTAGGCCTAGAATTAAGATTTTTGGCTTAAAATGTTCGTAATGAATGCCTTTACAAATCTTGTTATGGTCAAAACCACGCCAGACTTACCGTTTTTGAGAAAAAATATGTGCATCGCACAATAACATACATATTTTCAGCTAAAAGTATGGCATAATTTGGTTTATTTTCATTTTCTCGGAAACTAGTAGGCCTAGAATTAAGATTTTTGGCTTAAAATGTTCGTAATGAATGCCTCTACAAATCTTGTTATGGTCAAAACCACGCCAGACTTACCGTTTTTGAGAAAAAATATGTGCATCGCACAATAACATACATATTTTCAGCTAAAAGTATGGCATAATTTGGTTTATTTTCATTTTCTCGGAAACTAGTAGGCCTAGAATTAAGATTTTTGGCTTGAAATGTTCGTAATGAATGCCTCTACAAATCTTGTAATGGTCAAAACCACGCCAGACTTACCGTTTTTGAGAAAAAATGTGTGCATCGCACAAAAACATACATATTTTTAGCTAAAAGTATGGCATCATTTGGTTTATTTTCATTTTCTCGGAAACTAGTAGGTCTACAATTAAGGTTTTTAGCTTGAAATGTTCGTAATAAATGCCTCTACAAATCTTGTTATGGTCAAAACCACGCCAGATTTACCGTTTTTGAGAAAAAATGTGCGCTTCGCACAAAAACATACATATTTTTACATATTTTTAGCTAAAAGTATGGCATAATTTGGTTTATTTTCATTTTCTCGGAAACTAGTAGACCTAGAATTAAGATTTTAGGCTTAAAATGTTCGTAATGAATGCCTCTACAAATCTTGTAATGATCAAAACCACGCCAGACTTACCGTTTTTGAGAAAAAATGTGTGCATCGCACAAAAACATACATATTTTTAGCTAAAAGTATGGCATCATTTGGTTTATTTTCATTTTCTCGGAAACTAGTAGGTCTACAATTAAGGTTTTTAGCTTGAAATGTTCGTAATAAATGCCTCTACAAATCTTGCTATGGTCAAAACCACGCCAGACTTACTGTTTTTGTGAAAAAATATGTGCATCGCACAAAAACATACATATTTTTACATATTTTTAGCTAAAAGTATGGCATAATTTGGTTTATTTTCATTTTCTCGGAAACTAGTAGGCTTAGAATTAAGATTTTTGGCTTAAAATGTTCTTAATGAATGCCTCTACAAATCTTGTTATGGTCTAAACCACGCCAGACTTACTGTATTTGTGAAAAAATATGTGCATCGCACAAAAACATACATATTTTTACATATTTTCAGCTAAAAGTATGGCATAATTTGGTTTATTTTCATTTTCTCGGAAACTAGTAGGCTTAGAATTAAGATTTTTGGCTTAAAATGTTCTTAATGAATGCCTCTACAAATCTTGTTATGGTCGAAACCACGCCAGACTTACCATTTTTGAGAAAAAATGTGTGCATAGCACAATAACATACATATTTTCAGCTGAAAGTATGGCATAATTTGGTTTATTTTCATTTTCTCGGAAACTAGTAGGCCTAAAATTAAGATTTTTGGCTTGAAATGTTCGTAATGAATGCCTCTACAAATCTTGTTATGGTCAAAACCACGCCAGACTTACCATTTTTGAGAAAAAATGTGTGCATAGCACAAAAACATACATATTTTTAGCTGAAAGTATGGCATAATTTGGTTTATTTTCATTTTCTCGGAAACTAGTAGGCCTAGAATTAAGATTTTTGGCTTAAAATGTTCGTAATGAATGCCTCTACAAATCTTGTTATGGTCAAAACCACGCCAGACTTACCGTTTTTGAGAAAAAATATGTGCATCGCACAATAACATACATATTTTTACATATTTTCATGGCATAATTTGGTTTATTTTCATTTTCTCGGAAACTAGTAGGCCTAGAATTAAGATTTTTGGCTTGAAATGTTCGTAATGAATGCCTCTACAAATCTTGTTATGGTCAAAACCACGCCAGACTTACCGTTTTTGAGAAAAAATATGTGCATCGCACAATAACATACATATTTTTACATATTTTCAGCTAAAAGTATGGCATAATTTGGTTTATTTTCATTTTCTCGGAAACTAGTAGGCCTAGAATTAAGATTTTTGGCTTAAAATGTTCGTAATGAATGCCTCTACAAATCTTTTTATGGTCAATACCACGCCAGACTTACCGTTTTTGAGAAAAAATATGTGCATCGCACAATAACATACATATTTTTACATATTTTCAGCTAAAAGTATGGCATAATTTGGTTTATTTTCATTTTCTCGGAAACTAGTAGGCCTAGAATTAAGATTTTTGGCTTAAAATGTTCGTAATGAATGCCTCTACAAATCTTGTTATGGTCAAAACCACGCCAGACTTACCGTTTTTGAGAAAAAATATGTGCATCGCACAATAACATACATATTTTTACATATTTTCAGCTAAAAGTATGGCATAATTTGGTTTATTTTCATTTTCTCGGAAACTAGTAGGCTTAGAATTAAGATTTTTGGCTTAAAATGTTCGTAATGAATGCCTCTACAAATCTTGTTATGGTCAAAACCACGCCATACTTACCGTTTTTGAGAAAAAATATGTGCATCGCACAATAACATACATATTTTTACATATTTTCAGCTAAAAGTATGGCATAATTCGGTTTATTTTCATTTTCTCGGAAACTAGTAGGCCTAGAATTAAGATTTCTAGCTTGAAATGTTCGTAATAAATGCCTCTACAAATCTTGTTATGGTCAAAACCACGCCGGACTTACCATTTTTGAGAAAAAATGTGCGCTTCGCACAAAAACATACATATTTTTACATATTTTCAGCTAAAAGTATGGCATAATTTGGTTTATTTTCGTTTTCTCGGAAACTAGTAGGCCTAGAATTATAATTTTTGGCTTAAAATGTTCGTAATGAATGCCTCTACAAATCTTGTTATGGTCAAAACCACGCCAGACTTACCATTTTTGAGAAAAAATGTGTGCATCGCACAAAAACATACATATTTTTAGCTGAAAGTATGGCATAATTTGGTTTATTTTCATTTTCTCGGAAACTAGTAGGCCTAAAATTAAGATTTTTGGCTTGAAATGTTCGTAATGAATGCCTCTACAAATCTTGTTGTGGTCAAAACCACGCCAGACTTACTGTTTTTGTGAAAAAATATGTGCATCGCACAAAAACATACATATTTTTACATATTTTCAGCTAAAAGTATGGCATAATTTGGTTTATTTTCATTTTCTCGGAAACTAGTAGACCTAGAATTAAGATTTTTGGCTTAAAATGTTCGTAATGAATGCCTCTACAAATCTTGTTATGGTCAAAACTACGCCAGACTTACTGTTTTTGTGAAAAAGTATGTGCATCTCACAAAAACATACATATTTTTACATATTTTCAGCTAAAAGTATGGCATAATTTGGTTTATTTTCATTTTCTCGGAAACTAGTAGGCCTAGAATTAAGATTTTTGGCTTAAAATGTTCGTAATGAATGCCTCTACAAATCTTGTTATGGTCAAAACAACGCCAGACTTACCATTTTTGAGAAAAAAGGGGGCTTCGCACAAAAACATACATATTTTTACATATTTTCAGCTAAAAGTATGGCATAATTTGGTTTATTTTCATTTTCTCGGAAACTAGTAGGCCTAGAATTAAGATTTCTAGCTTGAAATGTTCGTAATATATGCCTCTACAAATCTTGTTATGGTCAAAACCACGCCAGACTTACCGTTTTTGAGAAAAAATGTGCGCTTCGCACAAAAACATACATATTTTTACATATTTTCAGCTAAAAGTATGGCATAATTTGGTTTATTTCCATTTTCTCGGAAACTAGTAGGCCTAGAATTAAGATTTTTGGCTTAAAATGTTCGTAATGAATGACTCTACAAATCTTGTTATGGTCAAAACCACGCCAGACTTACCGTTTTTGAGAAAAAATATGTGCATCGCACAATAACATACATATTTTCAGCTAAAAGTATGGCATAATTTGGTTTATTTTCATTTTCTCGGAAACTAGTAGGCCTAGAATTAAGATTTTTGGCTTAAAATGTTCGTAATGAATGCCTCTACAAATCTTGTTATTGTCAAAACCACGCCAGACTTACCGTTTTTGAGAAAAAATATGTGCATCGCACAATAACATACATATTTTTACATATTTTCAGCTAAAAGTATGACATAATTTGGTTTATTTTCATTTTCTCGGAAACTAGTAGGCCTAGAATTAAGATTTTTGGCTTAAAATGTTCGTAATGAATGCCTCTACAAATCTTGTTATGGTCAAAACCACGCCAGACTTACCGTTTTTGAGAAAAAATATGTGCATCGCACAATAACATACATATTTTTACATATTTTCAGCTAAAAGTATGGCATAATTTGGTTTATTTTCATTTTCTCGGAAACTAGTAGGCCTAGAATTAAGATTTTTGGCTTAAAATGTTCGTAATGAATGCCTCTACAAATCTTGTTATGGTCAAAACCACGCCAGACTTACCGTTTTTGAGAAAAAATATGTGCATCGCACAATAACATACATATTTTTACATATTTTCAGCTAAAAGTATGGCATAATTTGGTTTATTTTCATTTTCTCGGAAACTAGTAGGCCTAGAATTAAGATTTTTGGCTTAAAATGTTCGTAATGAATGCCTCTACAAATCTTGTTATGGTCCAAACCACGCCAGACTTACCGTTTTTGAGAAAAAATATGTGCATCGCACAATAACATACATATTTTTACATATTTTCAGCTAAAAGTATGGCATAATTTGGTTTATTTTCATTTTCTCGGAAACTAGTAGGCCTAGAATTAAGATTTTTGGCTTAAAATGTTCGTAATGAATGCCTCGACAAATCTTGTTATGGTCAAAACCACGCCAGACTTACCGTTTTTGAGAAAAAATATGTGCATCGCACAATAACATACATATTTTTACATATTTTCAGCTAAAAGTATGGCATAATTTGGTTTATTTTCATTTTCTCGGAAACTAGTAGGCCTAGAATTAAGATTTTTGGCTTAAAATGTTCGTAATGAATGCCTCTACAAATCTTGTTATGGTCAAAACCACGCCAGACTTACCGTTTTTGAGAAAAAATATGTGCATCGCACAATAACATACATATTTTTACATATTTTCAGCTAAAAGTATGGCATAATTTGGTTTATTTTCATTTTCTCGGAAACTATTAGGCCTAGAATTAAGATTTTTGGCTTAAAGTGTTCGTAATGAATGCCTCTACAAATCTTGTTATGGTCAAAACCACGCCAGACTTACCGTTTTTGAGAAAAAATATGTGCATCGCACAATAACATACATATTTTTACATATTTTCAGCTAAAAGTATGGCATAATTTGGTTTATTTTCATTTTCTCGGAAACTAGTAGGCCTAGAATTAAGATTTTTGGCTTGAAATGTTCGTAATGAATGCCTCTACAAATCTTGTTATGGTCGAAACCACGCCAGACTTACCGTTTTTGAGAAAAAATATGTGCATCGCACAATAACATACATATTTTTACATATTTTCAGCCAAAAGTATGGCATAATTTGGTTTATTTTCATTTTCTCGGAAACTAGTAGGCCTAGAATTAAGATTTTTGGCTTAAAATGTTCGTAATGAATGCCTCTACAAATCTTGTTATGGTCAAAACCACGCCAGACTTACCGTTTTTGAGAAAAAATATGTGCATCGCACAATAACATACATATTTTTACATATTTTCAGCTAAAATTATGGCATAATTTGGTTTATTTTCATTTTCTCGGAAACTAGTAGGCCTAGAATTAAGATTTTTGGCTTAAAATGTTCGTAATGAATGCCTCTACAAATCTTGTTATGGTCAAAACCACGCCAGACTTACCGTTTTTGAGAAAAAATATGTGCATCGCACAATAACATACATATTTTTACATATTTTCAGCTAAAAGTATGGCATAATTTGGTTTATTTTCATTTTCTCGGAAACTAGTAGGCCTAGAATTAAGATTTTTGGCTTAAAATGTTCGTAATGAATGCCTCTACAAATCTTGTTATATTCAAAACCACGCCAGACTTACCGTTTTTGAGAAAAAATATGTGCATCGCACAATAACATACATATTTTTACATATTTTCATGGCATAATTTGGTTTATTTTCATTTTCTCGGAAACTAGTATGCCTAGAATTAAGATTTTTGGCTTGAAATGTTCGTAATGAATGCCTCTACAAATCTTGTTATGGTCAAAACCACGCCAGACTTACCGTTTTTGAGAAAAAATATGTGCATCGCACAATAACATACATATTTTTACATATTTTCATGGCATAATTTGGTTTATTTTCATTTTCTCGGAAACTAGTAGGCCTAGAATTAAGATTTTTGGCTTAAAATGTTCGTAATGAATGCCTCTACAAATCTTGTTATGGTCAAAACCACGCCAGACTTACCGTTTTTGAGAAAAAATATGTGCATCGCACAATAACATACATATTTTTACATATTTTCATGGCATAATTTGGTTTATTTTCATTTTCTCGGAAACTAGTAGGCCTAGAATTAAGATTTTTGGCTTGAAATGTTCGTAATGAATGCCTCTACAAATCTTGTTATGGTCAAAACCACGCCAGACTTACCGTTTTTGAGAAAAAATATGTGCATCGCACAATAACATACATATTTTTACATATTTTCAGCTAAAAGTATGGCATAATTTGGTTTATTTTCATTTTCTCGGAAACTAGTAGGCCTAGAATTAAGATTTTTGGCTTAAAGTGTTCGTAATGAATGCCTCTACAAATCTTGTTATGGTCAAAACCACGCCAGACTTACCGTTTTTGAGAAAAAATATGTGCATCGCACAATAACATACATATTTTTACATATTTTCAGCTAAAAGTATGGCATAATTTGGTTTATTTTCATTTTCTCGGAAACTAGTAGGCCTAGAATTAAGATTTTTGGCTTAAAATGTTCGTAATGAATGCCTCTACAAATCTTGTTATGGTCAAAACCACGCCAGATTTACCGTTTTTGAGAAAAAATATGTGTATCGCACAATAACATACATATTTTTACATATTTTCAGCTAAAAGTATGGCATAATTTGGTTTATTTTCATTTTCTCGGAAACTAGTAGGCCTAGAATTAAGATTTTTGGCTTAAAATGTTCGTAATGAATGCCTCTACAAATCTTGTTATGGTCAAAACCACGCCAGATTTACCGTTTTTGAGAAAAAATATGTGCATCGCACAATAACATACATATTTTTACATATTTTCAGCTAAAAGTATGGCATAATTTGGTTTATTTTCATTTTCTCGGAAACTAGTAGGCCTAGAATTAAGATTTTTGGCTTAAAATGTTCGTAATGAATGCCTCTACAAATCTTGTTATGGTCAAAACCACGCCAGACTTACCGTTTTTGAGAAAAAATATGTGCATCGCACAATAACATACATATTTTTACATATTTTCAGCTAAAAGTATGGCATAATTTGGTTTATTTTCATTTTCTCGGAAACTAGTAGGCCTAGAATTAAGATTTTTGGCTTAAAATGTTCGTAATGAATGCCTCTACAAATCTTGTTATGGTCAAAACCACGCCAGACTTACCGTTTTTGAGAAAAAATATGTGCATCGCACAATAACATACATATTTTTACATATTTTCAGCTAAAAGTATGGCATAATTTGGTTTATTTTCATTTTCTCGGAAACTAGTAGGCCTAGAATTAAGATTTTTGGCTTAAAATGTTCGTAATGAATGCCTCTACAAATCTTGTTATGGTCAAAACCACGCCAGACTTACCGCTTTTGAGAAAAAATATGTGCATCGCACAATAACATACATATTTTTACATATTTTCAGCTAAAAGTATGGCATAATTTGGTTTATTTTCATTTTCTCGGAAACTAGTAGGCCTAGAATTAAGATTTTTGGCTTAAAATGTTCGTAATGAATGCCTCTACAAATCTTGTTATGGTCAAAACCACGCCAGACTTACCGTTTTTGAGAAAAAATATGTGCATCGCACAATAACATACATATTTTTACATATTTTCATGGCATAATTTGGTTTATTTTCATTTTCTCGGAAACTAGTAGGCCTAGAATTAAGATTTTTGGCTTGAAATGTTCGTAATGAATGCCTCTATAAATCTTGTTATGGTCAAAACCACGCCAGACTTACCGTTTTTGAGAAAAAATATGTGCATCGCACAATAACATACATATTTTTACATATTTTCAGCTAAAAGTATGGCATAATTTGGTTTATTTTCATTTTCTCGGAAACTAGTAGGCCTAGAATTAAGATTTTTGGCTTAAAATGTTCGTAATGAATGCCTCTACAAATCTTGTTATGGTCAAAACCACGCCAGACTTACCGTTTTTGAGAAAAAATATGTGCATCGCACAATAACATACATATTTTTACATATTTTCAGCCAAAAGTATGGCATAATTTGGTTTATTTTCATTTTCTCGGAAACTAGTAGGCCTAGAATTAAGATTTTTGGCTTAAAATGTTCGTAATGAATGCCTCTACAAATCTTGTTATGGTCAAAACCACGCCAGACTTACCGTTTTTGAGAAAAAATATGTGCATCGCACAATAACATACATATTTTTACATATTTTCAGCTAAAAGTATGGCATAATTTGGTTTATTTTCATTTTCTCGGAAACTAGTAGGCCTAGAATTAAGATTTTTGGCTTAAAATGTTCGTAATGAATGCCTCTACAAATCTTGTTATGGTCAAAACCACGCCAGACTTACCGTTTTTGAGAAAAAATATGTGCATCGCACAATAACATACATATTTTTACATATTTTCATGGCATAATTTGGTTTATTTTCATTTTCTCGGAAACTAGTAGGCCTAGAATTAAGATTTTTGGCTTAAAATGTTCGTAATGAATGCCTCTACAAATCTTGTTATGGTCAAAACCACGCCAGACTTACCGTTTTTGAGAAAAAATATGTGCATCGCACAATAACATACATATTTTTACATATTTTCAGCTAAAAGTATGGCATAATTTGGTTTATTTTCATTTTCTCGGAAACTAGTAGGCCTAGAATTAAGATTTTTGGCTTAAAATGTTCGTAATGAATGCCTCTACAAATCTTGTTATGGTCAAAACCACGCCAGACTTACCGTTTTTGAGAAAAAATATGTGCATCGCACAATAACATACATATTTTTACATATTTTCATGGCATAATTTGGTTTATTTTCATTTTCTCGGAAACTAGTAGGCCTAGAATTAAGATTTTTGGCTTAAAATGTTCGTAATGAATGCCTCTACAAATCTTGTTATGGTCAAAACCACGCCAGACTTACCGTTTTTGAGAAAAAATATGTGCATCGCACAATAACATACATATTTTTACATATTTTCATGGCATAATTTGGTTTATTTTCATTTTCTCGGAAACTAGTAGGCCTAGAATTAAGATTTTTGGCTTAAAATGTTCGTAATGAATGCCTCTACAAATCTTGTTATGGTCAAAACCACGCCAGACTTACCGTTTTTGAGAAAAAATATGTGCATCGCACAATAACATACATATTTTTACATATTTTCAGCTAAAAGTATGGCATAATTTGGTTTATTTTCATTTTCTCGGAAACTAGTAGGCCTAGAATTAAGATTTTTGGCTTAAAATGTTCGTAATGAATGCCTCTACAAATCTTATTATGGTCAAAACCACGCCAGACTTACCGTTTTTGAGAAAAAATATGTGCATCGCACAATAACATACATATTTTTACATATTTTCAGCTAAAAGTATGGCATAATTTGGTTTATTTTCATTTTCTCGGAAACTAGTAGGCCTAGAATTAAGATTTTTGGCTTAAAATGTTCGTAATGAATGCCTCTACAAATCTTGTTATGGTCAAAACCATGCCAGACTTACCGTTTTTGAGAAAAAATATGTGCATCGCACAATAACATACATATTTTTACATATTTTCAGCTAAAAGTATGGCATAATTTGGTTTATTTTCATTTTCTCGGAAACTAGTAGGCCTAGAATTAAGATTTTTGGCTTAAAATGTTCGTAATGAATGCCTCTACAAATCTTGTTATGGTCAAAACCACGCCAGACTTACCGTTTTTGAGAAAAAATATGTGCATCGCACAATAACATACATATTTTTACATATTTTCAGCTAAAAGTATGGCATAATTTGGTTTATTTTCATTTTCTCGGAAGCTAGTAGGCCTAGAATTAAGATTTTTGGCTTAAAATGTTCGTAATGAATGCCTCTACAAATCTTGTTATGGTCAAAACCACGCCAGACTTACCGTTTTTGAGAAAAAATATGTGCATCGCACAATAACATACATATTTTTACATATTTTCAGCTAAAAGTATGGCATAATTTGGTTTATTTTCATTTTCTCGGAAACTAGTAGGCCTAGAATTAAGATTTTTGGCTTAAAATGTTCGTAATGAATGCCTCTACAAATCTTGTTATGGTCAAAACCACGCCAGACTTACCGTTTTTGAGAAAAAATATGTGCATCGCACAATAACATACATATTTTTACATATTTTCATGGCATAATTTGGTTTATTTTCATTTTCTCGGAAACTAGTAGGCCTAGAATTAAGATTTTTGGCTTAAAATGTTCGTAATGAATGCCTCTACAAATCTTGTTATGGTCAAAACCACGCCAGACTTACCGTTTTTGAGAAAAAATATGTGCATCGCACAATAACATACATATTTTTACATATTTTCATGGCATAATTTGGTTTATTTTCATTTTCTCGGAAGCTAGTAGGCCTAGAATTAAGATTTTTGGCTTAAAATGTTCGTAATGAATGCCTCTACAAATCTTGTTATGGTCAAAACCACGCCAGACTTACCGTTTTTGAGAAAAAATATGTGCATCGCACAATAACATACATATTTTTACATATTTTCAGCTAAAAGTATGGCATAATTTGGTTTATTTTCATTTTCTCGGAAACTAGTAGGCCTAGAATTAAGATTTTTGGCTTAAAATGTTCGTAATGAATGCCTCTACAAATCTTGTTATGGTCAAAACCACGCCAGACTTACCGTTTTTGAGAAAAAATATGTGCATCGCACAATAACATACATATTTTTACATATTTTCAGCTAAAAGTATGGCATAATTTGGTTTATTTTCATTTTCTCGGAAACTAGTAGGCCTAGAATTAAGATTTTTGGCTTAAAATGTTCGTAATGAATGGCTCTACAAATCTTGTTATGGTCAAAACCACGCCAGACTTACCGTTTTTGAGAAAAAATATGTGCATCGCACAATAACATACATATTTTTACATATTTTCAGCCAAAAGTATGGCATAATTTGGTTTATTTTCATTTTCTCGGAAACTAGTAGGCCTAGAATTAAGATTTTTGGCTTAAAATGTTCGTATTGAATGCCTCTACAAATCTTGTTATGGTCAAAACCACGCCAGACTTACCGTTTTTGAGAAAAAATAAGTGCATCGCACAATAACATTCATATTTTTACATATTTTCATGGCATAATTTGGTTTATTTTCATTTTCTCGGAAACTAGTAGGCCTAGAATTAAGATTTTTGGCTTAAAATGTTCGTAATGAATGCCTCTACAAATCTTGTTATGGTCAAAACCACGCCAGACTTACCGTTTTTGAGAAAAAATATGTGCATCGCACAATAACATACATATTTTTACATATTTTCAGCTAAAAGTATGGCATAATTTGGTTTATTTTCATTTTCTCGGAAACTAGTAGGCCTAGAATTAAGATTTTTGGCTTAAAATGTTCGTAATGAATGCCTCTACAAATCTTGTTATGGTCAAAACCACGCCAGACTTACCGTTTTTGAGAAAAAATATGTGCATCGCACAATAACATACATATTTTTACATATTTTCATGGCATAATTTGGTTTATTTTCATTTTCTCGGAAACTAGTAGGCCTAGAATTAAGATTTTTGGCTTAAAATGTTCGTAATGAATGCCTCTACAAATCTTGTAATGGTCAAAACCACGCCAGACTTACCGTTTTTGAGAAAAAATATGTGCATCGCACAATAACATACATATTTTTACATATTTTCATGGCATAATTTGGTTTATTTTCATTTTCTCGGAAACTAGTAGGCCTAGAATTAAGATTTTTGGCTTAAAATGTTCGTAATGAATGCCTCTACAAATCTTGTTATGGTCAAAACCACGCCAGACTTACCGTTTTTGAGAAAAAATATGTGCATCGCACAATAACATACATATTTTTACATATTTTCAGCCAAAAGTATGGCATAATTTGGTTTATTTTCATTTTCTCGGAAACTAGTAGGCCTAGAATTAAGATTTTTGGCTTAAAATGTTCGTAATGAATGCCTCTACAAATCTTGTTATGGTCAAAACCACGCCAGACTTACCGTTTTTGAGAAAAAATATGTGCATCGCACAATAACATACATATTTTTACATATTTTCAGCTAAAAGTATGGCATAATTTGGTTTATTTTCATTTTCTCGGAAACTAGTAGGCCTAGAATTAAGATTTTTGGCTTAAAATGTTCGTAATGAATGCCTCTACAAATCTTGCTATGGTCAAAACCACGCCAGACTTACCGTTTTTGAGAAAAAATATGTGCATCGCACAATAACATACATATTTTTACATATTTTCAGCTAAAAGTATGGCATAATTTGGTTTATTTTCATTTTCTCGGAAACTAGTAGGCCTAGAATTAAGATTTTTGGCTTAAAATGTTCGTAATGAATGCCTCTACAAATCTTGTTATGGTCAAAACCACGCCAGACTTACCGTTTTTGAGAAAAAATATGTGCATCGCACAATAACATACATATTTTTACATATTTTCATGGCATAATTTGGTTTATTTTCATTTTCTCGGAAACTAGTAGGCCTAGAATTAAGATTTTTGGCTTAAAATGTTCGTAATGAATGCCTCTACAAATCTTGTTATGGTCAAAACCACGCCAGACTTACCGTTTTTGAGAAAAAATATGTGCATCGCACAATAACATACATATTTTTACATATTTTCAGCCAAAAGTATGGCATAATTTGGTTTATTTTCATTTTCTCGGAAACTAGTAGGCCTAGAATTAAGATTTTTGGCTTAAAATGTTCGTAATGAATGCCTCTACAAATCTTGTTATGGTCAAAACCACGCCAGACTTACCGTTTTTGAGAAAAAATAAGTGCATCGCACAATAACATACATATGTTTACATATTTTCATGGCATAATTTGGTTTATTTTCATTTTCTCGGAAACTAGTAGGCCTAGAATTAAGATTTTTGGCTTGAAATGTTTGTAATGAATGCCTCTATAAATCTTGTTATGGTCAAAACCACGCCAGACTTACCGTTTTTGAGAAAAAATATGTGCATCGCACAATAACATACATATTTTTACATATTTTCATGGCATAATTTGGTTTATTTTCATTTTCTCGGAAACTAGTAGGCCTAGAATTAAGATTTTTGGCTTGAAATGTTCGTAATGAATGCCTCTATAAATCTTGTTATGGTCAAAACCACGCCAGACTTACCGTTTTTGAGAAAAAATATGTGCATCGCACAATAACATACATATTTTTACATATTTTCAGCTAAAAGTATGGCATAATTTGGTTTATTTTCATTTTCTCGGAAACTAGTAGGCCTAGAATTAAGATTTTTGGCTTAAAATGTTCGTAATGAATGCCTCTACAAATCTTGCTATGGTCAAAACCACGCCAGACTTACCGTTTTTGAGAAAAAATATGTGCATCGCACAATAACATACATATTTTTACATATTTTCAGCTAAAAGTATGGCATAATTTGGTTTATTTTCATTTTCTCGGAAACTAGTAGGCCTAGAATTAAGATTTTTGGCTTAAAATGTTCGTAATGAATGGCTCTACAAATCTTGTTATGGTCAAAACCACGCCAGACTTACCGTTTTTGAGAAAAAATATGTGCATCGCACAATAACATACATATTTTTACATATTTTCATGCCATAATTTGGTTTATTTTCATTTTCTCGGAAACTAGTAGGCCTAGAATTAAGATTTTTGGCTTGAAATGTTCGTAATGAATGCCTCTACAAATCTTGTTATGGTCAAAACCACGCCAGACTTACCGTTTTTGAGAAAAAATATGTGCATCGCACAATAACATACATATTTTTACATATTTTCATGGCATAATTTGGTTTATTTTCATTTTCTCGGAAACTAGTAGGCCTAGAATTAAGATTTTTGGTTTAAAATGTTCGTAATGAATGCCTCTACAAATCTTGTTATGGTCAAAACCACGCCAGACTTACCGTTTTTGAGAAAAAATATGTGCATCGCACAATAACATACATATTTTTACATATTTTCAGCTAAAAGTATGGCATAATTTGGTTTATTTTCATTTTCTCGGAAACTAGTAGGCCTAGAATTAAGATTTTTGGCTTAAAATGTTCGTAATGAATGCCTCTACAAATCTTGTTATGGTCAAAACCACGCCAGACTTACCGTTTTTGAGAAAAATATGTGCATCGCACAATAACATACATATTTTTACATATTTTCAGCTAAAAGTATGGCATAATTTGGTTTATTTTCATTTTCTCGGAAACTAGTAGGCCTAGAATTAAGATTTTTGGCTTAAAATGTTCGCAATGAATGCCTCTACAAATCTTGCTATGGTCAAAACCACGCCAGACTTACCGTTTTTGAGAAAAAATATGTGCATCGCACAATAACATACATATTTTTACATATTTTCAGCTAAAAGTATGGCATAATTTGGTTTATTTTCATTTTCTCGGAAACTAGTAGGCCTAGAATTAAGATTTTTGGCTTAAAATGTTCGTAATGAATGGCTCTACAAATCTTGTTATGGTCAAAACCACGCCAGACTTACCGTTTTTGAGAAAAAATATGTGCATCGCACAATAACATACATATTTTTACATATTTTCATGCCATAATTTGGTTTATTTTCATTTTCTCGGAAACTAGTAGGCCTAGAATTAAGATTTTTGGCTTAAAATGTTCGTAATGAATGCCTCTACAAATCTTGTTATGGTCAAAACCACGCCAGACTTACCGTTTTTGAGAAAAAATATGTGCATCGCACAATAACATACATATTTTTACATATTTTCATTTCATAATTTGGTTTATTTTCATTTTCTCGGAAACTAGTAGGCCTAGAATTAAGATTTTTGGCTTAAAATGTTCGTAATGAATGCCTCTACAAATCTTGTTATGGTCAAAACCACGCCAGACTTACGGTTTTTGAGAAAAAATAAGTGCATCGCACAATAACATACATATTTTTACATATTTTCAGCTAAAAGTATGGCATAATTTGGTTTATTTTCATTTTCTCGGAAACTAGTAGGCCTAGAATTAAGATTTTTGGCTTAAAATGTTCGTAATGAATGCCTCTACAAATCTTGTTATGGTCAAAACCACGCCAGACTTACCGTTTTTGAGAAAAATATGTGCATCGCACAATAACATACATATTTTTACATATTTTCAGCTAAAAGTATGGCATAATTTGGTTTATTTTCATTTTCTCGGAAACTAGTAGGCCTAGAATTAAGATTTTTGGCTTAAAATGTTCGCAATGAATGCCTCTACAAATCTTGTTATGGTCAAAACCACGCCAGACTTACCGTTTTTGAGAAAAAATAAGTGCATCGCACAATAACATACATATTTTTACATATTTTCAGCTAAAAGTATGGCATAATTTGGTTTATTTTCATTTTCTCGGAAACTAGTAGGCCTAGAATTAAGATTTTTGGCTTAAAATGTTCGTAATGAATGCCTCTACAAATCTTGTTATGGTCAAAACCACGCCAGACTTACCGTTTTTGAGAAAAAATAAGTGCATCGCACAATAACATACATATTTTTACATATTTTCAGCTAAAAGTATGGCATAATTTGGTTTATTTTCATTTTCTCGGAAACTAGTAGGCCTAGAATTAAGATTTTTGGCTTAAAATGTTCGTAATGAATGCCTCTACAAATCTTGTTATGGTCAAAACCACGCCAGACTTACCGTTTTTGAGAAAAAATATGTGCATCGCACAATAACATACATATTTTTACATATTTTCATGGCATAATTTGGTTTATTTTCATTTTCTCGGAAACTAGTAGGCCTAGAATTAAGATTTTTGGCTTAAAATGTTCGTAATGAATGCCTCTACAAATCTTGTTATGGTCAAAACCACGCCAGACTTACCGTTTTTGAGAAAAAATAAGTGCATCGCACAATAACATACATATTTTTACATATTTTCAGCTAAAAGTATGGCATAATTTGGTTTATTTTCATTTTCTCGGAAACTAGTAGGCCTAGAATTAAGATTTTTGGCTTAAAATGTTCGTAATGAATGCCTCTACAAATCTTGTTATGGTCAAAACCACGCCAGACTTACCGTTTTTGAGAAAAAATATGTGCATCGCACAATAACATACATATTTTCAGCTAAAAGTATGGCATAATTTGGTTTATTTTCATTTTCTCGGAAACTAGTAGGCCTAGAATTAAGATTTTTGGCTTAAAATGTTCGTAATGAATGCCTCTACAAATCTTGTTATGGTCAAAACCACGCCAGACTTACCGTTTTTGAGAAAAAATAAGTGCATCGCACAATAACATACATATTTTTACATATTTTCAGCTAAAAGTATGGCATAATTTGGTTTATTTTCATTTTCTCGGAAACGAGTAGGCCTAGAATTAAGATTTTTGGCTTAAAATGTTCGTAATGAATGCCTCTACAAATCTTGTTATGGTCAAAACCTCGCCAGACTTACCGTTTTTGAGAAAAAATATGTGCATCGCACAATAACATACATATTTTTACATATTTTCAGCCAAAGTTATGGTCAAAACTACGCCAGACTTACCGTTTTTGAGAAAAAATATGTGCATCGCACAATAACAAACATATTTTTACATATTTTCAGCTAAAAGTATGGCATAATTTGGTTTATTTTCATTTTCTCGGAAACTAGTAGGCCTAGAATTAAGATTTTTGGCTTAAAATGTTCGTAATGAATGCCTCTACAAATCTTGTTACGGTCAAAACCACGCCAGACTTTGAGAAAAAATATGTGCATCGCACAATAACATACATATTTTTACATATTTTCATGGCATAATTTGGTTTATTTTCATTTTCCCGGAAACTAGTAGGCCTAGAATTAAGATTTTTGGCTTAAAATGTTCGTAATGAATGCCTCTACAAATCTTGTTATGGTCAAAACCACGCCAGACTTACCGTTTTTGAGAAAAAATATGTGCATCGCACAATAACATACATATTTTTACATATTTTCAGCTAAAAGTATGGCATAATTTGGTTTATTTTCATTTTCTCGGAAACTAGTAGGCCTAGAATTAAGATTTTTGGCTTAAAATGTTCGTAATGAATGCCTCTACAAATCTTGTTATGGTCAAAACCACGCCAGACTTACCGTTTTTGAGAAAAAATATGTGCATCGCACAATAACATACATATTTTTACATATTTTCAGCTAAAAGTATGGCATAATTTGGTTTATTTTCATTTTCTCGGAAACTAGTAGGCCTAGAATTAAGATTTTTGGCTTAAAATGTTCGTAATGAATGCCTCTACAAATCTTGTTATGGTCAAAACCACGCCAGACTTACCGTTTTTGAGAAAAAATATGTGCATCGCACAATAACATACATATTTTTACATATTTTCAGCTAAAAGTATGGCATAATTTGGTTTATTTTCATTTTCTCGGAAACTAGTAGGACTAGAATTAAGATTTTTGGCTTAAAATGTTCGTAATGAATGCCTCTACAAATCTTGTTATGGTCAAAACCACGCCAGATTTACCGTTTTTGAGAAAAAATATGTGCATCGCACAATAACATACATATTTTCAGCTAAAAGTATGGCATAATTTGGTTTATTTTCATTTTCTCGGAAACTAGTAGGCCTAGAATTAAGATTTTTGGCTTAAAATGTTCGTAATGAATGCCTCTACAAATCTTGTTATGGTCAAAACCACGCCAGACTTACCGTTTTTGAGAAAAAATATGTGCATCGCACAATAACATACATATTTTTACATATTTTCAGCTAAAAGTATGGCATAATTTAGCTTATTTTCATTTTCTCGGAAACTAGTAGGCCTAGAATTAAGATTTTTGGCTTAAAATGTTCGTAATGAATGCCTCTACAAATCTTGTTATGGTCAAAACCACGCCAGACTTACCGTTTTTGAGAAAAAATATGCGCATCGCACAATAACATACATATTTTTACATATTTTCATGGCATAATTTGGTTTATTTTCATTTTCTCGGAAACTAGTAGGCCTAGAATTAAGATTTTTGGCTTAAAATGTTCGTAATGAATGCCTCTACAAATCTTGTTATGGTCAAAACCACGCCAGACTTACCGTTTTTGAGAAATAATATGTGCATCGCACAATAACATACATATTTTTACATATTTTCAGCTAAAAGTATGGCATAATTTGGTTTATTTTCATTTTCTCGGAAACTAGTAGGCCTAGAATTAAAATTTTTGGCTTAAAATGTTCGTAATGAATGCCTCTACAAATCTTGTTATGGTCAAAACCACGCCAGACTTACCGTTTTTGAGAAAAAATATGTGCATCGCACAATAACATACATATTTTTACATATTTTCAGCCAAAGTTATGGTCAAAACTACGCCAGACTTACCGTTTTTGAGAAAAAATATGTGCATCGCACAATAACATACATATTTTTACATATTTTCAGCTAAAAGTATGGCATAATTTGGTTTATTTTCATTTTCTCGGAAACTAGTAGGCCTAGAATTAAGATTTTTGGCTTAAAATGTTCGTAATGAATGCCTCTACAAATCTTGTTATGGTCAAAACCACGCCAGACTTACCGTTTTTGAGAAAAAATATGTGCATCGCACAATAACATACATATTTTTACAAATTTTCAGCTAAAAGTATGGCATAATTTGGTTTATTTTCATTTTCTCGGAAACTAGTAGGCATAGAATTAAGATTTTTGGCTTAAAATGTTCGTAATGAATGCCTCTACAAACCTTGTTATGGTCAAAACCACGCCAGACTTACCGTTTTTGAGAAAAAATATGTGCATCGCACAATAACATACATATTTTTACATATTTTCAGCTAAAAGTATGGCATAATTTGGTTTATTTTCATTTTCTCGGAAACTAGTAGGCCTAGAATTAAGATTTTTGGCTTAAAATGTTCGTAATGAATGCCTCTACAAATCTTGTTATGGTCAAAACCACGCCAGACTTACCGTTTTTGAGAAAAAATATGTGCATCGCACAATAACATACATATTTTTACAAATTTTCAGCTAAAAGTATGGCATAATTTGGTTTATTTTCATTTTCTCGGAAACTAGTAGGCATAGAATTAAGATTTTTGGCTTAAAATGTTCGTAATGAATGCCTCTACAAAACTTGTTATGGTCAAAACCACGCCAGACTTACCGTTTTTGAGAAAAAATATGTGCATCGCACAATAACATACATATTTTTACATATTTTCAGCTAAAAGTATGGCATAATTTGGTTTATTTTCATTTTCTCGGAAACTAGTGGGCCTAGAATTAAGATTTTTGGCTTAAAATGTTCGTAATGAATGCCTCTACAAATCTTGTTATGGTCAAAACCAAGCCAGACTTACCGTTTTTGAGAAAAAATAAGTGCATCGCACAATAACATACATATTTTTACATATTTTCAGCTAAAAGTATGGCATAATTTGGTTTATTTTCATTTTCTCGGAAACTAGTAGGCCTAGAATTAAGATTTTTGGCTTAAAATATTCGTAATGAATGCCTCTACAAATCTTGTTATGGTCAAAACCATGCCAGACTTACCGTTTTTGAGAAAAAATATGTGCATCGCACAATAACATACATATTTTTACATATTTTCAGCCAAAAGTATGGCATAATTTGGTTTATTTTCATTTTCTCGGAAACTAGTAGGCCTAGAATTAAGATTTTTGGCTTAAAATGTTCGTAATGAATGCCTCTACAAATCTTGTTATGGTCAAAACCACGCCAGACTTACCGTTTTTGAGAAAAAATATGTGCATCGCACAATAACATACATATTTTTACATATTTTCAGCTAAAAGTATGGCATAATTTGGTTTATTTTCATTTTCTCGGAAACTAGTAGGCCTAGAATTAAGATTTTTGGCTTAAAATGTTCGTAATGAATGCCTCTACAAATCTTGTTATGGTCAAAACCACGCCAGACTTACCGTTTTTGAGAAAAAATATGTGCATCGCACAATAACATACATATTTTTACATATTTTCAGCTAAAAGTATGGCATAATTTGGTTTATTTTAATTTTCTCGGAAACTAGTAGGCCTAGAATTAAGATTTTTGGCTTAAAATGTTCGTAATGAATGCCTCTACAAATCTTGTTATGGTCAAAACCACGCCAGACTTACCGTTTTTGAGAAAAAATAAGTGCATCGCACAATAACATACATATTTTTACATATTTTCAGCTAAAAGTATGGCATAATTTGGTTTATTTTCATTTTCTCGGAAACTAGTAGGACTAGAATTAAGATTTTTGGCTTAAAATGTTCGTAATGAATGCCTCTACAAATCTTGTTATGGTCAAAACCACGCCAGATTTACCGTTTTTGAGAAAAAATATGTGCATCGCACAATAACATACATATTTTCAGCTAAAAGTATGGCATAATTTGGTTTATTTTCATTTTCTCGGAAACTAGTAGGCCTAGAATTAAGATTTTTGGCTTAAAATGTTCGTAATGAATGCCTCTACAAATCTTGTTATGGTCAAAACCACGCCAGACTTACCGTTTTTGAGAAAAAATATGTGCATCGCACAATAACATACATATTTTTACATATTTTCAGCTAAAAGTATGGCATAATTTGGTTTATTTTCATTTTCTCGGAAACTAGTAGGCCTAGAATTAAGATTTTTGGCTTAAAATGTTCGTAATGAATGCCTCTACAAATCTTGTTATGGTCAAAACCACGCCAGACTTACCGTTTTTGAGAAAAAATATGCGCATCGCACAATAACATACATATTTTTACATATTTTCATGGCATAATTTGGTTTATTTTCATTTTCTCGGAAACTAGTAGGCCTAGAATTAAGATTTTTGGCTTAAAATGTTCGTAATGAATGCCTCTACAAATCTTGTTATGGTCAAAACCACGCCAGACTTACCGTTTTTGAGAAAAAATATGTGTATCGCACAATAACATACATATTTTTACATATTTTCAGCTAAAAGTATGGCATAATTTGGTTTATTTTCATTTTCTCGGAAACTAGTAGGCCTAGAATTAAGATTTTTGGCTTAAAATGTTCGTAATGAATGCCTCTACAAATATTGTTATGGTCAAAACCACGCCAGACTTACCGTTTTTGAGAAATAATATGTGCATCGCACAATAACATACATATTTTTACAAATTTTCAGCTAAAAGTATGGCATAATTTGGTTTATTTTCATTTTCTCGGAAACTAGTAGGCATAAAATTAAGATTTTTGGCTTAAATGTTCGTAATGAATGCCTCTACAAACCTTGTTATGGTCAAAACCACGCCAGACTTACCGTTTTTGAGAAAAAATATGTGCATCGCACAATAACATACATATTTTTACATATTTTCAGCTAAAAGTATGGCATAATTTGGTTTATTTTCATTTTCTCGGAAACTAGTAGGCCTAGAATTAAAATTTTTGGCTTAAAATGTTCGTAATGAATGCCTCTACAAATCTTGTTATGGTCAAAACCACGCCAGACTTACCGTTTTTGAGAAAAAATATGTGCATCGCACAATAACATACATATTTTTACATATTTTCAGCTAAAAGTATGGCATAATTTGGTTTATTTTCATTTTCTCGGAAACTAGTAGGCCTAGAATTAAGATTTTTGGCTTAAAATGTTCGTAATGAATGCCTCTACAAATCTTGTTATGGTCAAAACCACGCCAGACTTACCGTTTTTGAGAAAAAATATGTGCATCGCACAATAACATACATATTTTTACATATTTTCAGCCAAAGTTATGGTCAAAACTACGCCAGACTTACCGTTTTTGAGAAAAAATATGTGCATCGCACAATAACATACATATTTTTACATATTTTCAGCTAAAAGTATGGCATAATTTGGTTTATTTTCATTTTCTCGGAAACTAGTAGGCCTAGAATTAAGATTTTTGGCTTAAAATGTTCGTAATGAATGCCTCTACAAATCTTGTTATGGTCAAAACCACGCCAGACTTACCGTTTTTGAGAAAAAATATGTGCATCGCACAATAACATACATATTTTTACAAATTTTCAGCTAAAAGTATGGCATAATTTGGTTTATTTTCATTTTCTCGGAAACTAGTAGGCATAGAATTAAGATTTTTGGCTTAAAATGTTCGTAATGAATGCCTCTACAAACCTTGTTATGGTCAAAACCACGCCAGACTTACCGTTTTTGAGAAAAAATATGTGCATCGCACAATAACATACATATTTTTACATATTTTCAGCTAAAAGTATGGCATAATTTGGTTTATTTTCATTTTCTCGGAAACTAGTAGGCCTAGAATTAAGATTTTTGGCTTAAAATGTTCGTAATGAATGCCTCTACAAATCTTGTTATGGTCAAAACCACGCCAGACTTACCGTTTTTGAGAAAAAATATGTGCATCGCACAATAACATACATATTTTTACAAATTTTCAGCTAAAAGTATGGCATAATTTGGTTTATTTTCATTTTCTCGGAAACTAGTAGGCATAGAATTAAGATTTTTGGCTTAAAATGTTCGTAATGAATGCCTCTACAAAACTTGTTATGGTCAAAACCACGCCAGACTTACCGTTTTTGAGAAAAAATATGTGCATCGCACAATAACATACATATTTTTACATATTTTCAGCTAAAAGTATGGCATAATTTGGTTTATTTTCATTTTCTCGGAAACTAGTGGGCCTAGAATTAAGATTTTTGGCTTAAAATGTTCGTAATGAATGCCTCTACAAATCTTGTTATGGTCAAAACCAAGCCAGACTTACCGTTTTTGAGAAAAAATAAGTGCATCGCACAATAACATACATATTTTTACATATTTTCAGCTAAAAGTATGGCATAATTTGGTTTATTTTCATTTTCTCGGAAACTAGTAGGCCTAGAATTAAGATTTTTGGCTTAAAATATTCGTAATGAATGCCTCTACAAATCTTGTTATGGTCAAAACCACGCCAGACTTACCGTTTTTGAGAAAAAATATGTGCATCGCACAATAACATACATATTTTTACATATTTTCAGCCAAAAGTATGGCATAATTTGGTTTATTTTCATTTTCTCGGAAACTAGTAGGCCTAGAATTAAGATTTTTGGCTTAAAATGTTCGTAATGAATGCCTCTACAAATCTTGTTATGGTCAAAACCACGCCAGACTTACCGTTTTTGAGAAAAAATATGTGCATCGCACAATAACATACATATTTTTACATATTTTCAGCTAAAAGTATGGCATAATTTGGTTTATTTTCATTTTCTCGGAAACTAGTAGGCCTAGAATTAAGATTTTTGGCTTAAAATGTTCGTAATGAATGCCTCTACAAATCTTGTTATGGTCAAAACCACGCCAGACTTTGAGAAAAAATATGTGCATCGCACAATAACATACATATTTTTACATATTTTCATGGCATAATTTGGTTTATTTTCATTTTCTCGGAAACTAGTAGGCCTAGAATTAAGATTTTTGGCTTAAAATGTTCGTAATGAATGCCTCTACAAATCCTGTTATGGTCAAAACCACGCCAGACTTACCGTTTTTGAGAAAAAATATGTGCATCGCACAATAACATACATATTTTTACATATTTTCATATCATAATTTGGTTTATTTTCATTTTCTCGGAAACTAGCAGGCCTGGAATTAAGATTTTTGGCTTAAAATGTTCGTAATGAATGCCTCTACAAATCTTGTTATGGTCAAAACCACGCCAGACTTACCGTTTTTGAGAAAAAATATGCGCATCGCACAATAACATACATATTTTTACATATTTTCATGGCATAATTTGGTTTATTTTCATTTTCTCGGAAACTAGTAGGCCTAGAATTAAGATTTTTGGCTTAAAATGTTCGTAATGAATGCCTCTACAAATCTTGTTATGGTCAAAACCACGCCAGACTTACCGTTTTTGAGAAAAAATATGTGCATCGCACAATAACATACATATTTTTACATATTTTCAGCTAAAAGTATGGCATAATTTGGTTTATTTTCATTTTCTCGGAAACTAGTAGGCCTAGAATTAAGATTTTTGGCTTAAAATGTTCGTAATGAATGCCTCTACAAATCTTGTTATGGTCAAAACCACGCCAGACTTACCGTTTTTGAGAAAAAATATGTGCATCGCACAATAACATACATATTTTTACATATTTTCAGCCAAAGTTATGGTCAAAACTACGCCAGACTTACCGTTTTTGAGAAAAAATATGTGCATCGCACAATAACATACATATTTTTACATATTTTCAGCTAAAAGTATGGCATAATTTGGTTTATTTTCATTTTCTCGGAAACTAGTAGGCCTAGAATTAAGATTTTTGGCTTAAAATGTTCGTAATGAATGCCTCTACAAATCTTGTTATGGTCAAAACCACGCCAGACTTACCGTTTTTGAGAAAAAATATGTGCATCGCACAATAACATACATATTTTTACAAATTTTCAGCTAAAAGTATGGCATAATTTGGTTTATTTTCATTTTCTCGGAAACTAGTAGGCATAGAATTAAGATTTTTGGCTTAAAATGTTCGTAATGAATGCCTCTACAAACCTTGTTATGGTCAAAACCACGCCAGACTTACCGTTTTTGAGAAAAAATATGTGCATCGCACAATAACATACATATTTTTACATATTTTCAGCTAAAAGTATGGCATAATTTGGTTTATTTTCATTTTCTCGGAAACTAGTAGGCCTAGAATTAAGATTTTTGGCTTAAAATGTTCGTAATGAATGCCTCTACAAATCTTGTTATGGTCAAAACCACGCCAGACTTACCGTTTTTGAGAAAAAATATGTGCATCGCACAATAACATACATATTTTTACAAATTTTCAGCTAAAAGTATGGCATAATTTGGTTTATTTTCATTTTCTCGGAAACTAGTAGGCCTAGAATTAAGATTTTTGGCTTAAAATGTTCGTAATGAATGCCTCTACAAAACTTGTTATGGTCAAAACCACGCCAGACTTACCGTTTTTGAGAAAAAATATGTGCATCGCACAATAACATACATATTTTTACATATTTTCAGCTAAAAGTATGGCATAATTTGGTTTATTTTCATTTTCTCGGAAACTAGTGGGCCTAGAATTAAGATTTTTGGCTTAAAATGTTCGTAATGAATGCCTCTACAAATCTTGTTATGGTCAAAACCAAGCCAGACTTACCGTTTTTGAGAAAAAATAAGTGCATCGCACAATAACATACATATTTTTACATATTTTCAGCTAAAAGTATGGCATAATTTGGTTTATTTTCATTTTCTCGGAAACTAGTAGGCCTAGAATTAAGATTTTTGGCTTAAAATATTCGTAATGAATGCCTCTACAAATCTTGTTATGGTCAAAACCACGCCAGACTTACCGTTTTTGAGAAAAAATATGTGCATCGCACAATAACATACATATTTTTACATATTTTCAGCCAAAAGTATGGCATAATTTGGTTTATTTTCATTTTCTCGGAAACTAGTAGGCCTAGAATTAAGATTTTTGGCTTAAAATGTTCGTAATGAATGCCTCTACAAATCTTGTTATGGTCAAAACCACGCCAGACTTACCGTTTTTGAGAAAAAATATGTGCATCGCACAATAACATACATATTTTTACATATTTTCAGCTAAAAGTATGGCATAATTTGGTTTATTTTCATTTTCTCGGAAACTAGTAGGCCTAGAATTAAGATTTTTGGCTTAAAATGTTCGTAATGAATGCCTCTACAAATCTTGTTATGGTCAAAACCACGCCAGACTTACCGTTTTTGAGAAAAAATATGTGCATCGCACAATAACATACATATTTTTACATATTTTCATGGCATAATTTGGTTTATTTTCATTTTCTCGGAAACTAGCAGGCCTGGAATTAAGATTTTTGGCTTAAAATGTTCGTAATGAATGCCTCTACAAATCTTGTTATGGTCAAAACCACGCCAGACTTACCGTTTTTGAGAAAAAATATGTGCATCGCACAATAACATACATATTTTTACATATTTTCATGGCATAATTTGGTTTATTTTCATTTTCTCGGAAACTAGCAGGCCTGGAATTAAGATTTTTGGCTTAAAATGTTCGTAATGAATGCCTCTACAAATCTTGTTATGGTCAAAACCACGCCAGACTTTGAGAAAAAATATGTGCATCGCACAATAACATACATATTTTTACATATTTTCATGGCATAATTTGGTTTATTTTCATTTTCTCGGAAACTAGTAGGCCTAGAATTAAGATTTTTGGCTTAAAATGTTCGTAATGAATGCCTTAAATGTTCGTAATGAATGCCTCTACAAACCTTGTTATGGTCAAAACCACGCCAGACTTACCGTTTTTGAGAAAAAATATGTGCATCGCACAATAACATACATATTTTTACATATTTTCATGGCATAATTTGGTTTATTTTCATTTTCTCGGAAACTAGTAGGCCTAGAATTAAGATTTTTGGCTTAAAATGTTCGTAATGAATGCCTCTACAAATCCTGTTATGGTCAAAACCACGCCAGACTTACCGTTTTTGAGAAAAAATATGCGCATCGCACAATAACATACATATTTTTACATATTTTCATGGGATAATTTGGTTTATTTTCATTTTCTCGGAAACTAGTAGGCCTAGAATTAAGATTTTTGGCTTAAAATGTTCGTAATGAATGCCTTAAATGTTCGTAATGAATGCCTCTACAAATCTTGTTATGGTCAAAACCACGCCAGACTTACCGTTTTTGAGAAAAAATATGTGCATCGCACAATAACATACATATTTTTACATATTTTCAGCTAAAAGTATGGCATAATTTGGTTTATTTTCATTTTCTCGGAAACTAGTAGGCCTAGAATTAAGATTTTTGGCTTAAAATGTTCGTAATGAATGCCTCTACAAATCTTGTTATGGTCAAAACCACGCCAGACTTACCGTTTTTGAGAAAAAATATGTGCATCGCACAATAACATACATATTTTTACATATTTTCAGCCAAAGTTATGGTCAAAACTACGCCAGACTTACCGTTTTTGAGAAAAAATATGTGCATCGCACAATAACATACATATTTTTACATATTTTCAGCTAAAAGTATGGCATAATTTGGTTTATTTTCATTTTCTCGGAAACTAGTAGGCCTAGAATTAAGATTTTTGGCTTAAAATATTCGTAATGAATGCCTCTACAAATCTTGTTATGGTCAAAACCACGCCAGACTTACCGTTTTTGAGAAAAAATATGCGCATCGCACAATAACATACATATTTTTACATATTTTCATGGCATAATTTGGTTTATTTTCATTTTCTCGGAAACTAGTAGGCCTAGAATTAGGATTTTTGGCTTAAAATGTTCGTAATGAATGCCTCTACAAATCTTGTTATGGTCAAAACCACGCCAGACTTACCGTTTTTGAGAAAAAATATGTGCATCGCACAATAACATACATATTTTTACATATTTTCAGCCAAAAGTATGGCATAATTTGGTTTATTTTCATTTTCTCGGAAACTAGTAGGCCTAGAACTAAGATTTTTGGCTTAAAATGTTCGTAATGAATGCCTCTACAAATCTTGTTATGGTCAAAACCACGCCAGACTTACCGCTTTTGAGAAAAAATATGTGCATCGCACAATAACATACATATTTTTACATATTTTCAGCCAAAAGTATGGCATAATTTGGTTTATTTTCATTTTCTCGGAAACTAGTAGGCCTAGAATTATAATTTTTAGCTCAAAATGTTCGTAATGAATGCCTCTACAAATCTTGTTATGGTCAAAACCACGCCAGACTTACCGTTTTTGAGAAAAAATATGTGCATCGCACAATAACATACATATTTTTACATATTTTCATGGCATAATTTGGTTTATTTTCATTTTCTCGGAAACTAGTAGGCCTAGAATTAAGATTTTTGGCTTAAAATGTTCGTAATAAATGCCTCTACAAATCTTGTTATGGTCAAAACCACGCCAGACTTACCGTTTTTGAGAAAAAATATGTGCATCGCACAATAACATACATATTTTTACATATTTTCATGGGATAATTTGGTTTATTTTCATTTTCTCGGAAACTAGTAGGCCTAGAATTAAGATTTTTGGCTTAAAATGTTCGTAATGAATGCCTTAAATGTTCGTAATGAATGCCTCTACAAATCTTGTTATGGTCAAAACCACGCCAGACTTACCGTTTTTGAGAAAAAATATGTGCATCGCACAATAACATACATATTTTTACATATTTTCAGCTAAAAGTATGGCATAATTTGGTTTATTTTCATTTTCTCGGAAACTAGTAGGCCTAGAATTAAGATTTTTGGCTTAAAATGTTCGTAATGAATGCCTCTACAAATCTTGTTATGGTCAAAACCACGCCAGACTTACCGTTTTTGAGAAAAAATATGTGCATCGCACAATAACATACATATTTTTACATATTTTCAGCCAAAGTTATGGTCAAAACTACGCCAGACTTACCGTTTTTGAGAAAAAATATGTGCATCGCACAATAACATACATATTTTTACATATTTTCAGCTAAAAGTATGGCATAATTTGGTTTATTTTCATTTTCTCGGAAACTAGTAGGCCTAGAATTAAGATTTTTGGCTTAAAATATTCGTAATGAATGCCTCTACAAATCTTGTTATGGTCAAAACCACGCCAGACTTACCGTTTTTGAGAAAAAATATGCGCATCGCACAATAACATACATATTTTTACATATTTTCATGGCATAATTTGGTTTATTTTCATTTTCTCGGAAACTAGTAGGCCTAGAATTAGGATTTTTGGCTTAAAATGTTCGTAATGAATGCCTCTACAAATCCTGTTATGGTCAAAACCACGCCAGACTTACCGTTTTTGAGAAAAAATATGTGCATCGCACAATAACATACATATTTTTACATATTTTCAGCCAAAAGTATGGCATAATTTGGTTTATTTTCATTTTCTCGGAAACTAGTAGGCCTAGAACTAAGATTTTTGGCTTAAAATGTTCGTAATGAATGCCTCTACAAATCTTGTTATGATCAAAACCACGCCAGACTTACCGCTTTTGAGAAAAAATATGTGCATCGCACAATAACATACATATTTTTACATATTTTCAGCCAAAAGTATGGCATAATTTGGTTTATTTTCATTTTCTCGGAAACTAGTAGGCCTAGAATTATAATTTTTAGCTCAAAATGTTCGTAATGAATGCCTCTACAAATCTTGTTATGGTCAAAACCACGCCAGACTTACCGTTTTTGAGAAAAAATATGTGCATCGCACAATAATATACATATTTGTACATATTTTCATGGCATAATTTGGTTTATTTTCATTTTCTCGGAAACTAGTAGGCCTAGAATTAAGATTTTTGGCTTAAAATGTTCGTAATAAATGCCTCTACAAATCTTGTTATGGTCAAAACCACGCCAGACTTACCGTTTTTGAGAAAAAATATGTGCATCGCACAATAACATACATATTTTTACATATTTTCAGCTAAAAGTATGGCATAATTTGGTTTATTTTCATTTTCTCGGAAACTAGTAGGCCTAGAATTAAGATTTTTGGCTTAAAATGTTCGTAATGAATGCCTCTACAAATCTTGTTATGGTCAAAACCACGCCAGACTTACCGTTTTTGAGAAAAAATATGTGCATCGCACAATAACATACATATTTTTACAAATTTTCAGCTAAAAGTATGGCATAATTTGGTTTATTTTCATTTTCTCGGAAACTAGTAGGCCTAGAATTAAGATTTTTGGCTTAAAATGTTCGTAATGAATGCCTCTACAAATCTTGTTATGGCCAAAACCACGTCAGACTTACCGTTTTTGAGAAAAAATATGTGCATCGCACAATAACATACATATTTTTACATATTTTCAGCTAAAAGTATGGCATAATTTGGTTTATTTTCATTTTCTCGGAAACTAGTAGGCCTAGAATTAAGATTTTTGGCTTAAAATGTTCGTAATGAATGCCTCTACAAATCTTGTTATGGTCAAAACCACGCCAGACTTACCGTTTTTGAGAAAAAATAAGTGCATCGCACAATAACATACATATTTTTACATATTTTCAGTTAAAAGTATGGCATAATTTGGTTTATTTTCATTTTCTCGGAAACTAGTAGGCCTAGAATTAAGATTTTTGGCTTAAAATGTTCGTAATGAATGCCTCTACAAATCTTGTTATGGTCAAAACCACGCCAGACTTACCGTTTTTGAGAAAAAATATGTGCATCGTACAATAACATACATATTTTTACATATTTTCCTGGCATAATTTGGTTTATTTTCATTTTCTCGGAAACTAGTAGGCCTAGAATTAAGATTTTTGGCTTAAAATGTTCGTAATGAATGCCTCTACAAATCTTGTTATGGTCAAAACCACGCCAGACTTACCGTTTTTGAGAAAAAAGAAGTGCATCGCACAATAACATACATATTTTTACATATTTTCAGCTAAAAGTATGGCATAATTTGGTTTATTTTCATTTTCTCGGAAACTAGTAGGCCTAGAATTAAGATTTTTGGCTTAAAATGTTCGTAATGAATGCCTCTACAAATCTTGTTATGGTCAAAACCACGCCAGACTTACCGTTTTTGAGAAAAAATATGTGCACCGCACAATAACATACATATTTTTACATATTTTCAGCTAAAAGTATGGCATAATTTGGTTTATTTTCATTTTCTCGGAAACTAGTAGGCCTAGAATTAAGATTTTTGGCTTTAAATGTTCGTAATGAATGCCTCTACAAATCTTGTTATGGTCAAAACCACGCCAGACTTACCGTTTTTGAGAAAAAATATGTGCATCGCACAATAACATACATATTTTTACATATTTTCAGCTAAAAGTATGGCATAATTTGGTTTATTTTCATTTTCTCGGAAACTAGTAGGCCTAGAATTAAGATTTTTGGCTTAAAATGTTCGTAATGAATGCCTCTACAAATCTTGTTATGGTCAAAACCATGCCAGACTTACCGTTTTTGAGAAGAAATAAGTGCATCGCACAATAACATACATATTTTTACATATTTTCAGCTAAAAGTATGGCATAATTTGGTTTATTTTCATTTTCTCGGAAACTAGTAGGCCTAGAATTAAGATTTTTGGCTTAAAATGTTCGTAATGAATGCCTCTACAAATCTTGTTATGGTCAAAACCACGCCAGACTTACCGTTTTTGAGAAAAAATATGTGCATCGCACAATAACATACATATTTTTACATATTTTCATGGCATAATTTGGTTTATTTTCATTTTCTCGGAAACTAGTAGGCCTAGAATTAAGATTTTTGGCTTAAAATGTTCGTAATGAATGCCTCTACAAATCTTGTTATGGTCAAAACCATGCCAGACTTACCGTTTTTGAGAAAAAATATGTGCATCGCACAATAACATACATATTTTCAGCTAAAAGTATGGCATAATTTGGTTTATTTTCATTTTCTCGGAAACTAGTAGGCCTAGAATTAAGATTTTTGGCTTAAAATGTTCGCAATGAATGCCTCTACAAATCTTGTTATGGTCAAAACCACGCCAGCTTTACCGTTTTTGAGAAAAAATATGTGCATCGCACAATAACATACATATTTTTACATATTTTCAGCCAAAAGTATGGCATAATTTGGTTTATTTTCATTTTCTCGGAAACTAGTAGGCCTAGAATTAAGATTTTTGGCTTAAAATGTTCGTAATGAATGCCTCTACAAATCTTGTTATGGTCAAAACCACGCCAGACTTACCGTTTTTTGAGAAAAAATATGTGCATCGCACAATAACATACATATTTTTACATATTTTCATGGCATAATTTGGTTTATTTTCATTTTCTCGGAAACTAGTAGGCCTAGAATTAAGATTTTTGGCTTAAAATGTTCGTAATGAATGCCTCTACAAATCTTGTTATGGTCAAAACCACGCCAGACTTACCGTTTTTTGAGAAAAAATATGTGCATCGCACAATAACATACATATTTTTACATATTTTCATGGCATAATTTGGTTTATTTTCATTTTCTCGGAAACTAGTAGGCCTAGAATTAAGATTTTTGGCTTAAAATGTTCGTAATGAATGCCTCTACAAATCTTGTTATGGTCAAAACCACGCCAGACTTACCGTTTTTGAGAAAAAATATGTGCATCGCACAATAACATACATGTTTTTACATATTTTCAGCTAAAAGTATGGCATAATTTGGTTTATTTTCATTTTCTCGGAAACTAGTAGGTCTAGAATTAAGATTTTTGGCTTAAAATGTTCGTAATGAATGCCTCTACAAATCTTGTTATGGTCAAAACCACGCCAGACTTACCGTTTTTTGAGAAAAAATATGTGCATCGCACAATAACATACATATTTTTACATATTTTCATGGCATAATTTGGTTTATTTTCATTTTCTCGGAAACTAGTAGGCCTAGAATTAAGATTTTTGGCTTAAAATGTTCGTAATGAATGCCTCTACAAATCTTGTTATGGTCAAAACCACGCCAGACTTACCGTTTTTGAGAAAAAATAAGTGCATCGCACAATAACATACATATTTTTACATATTTTCAGCTAAAAGTATGGCATAATTTGGTTTATTTTCATTTTCTCGGAAACTAGTAGGCCTAGAATTAAGATTTTTGGCTTAAAATGTTCGTAATGAATGCCTCTACAAATCTTACTATGGTCAAAACCACGCCAGCTTTACCGTTTTTGAGAAAAAATATGTGCATCGCACAATAACATACATATTTTTACATATTTTCAGCCAAAAGTATGGCATAATTTGGTTTATTTTCATTTTCTCGGAAACTAGTAGGCCTAGAATTAAGATTTTTGGCTTAAAATGTTCGTAATGAATGCCTCTACAAATCTTGTTATGGTCAAAACCACGCCAGACTTACCGTTTTTGAGAAAAAATATGTGCATCGCACAATAACATACATATTTTTACATATTTTCAGCTAAAAGTATGGCATAATTTGATTTATTTTCATTTTCTCGGAAACTAGTAGGCCTAGAATTAAGATTTTTGGCTTAAAATGTTCGTAATGAATGCCTCTACAAATCTTGTTATGGTCAAAACCACGCCAGACTTACCGTTTTTTGAGAAAAAATATGTGCATCGCACAATAACATACATATTTTTACATATTTTCATGGCATAATTTGGTTTATTTTCATTTTCTCGGAAACTAGTAGGCCTAGAATTAAGATTTTTGGCTTAAAATGTTCGTAATGAATGCCTCTACAAATCTTGTTATGGTCAAAACCACGCCAGACTTACCGTTTTTGAGAAAAAATAAGTGCATCGCACAATAACATACATATTTTTACATATTTTCAGCTAAAAGTATGGCATAATTTGGTTTATTTTCATTTTCTCGGAAACTAGTAGGCCTAGAATTAAGATTTTTGGCTTAAAATGTTCGTAATGAATGCCTCTACAAATCTTACTATGGTCAAAACCACGCCAGACTTACCGTTTTTGAGAAAAAATATGTGCATCGCACAATAACATACATATTTTTACATATTTTCAGCTAAAAGTATGGCATAATTTGGTTTATTTTCATTTTCTCGGAAACTAGTAGGCCTACAATTAAGATTTTTGGCTTAAAATGTTCGTAATGAATGCCTCTACAAATCTTGTTATGGTCAAAACCACGCCAGACTTACCGTTTTTGAGAAAAAATATGTGCATCGCACAATAACATACATGTTTTTACATATTTTCAGCTAAAAGTATGGCATAATTTGGTTTATTTTCATTTTCTCGGAAACTAGTAGGTCTAGAATTAAGATTTTTGGCTTAAAATGTTCGTAATGAATGCCTCTACAAATCTTGTTATGGTCAAAACCACGCCAGACTTACCGTTTTTTGAGAAAAAATATGTGCATCGCACAATAACATACATATTTTTACATATTTTCATGGCATAATTTGGTTTATTTTCATTTTCTCGGAAACTAGTAGGCCTAGAATTAAGATTTTTGGCTTAAAATGTTCGTAATGAATGCCTCTACAAATCTTGTTATGGTCAAAACCACGCCAGACTTACCGTTTTTGAGAAAAAATATGTGCATCGCACAATAACATACATGTTTTTACATATTTTCAGCTAAAAGTATGGCATAATTTGGTTTATTTTCATTTTCTCGGAAACTAGTAGGTCTAGAATTAAGATTTTTGGCTTAAAATGTTCGTAATGAATGCCTCTACAAATCTTGTTATGGTCAAAACCACGCCAGACTTACCGTTTTTTGAGAAAAAATATGTGCATCGCACAATAACATACATATTTTTACATATTTTCATGGCATAATTTGGTTTATTTTCATTTTCTCGGAAACTAGTAGGCCTAGAATTAAGATTTTTGGCTTAAAATGTTCGTAATGAATGCCTCTACAAATCTTGTTATGGTCAAAACCACGCCAGACTTACCGTTTTTGAGAAAAAATAAGTGCATCGCACAATAACATACATATTTTTACATATTTTCAGCTAAAAGTATGGCATAATTTGGTTTATTTTCATTTTCTCGGAAACTAGTAGGCCTAGAATTAAGATTTTTGGCTTAAAATGTTCGTAATGAATGCCTCTACAAATCTTACTATGGTCAAAACCACGCCAGACTTACCGTTTTTGAGAAAAAATATGTGCATCGCACAATAACATACATATTTTTACATATTTTCAGCTAAAAGTATGGCATAATTTGGTTTATTTTCATTTTCTCGGAAACTAGTAGGCCTACAATTAAGATTTTTGGCTTAAAATGTTCGTAATGAATGCCTCTACAAATCTTGTTATGGTCAAAACCACGCCAGACTTACCGTTTTTGAGAAAAAATATGTGCATCGCACAATAACATACATGTTTTTACATATTTTCAGCTAAAAGTATGGCATAATTTGGTTTATTTTCATTTTCTCGGAAACTAGTAGGTCTAGAATTAAGATTTTTGGCTTAAAATGTTCGTAATGAATGCCTCTACAAATCTTGTTATGGTCAAAACCACGCCAGACTTACCGCTTTTGAGAAAAAATATGTGCATCGCACAATAACATACATATTTTTACATATTTGCATGGCATAATTTGGTTTATTTTCATTTTCTCGGAAACTAGTAGGCCTAGAATTAAGATTTTTGGCTTAAAATGTTCGTAATGAATGCCTCTACAAATCTTGTTATGGTCAAAACCACGCCAGACTTACCGTTTTTGAGAAAAAATAAGTGCATCGCACAATAACATACATATTTTTACATATTTTCAGCTAAAAGTATGGCATAATTTGGTTTATTTTCATTTTCTCGGAAACTAGTAGGCCTAGAATTAAGATTTTTGGCTTAAAATGTTCGTAATGAATGCCTCTACAAATCTTACTATGGTCAAAACCACGCCAGACTTACCGTTTTTGAGAAAAAATATGTGCATCGCACAATAACATACATATTTTTACATATTTTCAGCTAAAAGTATGGCATAATTTGGTTTATTTTCATTTTCTCGGAAACTAGTAGGCCTAGAATTAAGATTTTTGGCTTAAAATGTTCGTAATGAATGCCTCTACAAATCTTGTTATGGTCAAAACCACGCCAGACTTACCGTTTTTGAGAAAAAATAAGTGCATCGCACAATAACATACATATTTTTACATATTTTCAGCTAAAAGTATGGCATAATTTGGTTTATTTTCATTTTCTCGGAAACTAGTAGGCCTAGAATTAAGATTTTTGGCTTAAAATGTTCGTAATGAATGCCTCTACAAATCTTGTTATGGTCAAAACCACGCCAGACTTACCGTTTTTGAGAAAAAATATGTGCATCGCACAATAACATACATATTTTCAGCTAAAAGTATGGCATAATTTGGTTTATTTTCATTTTCTCGGAAACTAGTAGGCCTAGAATTAAGATTTTTGGCTTAAAATGTTCGTAATGAATGCCTCTACAAATCTTGTTATGGTCAAAACCACGCCAGACTTACCGTTTTTGAGAAAAAATATGTGCATCGCACAATAACATACATATTTTTACAAATTTTCAGCTAAAAGTATGGCATAATTTGGTTTATTTTCATTTTCTCGGAAACTAGTAGGCCTAGAATTAAGATTTTTGGCTTAAAATGTTCGTAATGAATGCCTCTACAAATCTTGTTGTGGTCAAAACCACGCCAGACTTACCGTTTTTGAGAAAAAATATGTGCATCGCACAATAACATACATATTTTTACATATTTTCATGGCATAATTTGGTTTATTTTCATTTTCTCGGAAACTAGTAGGCCTAGAATTAAGATTTTTGGCTTAAAATGTTCGTAATGAATGCCTTTACAAATCTTGTTATGGTCAAAACCACGCCAGACTTACCGTTTTTGAGAAAAAATATGTGCATCGCACAATAACATACATATTTTTACATATTTTCATGGCATAATTTGGTTTATTTTCATTTTCTCGGAAACTAGTAGGCCTAGAATTAAGATTTTTGGCTTAAAATGTTCGTAATGAATGCCTCTACAAATCTTGTTATGGTCAAAACCACGCCAGACTTACCGTTTTTGAGAAAAAATATGTGCATCGCACAATAACATACATATTTTTACATATTTTCAGCTAAAAGTATGGCATAATTTGATTTATTTTCATTTTCTCGGAAACTAGTAGGCCTAGAATTAAGATTTTTGGCTTAAAATGTTCGTAATGAATGCCTCTACAAATCTTGTTATGGTCAAAACCACGCCAGACTTACCGCTTTTGAGAAAAAATATGTGCATCGCACAATAACATACATATTTTTACATATTTTCATGGCATAATTTGGTTTATTTTCATTTTCTCGGAAACTAGTAGGCCTAGAATTAAGATTTTTGGCTTAAAATGTTCGTAATGAATGCCTCTACAAATCTTGTTATGGTCAAAACCACGCCAGACTTACCGCTTTTGAGAAAAAATATGTGCATCGCACAATAACATACAAAGTTTTACATATTTTCATGGCATAATTTGGTTTATTTTCATTTTCTCGGAAACTAATAGGCCTAGAATTAAGATTTTTGGCTTAAAATGTTCGTAATGAATGCCTCTACAAACATTGTTGTGGTCAAAACCACGCCAGACTTACCGCTTTTGAGAAAAAATATGTGCATCGCACAATAACATACATATTTTTACATATTTTCATGGCATAATTTGGTTTATTTTCATTTTCTCGGAAACTAGTAGGCCTAGAATTAAGATTTTTGGCTTAAAATGTTCGTAATGAATGCCTCTACAAATCTTGTTATGGTCAAAACCACGCCAGACTTACCGCTTTTGAGAAAAAATATGTGCATCGCACAATAACATACATATTTTTACATATTTTCATGGCATAATTTGGTTTATTTTCATTTTCTCGGAAACTAGTAGGCCTAGAATTAAGATTTTTGGCTTAAAATGTTCGTAATGAGTGCCTCTACAAATCTTGTTATGGTCAAAACCACGCCAGACTTACCGTTTTTGAGAAAAAATATGTGCATCGCACAATAACATACATACTTTTACAAATTTTCAGCTAAAAGTATGGCATAATTTGGTTTATTTTCATTTTCTTGGAAACTAGTAGGCCTAGAATTAAGATTTTTGGCTTAAAATGTTCGTAATGAATGCCTCTACAAATCTTGTTATGGTCAAAACCACGCCAGACTTACCGTTTTTGAGAAAAAATATGTGCATCGCACAATAACATACATATTTTTACAAATTTTCAGCTAAAAGTATGGCATAATTTGGTTTATTTTCATTTTCTCGGAAACTAGTAGGCCTAGAATTAAGATTTTTGGCTTAAAATGTTCGTAATGAATGCCTCTACAAATCTTGTTATGGTCAAAACCACGCCAGACTTACCGTTTTTGAGAAAAAATATGTGCATCGCACAATAACATACATATTTTTACATATTTTCATGGCATAATTTGGTTTATTTTCATTTTCTCGGAAACTAGTAGGCCTAGAATTAAGATTTTTGGCTTAAAATGTTCGTAATGAATGCCTCTACAAATCTTGTTATGGTCAAAACCACGCCAGATTTACCGTTTTTGAGAAAAAATATGTGCATCGCACAATAACATACATATTTTTACATATTTTCATGGCATAATTTGGTTTATTTTCATTTTCTCGGAAACTAGTAGGCCTAGAATTAAGATTTTTGGCTTAAAATGTTCGTAATGAATGCCTCTACAAATCTTGTTATGGTCAAAACCACGCCAGACTTACCGTTTTTGAGAAAAAATATGTGCATCGCACAATAACATACATATTTTTACATATTTTCAGCTAAAAGTATGGCATAATTTGGTTTATTTTCATTTTCTCGGAAACTAGTAGGCCTAGAATTAAGATTTTTGGCTTAAAATGTTCGTAATGAATGCCTCTACAAATCTTGTTATGGTCAAAACCACGCCAGACTTACCGTTTTTGAGAAAAAATATGTGCATCGCACAATAACATACATATTTTTACATATTTTCATGGCATAATTTGGTTTATTTTCATTTTCTCGGAAACTAGTAGGCCTAGAATTAAGATTTTTGGCTTAAAATGTTCGTAATGAATGCCTCTACAAATCTTGTTATGGTCAAAACCACGCCAGACTTACCGCTTTTGAGAAAAAATATGTGCATCGCACAATAACATACATATTTTTACATATTTTCATGGCATAATTTGGTTTATTTTCATTTTCTCGGAAACTAGTAGGCCTAGAATTAAGATTTTTGGCTTAAAATGTTCGTAATGAATGCCTCTACAAATCTTGTTATGGTCAAAACCACGCCAGACTTACCGTTTTTGAGAAAAAATATGTGCATCGCACAATCTCATCTCATCTCATCTCATTTTCAATGACCCGCATGTTCCACTAAAGGGGTCGCGGGGGCAATGCATGCACGAGAGATCTCCAGGCCACTCGATCCTCCGCCATCGACTCTAACTCATCAGGAGCTATGCCCAAGCGCAACCAGGCGAGTGTTTGGACTTGGTCCAACCATCTCATCCTAGGTCTGCCAAGCGGTCGCCTACCTGATGGAATCGCATTCAAGGCACGCCTCGGAAGTCGTGATGATGGGGACATTCGTGCCACGTGACCAAACCAACGAAGTACAGCCCTTTCCGTTCGAGGAAGCAGCTGCCCAACATTGAGTTCCCCGCGCACTGTCGTGTTTCTCACCCTATCCCGGCGAGTAATTCCCATAACAGCACGAAGAAATCTCATTTCGGCAGCTTGTATTCGCGATCTTATTCTTTCGGTCATTACCCAAATTTCATGACCATAGGTGAGAGTTGGAACAAATACTGCGTTAAAAACCGCTAACTTGGCTTTGACACCAAGCTCGGCCTTCCTGATTACAGATCGACCAAGCTGTTTCAAAATTGAGCCAGCTTGACCAATCCTACAGGAAAGCTCAGCATTATTCCTCCCATCACTCGTGAAGAAGACCCCGAGATACATGAACTTCTCCACCTGTTTCAATGGGACTCCACTAACATGTAGAGTGCATTGAACAGGGGTTCTGGAAATAACCATAACCTCGGATTTGTCCACTTTAACCCCCATCCCAGCATCAGCACATACGGCCACAAACCTATCTAGCGCGCGCTGGAGTTCCATCTGGGAGGATGTGAGGATGACTAAGTCATCTGCAAAAAGAAGATGACTGACCCTCAACTCTCCCAATGTGAAACATTCCTCGCCTCGACTGCGCTGTAACATCCAGTCCATATATATAATGAAAAGGAGAGGTGACAAAACGCACCCTTGGCGAAGTCCAACGCCCACGGTGAAAGGTGTTGATTTACTACCGTTAACCCGAACACAGCTACTACAGTTTGTGTATAGAGACTGAATGGCCCTCAACAAAGAACCATCAATCCCATACTCCTGCAGAACACTCCAGAGTTTACCTCGAGGAACTCGGTCGTATGCCTTTTCCAAATCTACAAAACAACTGTAGATCGGTTTGGCGTACTCCCAAGCCTTCTCAAGTACCATTCTTAGAGTGAAAAGCTGGTCGGTTGTACTTCTGCCGGGACGAAAACCGCACTGTTCATCCCCCATCCTGGATTCGACCATAGCTCTAGAACGCGCCTCCAACACCTTAGCGTAGACTTTACCTGGGAGACTTAAAAGAGATATGCCCCTGTAATTGGAGCACTCTTTTTTGTCCCCCTTTTTGAAGAGAGGGACAATCACCCCAGTCTGCCAATCACCAGGTGTTTCACCGCGTTCCCAAGCCACCTTAATGACACGAGAGAGCCATAAAACTCCCTCTTTACCCATAGCCTTAAGCATTTCTGGCCGGATTTCATCCACACCGGCGGATTTGTCAACTTTTAGCGATTCAATCGCCAAAATGACTTCCTCCACCGTTGGACTATTCTCCGCCCTACTCAAGACTACAGGTCTGTCACCCTCAGTGCCCTGTTCGGGATTGAGCAGCTCCGAAAAGTGCTCGCTCCATCTGCGCAAGATGTCCACCTCATTGGAAAGCAACACGCCATCTTTGGATTTGATTCCTTCGATGGTGTTGTATTTCCTTCCTCTGAGCCGGCGAATGGTTTGCCAGAACACCTTTTTCGCAGATCTATGGTCCCTTTCCAACTTCTCGCCGAACTCCTTCCAAGTCTGCTCTTTAGCTGCTCGCACAGCCAATTTGCAAGTTCTTCGCGCCTCAGTGTACCGGTCACGAGAATCAGAGTTCCCCAAGAGAATCCAGTCTCTGTAGGTCTTCTTCTTCTCTCTGATGGCTTCTTGAACTCCGGGTGTTTTAAACCACGCAGTTCTTTTCTCACCACCCGCCGCCACACCAAGCCGCTTCACCCCACAAACATCACGTGCAGAAGCAATGACAGCTGTTGAAAACAGTCGCCATTCGTCCTCTACATGCGATGGAACAGTTGGAATTTGCTCAAACCCTTCGGATATGCGCCGTGCAAAATGTTGCTGCACCTCACTGTTCTGTAGTTTCTCCCACCGTATGCGTGTAACCACTCTTGGTTTCCGCCTTGGCAGAAGAGGTACTTTATCAGAAAGATACAGCGTACACAACACCAGGTGATGATCAGTTGACAGTTCAGCCCCTCTCAACACACGAACGTCACAAACCATCCGTTTCACACACGATGGTACCACAAAGAAATCTATCAACGATTTCTGTTGAAGACTCCGACGGTACCATGTGTATTTATGGATGTCTTTGTGTGGAAAGAAGGTGTTCATAATGGACATGCCATTTGCACAGCAAAAATCCAACATCTTCTCTCCGTTCATGTTTTGATGAGGATCACCGTTCCTCCCAATCACACTCCCCCATGTCGTTACATCCACACCCACGTGAGCATTGAAGTCACCCATCAGAATAAAGGAATCCATCTCAGCCACCCTGTCAAGGGCAGCATCAACTTCATCCAGGAAAGCCGCATACTCTGACTCTAGATTCGGTGCATACACCTGCACTAGAGCCAAAGTTGATCTTTCAAGCTTGAGCTTTAAGATCCCGACTCTCCCTCCTAACGGTATCCACTCCAATACCCTGTCTGCCAGCCTGGGACTTGTGAGTATCCCCACTCCCGCCTGTGCAGACATTTGAGGTGCCACTCCCGACAGGAAGAGTTTCCACCCGTCCGAAAGATCCACAGTTCTAGATCCTCTTTGCTTGGTCGAAGAAATGCCTACGATATCTAACCAATATCTGGCAGCCTCTCCAACCAGCTCGAGATCCTTTCCTGTGAGCGATGAGACGTTCCATGTGCCTATCCTAAGCCGATGCCGTTGTCCGTTGCCTTTTAACCCTCGCACGCACTGGTTAGTGCATGGCGTGATCCCCCTCCCACCGCCGTAGTGGCTCACGAGGCCACTGCCGGGTTGCTCGTAACTGCTTCGGGCTGAGCCCGACCGGCTGACGAGCGGGACAGGCCGGCCACCAGACGCTCGCATACTGCCACCATTCAGGCCTGGCTCCGAAAGGGGCCCTGGCACACCAGGGTAGGCGGTATCCGAGGTTGTCTTATGTCTTCTTGTCATCCGAGGGGGTTGCGCTTCGTTAGCCAGGCTTGTGGCGTACAATATGCACACCACAAACCTGTTGCCCGCCCCCCACCACGAGGAGGTCAGCTGCCGGGGGGGCTGCATCGCACAATAACATACATATTTTCAGCTAAAAGTATGGCATAATTTGGTTTATTTTCATTTTCTCGGAAACTAGTAGGCCTAGAATTAAGATTTTTGGCTTAAAATGTTCGTAATGAATGCCTCTACAAATCTTGTTATGGTCAAAACCACGCCAGACTTACCGTTTTTGAGAAAAAATATGTGCATCGCACAATAACATACATATTTTTACATATTTTCATGGCATAATTTGGTCTATTTTCATTTTCTCGGAAACTAGTAGGCCTAGAATTAAGATTTTTGGCTTAAAATGTTCGTAATGAATGCCCCTACAAATCTTGTTATGGTCAAAACCACGCCAGACTTACAGTTTTTGAGAAAAAATAAGTGCATCGCACAATAACATACATATTTTTACATATTTTCAGCTAAAAGTATGGCATAATTTGGTTTATTTTCATTTTCTCGGAAACTAGTAGGCCTAGAATTAAGATTTTCGGCTTAAAATGTTCGTAATGAATGCCTCTACAAATCTTGTTATGGCCAAAACCACGCCAGACTTACCGTTTTTGAGAAAAAATATGTGCATCGCACAATAGCATACATATTTTCAGCTAAAAGTATGGCATAATTTGGTTTATTTTCATTTTCTCGGAAACTAGTAGGCCTAGAATTAAGATTTTTGGCTTAAAATGTTCGTAATGAATGCCTCTACAAATCTTGTTATGGTCAAAACCACGCCAGACTTACCGTTTTTGAGAAAAAATATGTGCATCGCACAATAACATACATATTTTTACATATTTTCAGCTAAAAGTATGGCATAATTTGGTTTATTTTCATTTTCTCGGAAACTAGTAGGCCTAGAATTAAGATTTTTGGCTTAAAATGTTCGTAATGAATGCTTCTACAAATCTTGTTATGGTCAAAACCAAGCCAGACTTACCGTTTTTGAGAAAAAATATGTGCATCGCACAATAACATACATATTTTTACGTATTTTCATGGCATAATTTGGTTTATTTTCATTTTCTCGGAAACTAGTAGGCCTAGAATTAAGATTTTTGGCTTAAAATGTTCGTAATGAATGCCTCTACAAATCTTGTTATGGTCAAAACCACGCCAGACTTACCGTTTTTGAGAAAAAATAAGTGCATCGCACAATAAAATACATATTTTTACATAGTTTCAGCTAAAAGTATGGCATAATTTGGTTTATTTTCATTTTCTCGGAAACTAGTAGGCCTAGAATTAAGATTTTTGGCTTAAAATATTCGTAATGAATGCCTCTACAAATCTTGTTATGGTCAAAACCACGCCGGACTTACCGTTTTTGAGAAAAAATATGTGCATCGCACAATAACATACATATTTTTACATATTTTCATGGCATAATTTGGTTTATTTTCATTTTCTCGGAAACTAGTAGGCCTAGAAGTAAGATTTTTGGCTTAAAATGTTCGTAATGAATGCCTCTACAAATCTTGTTATGGTCAAAACCACGCCAGACTTACCGTTTTTGAGAAAAAATATGTGCATCGCACAATAAAATACATATTTTTACATATTTTCAGCTAAAAGTATGGCATAATTTGGTTTATTTTCATTTTCTCGGAAACTAGTAGGCCTAGAATTAAGATTTTTGGCTTAAAATGTTCGTAATGAATGCCTCTACAAATCTTGTTATGGTCAAAACCACGCCAGACTTACCGTTTTTGAGAAAAAATATGTGCATCGCACAATAACATACATATTTTTACATATTTTCATGGCATAATTTGGTTTATTTACATTTTCTCGGAAACTAGTAGGCCTAGAATTAAGATTTTTGGCTTAAAATGTTCGTAATGAATGCCTCTACAAATCTTGTTATGGTCAAAACCACGCCAGACTTACCGTTTTTGAGAAAAAATATGTGCATCGCACAATAACATACATATTTTCAGCTAAAAGTATGGCATAATTTGGTTTATTTTCATTTTCTCGGAAACTAGTAGGCCTAGAATTAAGATTTTTGGCTTAAAATGTTCGTAATGAATGCCTCTACAAATCTTGTTATGGTCAAAACCACACAAGACTTACCGTTTTTGAGAAAAAATATGTGCATCGCACAATAACATACATATTTTTACATATTTTCAGCTAAAAGTATGGCATAATTTGGTTTATTTTCATTTTCTCGGAAACTAGTAGGCCTAGAATTAAGATTTTTGGCTTAAAATGTTCGTAATGAATGCCTCTACAAATCTTGTTATGGTCAAAACCACGCCAGACTTACCGTTTTTGAGAAAAAATATGTGCATCGCACAATAACATACATATTTTTACATATTTTCAGCTAAAAGTATGGCATAATTTGGTTTATTTTCATTTTCTCGGAAACTAGTAGGCCTAGAATTAAGATTTTTGGCTTAAAATGTTCGTAATGAATGCTTCTACAAATCTTGTTATGGTCAAAACCAAGCCAGACTTACCGTTTTTGAGAAAAAATATGTGCATCGCACAATAACATACATATTTTTACGTATTTTCATGGCATAATTTGGTTTATTTTCATTTTCTCGGAAACTAGTAGGCCTAGAATTAAGATTTTTGGCTTAAAATGTTCGTAATGAATGCCTCTACAAATCTTGTTATGGTCAAAACCACGCCAGACTTACCGTTTTTGAGAAAAAATAAGTGCATCGCACAATAAAATACATATTTTTACATAGTTTCAGCTAAAAGTATGGCATAATTTGGTTTATTTTCATTTTCTCGGAAACTAGTAGGCCTAGAATTAAGATTTTTGGCTTAAAATATTCGTAATGAATGCCTCTACAAATCTTGTTATGGTCAAAACCACGCCGGACTTACCGTTTTTGAGAAAAAATATGTGCATCGCACAATAACATACATATTTTTACATATTTTCATGGCATAATTTGGTTTATTTTCATTTTCTCGGAAACTAGTAGGCCTAGAAGTAAGATTTTTGGCTTAAAATGTTCGTAATGAATGCCTCTACAAATCTTGTTATGGTCAAAACCACGCCAGACTTACCGTTTTTGAGAAAAAATATGTGCATCGCACAATAAAATACATATTTTTACATATTTTCAGCTAAAAGTATGGCATAATTTGGTTTATTTTCATTTTCTCGGAAACTAGTAGGCCTAGAATTAAGATTTTTGGCTTAAAATGTTCGTAATGAATGCCTCTACAAATCTTGTTACGGTCAAAACCACGCCAGACTTACCGTTTTTGAGAAAAAATATGTGCATCGCACAATAACATACATATTTTTACAAATTTTCAGCTAAAAGTATGGCATAATTTGGTTTATTTTCATTTTCTCGGAAACTAGTAGGCCTAGAATTAAGATTTTTGGCTTAAAATGTTCGTAATGAATGCCTCTACAAATCTTGTTATGGTCAAAACCACGCCAGACTTACCGTTTTTGAGAAAAAATAAGTGCATCGCACAATAACATACATATTTTTACATATTTTCAGCTAAAAGTATGGCATAATTTGGTTTATTTTCATTTTCTCGGAAACTAGTAGGCCTAGAATTAAGATTTTTGGCTTAAAATGTTCGTAATGAATGCCTCTACAAATCTTGTTATGGTCAAAACCACGCCAGACTTACCGTTTTTGAGAAAAAATATGTGCATCGCACAATAGCATACATATTTTCAGCTAAAAGTATGGCATAATTTGGTTTATTTTCATTTTCTCGGAAACTAGTAGGCCTAGAATTAAGATTTTTGGCTTAAAATGTTCGTAATGAATGCCTCTACAAATCTTGTTATAGTCAAAACCACGCCAGATTTACCGTTTTTGAGAAAAAATATGTGCATCGCACAATAACATACATATTTTCAGCTAAAAGTATGGCATAATTTGGTTTATTTTCATTTTCTCGGAAACTAGTAGGCCTAGAATTAAGATTTTTGGCTTAAAATGTTCGTAATGAATGCCTCTACAAATCTTGTTACGGACAAAACCACGCCAGACTTACCGTTTTTGAGAAAAAATAAGTGCATCGCACAATAAAATACATATTTTTACATATTTTCAGCTAAAAGTATGGCATAATTTGGTTTATTTTCATTTTCTCGGAAACTAGTATTCCTAGAATTAAGATTTTTGGCTTAAAATGTTCGTAATGAATGCCTCTACAAATCTTACTATGGTCAAAACCACGCCAGACTTACCGTTTTTGAGAAAAAATATGTGCATCGCACAATAACATACATATTTTTACATATTTTCAGCTAAAAGTATGGCATAATTTGGTTTATTTTCATTTTCTGGGAAACTAGTAGGCCTAGAATTAAGATTTTTGGCTTAAAATGTTCGTAATGAATGCCTCTACAAATCTTGTTATGGTCAAAACCACGCCAGACTTACCGTTTTTGAGAAAAAATATGTGCATCGCACAATAACATACATATTTTTACATATTTTCATGGCATAATTTGGTTTATTTTCATTTCCTCGGAAACTAGTAGGCCTAGAATTAAGATTTTTGGCTTCAAATGTTCGTAATGAATGCCTCTACAAATCTTGTTATGGTCAGAACCACGCCAGACTTACCGTTTTTGAGAAAAAATATGTGCATCGCACAATAACATACATATTTTTACATATTTTCAGCTAAAAGTATGGCATAATTTGGTTTATTTTCATTTTCTCGGAAACTAGTAGGCCTAGAATTAAGATTTTTGGCTTAAAATGTTCGTAATGAATGCCTCTACAAATCTTGTTATGGTCAAAACCACGCCAGACTTACCGTTTTTGAGAAAAAATATGTGCATCGCACAATAACATACATATTTTTACATATTTTCATGGCATAATTTGGTTTATTTTCATTTTCTCGGAAACTAGTAGGCCTAGAATTAAGATTTTTGGCTTAAAATGTTCGTAATGAATGCCTCTACAAATCTTGTTATGGTCAAAAGCACGCCAGACTTACCGTTTTTGAGAAAAAATAAGTGCATCGCACAATAAAATACATATTTTTACATATTTTCAGCTAAAAGTATGGCATAATTTGGTTTATTTTCATTTTCTCGGAAACTAGTAGGCCTAGAATTAAGATTTTTGGCTTAAAATGTTCGTAATGAATGCCTCTACAAATCTTGTTATGGTCAAAACCACGCCGGACTTACCGTTTTTGAGAAAAAATATGTGCATCGCACAATAACATACATAATTTTACATATTTTCATGGCATAATTTGGTTTATTTTCATTTTCTCGGAAACTAGTAGGCCTAGAATTAAGATTTTTGGCTTAAAATGTTCGTGATGAATGCCTCTACAAATCTTGTTATGGTCAAAGCACGCCAGACTTACCGTTTTTGAGAAAAAAATAAGTGCATCGCGCAATAAAATACATTTTTTTACATATTTTCAGCTAAAAGTATGGCATAATTTGGTTTATTTTCATTTTCTCGGAAACTAGTAGGCCTAGAATTAAGATTTTTGGCTTAAAATGTTCGTAATGAATGCCTCTACAAATCTTGTTATGGTCAAAACCACGCCGGACTTACCGTTTTTGAGAAAAAATATGTGCATCGCACAATAACATACATAATTTTACATATTTTCATGGCATAATTTGGTTTATTTTCATTTTCTCGGAAACTAGTAGGCCTAGAATTAAGATTTTTGGCTTAAAATGTTCGTAATGAATGCCTCTACAAATCTTGTTATGGTCAAAACAACGCCAGACTTACCGTTTTTGAGAAAAAATATGTGCATCGCACAATAACATACATATTTTTACATATTTTCAGCTAAAAGTATGGCATAATTTGGTTTATTTTCATTTTCTCGGAAACTAGTAGGCCTAGAATTAAGATTTTTGGCTTAAAATATTCGTAATGAATGCCTCTACAAATCTTGTTATGGTCAAAACCACACCAAACTTACCGTTTTTGAGAAAAAATATGTGCATCGCACAATAACATACATATTTTTACATATTTTCAGCTAAAAGTATGGCATAATTTGGTTTATTTTCATTTTCTCGGAAACTAGTAGGCCTAGAATTAAGATTTTTGGCTTAATATGTTCGTAATGAATGCCTCTACAAATCTTGTTATGGTCAAAACCACGCCAGACTTACCGTTTTTGAGAAAAAATATGTGCATCGCACAATAACATACATATTTTTACATATTTTCAGCGAAAAGTATGGCATAATTTGGTTTATTTTCATTTTCTCGGAAACTAGTAGGCCTAGAATTAAGATTTTTGGCTTAAAATGTTCGTAATGAATGCCTCTACAAATCTTGTTATGGTCAAAACCACGCCAGACTTACCGTTTTTGAGAAAAAATATGTGCATCGCACAATAACATACATATTTTTACATATTTTTAGCTAAAAGTATGGCATAATTTGGTTTATTTTCATTTTCTCGGAAACTAGTAGGCCTAGAATTAAGATTTTTGGCTTAAAATGTTCGTAATGAATGCCTCTACAAATCTTGTTATGGTCAAAACCACGCCAGACTTACCGTTTTTGAGAAAAAATAAGTGCATCGCACAATAAAATACATATTTTTACATATTTTCAGCTAAAAGTATGGCATAATTTGGTTTATTTTCATTTTCTCGGAAACTAGTAGGCCTAGAATTAAGATTTTTGGCTTAAAATATTCGTAATGAATGCCTCTACAAATCTTGTTATGGTCAAAACCACACCAAACTTACCGTTTTTGAGAAAAAATATGTGCATCGCACAATAACATACATATTTTTACATATTTTCATGGCATAATTTGGTTTATTTTCATTTTCTCGGAAACTAGTAGGCCTAGAATTAAGATTTTTGGCTTAAAATGTTCGTAATGAATGCCTCTACAAATCTTGTTATGGTCAAAACCACGCCAGATTTACCGTTTTTGAGAAAAAATATGTGCATCGCACAATAACATACATATTTTTACATATTTTCATGGCATAATTTGGTTTATTTTCATTTTCTCGGAAACTAGTAGGCCTAGAATTAAGATTTTTGGCTTAAAATGTTCGTAATGAATGCCTCTACAAATCTTGTTATATTCAAAACCACGCCAGACTTACCGTTTTTGAGAAAAAATATGTGCATCGCACAATAACATACATATTTTTACATATTTTCAGCTAAAAGGATGGCATAATTTGGTTTATTTTCATTTTCTCGGAAACTAGTAGGCCTAGAATTAAGATTTTTGGCTTAAAATGTTCGTAATGAATGCCTCTACAAATCTTGTTATGGTCAAAACCACGCCAGATTTACCGTTTTTGAGAAAAAATATGTGCATCGCACAATAACATACATATTTTTACATATTTTCATGGCATAATTTGGTTTATTTTCATTTTCTCGGAAACTAGTAGGCCTAGAATTAAGATTTTTGGCTTAAAATGTTCGTAATGAATGCCTCTACAAATCTTGTTATGGTCAAAAACACGCCAGACTTACCGTTTTTGAGAAAAAATAAGTGCATCGCACAATAACATACATATTTTCAGCTAAATGTATGGCATAATTTGGTTTATTTTCATTTTCTCGGAAACCAGTAGGCCTAGAATTAAGATTTTTGGCTTAAAATGTTCGTAATGAATGCCTCTACGAATCTTTTTATGGTCAATACCACGCCAGACTTACCGTTTTTGAGAAAAAATATGTGCATCGCACAATAACATACATATTTTTACATATTTTCAGCTAAAAGTATGGCATAATTTGGTTTATTTTCATTTTCTCGGAAACTAGTAGGCCTAGAATTAAGATTTTTGGCTTAAAATGTTCGTAATGAATGCCTCTACAAATCTTGTTATGGTCAAAACCACGCCAGACTTACCGTTTTTGAGAAAAAATATGTGCATCGCACAATAACATACATATTTTTACATATTTTCAGCTAAAAGTATGGCATAATTTGGTTTATTTTCATTTTCTCGGAAACTAGTAGGCCTAGAATTAAGATTTTTGGCTTAAAATGTTCGTAATGAATGCCTCTACAAATCTTGTTATGGTCAAAACCACGCCAGACTTACCGTTTTTGAGAAAAAATATGTGCATCGCACAATAACATACATATTTTTACATATTTTCATGGCATAATTTGGTTTATTTTCATTTTCTCGGAAACTAGTAGGCCTAGAATTAATATTTTTGGCTTAAAATGTTCGTAATGAATGCCTCTACAAATCTTGTTATGGTTAAAACCACGCCAGACTTACCGTTTTTGAGAAAAAATATGTGCATCGCACAATAACATACATATTTTCAGCTAAAAGTATGGCATAATTTGGTTTATTTTCATTTTCTCGGAAACTAGTAGGCCTAGAATTAATATTTTTGGCTTAAAATGTTCGTAATGAATGCCTCTACAAATCTTTTTTTGGTCAAAACCACGCTAGACTTACCGTTTTTGAGAAAAAATATGTGCATTGCACAATAACATACATATTTTTACATATTTTCATGGCATAATTTGGTTTATTTTCATTTTCTCGGAAACTAGTAGGCCTAGAATTAAGATTTTTGGCTTAAAATGTTCGTAATGAATGCCTCTACAAATCTTGTTATGGTCAAAACCACGCCAGACTTACCGTTTTTGAGAAAAAATATGTGCATCGCACAATAACATACATATTTTTACATATTTTCAGCTAAAAGTATGGCATAATTTGGTTTATTTTCATTTTCTCGGAAACTAGTAGGCCTAGAATTAAGATTTTTGGCTTAAAATGTTCGTAATGAATGCCTCTACAAATCTTGTTATGGTCAAACCCACGCCAGACTTACCGTTTTTGAGAAAAAATATGTGCATCGCACAACAACATACATATTTTTACATATTTTCAGCTAAAAGTATGGCATAATTTGGTTTATTTTCATTTTCTCGGAAACTAGTAGGCCTAGAATTAAGATTTTTGGCTTAAAATGTTCGTAATGAATGCCTCTACAAATCTTGTTATGGTCAAAACCAAGCCAGACTTACTGTTTTTGAGAAAAAATATGTGCATCGCACAATAACATACATATTTTTACATATTTTCAGCTAAAAGTATGGAATAATTTGGTTTATTTTCATTTTCTCGGAAACTAGTAGGCCTAGAATTAAGATTTTTGGCTTAAAATGTTCGTAATGAATGCCTCTACAAATCTTGTTATGGTTAAAACCACGCCAGACTTACCGTTTTTGAGAAAAAATATGTGCATCGCACAATAACATACATATTTTTACATATTTTCATGGCATAATTTGGTTTATTTTCATTTTCTCGGAAACTAGTAGGCCTAGAATTAAGATTTTTGGCTTAAAATGTTCGTAATGAATGCCTCTACAAATCTTGTTATGGTCAAAACCTTACCGTTTTTGAGAAAAAATATGTGCATCGCACAATAACATACATATTTTTACATATTTTCAGCTAAAAGTATGGCATATCTATTTTCATTTTCTCGGAAACTAGTAGGCCTAGAATTAAGATTTTTGGCTTAAAATGTTCGTAATGAATGCCTCTACAAATCTTATTATGGTCAAAACCACGCCAGACTTACCGTTTTTGAGAAAAAATATGTGCATCGCACAATAACATACATATTTTTACATATTTTCAGCTAAAAGTATGGCATATCTATTTTCATTTTCTCGGAAACTAGGAGGCCTAGAATTAAGATTTTTGGCTTAAAATGTTCGTAATGAATGCCTCTACAAATCTTGTTATGGTCAAAACCACGCCAGACTTACCGTTTTTGAGAAAAAATATGTGCATCGCACAATAACATACATATTTTTACATATTTTCAGCTAAAAGTATGGCATAATTTGGTTTATTTTCATTTTCTCGGAAACTAGTAGGCCTAGAATTAAGATTTTTGGCTTAAAATGTTCGTAATGAATGCCTCTACAAATCTTGTTATGGTCAAAACCACGCCAGACTTACCGTTTTTGAGAAAAAATATGTGCATCGCACAATAACATACATATTTTTACATATTTTCATGGCATAATTTGGTTTATTTTCATTTTCTCGGAAACTAGTAGGCCTAGAATTAAGATTTTTGGCTCAAAATGTTCGTAATGAATGCCTCTACAAATCTTGTTACGGTCAAAACCACGCCAGACTTACCGTTTTTGAGAAAAAATATGTGCATCGCACAATAACATACATATTTTTACATATTTTCAGCTAAAAGTATGGCATAATTTGGTTTATTTTCATTTTCTCGGAAACTAGTAGGCCTAGAATTAAGATTTTTGGCTTAAAATGTTCGTAATGAATGCCTCTACAAATCTTGTTATGGTCAAAACCACGCCAGACTTACCGTTTTTGAGAAAAAATATGTGCATCGCACAATAACATACATATTTTTACATATTTTCATGGCATAATTTGGTTTATTTTCATTTTCTCGGAAACTAGTAGGCCTAGAATTAAGATTTTTGGCTTAAAATGTTCGTAATGAATGCCTCTACAAATCTTGTTATGGTCAAAACCTTACCGTTTTTGAGAAAAAATATGTGCATCGCACAATAACATACATATTTTTACATATTTTCAGCTAAAAGTATGGCATATCTATTTTCATTTTCTCGGAAACTAGTAGGCCTAGAATTAAGATTTTTGGCTTAAAATGTTCGTAATGAATGCCTCTACAAATCTTGTTACGGTCAAAACCACGCCAGACTTACCGTTTTTGAGAAAAAATATGTGCATCGCACAATAACATACATATTTTTACATATTTTCAGCTAAAAGTATGGCATAATTTGGTTTATTTTCATTTTCTCGGAAACTAGTAGGCCTAGAATTAAGATTTTTGGCTTAAAATGTTCGTAATGAATGCCTCTACAAATCTTGTTATGGTCAAAACCACGCCAGACTTACCGTTTTTGAGAAAAAATATGTGCATCGCACAATAACATACATATTTTTACAGATTTTCAGCTAAAAGTATGGCATAATTTGGTTTATTTTCATTTTCTCGGAAACTAGTAGGCCTAAAATTAAGATTTTTGGCTTAAAATGTTCGTAATGAATGCCTCTACAAATCTTGGTATGGTCAAAACCACGCCAGACTTACCGTTTTTGAGAAAAAATATGTGCATCGCACAATAATATACATATTTTTACATATTTTCATGGCATAATTTGGTTTATTTTCATTTTCTCGGAAACTAGTAGGCCTAGAATTAAGATTTTTGGCTTAAAATGTTCGTAATGAATGCCTCTACAAATCTTGTTATGGTCAAAACCACGCCAGACTTACCGTTTTTGAGAAAAAATATGTGCATCGCACAATAACATACATATTTTTACATATTTTCATGGCATAATTTGGTTTATTTTCATTTTCTCGGAAACTAGTAGGCCTAGAATTAAGATTTTTGGCTTAAAATGTTCGTAATGAATGCCTCTACAAATCTTGTTATGGTCAAAACCACGCCAGACTTACCGTTTTTGAGAAAAAATATGTGCATCGCACAATAACATACATATTTTTACATATTTTCAGCTAAAAGTATGGCATAATTTGGTTTATTTTCATTTTCTCGGAAACTAGTAGGCCCAGAATTAAGATTTTTGGCTTAAAATGTTCGTAATGAATGCCTCTACAAATCTTGTTATGGTCAAAACCACGCCAGACTTACCGTTTTTGAGAAAAAATATGTGCATCGCACAATAACATACAAATTTTTACATATTTTCATGGCATAATTTGGTTTATTTTCATTTTCTCGGAAACTAGTAGGCCTAGAATTAAGATTTTTGGCTTTAAATGTTCGTAATGAATGCCTCTACAAATCTTGTTATGGTCAAAACCACGCCAGACTTACCGTTTTTGAGAAAAAATATGTGCATCGCACAATAACATACATATTTTTACATATTTTCAGCTAAAAGTATGGCATAATTTGGTTTATTTTCATTTTCTCGGAAACTAGTAGGCCTAGAATTAAGATTTTTGGCTTAAAATGTTCGTAATGAATGCCTCTACAAATCTTGTTATGGTCAAAACCACGCCAGACTTACCGTTTTTGAGAAAAAATATGTGCATCGCACAATAACATACAAATTTTTACATATTTTCATGGCATAATTTGGTTTATTTTCATTTTCTCGGAAACTAGTAGGCCTAGAATTAAGATTTTTGGCTTTAAATGTTCGTAATGAATGCCTCTACAAATCTTGTTATGGTCAAAACCACGCCAGACTTACCGTTTTTGAGAAAAAATATGTGCATCGCACAATAACATACATATTTTTACATATTTTCAGCTAAAAGTATGGCATAATTTGGTTTATTTTCATTTTCTCGGAAACTAGTAGGCCTAGAATTAAGATTTTTGGCTTAAAATGTTCGTAATGAATGCCTCTACAAATCTTGTTATGGTCAAAATCACGCCAGACTTACCGTTTTTGAGAAAAAATATGTGCATCGCACAATAACATACATATTTTTACATATTTTCAGCTAAAGGTATGGCATAATTTGGTTTATTTTCATTTTCTCGGAAACTAGTAGGCCTAGAATTAAGATTTTTGGCTTGAAATGTTCGTAATGAATGCCTCTACAAATCTTGTTATGGTCAAAACCACGCCAGACTTACCGTTTTTGAGAAAAAATATGTGCATCGCACAATAACATACATATTTTTACATATTTTCAGCCAAAAGTATGGCATAATTTGGTTTATTTTCATTTTCTCGGAAACTAGTAGGCCTAGAATTAAGATTTTTGGCTTAAAATGTTCGTAATGAATGCCTCTACAAATCTTGTTATGGTCAAAACCACGCCAGACTTACCGTTTTTGAGAAAAAATATGTGCATCGCACAATAACATACATATTTTCAGCTAAAAGTATGGCATAATTTGGTTTATTTTCATTTTCTCGGAAACTAGTAGGCCTAGAATTAAGATTTTTAGCTTAAAATGTTCGTAATGAATGCCTCTACAAATCTTGTTATGGTCAAAACCACGCCAGACTTACCGTTTTTGAGAAAAAATATGTGCATCGCACAATAACATACATATTTTTACATATTTTCAGCTAAAAGTATAGCATAATTTGGTTTATTTTCATTTTCTCGGAAACTAGTAGGCCTAGAATTAAGATTTTTGGCTTAAAATGTTCGTAATGAATGCCTCTACAAATCTTGTTATGGTCAAAGCCACGCCAGACTTACCGTTTTTGAGAAAAAATATGTGCATCGCACAATAACATACATATTTTTACATATTTTCATGGCATAATTTGGTTTATTTTCATTTTCTCGGAAACTAGTAGGCCTAGAATTAAGATTTTTGGCTTAAAATGTTCGTAATGAATGCCTCTACAAATCTTGTTATGGTCAAAACCACGCCAGACTTACCGTTTTTGAGAAAAAATATGTGCATCGCACAATAACATACATATTTTTACATATTTTCAGCTAAAAGTATGGCATAATTTGGTTTATTTTCATTTTCTCGGAAACTAGTAGGCCTAGAATTAAGATTTTTGGCTTAAAATGTTCGGTATGGCATAATTTGGTTTATTTTCATTTTCTCGGAAACTAGTAGGCCTAGAATTAAGATTTTTGGCTTTAAATGTTCGTAATGAATGCCTCTACAAATCTTGTTATGGTCAAAACCACGCCAGACTTACCGTTTTTGAGAAAAAATATGTGCATCGCACAATAACATACATATTTTTACATATTTTCAGCCAAAAGTATGGCATAATTTGGTTTATTTTCATTTTCTCGGAAACTAGTAGGCCTAGAATTAAGATTTTCGGCTTAAAATGTTCGTAATGAATGCCTCTACAAATCTTGTTATGGTCAAAATCACGCCAGACTTACCGTTTTTGAGAAAAAATATGTACATCGCACAATAACATACATATTTTTACATATTTTCATGGCATAATTTGGTTTATTTTCATTTTCTCGGAAACTAGTAGGCCTAGAATTAAGATTTTTGGCTTTAAATGTTCGTAATGAATGCCTCTACAAATCTTGTTATGGTCAAAACCACGCCAGACTTACCGTTTTTGAGAAAAAATATGTGCATCGCACAATAACATACATATTTTTACATATTTTCAGCTAAAAGTATGGCATAATTTGGTTTATTTTCATTTTCTCGGAAACTAGTAGGCCCAGAATTAAGATTTTTGGCTTAAAATGTTCGTATTTCATTTTCTCGGAAACTAGTAGGCCTAGAATTAAGATTTTTAGCTTAAAATGTTCGTAATGAATGCCTCTACAAATCTTGTTATGGTCAAAGCCACGCCAGACTTACCGTTTTTGAGAAAAAATATGTGCATCGCACAATAACATACATATTTTTACATATTTTCAGCTAAAAGTATGGCATAATTTGGTTTATTTTCATTTTCTCGGAAACTAGTAGGCCCAGAATTAAGATTTTTGGCTTAAAATGTTCGTAATGAATGCCTCTACAAATCTTGTTATGGTCAAAAACACGCCAGACTTACCGTTTTTGAGAAAAAATATGTGCATCGCACAATAACATACATATTTTTACATATTTTCAGCTAAAAGTATGGCATAATTTGGTTTATTTTCATTTTCTCGGAAACTAGTAGGCCTAGAATTAAGATTTTTGGCTTTAAATGTTCGTAATGAATGCCTCTACAAATCTTGTTATGGTCAAAAACACGCCAGACTTACCGTTTTTGAGAAAAAATATGTGCATCGCACAATAACATACATATTTTTACATATTTTCAGCTAAAAGTATGGCATAATTTGGTTTATTTTCATTTTCTCGGAAACTAGTAGGCCCAGAATTAAGATTTTTGGCTTAAAATGTTCGTAATGAATGCCTCTACAAATCTTGTTATGGTCAAAACCACGCCAGACTTACCGTTTTTGAGAAAAAATATGTGCATCGCACAATAACATACAAATTTTTACATATTTTCATGGCATAATTTGGTTTATTTTCATTTTCTCGGAAACTAGTAGGCCTAGAATTAAGATTTTTGGCTTAAAATGTTCGTAATGAATGCCTCTACAAATCTTGTTATGGTCAAAACCACGCCAGACTTACCGTTTTTGAGAAAATATATGTGCATCGCACAATAACATACATATTTTCAGCTAAAAGTATGGCATAATTTGGTTTATTTTCATTTTCTCGGAAACTAGTAGGCCTAGAATTAAGATTTTTGGCTTTAAATGTTCGTAATGAATGCCTCTACAAATCTTGTTATGGTCAAAAACACGCCAGACTTACCCTTTTTGAGAAAAAATATGTGCATCGCACAATAACATACATATTTTTACATATTTTCAGCTAAAAGTATGGCATAATTTGGTTTATTTTCATTTTCTCGGAAACTAGTAGGCCCAGAATTAAGATTTTTGGCTTAAAATGTTCGTAATGAATGCCTCTACAAATCTTGTTATGGTCAAAACCACGCCAGACTTACCGTTTTTGAGAAAAAATATGTGCATCGCACAATAACATACAAATTTTTACATATTTTCATGGCATAATTTGGTTTATTTTCATTTTCTCGGAAACTAGTAGGCCTAGAATTAAGATTTTTGGCTTAAAATGTTCGTAATGAATGCCTCTACAAATCTTGTTATGGTCAAAACCACGCCAGACTTACCGTTTTTGAGAAAATATATGTGCATCGCACAATAACATACATATTTTCAGCTAAAAGTATGGCATAATTTGGTTTATTTTCATTTTCTCGGAAACTAGTAGGCCTAGAATTAAGATTTTTGGCTTTAAATGTTCGTAATGAATGCCTCTACAAATCTTGTTATGGTCAAAAACACGCCAGACTTACCGTTTTTGAGAAAAAATATGTGCATCGCACAATAACATACATATTTTTACATATTTTCAGCTAAAAGTATGGCATAATTTGGTTTATTTTCATTTTCTCGGAAACTAGTAGGCCCAGAATTAAGATTTTTGGCTTAAAATGTTCGTAATGAATGCCTCTACAAATCTTGTTATGGTCAAAACCACGCCAGACTTACCGTTTTTGAGAAAAAATATGTGCATCGCACAATAACATACAAATTTTTACATATTTTCATGGCATAATTTGGTTTATTTTCATTTTCTCGGAAACTAGTAGGCCTAGAATTAAGATTTTTGGCTTAAAATGTTCGTAATGAATGCCTCTACAAATCTTGTTATGGTCAAAACCACGCCAGACTTACCGTTTTTGAGAAAATATATGTGCATCGCACAATAACATACAAATTTTTACATATTTTCATGGCATAATTTGGTTTATTTTCATTTTCTCGGAAACTAGTAGGCCTAGAATTAAGATTTTTGGCTTAAAATGTTCGTAATGAATGCCTCTACAAATCTTACTATGGTCAAAACCACGCCAGACTTACCGTTTTTGAGAAAAAATATGTGCATCGCACAATAACATACATATTTTTACATATTTTCAGCTAAAAGTATGGCATAATTTGGTTTATTTTCATTTTCTCGGAAACTAGTAGGCCTAGAATTAAGATTTTTGGCTTAAAATGTTCGTAATGAATGCCTCTACAAATCTTGTTATGGTCAAAACCACGCCAGACTTACCGTTTTTGAGAAAAAATATGTGCATCGCACAATAACATACATATTTTTACATATTTTCAGCTAAAAGTATGGCATAATTTGGTTTATTTTTATTTTCTCGGAAACTAGTAGGCCTAGAATTAAGATTTTTGGCTTTAAATGTTCGTAATGAATGCCTCTACAAATCTTGTTATGGTCAAAAACACGCCAGACTTACCGTTTTTGAGAAAAAATATGTGCATCGCACAATAACATACATATTTTTACATATTTTCAGCTAAAAGTATGGCATAATTTGGTTTATTTTCATTTTCTCGGAAACTAGTAGGCCCAGAATTAAGATTTTTGGCTTAAAATGTTCGTAATGAATGCCTCTACAAATCTTGTTATGGTCAAAACCACGCCAGACTTACCGTTTTTGAGAAAAAATATGTGCATCGCACAATAACATACAAATTTTTACATATTTTCATGGCATAATTTGGTTTATTTTCATTTTCTCGGAAACTAGTAGGCCTAGAATTAAGATTTTTGGCTTAAAATGTTCGTAATGAATGCCTCTACAAATCTTGTTATGGTCAAAACCACGCCAGACTTACCGTTTTTGAGAAAATATATGTGCATCGCACAATAACATACATATTTTCAGCTAAAAGTATGGCATAATTTGGTTTATTTTCATTTTCTCGGAAACTAGTAGGCCTAGAATTAAGATTTTTGGCTTTAAATGTTCGTAATGAATGCCTCTACAAATCTTGTTATGGTCAAAACCACGCCAGACTTACCGTTTTTGAGAAAAAATATGTGCATCGCACAATAACATACATATTTTTACATATTTTCAGCTAAAAGTATGGCATAATTTGGTTTATTTTCATTTTCTCGGAAACTAGTACTCCTAGAATTAAGATTTTTGGCTTAAAATGTTCGTAATGAATGCCTCTACAAATCTTGTTATGGTCAAAACCACGCCAGACTTACCGTTTTTGAGAAAAAATATGTGCATCGCACAATAACATACAAATTTTTACATATTTTCATGGCATAATTTGGTTTATTTTCATTTTCTCGGAAACTAGTAGGCCTAGAATTAAGATTTTTGGCTTAAAATGTTCGTAATGAATGCCTCTACAAATCTTGTTATGGTCAAAACCACGCCAGACTTACCGTTTTGAGAAAAAATTTTTACATATTTTCAGCTAAAAGTATGGCATAATTTGGTTTATTTTCATTTTCTCGGAAACTAGTAGGTCTAGAATTAAGATTTTTGGCTTAAAATGTTCGTAATGAATGCCTCTACAAATCTTGTTATGGTCAAAACCACGCCAGACTTACCGCTTTTGAGAAAAAATATGTGCATCGCACAATAACATACATATTTTTACATATTTTCAGCTAAAAGTATGGCATAATTTGGTTTATTTTCATTTTCTCGGAAACTAGTAGGCCTAGAATTAAGATTTTTGGCTTAAAATGTTCGTAATGAATGCCTCTACAAATCTTGTTATGGTCAAAACCACGCCAGACTTACCGTTTTTGAGAAAAAATAAGTGCATCGCACAATAACATACATATTTTTACATATTTTCAGCGAAAAGTATGGCATAATTTGGTTTATTTTCATTTTCTCGGAAACTAGTAGGCCTAGAATTAAGATTTTTGGCTTAAAATGTTCGTAATGAATGCCTCTACAAATCTTACTATGGTCAAAACCACGCCAGACTTACCGTTTTTGAGAAAAAATATGTGCATCGCACAATAACATACATATTTTTACATATTTTCAGCTAAAAGTATGGCATAATTTGGTTTATTTTCATTTTCTCGGAAACTAGTAGGCCTAGAATTAAGATTTTTGGCTTAAAATGTTCGTAATGAATGCCTCTACAAATCTTGTTATGGTCAAAACCACGCCAGACTTACCGTTTTTGAGAAAAAATAAGTGCATCGCACAATAACATACATATTTTTACATATTTTCAGCTAAAAGTATGGCATAATTTGGTTTATTTTCATTTTCTCGGAAACTAGTAGGCCTAGAATTAAGATTTTTGGCTTAAAATGTTCGTAATGAATGCCTCTACAAATCTTGTTATGGTCAAAACCACGCCAGACTTACCGTTTTTGAGAAAAAATATGTGCATCGCACAATAACATACATATTTTCAGCTAAAAGTATGGCATAATTTGGTTTATTTTCATTTTCTCGGAAACTAGTAGGCCTAGAATTAAGATTTTTGGCTTAAAATGTTCGTAATGAATGCCTCTACAAATCTTGTTATGGTCAAAACCACGCCAGACTTACCGTTTTTGAGAAAAAATATGTGCATCGCACAATAACATACATATTTTTACAAATTTTCAGCTAAAAGTATGGCATAATTTGGTTTATTTTCATTTTCTCGGAAACTAGTAGGCCTAGAATTAAGATTTTTGGCTTAAAATGTTCGTAATGAATGCCTCTACAAATCTTGTTGTGGTCAAAACCACGCCAGACTTACCGTTTTTGAGAAAAAATATGTGCATCGCACAATAACATACATATTTTTACATATTTTCATGGCATAATTTGGTTTATTTTCATTTTCTCGGAAACTAGTAGGCCTAGAATTAAGATTTTTGGCTTAAAATGTTCGTAATGAATGCCTTTACAAATCTTGTTATGGTCAAAACCACGCCAGACTTACCGTTTTTGAGAAAAAATATGTGCATCGCACAATAACATACATATTTTTACATATTTTCATGGCATAATTTGGTTTATTTTCATTTTCTCGGAAACTAGTAGGCCTAGAATTAAGATTTTTGGCTTAAAATGTTCGTAATGAATGCCTCTACAAATCTTGTTATGGTCAAAACCACGCCAGACTTACCGTTTTTGAGAAAAAATATGTGCATCGCACAATAACATACATATTTTTACATATTTTCAGCTAAAAGTATGGCATAATTTGGTTTATTTTCATTTTCTCGGAAACTAGTAGGCCTAGAATTAAGATTTTTGGCTTAAAATGTTCGTAATGAATGCCTCTACAAATCTTGTTATGGTCAAAACCACGCCAGACTTACCGTTTTTGAGAAAAAATATGTGCATCGCACAATAACATACATATTTTTACATATTTTCATGGCATAATTTGGTTTATTTTCATTTTCTCGGAAACTAGTAGGCCTAGAATTAAGATTTTTGGCTTAAAATGTTCGTAATGAATGCCTCTACAAATCTTGTTATGGTCAAAACCACGCCAGACTTACCGTTTTTGAGAAAAAATATGTGCATCGCACAATAACATACATATTTTTACATATTTTCATGGCATAATTTGGTTTATTTTCATTTTCTCGGAAACTAGTAGGCCTAGAATTAAGATTTTTGGCTTAAAATGTTCGTAATGAATGCCTCTACAAATCTTGTTATGGTCAAAACCACGCCAGACTTACCGTTTTTGAGAAAAAATATGTGCATCGCACAATAACATACATATTTTTACATATTTTCAGCTAAAAGTATGGCATAATTTGGTTTATTTTCATTTTCTCGGAAACTAATAGGCCTAGAATTAAGATTTTTGGCTTAAAATGTTCGTAATGAATGCCTCTACAAATCTTGTTATGGTCAAAACCACGCCAGACTTACCGCTTTTGAGAAAAAATATGTGCATCGCACAATAACATACATATTTTTACATATTTACATGGCATAATTTGGTTTATTTTCATTTTCTCGGAAACTAGTAGGCCTAGAATTAAGATTTTTGGCTTAAAATGTTCGTAATGAATGCCTCTACAAATCTTGTTATGGTCAAAACCACGCCAGACTTACCGCTTTTGAGAAAAAATATGTGCATCGCACAATAACATACATATTTTTACATATTTTCATGGCATAATTTGGTTTATTTTCATTTTCTCGGAAACTAGTAGGCCTAGAATTAAGATTTTTGGCTTAAAATGTTCGTAATGAATGCCTCTACAAATCTTGTTATGGTCAAAACCACGCCAGACTTACCGCTTTTGAGAAAAAATATGTGCATCGCACAATAACATACATATTTTTACATATTTTCATGGCATAATTTGGTTTATTTTCATTTTCTCGGAAACTAGTAGGCCTAGAATTAAGATTTTTGGCTTAAAATGTTCGTAATGAATGCCTCTACAAATCTTGTTATGGTCAAAACCACGCCAGACTTACCGTTTTTGAGAAAAAATATGTGCATCGCACAATAACATACATATTTTTACATATTTTCATGGCATAATTTGGTTTATTTTCATTTTCTCGGAAACTAGTAGGCCTAGAATTAAGATTTTTGGCTTAAAATGTTCGTAATGAATGCCTCTACAAATCTTACTATGGTCAAAACCACGCCAGACTTACCGTTTTTGAGAAAAAATATGTGCATCGCACAATAACATACATATTTTTACATATTTTCAGCTAAAAGTATGGCATAATTTGGTTTATTTTCATTTTCTCGGAAACTAGTAGGCCTAGAATTAAGATTTTTGGCTTAAAATGTTCGTAATGAATGCCTCTACAAATCTTGTTATGGTCAAAACCACGCCAGACTTACCGTTTTTGAGAAAAAATATGTGCATCGCACAATAACATACATATTTTTACATATTTTCATGGCATAATTTGGTTTATTTTCATTTTCTCGGAAACTAGTAGGCCTAGAATTAGGATTTTTGGCTTAAAATGTTCGTAATGAATGCCTCTACAAATCTTGTTATGGTCAAAACCACGCCAGACTTACCGTTTTTGAGAAAAAATATGTGCATCGCACAACAACATACATATTTTTACATATTTTCAGCTAAAAGTATGGCATAATTTGGTTTATTTTCATTTTCTCGGAAACTAGTAGGCCTAGAATTAGGATTTTTGGCTTAAAATGTTCGTAATGAATGCCTCTACAAATCTTGTTATGGTCAAAACCACGCCAGATTTACCGTTTTTGAGAAAAAATATGTGCATCGCACAATAACATACATATTTTTACATATTTTCATGGCATAATTTGGTTTATTTTCATTTTCTCGGAAACTAGTAGGCCTAGAATTAAGATTTTTGGCTTAAAATGTTCGTAATGAATGCCTCTACAAATCTTGTTAAGGTCAAAACCACGCCAGACTTACCGTTTTTGAGAAAAAATATGTGCATCGCACAATAACATACATATTTTTACAAATTTTCAGCTAAAAGTATGGCATAATTTGGTTTATTTTCATTTTCTCGGAAACTAGTAGGCCTAGAATTAAGATTTTTGGCTTAAAATGTTCGTAATGAATGCCTCTACAAATCTTGTTATGGTCAAAACCACGCCAGACTTACCGTTTTTGAGAAAAAATATATGCATCGCACAATAACATACATATTTTTACAAATTTTCAGCTAAAAGTATGGCATAATTTGGTTTATTTTCATTTTCTCGGAAACTAGTAGGCCTAGAATTAAGATTTTTGGCTTAAAATGTTCGTAATGAATGCCTCTACAAATCTTGTTATGGTCAAAACCACGCCAGACTTACAGTTTTTGAGAAAAAATAAGTGCATCGCACAATAACATACATATTTTTACATATTTTCAGCTAAAAGTATGGCATAATTTGGTTTATTTTCATTTTCTCGGAAACTAGTAGGCCTAGAATTAAGATTTTTGGCTTAAAATGTTCGTAATGAATGCCTCTACAAATCTTGTTATGGCCAAAACCACGCCAGACTTACCGTTTTTGAGAAAAAATATGTGCATCGCACAATAGCATACATATTTTCAGCTAAAAGTATGGCATAATTTGGTTTATTTTCATTTTCTCGGAAACTAGTAGGCCTAGAATTATAATTTTTGGCTCAAAATGTTCGTAATGAATGCCTCTACAAATTTTGTTATGGTCAAAACCACGCCAGACTTACCGTTTTTGAGAAAAAATATGTGCATCGCACAATAGCATACATATTTTCAGCTAAAAGTATGGCATAATTTGGTTTATTTTCATTTTCTCGGAAACTAGTAGGCCTAGAATTAAGATTTTTGGCTTAAAATGTTCGCAATGAATGCCTCTACAAATCTTGTTACGGTCAAAACCACGCCAGACTTACCGTTTTTGAGAAAAAATATGTGCATCGCACAATAACATACATATTTTTACAAATTTTCAGCTAAAAGTATGGCATAATTTGGTTTATTTTCATTTTCTCGGAAACTAGTAGGCCTAGAATTAAGATTTTTGGCTTAAAATGTTCGTAATGAATGCCTCTACAAATCTTGTTATGGTCAAAACCACGCCAGACTTACCGTTTTTGAGAAAAAATATGTGCATCGCACAATAACATACATATTTTTACATATTTTCATGGCATAATTTGGTTTATTTACATTTTCTCGGAAACTAGTAGGCCTAGAATTAAGATTTTTGGCTTAAAATGTTCGTAATGAATGCCTCTACAAATCTTGTTATGGTCAAAACCACGCCAGACTTACCGTTTTTGAGAAAAAATATGTGCATCGCACAATAACATACATATTTTCAGCTAAAAGTATGGCATAATTTGGTTTATTTTCATTTTCTCGGAAACTAGTAGGCCTAGAATTAAGATTTTTGGCTTAAAATGTTCGTAATGAATGCCTCTACAAATCTTGTTATGGTCAAAACCACGCCAGACTTACCGTTTTTGAGAAAAAATATGTGCATCGCACAATAACATACATATTTTTACATATTTTCAGCTAAAAGTATGGCATAATTTGGTTTATTTTCATTTTCTCGGAAACTAGTAGGCCTAGAATTAAGATTTTTGGCTTAAAATGTTCGTAATGAATGCCTCTACAAATCTTGTTATGGTCAAAACCACGCCAGACTTACCGTTTTTGAGAAAAAATATGTGCATCGCACAATAACATACATATTTTTACATATTTTCAGCTAAAAGTATGGCATAATTTGGTTTATTTTCATTTTCTCGGAAACTAGTAGGCCTAGAATTAAGATTTTTGGCTTAAAATGTTCGTAATGAATGCTTCTACAAATCTTGTTATGGTCAAAACCAAGCCAGACTTACCGTTTTTGAGAAAAAATATGTGCATCGCACAATAACATACATATTTTTACGTATTTTCATGGCATAATTTGGTTTATTTTCATTTTCTCGGAAACTAGTAGGCCTAGAATTAAGATTTTTGGCTTAAAATGTTCGTAATGAATGCCTCTACAAATCTTGTTATGGTCAAAACCACGCCAGACTTACCGTTTTTGAGAAAAAATAAGTGCATCGCACAATAAAATACATATTTTTACATAGTTTCAGCTAAAAGTATGGCATAATTTGGTTTATTTTCATTTTCTCGGAAACTAGTAGGCCTAGAATTAAGATTTTTGGCTTAAAATGTTCGTAATGAATGCCTCTACAAATCTTGTTATGGTCAAAACCACGCCGGACTTACCGTTTTTGAGAAAAAATATGTGCATCGCACAATAACATACATATTTTTACATATTTTCATGGCATAATTTGGTTTATTTTCATTTTCTCGGAAACTAGTAGGCCTAGAAGTAAGATTTTTGGCTTAAAATGTTCGTAATGAATGCCTCTACAAATCTTGTTATGGTCAAAACCACGCCAGACTTACCGTTTTTGAGAAAAAATATGTGCATCGCACAATAACATACATATTTTTACAAATTTTCAGCTAAAAGTATGGCATAATTTGGTTTATTTTCATTTTCTCGGAAACTAGTAGGCCTAGAATTAAGATTTTTGGCTTAAAATGTTCGTAATGAATGCCTCTACAAATCTTGTTATGGTCAAAACCACGCCAGACTTACAGTTTTTGAGAAAAAATAAGTGCATCGCACAATAACATACATATTTTTACATATTTTCAGCTAAAAGTATGGCATAATTTGGTTTATTTTCATTTTCTCGGAAACTAGTAGGCCTAGAATTAAGATTTTTGGCTTAAAATGTTCGTAATGAATGCGTCTACAAATCTTGTTACGGACAAAACCACGCCAGACTTACCGTTTTTGAGAAAAAATAAGTGCATCGCACAATAAAATACATATTTTTACATATTTTCAGCTAAAAGTATGGCATAATTTGGTTTATTTTCATTTTCTCGGAAACTAGTAGGCCTAGAATTAAGATTTTTGGCTTAAAATATTCGTAATGAATGCCTCTACAAATCTTGTTATGGTCAAAACCACACCAAACTTACCGTTTTTGAGAAAAAATATGTGCATCGCACAATAACATACATATTTTTACATATTTTCCTGGCATAATTTGGTTTATTTTCATTTTCTCGGAAACTAGTAGGCCTAGAATTAAGATTTTTGGCTTAAAATGTTCGTAATGAATGCCTCTACAAATCTTGTTATGGTCAAAACCACGCCAGACTTACCGTTTTTGAGAAAAAATATGTGCATCGCACAATAACATACATATTTTTACATATTTTCATGGCATAATTTGGTTTATTTTCATTTCCTCGGAAACTAGTAGGCCTAGAATTAAGATTTTTGGCTTCAAATGTTCGTAATGAATGCCTCTACAAATCTTGTTATGGTCAGAACCACGCCAGACTTACCGTTTTTGAGAAAAAATATGTGCATCGCACAATAACATACATATTTTTACATATTTTCAGCTAAAAGTATGGCATAATTTGGTTTATTTTCATTTTCTCGGAAACTAGTAGGCCTAGAATTAAGATTTTTGGCTTAAAATGTTCGTAATGAATGCCTCTACAAATCTTGTTATGGTCAAAACCACGCCGGACTTACCGTTTTTGAGAAAAAATATGTGCATCGCACAATAACATACATAATTTTACATATTTTCATGGCATAATTTGGTTTATTTTCATTTTCTCGGAAACTAGTAGGCCTAGAATTAAGATTTTTGGCTTAAAATGTTCGTGATGAATGCCTCTACAAATCTTGTTATGGTCAAAGCACGCCAGACTTACCGTTTTTGAGAAAAAAATAAGTGCATCGCGCAATAAAATACATATTTTTACATATTTTCAGCTAAAAGTATGGCATAATTTGGTTTATTTTCATTTTCTCGGAAACTAGTAGGCCTAGAATTAAGATTTTTAGCTTAAAATGTTCGTAATGAATGCCTCTACAAATCTTGTTATGGTCAAAACCACGCCGGACTTACCGTTTTTGAGAAAAAATATGTGCATCGCACAATAACATACATAATTTTACATATTTTCATGGCATAATTTGGTTTATTTTCATTTTCTCGGAAACTAGTAGGCCTAGAATTAAGATTTTTGGCTTAAAATGTTCGTAATGAATGCCTCTACAAATCTTGTTATGGTCAAAACCACGCCAGACTTACCGTTTTTGAGAAAAAATATGTGCATCGCACAATAACATACATATTTTTACATATTTTCAGCTAAAAGTATGGCATAATTTGGTTTATTTTCATTTTCTCGGAAACTAGTAGGCCTAGAATTAAGATTTTTGGCTTAATATGTTCGTAATGAATGCCTCTACAAATCTTGTTATGGTCAAAACCACGCCAGACTTACCGTTTTTGAGAAAAAATATGTGCATCGCACAATAACATACATATTTTTACATATTTTCAGCGAAAAGTATGGCATAATTTGGTTTATTTTCATTTTCTCGGAAACTAGTAGGCCTAGAATTAAGATTTTTGGCTTAAAATGTTCGTAATGAATGCCTCTACAAATCTTGTTATGGTCAAAACCACGCCAGACTTACCGTTTTTGAGAAAAAATATGTGCATCGCACAATAACATACATATTTTTACATATTTTCAGCTAAAAGTATGGCATAATTTGGTTTATTTTCATTTTCTCGGAAACTAGTAGGCCTAGAATTAAGATTTTTGGCTTAAAATGTTCGTAATGAATGCCTCTACAAATCTTGTTATGGTCAAAACCACGCCAGACTTACCGTTTTTGAGAAAAAATAAGTGCATCGCACAATAAAATACATATTTTTACATATTTTCAGCTAAAAGTATGGCATAATTTGGTTTATTTTCATTTTCTCGGAAACTAGTAGGCCTAGAATTAAGATTTTTGGCTTAAAATATTCGTAATGAATGCCTCTACAAATCTTGTTATGGTCAAAACCACACCAAACTTACCGTTTTTGAGAAAAAATATGTGCATCGCACAATAACATACATATTTTTACATATTTTCATGGCATAATTTGGTTTATTTTCATTTTCTCGGAAACTAGTAGGCCTAGAATTAAGATTTTTGGCTTAAAATGTTCGTAATGAATGCCTCTACAAATCTTGTTATTGTCAAAACCACGCCAGACTTACCGTTTTTGAGAAAAAATATGTGCATCGCACAATAACATACATATTTTTACATATTTTCAGCTAAAAGGATGGCATAATTTGGTTTATTTTCATTTTCTCGGAAACTAGTAGGCCTAGAATTAAGATTTTTGGCTTAAAATGTTCGTAATGAATGCCTCTACAAATCTTGTTATGGTCAAAACCACGCCAGATTTACCGTTTTTGAGAAAAAATATGTGCATCGCACAATAACATACATATTTTTACATATTTTCATGGCATAATTTGGTTTATTTTCATTTTCTCGGAAACTAGTAGGCCTAGAATTAAGATTTTTGGCTTAAAATGTTCGTAATGAATGCCTCTACAAATCTTGTTATATTCAAAACCACGCCAGACTTACCGTTTTTGAGAAAAAATATGTGCATCGCACAATAACATACATATTTTTACATATTTTCAGCGAAAAGTATGGCATAATTTGGTTTATTTTCATTTTCTCGGAAACTAGTAGGCCTAGAATTAAGATTTTTGGCTTAAAATGTTCGTAATGAATGCCTCTACAAATCTTGTTATGGTCAATACCACGCCAGACTTACCGTTTTTGAGAAAAAATATGTGCATCGCACAATAAAATACATATTTTTACATATTTTCAGCTAAAAGTATGGCATAATTTGGTTTATTTTCATTTTCTCGGAAACTAGTAGGCCTAGAATTAAGATTTTTGGCTTAAAATGTTCGTAATGAATGCCTCTACAAATCTTGTTATGGTCAAAAACACGCCAGACTTACCGTTTTTGAGAAAAAATATGTGCATCGCACAATAACATACATATTTTCAGCTAAATGTATGGCATAATTTGGTTTATTTTCATTTTCTCGGAAACCAGTAGGCCTAGAATTAAGATTTTTGGCTTAAAATGTTCGTAATGAATGCCTCTACAAATCTTTTTATGGTCAATACCACGCCAGACTTACCGTTTTTGAGAAAAAATATGTGCATCGCACAATAACATACATATTTTTACATATTTTCAGCTAAAAGTATGGCATAATTTGGTTTATTTTCATTTTCTCGGAAACTAGTAGGCCTAGAATTAAGATTTTTGGCTTAAAATGTTCGTAATGAATGCCTCTACAAATCTTGTTATGGTCAATACCACGCCAGACTTACCGTTTTTGAGAAAAAATATGTGCATCGCACAATAAAATACATATTTTTACATATTTTCAGCTAAAAGTATGGCATAATTTGGTTTATTTTCATTTTCTCGGAAACTAGTAGGCCTAGAATTAAGATTTTTGGCTTAAAATGTTCGTAATGAATGCCTCTACAAATCTTGTTATGGTCAAAAACACGCCAGACTTACCGTTTTTGAGAAAAAATATGTGCATCGCACAATAACATACATATTTTCAGCTAAATGTATGGCATAATTTGGTTTATTTTCATTTTCTCGGAAACCAGTAGGCCTAGAATTAAGATTTTTGGCTTAAAATGTTCGTAATGAATGCCTCTACAAATCTTTTTATGGTCAATACCACGCCAGACTTACCGTTTTTGAGAAAAAATATGTGCATCGCACAATAACATACATATTTTTACATATTTTCAGCTAAAAGTATGGCATATCTATTTTCATTTTCTCGGAAACTAGTAGGCCTAGAATTAAAATTTTTGGCTTAAAATGTTCGTAATGAATGCCTCTACAAATCTTGTTATGGTCAAAACCACGCCAGACTTACCGTTTTTGAGAAAAAATATGTGCATCGCACAATAACATACATATTTTTACATATTTTCAGCTAAAAGTATGGCATAATTTGGTTTATTTTCATTTTCTCGGAAACTAGTAGGCCTAGAATTAAGATTTTTGGCTTAAAATGTTCGTAATGAATGCCTCTACAAATCTTGTTATGGTCAAAACCACGCCAGACTTACCGTTTTTGAGAAAAAATATGTGCATCGCACAATAACATACATATTTTTACATATTTTCAGCTAAAAGTATGGCATAATTTGGTTTATTTTCATTTTCTCGGAAACTAGTAGGCCTAGAATTAAGATTTTTGGCTTAAAATGTTCGTAATGAATGCCTCTACAAATCTTGTTATGGTCAAAACCACGCCAGACTTACCGTTTTTGAGAAAAAATATGTACATCGCACAATAACATACATATTTTTACATATTTTCAGCTAAAAGTTTGGCATAATTTGGTTTATTTTCATTTTCTCGGAAACTAGTATACCTAGAATTAAGATTTTTGGCTTAAAATGTTCGTAATGAATGCCTCTACAAATCTTGTTATGGTCAAACCCACGCCAGACTTACCGTTTTTGAGAAAAAATATGTGCATCGCACAACAACATACATATTTTTACATATTTTCAGCTAAAAGTATGGCATAATTTGGTTTATTTTCATTTTCTCGGAAACTAGTAGGCCTAGAATTAAGATTTTTGGCTTAAAATGTTCGTAATGAATGCCTCTACAAATCTTGTTATGGTCAAAACCAAGCCAGACTTACTGTTTTTGAGAAAAAATATGTGCATCGCACAATAACATACATATTTTTACATATTTTCAGCTAAAAGTATGGCATAATTTGGTTTATTTTCATTTTCTCGGAAACTAGTAGGCCTAGAATTAAGATTTTTGGCTTAAAATGTTCGTAATGAATGCCTCTACAAATCTTGTTATGGTTAAAACCACGCCAGACTTACCGTTTTTGAGAAAAAATATGTGCATCGCACAATAACATACATATTTTTACATATTTTCAGCTAAAAGTATGGCATAATTTGGTTTATTTTCATTTTCTCGGAAACTAGTAGGCCTAGAATTAAGATTTTTGGCTTAAAATGTTCGTAATGAATGCCTCTACAAATCTTGTTATGGTCAAAACCTTACCGTTTTTGAGAAAAAATATGTGTATCGCACAATAACATACATATTTTTACATATTTTCAGCTAAAAGTATGGCATATCTATTTTCATTTTCTCGGAAACTAGTAGGCCTAGAATTAAGATTTTTGGCTTAAAATGTTCGTAATGAATGCCTCTACAAATCTTGTTATGGTCAAAACCACGCCAGACTTACCGTTTTTGAGAAAAAATATGTGCATCGCACAATAACATACATATTTTTACATATTTTCAGCTAAAAGTATGGCATAATTTGGTTTATTTTCATTTTCTCGGAAACTAGTAGGCCTAGAATTAAGATTTTTGGCTTAAAATGTTCGTAATGAATGCCTCTACAAATCTTGTTATGGTCAAAACCACGCCAGACTTACCGTTTTTGAGAAAAAATATGTGCATCGCACAATAACATACATATTTTTACATATTTTCATGGCATAATTTGGTTTATTTTCATTTTCTCGGAAACTAGTAGGCCTAGAATTAAGATTTTTGGCTTAAAATGTTCGTAATGAATGCCTCTACAAATCTTGTTATGGTCAAAACCACGCCAGACTTACCGTTTTTGAGAAAAAATATGTGCATCGCACAATAACATACATATTTTTACATATTTTCATGGCATAATTTGGTTTATTTTCATTTTCTCGGAAACTAGTAGGCCTAGAATTAAGATTTTTGGCTTAAAATGTTCGTAATGAATGCCTCTACAAATCTTGTTATGGTCAAAACCACGCCAGACTTACCGTTTTTGAGAAAAAATATGTGCATCGCACAATAACATACATATTTTTACATATTTTCATGGCATAATTTGGTTTATTTTCATTTTCTCGGAAACTAGTAGGCCTAGAATTAAGATTTTTGGCTTAAAATGTTCGTAATGAATGCCTCTACAAATCTTGTTATGGTCAAAACCACGCCAGACTTACCGTTTTTGAGAAAAAATATGTGCATCGCACAATAACATACATATTTTTACATATTTTCAGCTAAAAGTATGGCATAATTTGGTTTATTTTCATTTTCTCGGAAACTAGTAGGCCTAGAATTAAGATTTTTGGCTTAAAATGTTCGTAATGAATGCCTCTACAAATCTTGTTATGGTCAAAACCAAGCCAGACTTACCGTTTTTGAGAAAAAATATGTGCATCGCACAATAACATACATATTTTTACATATTTTCAGCTAAAAGTATGGCATAATTTGGTTTATTTTCATTTTCTCGGAAACTAGTAGGCCTAGAATTAAGATTTTTGGCTTAAAATGTTCGTAATGAATGCCTCTACAAATCTTGTTATGGTCAAAACCACGCCAGACTTACCGTTTTTGAGAAAAAATATGTGCATCGCACAATAACATACATATTTTTACATATTTTCATGGCATAATTTGGTTTATTTTCATTTTCTCGGAAACTAGTAGGCCTAGAATTAAGATTTTTGGCTTAAAATGTTCGTAATGAATGCCTCTACAAATCTTGTTATGGTCAAAACCAAGCCAGACTTACCGTTTTTGAGAAAAAATATGTGCATCGCACAATAACATACATATTTTTACATATTTTCAGCTAAAAGTATGGCATAATTTGGTTTATTTTCATTTTCTCGGAAACTAGTAGGCCTAGAATTAAGATTTTTGGCTTAAAATGTTCGTAATGAATGCCTCTACAAATCCTGTTATGGTCAAAACCACGCCAGACTTACCGTTTTTGAGAAAAAATATGTGCATCGCACAATAATATACATATTTTTACATATTTTCATGGCATAATTTGGTTTATTTTCATTTTTTCGGAAACTAGTAGGCCTAGAATTAAGATTTTTGGCTTAAAATGTTCGTAATGAATGCCTCTACAAATCTTGTTATGGTCAAAACCACGCCAGACTTACCGTTTTTGAGAAAAAATATGTGCATCGCACAATAACATACATATTTTTACATATTTTCAGCTAAAAGTATGGCATAATTTGGTTTATTTTCATTTTCTCGGAAACTAGTAGGCCTAGAATTAAGATTTTTGGCTTAAAATGTTCGTAATGAATGCCTCTACAAATCTTGTTATGGTCAAAACCACGCCAGACTTACCGTTTTTGAGAAAAAATATGTGCATCGCACAATAACATACATATTTTTACATATTTTCAACTAAAAGTATAGCATAATTTGGTTTATTTTCATTTTCTCGGAAACTAGTAGGCCTAGAATTAAGATTTTTCTCTTTAAATGTTCATAATGAATGCCTCTACAAATCTTGTTATGGTCAAAACCACGCCAGACTTACCGTTTTTGAGAAAAAATATGTGTATCGCACAATAACATACATATTTTTACATATTTTCAGCTAAAAGTATGGCATAATTTGGTTTATTTTCATTTTCTCGGAAACTAGTAGGCCCAGAATTAAGATTTTTGGCTTAAAATGTTCGTAATGAATGCCTCTACAAATCTTGTTATGGTCAAAACCACGCCAGACTTACCGTTTTTGAGAAAAAATATGTGCATCGCACAATAACATACAAATTTTTACATATTTTCATGGCATAATTTGGTTTATTTTCATTTTCTCGGAAACTAGTAGGCCTAGAATTAAGATTTTTGGCTTAAAATGTTCGTAATGAATGCCTCTACAAATCTTGTTATGGTCAAAACCACGCCAGACTTACCGTTTTTGAGAAAAAATATGTGCATCGCACAATAACATACATATTTTTACATATTTTCAGCTAAAGGTATGGCATAATTTGGTTTATTTTCATTTTCTCGGAAACTAGTAGGCCTAGAATTAAGATTTTTGGCTTGAAATGTTCGTAATGAATGCCTCTACAAATCTTGTTATGGTCAAAACCACGCCAGACTTACCGTTTTTGAGAAAAAATATGTGCATCGCACAATAACATACATATTTTTACATATTTTCAGCCAAAAGTATGGCATAATTTGGTTTATTTTCATTTTCTCGGAAACTAGTAGGCCTAGAATTAAGATTTTTGGCTTAAAATGTTCGTAATGAATGCCTCTACAAATCTTGTTATGGTCAAAACCACGCCAGACTTACCGTTTTTGAGAAAAAATATGTGCATCGCACAATAACATACATATTTTCAGCTAAAAGTATGGCATAATTTGGTTTATTTTCATTTTCTCGGAAACTAGTAGGCCTAGAATTAAGATTTTTGGCTTAAAATGTTCGTAATGAATGCCTCTACAAATCTTGTTATGGTCAAAACCACGCCAGACTTACCGTTTTTGAGAAAAAATATGTGCATCGCACAATAACATACATATTTTTACATATTTTCAGCTAAAAGTATAGCATAATTTGGTTTATTTTCATTTTCTCGGAAACTAGTAGGCCTAGAATTAAGATTTTTGGCTTAAAATGTTCGTAATGAATGCCTCTACAAATCTTGTTATGGTCAAAGCCACGCCAGACTTACCGTTTTTGAGAAAAAATATGTGCATCGCACAATAACATACATATTTTTACATATTTTCATGGCATAATTTGGTTTATTTTCATTTTCTCGGAAACTAGTAGGCCTAGAATTAAGATTTTTGGCTTAAAATGTTCGTAATGAATGCCTCTACAAATCTTGTTATGGTCAAAACCACGCCAGACTTACCGTTTTTGAGAAAAAATATGTGCATCGCACAATAACATACATATTTTTACATATTTTCAGCTAAAAGTATGGCATAATTTGGTTTATTTTAATTTTCTCGGAAACTAGTAGGCCTAGAATTAAGATTTTTGGCTTAAAATGTTCGTAATGAATGCCTCTACAAATCTTGTTATGGTCAAAATCACGCCAGACTTACCGTTTTTGAGAAAAAATATGTACATCGCACAATAACATACATATTTTTACATATTTTCATGGCATAATTTGGTTTATTTTCATTTTCTCGGAAACTAGTAGGCCTAGAATTAAGATTTTTGGCTTTAAATGTTCGTAATGAATGCCTCTACAAATCTTGTTATGGTCAAAACCACGCCAGACTTACCGTTTTTGAGAAAAAATATGTGCATCGCACAATAACATACATATTTTTACATATTTTCAGCTAAAAGTATGGCATAATTTGGTTTATTTTCATTTTCTCGGAAACTAGTAGGCCCAGAATTAAGATTTTTGGCTTAAAATGTTCGTAATGAATGCCTCTACAAATCTTGTTATGGTCAAAACCACGCCAGACTTACCGTTTTTGAGAAAAAATATGTGCATCGCACAATAACATACAAATTTTTACATATTTTCATGGCATAATTTGGTTTATTTTCATTTTCTCGGAAACTAGTAGGCCTAGAATTAAGATTTTTGGCTTAAAATGTTCGTAATGAATGCCTCTACAAATCTTGTTATGGTCAAAACCACGCCAGACTTACCGTTTTTGAGAAAAAATATGTGCATCGCACAATAACATACATATTTTCTGCTAAAAGTATGGCATAATTTGGTTTATTTTCATTTTCTCGGAAACTAGTAGGCCTAGAATTAAGATTTTCGGCTTAAAATGTTCGTAATGAATGCCTCTACAAATCTTGTTATGGTCAAAACCACGCCAGACTTACCGTTTTTGAGAAAAAATATGTGCATCGCACAATAATATACATATTTTTACATATTTTCATGGCATAATTTAGTTTATTTTCATTTTCTCGGAAACTAGTAGGCCTAGAATTAAGATTTTTGGCTTAAAATGTTCGTAATGAATGCCTCTACAAATCTTGCTATGGTCAAAACCACGCCAGACTTACCGTTTTTGAGAAAAAATATGTGCATCGCACAATAACATACATATTTTCACCTAAAAGTATGGCATAATTTGGTTTATTTTCATTTTCTCGGAAACTAGTAGGCCTAGAATTAAGATTTTTGGCTTAAAATGTTCGTAATGAATGCCTCTACAAATCTTGTTATGGTCAAAATCACGCCAGACTTACCGTTTTTGAGAAAAAATATGTGCATCGCACAATAACATACATATTTTTACATATTTTCATGGCATAATTTGGTTTATTTTCATTTTCTCGGAAACTAGTAGGCCTAGAATTGAGATTTTTGGCTTAAAATGTTCGTAATGAATGCCTCTACAAATCTTGTTATGGTCAAAACCACGCCAGACTTACCGTTTTTGAGAAAAAATATGTGCATCGCACAATAACATACATATTTTTACATATTTTCATGGCATAATTTGGTTTATTTTCATTTTCTCGGAAACTAGTAGGCCTAGAATTGAGATTTTTGGCTTAAAATGTTCGTAATGAATGCCTCTACAAATCTTGTTATGGTCAAAACCACGCCAGACCTACCGTTTTTGAGAAAAAATATGTGCATCGCACAATAACATACATATTTTTACATATTTTCAGCTAAAAGTATGGCATAATTTGGTTTATTTTCATTTTCTCGGCAACTAGTTGGCCTAGAATTAAGATTTTTGGCTTAAAATGTTCGTAATGAATGCCTCTACAAATCTTGTTATGGTCAAAACCACGCCAGACTTACCGTTTTTGAGAAAAAATATGTGCATCGCACAATAACATACATATTTTCAGCTAAAAGTATGGCATAATTTGGTTTATTTTCATTTTCTCTGAAACTAGTAGGCCTAGAATTAAGATTTTTGACTTTAAATGTTCGTAATGAATGCCTCTACAAATCTTGTTATGGTCAAAAACACGCCAGACTTACCGTTTTTGAGAAAAAATATGTGCATCGCACAATAACATACATATTTTTACATATTTTCATGGCATAATTTGGTTTATTTTCATTTTCTCGGAAACTAGTAGGCCTAGAATTGAGATTTTTGGCTTAAAATGTTCGTAATGAATGCCTCTACAAATCTTGTTATGGTCAAAACCACGCCAGACTTACCGTTTTTGAGAAAAAATATGTGCATCGCACAATAACATACATATTTTCAGCTAAAAGTATGGCATAATTTGGTTTATTTTCATTTTCTCGGAAACTAGTAGGCCTAGAATTAAGATTTTTGGCTTTAAATGTTCGTAATGAATGCCTCTACAAATCTTGTTATGGTCAAAAACACGCCAGACTTACCGTTTTTGAGAAAAAATATGTGCATCGCACAATAACATACATATTTTCAGCTAAAAGTATGGCATAATTTGGTTTATTTTCATTTTCTCGGAAACTAGTAGGCCTAGAATTAAGATTTTTGGCTTAAAATGTTCGTAATGAATGCCTCTACAAATCTTGTTATGGTCAAAATCACGCCAGACTTACCGTTTTTGAGAAAAAATATGTGCATCGCACAATAACATACATATTTTTACATATTTTCATGGCATAATTTGGTTTATTTTCATTTTCTCGGAAACTAGTAGGCCTAGAATTGAGATTTTTGGCTTAAAATGTTCGTAATGAATGCCTCTACAAATCTTGTTATGGTCAAAACCACGCCAGACTTACCGTTTTTGAGAAAAAATATGTGCATCGCACAATAACATAAATATTTTTACATATTTTCATGGCATAATTTGGTTTATTTTCATTTTCTCGGAAACTAGTAGGCCTAGAATTAAGATTTTTGGGTTAAAATGTTCGTAATGAATGCCTCTACAAATCTTGTTATGGTCAAAACCACGCCAGACTTACCGTTTTTGAGAAAAAATATGTGCATCGCACAATAACATACATATTTTTACATATTTTCAGCTAAAAGTATGGCATAATTTGGTTTATTTTCATTTTCTCGGAAACTAGTAGGCCCAGAATTAAGATTTTTGGCTTAAAATGTTCGTAATGAATGCCTCTACAAATCTTGTTATGGTCAAAACCACGCCAGACTTACCGTTTTTGAGAAAAAATATGTGCATCGCACAATAACATACATATTTTTACATATTTTCATGGCATAATTTGGTTTATTTTTATTTTCTCGGAAACTAGTAGGCCTAGAATTAAGATTTTTGGCTTAAAATGTTCGTAATGAATGCCTCTACAAATCTTGTTATGGTCAAAGCCACGCCAGACTTACCGTTTTTGAGAAAAAATATGTGCATCGCACAATAACATACATATTTTTACATATTTTCATGGCATAATTTGGTTTATTTTCATTTTCTCGGAAACTAGTAGGCCTAGAATTAAGATTTTTGGCTTAAAATGTTCGTAATAAATGCCTCTACAAATCTTGTTATGGTCAAAACCACGCCAGACTTACCGTTTTTGAGAAAATATATGTGCATCGCACAATAACATACATATTTTCAGCTAAAAGTATGGCATAATTTGGTTTATTTTCATTTTCTCGGAAACTAGTAGGCCTAGAATTAAGATTTTTGAGTTAAAATGTTCGTAATGAATGCCTCTACAAATCTTGTTATGGTCAAAACCACGCCAGACTTACCGTTTTTGAGAAAAAATATGTGCATCGCACAATAACATACATATTTTTACATATTTTCAGCTAAAAGTATGGCATAATTTGGTTTATTTTCATTTTCTCGGAAACTAGTAGGCCCAGAATTAAGATTTTTGGCTTAAAATGTTCGTAATGAATGCCTCTACAAATCTTGTTATGGTCAAAACCACGCCAGACTTACCGTTTTTGAGAAAAAATATGTGCATCGCACAATAACATACAAATTTTTACATATTTTCATGGCATAATTTGGTTTATTTTCATTTTCTCGGAAACTAGTAGGCCTAGAATTAAGATTTTTGGCTTAAAATGTTCGTAATGAATGCCTCTACAAATCTTGTTATGGTCAAAACCACGCCAGACTTACCGTTTTTGAGAAAAAATATGTGCATCGCACAATAACATACATATTTTTACATATTTTCATGGCATAATTTGGTTTATTTTCATTTTCTCGGAAACTAGTAGGCCTAGAATTAAGATTTTTGGCTTAAAATGTTCGTAATGAATGCCTCTACAAATCTTGTTATGGTCAAAACCACGCCAGACTTACCGTTTTTGAGAAAATATATGTGCATCGCACAATAACATACATATTTTCAGCTAAAAGTATGGCATAATTTGGTTTATTTTCATTTTCTCGGAAACTAGTAGGCCTAGAATTAAGATTTTTGGCTTAAAATGTTCGTAATGAATGCCTCTACAAATCTTGTTATGGTCAAAAACACGCCAGTCTTACCGTTTTTGAGAAAAAATATGTGCATCGCACAATAACATACATATTTTTACATATTTTCAGCTAAAAGTATGGCATAATTTGGTTTATTTTCATTTTCTCGGAAACTAGTAGGCCCAGAATTAAGATTTTTGGCTTAAAATGTTCGTAATGAATGCCTCTACAAATCTTGTTATGGTCAAAACCACGCTAGACTTACCGTTTTTGAGAAAAAATATGTGCATCGCACAATAACATACAAATTTTTACATATTTTCATGGCATAATTTGGTTTATTTTCATTTTCTCGGAAACTAGTAGGCCTAGAATTAAGATTTTTGGCTTAAAATGTTCGTAATGAATGGCTCTACAAATCTTGTTATGGTCAAAACCACGCCAGACTTACCGTTTTTGAGAAAAAATATGTGCATCGCACAATAATATACATATTTTTACATATTTTCATGGCATAATTTGGTTTATTTTCATTTTCTCGGAAACTAGTAGGCCTAGAATTAAGATTTTTGGCTTAAAATGTTCGTAATGAATGCCTCTACAAATCTTGTTATGGTCAAAACCACGCCAGACTTACCGTTTTTGAGAAAAAATATGTGCATCGCACAATAACATACATATTTTCAGCTAAAAGTATGGCATAATTTGGTTTATTTTCATTTTCTCGGAAACTAGTAGGCCTAGAATTAAGATTTTTGGCTTAAAATGTTCGTAATGAATGCCTCTACAAATCTTGTTATGGTCAAAACCACGCCAGACCTACCGTTTTTGAGAAAAAATATGTGCATCGCACAATAACATACATATTTTTACATATTTTCAGCTAAAAGTATGGCATAATTTGGTTTATTTTCATTTTCTCGGAAACTAGTAGGCCTAGAATTAAGATTTTTAGCTTAAAATGTTCGTAATGAATGCCTCTACAAATCTTGTTATGGTCAAAACCACGCCAGACTTACCGTTTTTGAGAAAAAATATGTGCATCGCACAATAACATACATATTTTTACATATTTTCATGGCATAATTTGGTTTATTTTCATTTTCTCGGAAACTAGTAGGCCTAGAATTAAGATTTTTGGCTTGAAATGTTCGTAATGAATGCCTCTACAAATCTTGTTATGGTCAAAACCACGCCAGACTTACCGTTTTTGAGAAAAAATATGTGCATCGCACAATAATATACATATTTTTACATATTTTCATGGCATAATTTGGTTTATTTTCATTTTCTCGGAAACTAGTAGGCCTAGAATTAAGATTTTTGGCTTAAAATGTTCGTAATGAATGCCTCTACAAATCTTGTTATGGTCAAAACCACGCCAGACTTACCGTTTTTGAGAAAAAATATGTGCATCGCACAATAACATACATATTTTCAGCTAAAAGTATGGCATAATTTGGTTTATTTTCATTTTCTCGGAAACTAGTAGGCCTAGAATTAAGATTTTTGGCTTAAAATGTTCGTAATGAATGCCTCTACAAATCTTGTTATGGTCAAAACCACGCCAGACTTACCGTTTTTGAGAAAAAATATGTGCATCGCACAATAACATACATATTTTTACATATTTTCATGGCATAATTTGGTTTATTTTCATTTTCTCGGAAACTAGTAGGCCTAGAATTAAGATTTTTGGCTTAAAATGTTCGTAATGAATGCCTCTACAAATCTTGTTATGGTCAAAACCACGCCAGACTTACCGTTTTTGAGAAAAAATATGTGCATCGCACAATAACATACATATTTTTACATATTTTCATGGCATAATTTGGTTTATTTTTATTTTCTCGGAAACTAGTAGGCCTAGAATTAAGATTTTTGGCTTAAAATGTTCGTAATGAATGCCTCTACAAATCTTGTTATGGTCAAAACCACGCCAGACTTACCGTTTTTGAGAAAAAATAAGTGCATCGCACAATAACATACATATTTTTACATATTTTCATGGCATAATTTGGTTTATTTTCATTTTCTCGGAAACTAGTAGGCCTAGAATTAAGATTTTTGGCTTAAAATGTTCGTAATGAATGCCTCTACAAATCTTGTTATGGTCAAAACCACGCCAGACTTACCGTTTTTGAGAAAAAATATGTGCATCGCACAATAACATACATATTTTTACATATTTTCATGGCATAATTTGGTTTATTTTCATTTTCTCGGAAACTAGTAGGCCTAGAATTAAGATTTTTGGCTTAAAATGTTCGTAATGAATGCCTCTACAAATCTTGTTATGGTCAAAAACACGCCAGACTTACCGTTTTTGAGAAAAAATATGTGCATCGCACAATAACATACATATTTTTACATATTTTCAGCTAAAAGTATAGCATAATTTGGTTTATTTTCATTTTCTCGGAAACTAGTAGGCCTACAATTAAGATTTTTGGCTTAAAATGTTCGTAATGAATGCCTCTACAAATCTTGTTATGGTCAAAACCACGCCAGACTTACCGTTTTTGAGAAAAAATATGTGCATCGCACAATAACATACATATTTTTACATATTTTCAGCTAAAAGTATAGCATAATTTGGTTTATTTTCATTTTCTCGGAAACTAGTAGGCCTAGAATTAAGATTTTTGGCTTAAAATGTTCGTAATGAATGCCTCTACAAATCTTTTTATGGTCAAAACCACGCCAGGCTTACCGTTTTTGAGAAAAAATATGTGCATCGCACAATAACATACATATTTTTACATATTTTCAGCTAAAAGTATGGCATAATTTGGTTTATTTTCATTTTCTCGGAAACTAGTAGGCCTAGAATTAAGATTTTTGGCTTAAAATGTTCGTAATGAATGCCTCTACAAATCTTGTTATGGTCAAAACCTCGCCAGACTTACCGTTTTTGAGAAAAAATATGTGCATCGCACAATAACATACATATTTTTACATATTTTCATGGCATAATTTGGTTTATTTTCATTTTCTCGGAAACTAGTAGGCCTAGAATTAAGATTTTTGACTTAAAATGTTCGTAATGAATGCCTCTACAAATCTTGTTATGGTCAAAACCACGCCAGACTTACCGTTTTTGAGAAAAAATATGTGCATCGCACAATAACATACATATTTTTACATATTTTCATGGCATAATTTGGTTTATTTTCATTTTCTCGGAAACTAGTAGGCCTAGAAGTAAGATTTTTGGCTTAAAATGTTCGTAATGAATGCCTCTACAAATCTTGCTATGGTCAAAACCACGCCAGACTTACCGTTTTTGAGAAAAAATATGTGCATCGCACAGTAACATACATATTTTTACATATTTTCAGCTAAAAGTATGGCATAATTTGGTTTATTTTCATTTTCTCGGAAACTAGTAGGCCTAGAATTAAGATTTTTGGCTTAAAATGTTCGTAATGAATGCCTCTACAAATCTTGTTATGGTCAAAACCACGCCAGACTTACCGTTTTTGAGAAAAAATATGTGCATCGCACAATAACATACATATTTTTACATATTTTCAGCTAAAAGTATGGCATAATTTGGTTTATTTTCATTTTCTCGGAAACTAGTAGGCCTAGAATTAAGATTTTTGGCTTAAAATGTTCGTAATGAATGCCTCTACAAATCTTGCTATTTTCAAAACCACGCCAGACTTACCGTTTTTGAGAAAAAATATGTGCATCGCACAGTAACATACATATTTTTACATATTTTCAGCTAAAAGTATGGCATAATTTGGTTTATTTTCATTTTCTCGGAAACTAGTAGGCCTAGAATTAAGATTTTTGGCTTAAAATGTTCGTAATGAATGCCTCTACAAATCTTGCTATGGTCAAAACCACGCCAGACTTACCGTTTTTGAGAAAAAATATGTGCATCGCACAGTAACATACATATTTTTACATATTTTCAGCTAAAAGTATGGCATAATTTGGTTTATTTTCATTTTCTCGGAAACTAGTAGGCCTAGAATTAAGATTTTTGGCTTAAAATGTTCGTAATGAATGCCTCTACAAATCTTGTTATGGTCAAAACCACGCCAGACTTACCGTTTTTGAGAAAAAATATGTGCATCGCACAATAACATACATATTTTCAGCTAAAAGTATGGCATAATTTGGTTTATTTTCATTTTCTCGGAAACTAGTAGGCCTAGAATTAAGATTTTTGGCTTAAAATGTTCGTAATGAATGCCTCTACAAATCTTGTTATGGTCAAAACCACGCCAGACTTACCGTTTTTGAGAAAAAATATGTGCATCGCACAATAACATACATATTTTTACATATTTTCATGGCATAATTTGGTTTATTTTCATTTTCTCGGAAACTAGTAGGCCTAGAATTAAGATTTTTGACTTAAAATGTTCGTAATGAATGCCTCTACAAATCTTGTTATGGTCAAAACCACGCCAGACTTACCGTTTTTGAGAAAAAATATGTGCATCGCACAATAACATACATATTTTTACATATTTTCATGGCATAATTTGGTTTATTTTCATTTTCTCGGAAACTAGTAGGCCTAGAATTAAGATTTTTGGCTTAAAATGTTCGTAATGAATGCCTCTACAAATCTTGCTATGGTCAAAACCACGCCAGACTTACCGTTTTTGAGAAAAAATATGTGCATCGCACAGTAACATACATATTTTTACATATTTTCAGCTAAAAGTATGGCATAATTTGGTTTATTTTCATTTTCTCGGAAACTAGTAGGCCTAGAATTAAGATTTTTGGCTTAAAATGTTCGTAATGAATGCCTCTACAAATCTTGTTATGGTCAAAACCACGCCAGACTTACCGTTTTTGAGAAAAAATATGTGCATCGCACAATAACATACATATTTTTACATATTTTCAGCTAAAAGTATGGCATAATTTGGTTTATTTTCATTTTCTCGGAAACTAGTAGGCCTAGAATTAAGATTTTTGGCTTAAAATGTTCGTAATGAATGCCTCTACAAATCTTGTTATGGTCAAAACCACGCCAGACTTACCGTTTTTGAGAAAAAATATGTGCATCGCACAATAACATACATATTTTTACATATTTTCCTGGCATAATTTGGTTTATTTTAATTTTCTCGGAAACTAGTAGGCCTAGAATTAAGATTTTTGGCTTAAAATGTTCGTAATGAATGCCTCTACAAATCTTGTTATGGTCAAAACCACGCCAGACTTACCGTTTTTGAGAAAAAATATGTGCATCGCACAGTAACATACATATTTTTACATATTTTCAGCTAAAAGTATGGCATAATTTGGTTTATTTTCATTTTCTCGGAAACTAGTAGGCCTAGAATTAAGATTTTTGGCTTAAAATGTTCGTAATGAATGCCTCTACAAATCTTGCTATGGTCAAAACCACGCCAGATTTACCGTTTTTGAGAAAAAATATGTGCATCGCACAATAACATACATATTTTCAGCTAAAAGTATGGCATAATTTGGTTTATTTTCATTTTCTCGGAAACTAGTAGGCCTAGAATTAAGATTTTTGGCTTAAAATGTTCGTAATGAATGCCTCTACAAATCTTGTTATGGTCAAAACCACGCCAGACTTACCGTTTTTGAGAAAAAATATGTGCATCGCACAATAACATACATATTTTTACATATTTTCATGGCATAATTTGGTTTATTTTCATTTTCTCGGAAACTAGTAGGCCTAGAATTAAGATTTTTGGCTTAAAATGTTCGTAATGAATGCCTCTACAAATCATGTTATGGTCAAAACCACGCCAGACTTACCGTTTTTGAGAAAAAATATGTGCATCGCACAATAACATACATATTTTCAGCTAAAAGTATGGCATAATTTGGTTTATTTTCATTTTCTCGGAAACTAGTAGGCCTAGAATTAAGATTTTTGGCTTAAAATGTTCGTAATGAATGCCTCTACAAATCTTGTTATGGTCAAAACCACGCCAGACTTACCGTTTTTGAGAAAAAATATGTGCATCGCACAATAACATACATATTTTTACATATTTTCATGGCATAATTTGGTTTATTTTCATTTTCTCGGAAACTAGTAGGCCTAGAATTAAGATTTTTGACTTAAAATGTTCGTAATGAATGCCTCTACAAATCTTGTTATGGTCAAAACCACGCCAGACTTACCGTTTTTGAGAAAAAATATGTGCATCGCAAAATAACATACATATTTTTACATATTTTCATGGCATAATTTGGTTTATTTTCATTTTCTCGGAAACTAGTAGGCCTAGAATTAAGATTTTTGGCTTAAAATGTTCGTAATGAATGCCACTACAAATCTTGCTATGGTCAAAACCACGCCAGACTTACCGTTTTTGAGAAAAAATATGTGCATCGCACAGTAACATACATATTTTTACATATTTTCAGCTAAAAGTATGGCATAATTTGGTTTATTTTCATTTTCTCGGAAACTAGTAGGCCTAGAATTAAGATTTTTGGCTTAAAATGTTCGTAATGAATGCCTCTACAAATCTTGTTATGGTCAAAACCACGCCAGACTTTCCGTTTTTGAGAAAAAATATGTGCATCGCACAATAACATACATATTTTTACATATTTTCAGCTAAAAGTATGGCATAATTTGGTTTATTTTCATTTTCTCGGAAACTAGTAGGCCTAGAATTAAGATTTTTGGCTTAAAATGTTCGTAATGAATGCCTCTACAAATCTTGTTATGGTCAAAACCACGCCAGACTTACCGTTTTTGAGAAAAAATATGTGCATCGCACAATAACATACATATTTTTACATATTTTCATGGCATAATTTGGTTTATTTTCATTTTCTCGGAAACTAGTAGGCATAGAATTAAGATTTTTGACTTAAAATGTTCGTAATGAATGCCTCTACAAATCTTGTTATGGTCAAAACCACGCCAGACTTACCGTTTTTGAGAAAAAATATGTGCATCGCACAATAACATACATATTTTTACATATTTTCATGGCATAATTTGGTTTATTTTCATTTTCTCGGAAACTAGTAGGCCTAGAATTAAGATTTTTGGCTTAAAATGTTCGTAATGAATGCCTCTACAAATCTTGTTATGGTCAAAACCACGCCAGACTTACCGTTTTTGAGAAAAAATATGTGCATCGCACAGTAACATACATATTTTTACATATTTTCAGCTAAAAGTATGGCATAATTTGGTTTATTTTCATTTTCTCGGAAACTAGTAGGCCTAGAATTAAGATTTTTGGCTTAAAATGTTCGTAATGAATGCCTCTACAAATCTTGTTATGGTCAAAACCACGCCAGACTTACCGTTTTTGAGAAAAAATATGTGCATCGCACAATAACATACATATTTTCAGCTAAAAGTATGGCATAATTTGGTTTATTTTCATTTTCTCGGAAACTAGTAGGCCTAGAATTAAGATTTTTGGCTTAAAATGTTCGTAATGAATGCCTCTACAAATCTTGTTATGGTCAAAACCACGCCAGACTTACCGTTTTTGAGAAAAAATATGTGCATCGCACAATAACATACATATTTTTACATATTTTCATGGCATAATTTGGTTTATTTTCATTTTCTCGGAAACTAGTAGGCCTAGAATTAAGATTTTCGGCTTAAAATGTTCGTAATGAATGCCTCTACAAATCTTGTTATGGTCAAAACCACGCCAGACTTACCGTTTTTGAGAAAAAATATGTGCATCGCACAATAACATACATATTTTTACATATTTTCATGGCATAATTTGGTTTATTTTCATTTTCTCGGAAACTAGTAGGCCTAGAATTAAGATTTTTGGCTTAAAATGTTCGTAATGAATGCCTCTACAAATCTTGTTATGGTCAAAACCACGCCAGACTTACCGTTTTTGAGAAAAAATATGTGCATCGCACAATAACATACATATTTTTACATATTTTCATGGCATAATTTGGTTTATTTTCATTTTCTCGGAAACGAGTAGGCCTAGAATTAAGATTTTTGGCTTAAAATGTTCGTAATGAATGCCTCTACAAATCTTGTTATGGTCAAAACCACGCCAGACTTACCGTTTTTGAGAAAAAATATGTGCATCGCACAATAACATACATATTTTTACATATTTTCAGCTAAAAGTATGGCATAATTTGGTTTATTTTCATTTTCTCGGAAACTAGTAGGCCTAGAATTAAGATTTTTGGCTTAAAATGTTCGTAATGAATGCCTCTACAAATCTTGTTATGGTCAAAACCACGCCAGACTTACCGTTTTTGAGAAAAAATATGTGCATCGCACAATAACATACATATTTTCAGCTAAAAGTATGGCATAATTTGGTTTATTTTCATTTTCTCGGAAACTAGTAGGCCTAGAATTAAGATTTTTGGCTTAAAATGTTCGTAATGAATGCCTCTACAAATCTTGTTAAGGTCAAAACCACTCCAGACTTACCGTTTTTGAGAAAAAATATGTGCATCGCACAATAACATACATATTTTTACATATTTTCATGGCATAATTTGGTTTATTTTCATTTTCTCGGAAACTAGTAGGCCTAGAATTAAGATTTTTGGCTTAAAATGTTCGTAATGAATGCCTCTACAAATCTTGTTATGGTCAAAACCACGCCAGACTTACCGTTTTTGAGAAAAAATATGTGCATCGCACAATAACATACATATTTTCAGCTAAAAGTATGGCATAATTTGGTTTATTTTCATTTTCTCGGAAACTAGTAGGCCTAGAATTAAGATTTTTGGCTTAAAATGTTCGTAATGAATGCCTCTACAAATCTTGTTATGGTCAAAACCACGCCAGACTTACCGTTTTTGAGAAAAAATATGTGCATCGCACAATAACATACATATTTTTACATATTTTCAGCTAAAAGTATGGCATAATTTGGTTTATTTTCATTTTCTCGGAAACTAGTAGGCCTAGAATTAAGATTTTTGGCTTAAAATGTTCGTAATGAATGCCTCTACAAATCTTGTTATGGTCAAAACCACGCCAGACTTACCGTTTTTGAGAAAAAATATGTGCATCGCACAATAACATACATATTTTTACATATTTTCATGGCATAATTTGGTTTATTTTCATTTTTTCGGAAACTAGTAGGCCTAGAATTAAGATTTTTGGCTTAAAATGTTCGTAATGAATGCTTCTACAAATCTTGTTATGGTCAAAACCAAGCCAGACTTACCGTTTTTGAGAAAAAATATGTGAATCGCACAATAACATACATATTTTTACATATTTTCATGGCATAATTTGGTTTATTTTCATTTTCTCGGAAACTAGTATTCCTAGAATTAAGATTTTTGGCTTAAAATGTTCGTAATAAATGCCTCTACAAATCTTGTTATGGTCAAAACTACGCCAGACTTACCGTTTTTGAGAAAAAATATGTGCATCGCACAATAACATACATATTTTTACATATTTTCAGCTAAAAGTATGGCATAATTTGGTTTATTTTCATTTTCTCGGAAACTAGTAGGCCTAGAATTAAGATTTTTGACTTAAAATGTTCGTAATGAATGCCTCTACAAATCTTGTTACGGTCAAAACCACGCCAGACTTACCGTTTTTGAGAAAAAATATGTGCATCGCACAATAACATACATATTTTTACATATTTTCATGGCATAATTTGGTTTATTTTCATTTTCTCGGAAACTAGTAGGCCTAGAATTAAGATTTTTGGCTTAAAATGTTCGTAATGAATGCCTCTACAAATCTTGTTATGGTCAAAACCACGCCAGACTTACCGTTTTTGAGAAAAAATATGTGCATCGCACAATAACATACATATTTTTACATATTTTCATGGCATAATTTGGTTTATTTTCATTTTCTCGGAAACTAGTAGGCCTAGAATTAAGATTTTTGGCTTAAAATTGTTCGTAATGAATGCCTCTACAAATCTTGTTATGGTCAAAACCACGCCAGACTTACCGTTTTTGAGAAAAAATGTGTGCATCGCACAATAACATACATATTTTTACATATTTTCATGGCATAATTTGGTTTATTTTCATTTTCTCGGAAACTAGTAGGCCTAGAATTAAGATTTTTGGCTTAAAATGTTCGTAATGAATGCCTCTACAAATCTTGTTATGGTCAAAACCACGCCAGACTTACCGTTTTTGAGAAAAAATATGTGCATCGCACAATAACATACATATTTTTACATATTTTCATGGCATAATTTGGTTTATTTTCATTTTCTCGGAAACTAGTAGGCCTAGAATTAAGATTTTTGACTTAAAATGTTCGTAATGAATGCCTCTACAAATCTTGTTATGGTCAAAACCACGCCAGACTTACCGTTTTTGAGAAAAAATATGTGCATCGCACAATAACATACATATTTTTACATATTTTCATGGCATAATTTGGTTTATTTTCATTTTCTCGGAAACTAGTAGGCCTAGAATTAAGATTTTTGGCTTAAAATGTTCGTAATGAATGCCTCTACAAATCTTGTTATGGTCAAAACCACGCCAGACTTACCGTTTTTGAGAAAAAATATGTGCATCGCACAATAACATACATATTTTTACATATTTTCATGGCATAATTTGGTTTATTTTCATTTTCTCGGAAACTAGTAGGCCTAGAATTAAGATTTTTGGCTTAAAATGTTCGTAATGAATGCCTCTACAAATCTTGTTATGGTCAAAACCACGCCAGACTTACCGTTTTTGAGAAAAAATATGTGCATCGCACAATAACATACATATTTTTACATATTTTCAGCTAAAAGTATGGCATAATTTGGTTTATTTTCATTTTCTCGGAAACTAGTAGGCCTAGAATTAAGATTTTTGGCTTAAAATGTTCGTAATGAATGCCTCTACAAATCTTGTTATGGTCAAAACCACGCCAGACTTACCGTTTTTGAGAAAAAATATGTGCATCGCACAATAACATACATATTTTCAGCTAAAAGTATGGCATAATTTGGTTTATTTTCATTTTCTCGGAAACTAGTAGGCCTAGAATTAAGATTTTTGGCTTAAAATGTTCGTAATGAATGCCTCTACAAATCTTGTTATGGTCAAAACCACGCCAGACTTACCGTTTTTGAGAAAAAATATGTGCATCGCACAATAACATACATATTTTTACATATTTTCATGGCATAATTTGGTTTATTTTCATTTTCTCGGAAACTAGTAGGCCTAGAATTAAGATTTTTGACTTAAAATGTTCGTAATGAATGCCTCTACAAATCTTGTTATGGTCAAAACCACGCCAGACTTACCGTTTTTGAGAAAAAATATGTGCATCGCACAATAACATACATATTTTTACATATTTTCATGGCATAATTTGGTTTATTTTCATTTTCTCGGAAACTAGTAGGCCTAGAATTAAGATTTTTGGCTTAAAATGTTCGTAATGAATGCCTCTACAAATCTTGTTACGGTCAAAACCACGCCAGACTTACCGTTTTTGAGAAAAAATATGTGCATCGCACAATGACATACATATTTTTACATATTTTCAGCTAAAAGTATGGCATAATTTGGTTTATTTTCATTTTCTCGGAAACTAGTAGGCCTAGAATTAAGATTTTTGGCTTAAAATGTTCGTAATGAATGCCTCTACAAATCTTGTTATGGTCAAAACCACGCCAGACTTACCGTTTTTGAGAAAAAATATGTGCATCGCACAATAACATACATATTTTTACATATTTTCAGCTAAAAGTATGGCATAATTTGGTTTATTTTCATTTTCTCGGAAACTAGTAGGCCTAGAATTAAGATTTTTGGCTTAAAATGTTCGTAATGAATGCCTCTACAAATCTTGTTATGGTCAAAACCACGCCAGACTTACCGTTTTTGAGAAAAAATATGTGCATCGCACAATAACATACATATTTTCAGCTAAAAGTATGGCATAATTTGGTTTATTTTCATTTTCTCGGAAACTAGTAGGCCTAGAATTAAGATTTTTGGCTTAAAATGTTCGTAATGAATGCCTCTACAAATCTTATTATTGCCAAAACCACGCCAGACTTACCGTTTTTGAGAAAAAATATGTGCATCGCACAATAACATACATATTTTTACATATTTTCAGCTAAAAGTATGGCATAATTTGGTTTATTTTCATTTTCTCGGAAACTAGCACAATAACATACATATTTTCAGCTAAAAGTCTGGCATAATTTGGTTTATTTTCATTTTCTCGGAAACTAGTAGGCCTAGAATTAAGATTTTTGGCTTAAAATGTTCGTAATGAATGCCTCTACAAATCTTGTTAAGGTCAAAACCACGCCAGACTTACCGTTTTTGAGAAAAAATATGTGCATCGCACAATAACATACATATTTTTACATATTTTCATGGCATAATTTGGTTTATTTTCATTTTCTCGGAAACTAGTAGGCCTAGAATGAAGATTTTTGGCTTAAAATGTTCGTAATGAATGCCTCTACAAATCTTGTTATGGTCAAAACCACGCCAGACTTACCGTTTTTGAGAAAAAATATGTGCATCGCACAATAACATACATATTTTTACATATTTTCATAGCATAATTTGGTTTATTTTCATTTTCTCGGAAACTAGTAGGCCTAGAATTAAGATTTTTGGCTTAAAATGTTCGTAATGAATGCCTCTACAAATCTTGTTATGGTCAAAACCACGCCAGACTTACCGTTTTTGAGAAAAAATATGTGCATCGCACAATAACATACATATTTTTACATATTTTCAGCTAAAAGTATGGCATAATTTGGTTTATTTTCATTTTCTCGGAAACTAGTAGGCCTAGAATTAAGATTTTTGGCTTAAAATGTTCGTAATGAATGCCTCTACAAATCTTGTTATGGTCAAAACCACGCCAGACTTACCGTTTTTGAGAAAAAATATGTGCATCGCACAATAACATACATATTTTTACATATTTTCAGCTAAAAGTATGGCATAGAAACTAGTAGGCCTACAATTAAGATTTTTGGCTTAAAATGTTCGTAATGAATGCCTCTACAAAGACTTACCGTTTTTGGAAAAAAATATGTGCATCGCACAATAACATACATATTTTCAGCTAAAAGTATGGCATAATTTGGTTTATTTTCATTTTCTCGGAAACTAGTAGGCCTAGAATTAAGATTTTTGGCTTAAAATGTTCGTAATGAATGCCTCTACAAATCTTGTTATGGTCAAAACCACGCCAGACTTACCGTTTTTGAGAAAAAATATGTGCATCGCACAATAACATACATATTTTCAGCTAAAAGTATGGCATAATTTGGTTTATTTTCATTTTCTCGGAAACTAGTAGGCCTAGAATTAAGATTTTTGGCTTAAAATGTTCGTAATGAATGCCTCTACAAATCTTGTTAAGGTCAAAACCACGCCAGACTTACCGTTTTTGAGAAAAAATATGTGCATCGCACAATAACATACATATTTTTACATATTTTCATGGCATAATTTGGTTTATTTTCATTTTCTCGGAAACTAGTAGGCCTAGAATTACGATTTTTGGCTTAAAATGTTCGTAATGAATGCCTCTACAAATCTTGTTATGGTCAAAACCACGCCAGACTTACCGTTTTTGAGAAAAAATATGTGCATCGCACAATAACATACATATTTTTACATATTTTCATAGCATAATTTGGTTTATTTTCATTTTCTCGGAAACTAGTAGGTCTAGAATTAAGATTTTTGGCTTAAAATGTTCGTAATGAATGCCTCTACAAATCTTGTTATGGTCAAAACCACGCCAGACTTACCGTTTTTGAGAAAAAATATGTGCATCGCACAATAACATACATATTTTTACATATTTTCATCTAAAAGTATGGCATAATTTGGTTTATTTTCATTTTCTCGGAAACTAGTAGGCCTAGAATTAAGATTTTTGGCTTAAAATGTTCGTAATGAATGCCTCTACAAATCTTGTTATGGTCAAAACCACGCCAGACTTACCGTTTTTGAGAAAAAATATGTGCATCACACAATAACATACATATTTTCAGCTAAAAGTATGGCATAATTTGGTTTATTTTCATTTTCTCGGAAACTAGTAGGCCTAGAATTAAGATTTTTGGCTTAAAATGTTCGTAATGAATGCCTCTACAAATCTTGTTAAGGTCAAAACCACGCCAGACTTACCGTTTTTGAGAAAAAATATGTGCATCGCACAATAACATACATATTTTTACATATTTTCATGGCATAATTTGGTTTATTTTCATTTTCTCGGAAACTAGTAGGCCTAGAATTAAGATTTTTGGCTTAAAATGTTCGTAATGAATGCCTCTACAAATCTTGTTATGGTCAAAACCACGCCAGACTTACCGTTTTTGAGAAAAAATATGTGCATCGCACAATAACATACATATTTTTACATATTTTCAGCTAAAAGTATGGCATAGAAACTAGTAGGCCTAGAATTAAGATTTTTGGCTTAAAATGTTCGTAATGAATGCCTCTACAAAGACTTACCGTTTTTGAAAAAAAATATGTGCATCGCACAATAACATACATATTTTCAGCTAAAAGTATGGCATAATTTGGTTTATTTTCATTTTCTCGGAAACTAGTAGGCCTAGAATTAAGATTTTTGGCTTAAAATGTTCGTAATGAATGCCTCTACAAATCTTGTTATGGTCAAAACCACGCCAGACTTACCGTTTTTGAGAAAAAATATGTGCATCGCACAATAACATACATATTTTTACATATTTTCAGCTAAAAGTATGGCATAATTTGGTTTATTTTCATTTTCTCGGAAACTAGTAGGCCTAGAATTAAGATTTTTGGCTTAAAATGTTCGTAATGAATGCCTCTACAAATCTTGTTATGGTCAAAACCACGCCAGACTTACCGTTTTTGAGAAAAAATATGTGCATCGCACAATAACATACATATTTTTACATATTTTCATGGCATAATTTGGTTTATTTTCATTTTCTCGGAAACTAGTAGGCCTAGAATTAAGATTTTTGGCTTAAAATGTTCGTAATGAATGCCTTTACAAATCTTGTTATGGTCAAAACCACGCCAGACTTACCGTTTTTGAGAAAAAATTTGTGCATCGCACAATAACATACATATTTTTACATATTTTCATGGCATAATTTGGTTTATTTTCATTTTCTCGGAAACTAGTATTCCTAGAATTAAGATTTTTGGCTTAAAATGTTCGTAATAAATGCCTCTACAAATCTTGTTATGGTCAAAACTACGCCAGACTTACCGTTTTTGAGAAAAAATATGTGCATCGCACAATAACATACATATTTTTACATATTTTCAGCTAAAAGTATGGCATAATTTGGTTTATTTTCATTTTCTCGGAAACTAGTAGGCCTAGAATTAAGATTTTTGACTTAAAATGTTCGTAATGAATGCCTCTACAAATCTTGTTATGGTCAAAACCACGCCAGACTTACCGTTTTTGAGAAAAAATATGTGCATCGCACAATAACATACATATTTTTACATATTTTCCTGGCATAATTTGGTTTATTTTCATTTTCTCGGAAACTAGTAGGCCTAGAATTAAGATTTTTGGCTTAAAATGTTCGTAATGAATGCCTCTACAAATCTTGTTATGGTCAAAACCACGCCAGACTTACCGCTTTTGAGAAAAAATATGTGCATCGCACAATAACATACATATTTTTACATATTTTCATGGCATAATTTGGTTTATTTTCATTTTCTCGGAAACTAGTAGGCCTAGAATTAAGATTTTTGGCTTAAAATGTTCGTAATGAATGCCTCTACAAATCTTGTTATGGTCAAAACCACGCCAGACTTACCGTTTTTGAGAAAAAATATGTGCATCGCACTATAACATACATATTTTTACATATTTTCAGCTAAAAGTATGGCATAATTTGGTTTATTTTCATTTTCTCGGAAACTAGTAGGCCTAGAATTAAGATTTTTGGCTTAAAATGTTCGTAATGAATGACTCTACAAATCTTGTTATGGTCAAAACCACGCCAGACTTACCGTTTTTGAGAAAAAATATGTGCATCGCACAATAACATACATATTTTTACATATTTTCATGGCATAATTTGGTTTATTTTCATTTTCTCGGAAACTAGTAGGCCTAGAATTAAGATTTTTGGCTTCAAATGTTCGTAATGAATGCCTCTACAAATCTTGTTATGGTCAAAACCACGCCAGACTTACCGTTTTTGAGAAAAAAAAAGTGCATCGCACAATAACATACATATTTTTACATATTTTCAGCTAAAAGTATGGCATAATTTGGTTTATTTTCATTTTCTCGGAAACTAGTAGGCCTAGAATTAAGATTTTTGCCTTAAAATATTCGTAATGAATGCCTCTACAAATCTTGTTATGGTCAAAACCACGCCAGACTTACCGTTTTTGAGAAAAAATATGTGCATCGCACAATAACATACATATTTTCAGCTAAAAGTATGGCATAATTTGGTTTATTTTCATTTTCTCGGAAACTAGTAGGCCTAGAATTAAGATTTTTGGCTTAAAATGTTCGTAATGAATGCCTCTACAAATCTTGTTATGGTCAAAACCACGCCAGACTTACCGTTTTTGAGAAAAAATATGTGCATCGCACAATAACATACATATTTTTACATATTTTCATGGCATAATTTGGTTTATTTTCATTTTCTCGGAAACTAGTATTCCTAGAATTAAGATTTTTGGCTTAAAATGTTCGTAATAAATGCCTCTACAAATCTTGTTATGGTCAAAACTACGCCAGACTTACCGTTTTTGAGAAAAAATATGTGCATCGCACAATAACATACATATTTTTACATATTTTCAGCTAAAAGTATGGCATAATTTGGTTTATTTTCATTTTCTCGGAAACTAGTAGGCCTAGAATTAAGATTTTTGACTTAAAATGTTCGTAATGAATGCCTCTACAAATCTTGTTATGGTCAAAACCACGCCAGACTTACCGTTTTTGAGAAAAAATATGTGCATCGCACAATAACATACATATTTTTACATATTTTCCTGGCATAATTTGGTTTATTTTCATTTTCTCGGAAACTAGTAGGCCTAGAATTAAGATTTTTAGCTTAAAATGTTCGTAATGAATGCCTCTACAAATCTTGTTATGGTCAAAACCACGCCAGACTTACCGTTTTTGAGAAAAAATATGTGCATCGCACAATAACATACATATTTTTACATATTTTCATGGCATAATTTGGTTTATTTTCATTTTCTCGGAAACTAGTAGGCCTAGAATTAAGATTTTTGGCTTAAAATGTTCGTAATGAATGCCTCTACAAATCTTGTTATGGTCAAAACCACGCCAGACTTACCGTTTTTGAGAAAAAATATGTGCATCGCACTATAACATACATATTTTTACATATTTTCAGCTAAAAGTATGGCATAATTTGGTTTATTTTCATTTTCTCGGAAACTAGTAGGCCTAGAATTAAGATTTTTGGCTTAAAATGTTCGTAATGAATGACTCTACAAATCTTGTTATGGTCAAAACCACGCCAGACTTACCGTTTTTGAGAAAAAATATGTGCATCGCACAATAACATACATATTTTTACATATTTTCATGGCATAATTTGGTTTATTTTCATTTTCTCGGAAACTAGTAGGCCTAGAATTAAGATTTTTGGCTTAAAATGTTCGTAATGAATGCCTCTACAAATCTTGTTATGGTCAAAACCACGCCAGACTTACCGTTTTTGAGAAAAAAAAAGTGCATCGCACAATAACATACATATTTTTACATATTTTCAGCTAAAAGTATGGCATAATTTGGTTTATTTTCATTTTCTCGGAAACTAGTAGGCCTAGAATTAAGATTTTTGCCTTAAAATATTCGTAATGAATGCCTCTACAAATCTTGTTATGGTCAAAACCACGCCAGACTTACCGTTTTTGAGAAAAAATATGTGCATCGCACAATAACATACATATTTTTACATATTTTCCTGGCATAATTTGGTTTATTTTCATTTTCTCGGAAACTAGTAGGCCTAGAATTAAGATTTTTGGCTTAAAATGTTCGTAATGAATGCCTCTACAAATCTTGTTATGGTCAAAACCACGCCAGACTTACCGTTTTTGAGAAAAAATATGTGCATCGCACAATAACATACATATTTTTACATATTTTCAGCTAAAAGTATGGCATAATTTGGTTTATTTTCATTTTCTCGGAAACTAGTAGGCCTAGAATTAAGATTTTTGGCTTAAAATGTTCGTAATGAATGCCTCTACAAATCTTGTTATGGTCAAAACCACGCCAGACTTACCGTTTTTGAGAAAAAATATGTGCATCGCACAATAACATACATATTTTTACATATTTTCATGGCATAATTTGGTTTATTTTCATTTTCTCGGAAACTAGTAGGCCTAGAATTAAGATTTTTGGCTTAAAATGTTCGTAATGAATGCCTCTACAAATCTTGCTATGGTCAAAACCACGCCAGACTTACCGTTTTTGAGAAAAAATATGTGCATCGCACAATAACATACATATTTTTACATATTTTCATGGCATAATTTGGTTTATTTTCATTTTCTCGTAAACTAGTAGGCCTAGAATTAAGATTTTTGGCTTAAAATGTTCGTAATGAATGCCTCTACAAATCTTGTTATGGTCAAAACCACGCCAGACTTACCGTTTTTGAGAAAAAATATGTGCATCGCACAATAACATACATATTTTTACATATTTTCAGCTAAAAGTATGGCATATTTTGGTTTATTTTCATTTTCTCGGAAACTAGTAGGCCTAGAATTAAGATTTTTGGCTTAAAATATTCGTAATGAATGCCTCTACAAATCTTGTTATGGTCAAAACCACGCCAGACTTACCGTTTTTGAGAAAAAATATGTGCATCGCACAATAACATACATATTTTTACATATTTTCCTGGCATAATTTGGTTTATTTTCATTTTCTCGGAAACTAGTAGGCCTAGAATTAAGATTTTTGGCTTAAAATGTTCGTAATGAATGCCTCTACAAATCTTGTTATGGTCAAAACCACGCCAGACTTACCGTTTTTGAGAAAAAATATGTGCATCGCACAATAACATACATATTTTCAGCTAAAAGAATGGCATAATTTGGTTTATTTTCATTTTCTCGGAAACTAGTAGGCCTAGAATTAAGATTTTTGGCTTAAAATGTTCGTAATGAATGCCTCTACAAATCTTGTTATGGTCAAAACCACGCCAGACTTACCGTTTTTGAGAAAAAATATGTGCATCGCACAATAACATACATATTTTTACATATTTTCATGGCATAATTTGGTTTATTTTCATTTTCTCGGAAACTAGTAGGCCTAGAATTAAGATTTTTGGCTTAAAATGTTCGTAATGAATGCCTCTACAAATCTTGCTATGGTCAAAACCACGCCAGACTTACCGTTTTTGAGAAAAAATATGTGCATCGCACAATAACATACATATTTTTACATATTTTCCTGGCATAATTTGGTTTATTTTCATTTTCTCGGAAACTAGTAGGCCTAGAATTAAGATTTTTGGCTTAAAATGTTCGTAATGAATGCCTCTACAAATCTTGTTATGGTCAAAACCACGCCAGACTTACCGTTTTTGAGAAAAAATATGTGCATCGCACAATAACATACATATTTTTACATATTTTCATGGCATAATTTGGTTTATTTTCATTTTCTCGGAAACTAGTAGGCCTAGAATTAAGATTTTTGGCTTAAAATGTTCGTAATGAATGCCTCTACATATCTTGTTATGGTCAAAACAACGCCAGACTTACCGTTTTTGAGAAAAAATATGTGCATCGCACAATAACATACATATTTTTACATATTTTCAGCTAAAAGTATGGCATAATTTGGTTTATTTTCATTTTCTCGGAAACTAGTAGGCCTAGAATTAAGATTTTTGGCTTAAAATGTTCGTAATGAATGCCTCTACAAATCTTGTTATGGTCAAAACCACGCCAGACTTACCGTTTTTGAGAAAAAATATGTGCATCGCACAATAACATACATATTTTTACATATTTTCATGGCATAATTTGGTTTATTTTCATTTTCTCGGAAACTAGTAGGCCTAGAATTAAGATTTTTGGCTTAAAATGTTCGTAATGAATGCCTCTACAAATCTTGCTATGGTCAAAACCACGCCAGACTTACCGTTTTTGAGAAAAAGTATGTGCATCGCACAATAACATACATATTTTTACATATTTTCATGGCATAATTTGGTTTATTTTCATTTTCTCGGAAACTAGTAGGCCTAGAATTAAGATTTTTGGCTTAAAATGTTCGTAATGAATGCCTCTACAAATCTTGCTATGGTCAAAACCACGCCAGACTTACCGTTTTTGAGAAAAAATATGTGCATCGCACAATAACATACATATTTTTACATATTTTCCTGGCATAATTTGGTTTATTTTCATTTTCTCGGAAACTAGTAGGCCTAGAATTAAGATTTTTGGCTTAAAATGTTCGTAATGAATGCCTCTACAAATCTTGTTATGGTCAAAACCACGCCAGACTTACCGTTTTTGAGAAAAAATATGTGCATCGCACAATAACATACATATTTTTACATATTTTCAGCTAAAAGTATGGCATAATTTGGTTTATTTTCATTTTCTCGGAAACTAGTAGGCCTAGAATTAAGATTTTTGGCTTAAAATGTTCGTAATGAATGCCTCTACAAATCTTGTTATGGTCAAAACCACGCCAGACTTACCGTTTTTGAGAAAAAATATGTGCATCGCACAATAACATACATATTTTTACATATTTTCATGGCATAATTTGGTTTATTTTCATTTTCTCGGAAACTAGTAGGCCTAGAATTAAGATTTTTGGCTTAAAATGTTCGTAATGAATGCCTCTACATATCTTGTTATGGTCAAAACAACGCCAGACTTACCGTTTTTGAGAAAAAATATGTGCATCGCACAATAACATACATATTTTTACATATTTTCAGCTAAAAGTATGGCATAATTTGGTTTATTTTCATTTTCTCGGAAACTAGTAGGCCTAGAATTAAGATTTTTGGCTTAAAATGTTCGTAATGAATGCCTCTACAAATCTTGTTATGGTCAAAACCACGCCAGACTTACCGTTTTTGAGAAAAAATATGTGCATCGCACAATAACATACATATTTTTACATATTTTCATGGCATAATTTGGTTTATTTTCATTTTCTCGGAAACTAGTAGGCCTAGAATTAAGATTTTTGGCTTAAAATGTTCGTAATGAATGCCTCTACAAATCTTGCTATGGTCAAAACCACGCCAGACTTACCGTTTTTGAGAAAAAGTATGTGCATCGCACAATAACATACATATTTTTACATATTTTCATGGCATAATTTGGTTTATTTTCATTTTCTCGGAAACTAGTAGGCCTAGAATTAAGATTTTTGGCTTAAAATGTTCGTAATGAATGCCTCTACAAATCTTGCTATGGTCAAAACCACGCCAGACTTACCGTTTTTGAGAAAAAATATGTGCATCGCACAATAACATACATATTTTTACTTATTTTCATGGCATAATTTGGTTTATTTTCATTTTCTCGGAAACTAGTAGGCCTAGAATTAAGATTTTTGGCTTAAAATGTTCGTAATGAATGCCTCTACAAATCTTGTTATGGTCAAAACCACGCCAGACTTACCGTTTTTGAGAAAAAATATGTGCATCGCACAATAACATACATATTTTTACATATTTTCATGGCATAATTTGGTTTATTTTCATTTTCTCGGAAACTAGTAGGCCTAGAATTAAGATTTTTGGCTTAAAATGTTCGTAATGAATGCCTCTACAAATCTTGCTATGGTCAAAACCACGCCAGACTTACCGTTTTTGAGAAAAAATATGTGCATCGCACAATAACATACATATTTTTACATATTTTCATGGCATAATTTGGTTTATTTTCATTTTCTCGGAAACTAGTAGGCCTAGAATTAAGATTTTTGGCTTAAAATGTTCGTAATGAATGCCTCTACAAATCTTGTTATGGTCAAAACCACGCCAGACTTACCGTTTTTGAGAAAAAATATGTGCATCGCACAATAACATACATATTTTTACATATTTTCAGCTAAAAGTATGGCATAATTTGGTTTATTTTCATTTTCTCGGAAACTAGTAGGCCTAGAATTAAGATTTTTGGCTTAAAATGTTCGTAATGTATGCCTCTACAAATCTTGTTATGGTCAAAACCACGCCAGACTTACCGTTTTTGAGGAAAATATGTGCATCGCACAATAACATACATATTTTCAGCTAAAAGAATGGCATAATTTGGTTTATTTTCATTTTCTCGGAAACTAGTAGGCCTAGAATTAAGATTTTTGGCTTAAAATGTTCGTAATGAATGACTCTACAAATCTTGTTATGGTCAAAACCACGCCAGACTTACCGTTTTTGAGAAAAAATATGTGCATCGCACAATAACATACATATTTTTACATATTTTCATGGCATAATTTGGTTTATTTTCATTTTCTCGGAAACTAGTAGGCCTAGAATTAAGATTTTTGGCTTAAAATGTTCGTAATGAATGCCTCTACAAATCTTGCTATGGTCAAAACCACGCCAGACTTACCGTTTTTGAGAAAAAATATGTGCATCGCACAATAACATACATATTTTTACATATTTTCATGGCATAATTTGGTTTATTTTCATTTTCTCGGAAACTAGTAGGCCTAGAATTAAGATTTTTGGCTTAAAATGTTCGTAATGAATGCCTCTACAAATCTTGTTATGGTCAAAACCACGCCAGACTTACCGTTTTTGAGAAAAAATATGTGCATCGCACAATAACATACATATTTTTACATATTTTCATGGCATAATTTGGTTTATTTTCATTTTCTCGGAAACTAGTAGGCCTAGAATTAAGATTTTTGGCTTAAAATGTTCGTAATGAATGCCTCTACAAATCTTGTTATGGTCAAAACCACGCCAGACTTACCGTTTTTGAGAAAAAATATGTGCATCGCACAATAACATACATATTTTTACATATTTTCAGCTAAAAGTATGGCATAATTTGGTTTATTTTCATTTTCTCGGAAACTAGTAGGCCTAGAATTAAGATTTTTGGCTTAAAATATTCGTAATGAATGCCTCTACAAATCTTGTTATGGTCAAAACCACGCCAGACTTACCGTTTTTGAGAAAAAATATGTGCATCGCACAATAACATACATATTTTTACATATTTTCCTGGCATAATTTGGTTTATTTTCATTTTCTCGGAAACTAGTAGGCCTAGAATTAAGATTTTTGGCTTAAAATGTTCGTAATGAATGCCTCTACAAATCTTGCTATGGTCAAAACCACGCCAGACTTACCGTTTTTGAGAAAAAATATGTGCATCGCACAATAACATACATATTTTTACATATTTTCATGGCATAATTTGGTTTATTTTCATTTTCTCGGAAACTAGTAGGCCTAGAATTAAGATTTTTGGCTTAAAATGTTCGTAATGAATGCCTCTACAAATCTTGTTATGGTCAAAACCACGCCAGACTTACCGTTTTTGAGAAAAAATATGTGCATCGCACAATAACATACATATTTTTACATATTTTCATGGCATAATTTGGTTTATTTTCATTTTCTCGGAAACTAGTAGGCCTAGAATTAAGATTTTTGGCTTAAAATGTTCGTAATGAATGCCTCTACAAATCTTGCTATGGTCAAAACCACGCCAGACTTACCGTTTTTGAGAAAAAATATGTGCATCGCACAATAACATACATATTTTTACATATTTTCATGTCATAATTTGGTTTATTTTCATTTTCTCGGAAACTAGTAGGCCTAGAATTAAGATTTTTGGCTTAAAATGTTCGTAATGAATGCCTCTACAAATCTTGTTATGGTCAAAACCACGCCAGACTTACCGTTTTTGAGAAAAAATATGTGCATCGCACAATAACATACATATTTTTACATATTTTCAGCTAAAAGTATGGCATAATTTGGTTTATTTTCATTTTCTCGGAAACTAGTAGGCCTAGAATTAAGATTTTTGGCTTAAAATATTCGTAATGAATGCCTCTACAAATCTTGTTATGGTCAAAACCACGCCAGACTTACCGTTTTTGAGAAAAAATATGTGCATCGCACAATAACATACATATTTTTACATATTTTCCTGGCATAATTTGGTTTATTTTCATTTTCTCGGAAACTAGTAGGCCTAGAATTAAGATTTTTGGCTTAAAATGTTCGTAATGAATGCCTCTACAAATCTTGTTATGGTCAAAACCACGCCAGACTTACCGTTTTTGAGAAAAAATATGTGCATCGCACAATAACATACATATTTTTACATATTTTCATGGCATAATTTGGTTTATTTTCATTTTCTCGGAAACTAGTAGGCCTAGAATTAAGATTTTTGGCTTAAAATGTTCGTAATGAATGCCTCTACAAATCTTGCTATGGTCAAAACCACGCCAGACTTACCGTTTTTGAGAAAAAATATGTGCATCGCACAATAACATACATATTTTTACATATTTTCATGGCATAATTTGGTTTATTTTCATTTTCTCGGAAACTAGTAGGCCTAGAATTAAGATTTTTGGCTTAAAATGTTCGTAATGAATGCCTCTACAAATCTTGTTATGGTCAAAACCACGCCAGACTTACCGTTTTTGAGAAAAAATATGTGCATCGCACAATAACATACATATTTTTACATATTTTCAGCTAAAAGTATGGCATAATTTGGTTTATTTTCATTTTCTCGGAAACTAGTAGGCCTAGAATTAAGATTTTTGGCTTAAAATATTCGTAATGAATGCCTCTACAAATCTTGTTATGGTCAAAACCACGCCAGACTTACCGTTTTTGAGAAAAAATATGTGCATCGCACAATAACATACATATTTTTACATATTTTCCTGGCATAATTTGGTTTATTTTCATTTTCTCGGAAACTAGTAGGCCTAGAATTAAGATTTTTGGCTTAAAATGTTCGTAATGAATGCCTCTACAAATCTTGTTATGGTCAAAACCACGCCAGACTTACCGTTTTTGAGAAAAAATATGTGCATCGCACAATAACATACATATTTTTACATATTTTCAGCTAAAAGTATGGCATAATTTGGTTTATTTTCATTTTCTCGGAAACTAGTAGGCCTAGAATTAAGATTTTTGGCTTAAAATATTCGTAATGAATGCCTCTACAAATCTTGTTATGGTCAAAACCACGCCAGACTTACCGTTTTTGAGAAAAAATATGTGCATCGCACAATAACATACATATTTTTACATATTTTCCTGGCATAATTTGGTTTATTTTCATTTTCTCGGAAACTAGTAGGCCTAGAATTAAGATTTTTGGCTTAAAATGTTCGTAATGAATGCCTCTACAAATCTTGCTATGGTCAAAACCACGCCAGACTTACCGTTTTTGAGAAAAAATATGTGCATCGCACAATAACATACATATTTTTACATATTTTCATGGCATAATTTGGTTTATTTTCATTTTCTCGGAAACTAGTAGGCCTAGAATTAAGATTTTTGGCTTAAAATGTTCGTAATGAATGCCTCTACAAATCTTGTTATGGTCAAAACCACGCCAGACTTACCGTTTTTGAGAAAAAATATGTGCATCGCACAATAACATACATATTTTTACATATTTTCATGGCATAATTTGGTTTATTTTCATTTTCTCGGAAACTAGTAGGCCTAGAATTAAGATTTTTGGCTTAAAATGTTCGTAATGAATGCCTCTACAAATCTTGCTATGGTCAAAACCACGCCAGACTTACCGTTTTTGAGAAAAAATGTGTGCATCGCACAATAACATACATATTTTTACATATTTTCATGGCATAATTTGGTTTATTTTCATTTTCTCGGAAACTAGTAGGCCTAGAATTAAGATTTTTGGCTTAAAATGTTCGTAATGAATGCCTCTACAAATCTTGTTATGGTCAAAACCACGCCAGACTTACCGTTTTTGAGAAAAAATATGTGCATCGCACAATAACATACATATTTTTACATATTTTCAGCAAAAAGTATGGCATAATTTGGTTTATTTTCATTTTCTCGGAAACTAGTAGGCCTAGAATTAAGATTTTTGGCTTAAAATATTCGTAATGAATGCCTCTACAAATCTTGTTATGGTCAAAACCACGCCAGACTTACCGTTTTTGAGAAAAAATATGTGCATCGCACAATAACATACATATTTTTACATATTTTCCTGGCATAATTTGGTTTATTTTCATTTTCTCGGAAACTAGTAGGCCTAGAATTAAGATTTTTGGCTTAAAATGTTCGTAATGAATGCCTCTACAAATCTTGTTATGGTCAAAACCACGCCAGACTTACCGTTTTTGAGAAAAAATATGTGCATCGCACAATAACATACATATTTTTACATATTTTCAGCTAAAAGTATGGCATAATTTGGTTTATTTTCATTTTCTCGGAAACTAGTAGGCCTAGAATTAAGATTTTTGGCTTAAAATGTTCGTAATGAATGCCTCTACAAATCTTGTTATGGTCAAAACCACGCCAGACTTACCATTTTTGAGAAAAAATATGTGCATCGCACAATAACATACATATTTTTACATATTTTCATGGCATAATTTGGTTTATTTTCATTTTCTCGGAAACTAGTAGGCCTAGAATTAAGATTTTTGGCTTAAAATGTTCGTAATGAATGCCTCTACAAATCTTGCTATGGTCAAAACCACGCCAGACTTACCGTTTTTGAGAAAAAATATGTGCATCGCACAATAACATACATATTTTTACATATTTTCCTGGCATAATTTGGTTTATTTTCATTTTCTCGGAAACTAGTAGGCCTAGAATTAAGATTTTTGGCTTAAAATGTTCGTAATGAATGCCTCTACAAATCTTGTTATGGTCAAAACCACGCCAGACTTACCGTTTTTGAGAAAAAATATGTGCATCGCACAATAACATACATATTTTTACATATTTTCAGCTAAAAGTATGGCATAATTTGGTTTATTTTCATTTTCTCGGAAACTAGTAGGCCTAGAATTAAGATTTTTGGCTTAAAATGTTCGTAATGAATGCCTCTACAAATCTTGTTATGGTCAAAACCACGCCAGACTTACCGTTTTTGAGAAAAAATATGTGCATCGCACAATAACATACATATTTTTACATATTTTCATGGCATAATTTGGTTTATTTTCATTTTCTCGGAAACTAGTAGGCCTAGAATTAAGATTTTTGGCTTAAAATGTTCGTAATGAATGCCTCTACAAATCTTGCTATGGTCAAAACCACGCCAGACTTACCGTTTTTGAGAAAAAATATGTGCATCGCACAATAACATACATATTTTTACATATTTTCATGGCATAATTTGGTTTATTTTCATTTTCTCGGAAACTAGTAGGCCTAGAATTAAGATTTTTGGCTTAAAATGTTCGTAATGAATGCCTCTACAAATCTTGTTATGGTCAAAACCACGCCAGACTTACCGTTTTTGAGAAAAAATATGTGCATCGCACAATAACATACATATTTTTACATATTTTCAGCTAAAAGTATGGCATAATTTGGTTTATTTTCATTTTCTCGGAAACTAGTAGGCCTAGAATTAAGATTTTTGGCTTAAAATATTCGTAATGAATGCCTCTACAAATCTTGTTATGGTCAAAACCACGCCAGACTTACCGTTTTTGAGAAAAAATATGTGCATCGCACAATAACATACATATTTTTACATATTTTCCTGGCATAATTTGGTTTATTTTCATTTTCTCGGAAACTAGTAGGCCTAGAATTAAGATTTTTGGCTTAAAATGTTCGTAATGAATGCCTCTACAAATCTTGTTATGGTCAAAACCACGCCAGACTTACCGTTTTTGAGAAAAAATATGTGCATCGCACAATAACATACATATTTTTACATATTTTCATGGCATAATTTGGTTTATTTTCATTTTCTCGGAAACTAGTAGGCCTAGAATTAAGATTTTTGGCTTAAAATGTTCGTAATGAATGCCTCTACAAATCTTGTTATGGTCAAAACCACGCCAGACTTACCGTTTTTGAGAAAAAATATGTGCATCTCACAATAACATACATATTTTTACATATTTTCATGGCATAATTTGGTTTATTTTCATTTTCTCGGAAACTAGTAGGCCTAGAATTAAGATTTTTGGCTTAAAATGTTCGTAATGAATGCCTCTACAAATCTTGTTATGGTCAAAACCACGCCAGACTTACCGTTTTTGAGAAAAAATATGTGCATCGCACAATAACATACATATTTTTACATATTTTCATGGCATAATTTGGTTTATTTTCATTTTCTCGGAAACTAGTAGGCCTAGAATTAAGATTTTTGGCTTAAAATGTTCGTAATGAATGCCTCTACAAATCTTGTTATGGTCAAAACCACGCCAGACTTACCGTTTTTGAGAAAAAATATGTGCATCGCACAATAACATACATATTTTTACATATTTTCATGGCATAATTTGGTTTATTTTCATTTTCTCGGAAACTAGTAGGCCTAGAATTAAGATTTTTGGCTTAAAATGTTCGTAATGAATGCCTCTACAAATCTTGTTATGGTCAAAACCACGCCAGACTTACCGTTTTTGAGAAAAAATATGTGCATCGCACAATAACATACATATTTTTACATATTTTCAGCTAAAAGTATGGCATAATTTGGTTTATTTTCATTTTCTCGGAAACTAGTAGGCCTAGAATTAAGATTTTTGGCTTAAAATATTCGTAATGAATGCCTCTACAAATCTTGTTATGGTCAAAACCACGCCAGACTTACCGTTTTTGAGAAAAAATATGTGCATCGCACAATAACATACATATTTTTACATATTTTCCTGGCATAATTTGGTTTATTTTCATTTTCTCGGAAACTAGTAGGCCTAGAATTAAGATTTTTGGCTTAAAATGTTCGTAATGAATGCCTCTACAAATCTTGTTATGGTCAAAACCACGCCAGACTTACCGTTTTTGAGAAAAAATATGTGCATCGCACAATAACATACATATTTTTACATATTTTCATGGCATAATTTGGTTTATTTTCATTTTCTCGGAAACTAGTAGGCCTAGAATTAAGATTTTTGGCTTAAAATGTTCGTAATGAATGCCTCTACAAATCTTGTTATGGTCAAAACCACGCCAGACTTACCGTTTTTGAGAAAAAATATGTGCATCGCACAATAACATACATATTTTTACATATTTTCCTGGCATAATTTGGTTTATTTTCATTTTCTCGGAAACTAGTAGGCCTAGAATTAAGATTTTTGGCTTAAAATGTTCGTAATGAATGCCTCTACAAATCTTGTTATGGTCAAAACCACGCCAGACTTACCGTTTTTGAGAAAAAATATGTGCATCGCACAATAACATACATATTTTTGCATATTTTCATGGCATAATTTGGTTTATTTTCATTTTCTCGGAAACTAGTAGGCCTAGAATTAAGATTTTTGGCTTAAAATGTTCGTAATGAATGCCTCTACAAATCTTGTTATGGTCAAAACCACGCCAGACTTACCGTTTTTGAGAAAAAATATGTGCATCGCACAGTAACATACATATTTTTACATATTTTCAGCTAAAAGTATGGCATAATTTGGTTTATTTTCATTTTCTCGGAAACTAGTAGGCCTAGAATTAAGATTTTTGGCTTAAAATGTTCGTAATGAATGCCTCTACAAATCTTGTTCTGGTCAAAACCACGCCAGACTTACCGTTTTTGAGAAAAAATATGTGCATCGCACAATAACATACATATTTTTACATATTTTCAGCTAAAAGTATGGCATAATTTGGTTTATTTTCATTTTCTCGGAAACTAGTAGGCCTAGAATTAAGATTTTTGGCTTAAAATGTTCGTAAAGAATGCCTCTACAAATCTTGTTATGGTCAAAACCACGCCAGACTTACCGTTTTTGAGAAAAAATATGTGCATCGCACAATAACATACATATTTTTACATATTTTCAGCTAAAAGTATGGCATAATTTGGTTTATTTTCATTTTCTCGGAAACTAGTAGGCCTAGAATTAAGATTTTTGGCTTAAAATGTTCGTAATGAATGCCTCTACAAATCTTGTTATGGTCAAAACCACGCCAGACTTACCGTTTTTGAGAAAAAATATGTGCATCGCACAATAACATACATATTTTTACATATTTTCATGGCATAATTTGGTTTATTTTCATTTTCTCGGAAACTAGTAGGCCTAGAATTAAGATTTTTGGCTTAAAATGTTCGTAATGAATGCCTTTACAAATCTTGTTATGGTCAAAACCACGCCAGACTTACCGTTTTTGAGAAAAAATATGTGCATCGCACAATAACATACATATTTTTACATATTTTCATGGCATAATTTGGTTTATTTTCATTTTCTCGGAAACTAGTATTCCTAGAATTAAGATTTTTGGCTTAAAATGTTCGTAATAAATGCCTCTACAAATCTTGTTATGGTCAAAACTACGCCAGACTTACCGTTTTTGAGAAAAAATATGTGCATCGCACAATAACATACATATTTTTACATATTTTCAGCTAAAAGTATGGCATAATTTGGTTTATTTTCATTTTCTCGGAAACTAGTAGGCCTAGAATTAAGATTTTTGACTTAAAATGTTCGTAATGAATGCCTCTACAAATCTTGTTATGGTCAAAACCACGCCAGACTTACCGTTTTTGAGAAAAAATATGTGCATCGCACAATAACATACATATTTTTACATATTTTCCTGGCATAATTTGGTTTATTTTCATTTTCTCGGAAACTAGTAGGCCTAGAATTAAGATTTTTGGCTTAAAATGTTCGTAATGAATGCCTCTACAAATCTTGTTATGGTCAAAACCACGCCAGACTTACCGTTTTTGAGAAAAAAAAAGTGCATCGCACAATAACATACATATTTTTACATATTTTCAGCTAAAAGTATGGCATAATTTGGTTTATTTTCATTTTCTCGGAAACTAGTAGGCCTAGAATTAAGATTTTTCCCTTAAAATATTCGTAATGAATGCCTCTACAAATCTTGTTATGGTCAAAACCACGCCAGACTTACCGTTTTTGAGAAAAAATATGTGCATCGCACAATAACATACATATTTTTACATATTTTCCTGGCATAATTTGGTTTATTTTCATTTTCTCGGAAACTAGTAGGCCTAGAATTAAGATTTTTGGCTTAAAATGTTCGTAATGAATGCCTCTACAAATCTTGTTATGGTCAAAACCACGCCAGACTTACCGTTTTTGAGAAAAAATATGTGCATCGCACAATAACATACATATTTTTACATATTTTCAGCTAAAAGTATGGCATAATTTGGTTTATTTTCATTTTCTCGGAAACTAGTAGGCCTAGAATTAAGATTTTTGGCTTAAAATGTTCGTAATGAATGCCTCTACAAATCTTGTTATGGTCAAAACCACGCCAGACTTACCGTTTTTGAGAAAAAATATGTGCATCGCACAATAACATACATATTTTTACATATTTTCAGCTAAAAGTATGGCATAATTTGGTTTATTTTCATTTTCTCGGAAACTAGTAGGCCTAGAATTAAGATTTTTGGCTTAAAATATTCGTAATGAATGCCTCTACAAATCTTGTTATGGTCAAAACCACGCCAGACATACCGTTTTTGAGAAAAAATATGTGCATCGCACAATAACATACATATTTTTACATATTTTCCTGGCATAATTTGGTTTATTTTCATTTTCTCGGAAACTAGTAGGCCTAGAATTAAGATTTTTGGCTTAAAATGTTCGTAATGAATGCCTCTACAAATCTTGTTATGGTCAAAACCACGCCAGACTTACCGTTTTTGAGAAAAAATATGTGCATCGCACAATAACATACATATTTTTACATATTTTCATGGCATAATTTGGTTTATTTTCATTTTCTCGGAAACTAGTAGGCCTAGAATTAAGATTTTTGGCTTAAAATGTTCGTAATGAATGCCTCTACAAATCTTGTTATGGTCAAAACCACGCCAGACTTACCGTTTTTGAGAAAAAATATGTGCATCGCACAATAACATACATATTTTTACATATTTTCCTGGCATAATTTGGTTTATTTTCATTTTCTCGGAAACTAGTAGGCCTAGAATTAAGATTTTTGGCTTAAAATGTTCGTAATGAATGCCTCTACAAATCTTGTTATGGTCAAAACCACGCCAGACTTACCGTTTTTGAGAAAAAATATGTGCATCGCACAATAACATACATATTTTCAGCTAAAAGTATGGCATAATTTGGTTTATTTTCATTTTCTCTGAAACTAGTAGGCCTAGAATTAAGATTTTTGGCTTAAAATGCTCGTAATGAATGCCTCTACAAATCTTGTTATGGTCAAAACCACGCCAGACTTACCGTTTTTGAGAAAAAATATGTGCATCGCACAATAACATACATATTTTTACATATTTTCAGCTAAAAGTATGGCATAATTTGGTTTATTTTCATTTTCTCGGAAACTAGTAGGCCTAGAATTAAGATTTTTGGCTTAAAATGTTCGTAATGAATGCCTCTACAAATCTTGTTATGGTCAAAACCACGCCAGACTTACCGTTTTTGAGAAAAAATATGTGCATCGCACAATAACATACATATTTTTACATATTTTCATGGCATAATTTGGTTTATTTTCATTTTCTCGGAAACTAGTAGGCCTAGAATTAAGATTTTTGGCTTAAAATGTTCGTAATGAATGCCTCTACAAATCTTGTTATGGTCAAAACCACGCCAGACTTACCGTTTTTGAGAAAAAATATGTGCATCGCACAATAACATACATATTTTTACATATTTTCAGCTAAAAGTATGGCATAATTTGGTTTATTTTCATTTTCTCGGAAACTAGTAGGCCTAGAATTAAGATTTTTGGCTTAAAATGTTCGTAATGAATGCCTCTACAAATCTTGTTATGGTCAAAACCACGCCAGACTTACCGTTTTTGAGAAAAAATATGTGCATCGCACAATAACATACATATTTTTACATATTTTCCTGGCATAATTTGGTTTATTTTCATTTTCTCGGAAACTAGTAGGCCTAGAATTAAGATTTTTGGCTTAAAATGTTCGTAATGAATGCCTCTACAAATCTTGTAATGGTCAAAACCACGCCAGACTTACCGTTTTTGAGAAAAAATATGTGCATCGCACAATAACATACATATTTTCAGCTAAAAGTATGGCATAATTTGGTTTATTTTCATTTTCTCGGAAACTAGTAGGCCTAGAATTAAGATTTTTGGCTTAAAATGCTCGTAATGAATGCCTCTACAAATCTTGTTATGGTCAAAACCACGCCAGACTTACCGTTTTTGAGAAAAAATATGTGCATCGCACAATAACATACATATTTTTACATATTTTCAGCTAAAAGTATGGCATAATTTGGTTTATTTTCATTTTCTCGGAAACTAGTAGGCCTAGAATTAAGATTTTTGGCTTAAAATGTTCGTAATGAATGCCTCTACAAATCTTGTTATGGTCAAAACCACGCCAGACTTACCGTTTTTGAGAAAATATATGTGCATCGCACAATAACATACATATTTTTACATATTTTCATGGCATAATTTGGTTTATTTTCATTTTCTCGGAAACTAGTAGGCCTAGAATTAAGATTTTTGGCTTAAAATGTTCGTAATGAATGCCTCTACAAATCTTGTTATGGTCAAAACCACGCCAGACTTACCGTTTTTGAGAAAAAATATGTGCATCGCACAATAACATACATATTTTTACATATTTTCCTGGCATAATTTGGTTTATTTTCATTTTCTCGGAAACTAGTAGGCCTAGAATTAAGATTTTTGGCTTAAAATGTTCGTAATGAATGCCTCTACAAATCTTGTTATGGTCAAAACCACGCCAGACTTACCGTTTTTGAGAAAAAATATGTGCATCGCACAATAACATACATATTTTTACATATTTTCATGGCATAATTTGGTTTATTTTCATTTTCTCGGAAACTAGTAGGCCTAGAATTAAGATTTTTGGCTTAAAATGTTCGTAATGAATGCCTCTACAAATCTTGTTATGGTCAAAACCACGCCAGACTTACCGTTTTTGAGAAAAAATATGTGCATCGCACAATAACATACATATTTTTACATATTTTCCTGGCATAATTTGGTTTATTTTCATTTTCTCGGAAACTAGTAGGCCTAGAATTAAGATTTTTGGCTTAAAATGTTCGTAATGAATGCCTCTACAAATCTTGTAATGGTCAAAACCACGCCAGACTTACCGTTTTTGAGAAAAAATATGTGCATCGCACAATAACATACATATTTTCAGCTAAAAGTATGGCATAATTTGGTTTATTTTCATTTTCTCGGAAACTAGTAGGCCTAGAATTAAGATTTTTGGCTTAAAATGCTCGTAATGAATGCCTCTACAAATCTTGTTATGGTCAAAACCACGCCAGACTTACCGTTTTTGAGAAAAAATATGTGCATCGCACAATAACATACATATTTTTACATATTTTCAGCTAAAAGTATGGCATAATTTGGTTTATTTTCATTTTCTCGGAAACTAGTAGGCCTAGAATTAAGATTTTTGGCTTAAAATGTTCGTAATGAATGCCTCTACAAATCTTGTTATGGTCAAAACCACGCCAGACTTACCGTTTTTGAGAAAAAATATGTGCATCGCACAATAACATACATATTTTTACATATTTTCAGCTAAAAGTATGGCATAATTTGGTTTATTTTCATTTTCTCGGAAACTAGTAGGCCTAGAATTAAGATTTTTGGCTTAAAATGTTCGTAATGAATGCCTCTACAAATCTTGTAATGGTCAAAACCACGCCAGACTTACCGTTTTTGAGAAAAAATATGTGCATCGCACAATAACATACATATTTTTACATATTTTCCTGGCATAATTTGGTTTATTTTCATTTTCTCGGAAACTAGTAGGCCTAGAATTAAGATTTTTGGCTTAAAATGTTCGTAATGAATGCCTCTACAAATCTTGTAATGGTCAAAACCACGCCAGACTTACCGTTTTTGAGAAAAAATATGTGCATCGCACAATAACATACATATTTTCAGCTAAAAGTATGGCATAATTTGGTTTATTTTCATTTTCTCGGAAACTAGTAGGCCTAGAATTAAGATTTTTGGCTTAAAATGCTCGTAATGAATGCCTCTACAAATCTTGTTATGGTCAAAACCACGCCAGACTTACCGTTTTTGAGAAAAAATATGTGCATCGCACAATAACATACATATTTTTACATATTTTCAGCTAAAAGTATGGCATAATTTGGTTTATTTTCATTTTCTCGGAAACTAGTAGGCCTAGAATTAAGATTTTTGGCTTAAAATGTTCGTAATGAATGCCTCTACAAATCTTGTTATGGTCAAAACCACGCCAGACTTACCGTTTTTGAGAAAAAATATGTGCATCGCACAATAACATACATATTTTTACATATTTTCAGCTAAAAGTATGGCATAATTTGGTTTATTTTCATTTTCTCGGAAACTAGTAGGCCTAGAATTAAGATTTTTGGCTTAAAATGTTCGTAATGAATGCCTCTACAAATCTTGTTATGGTCAAAACCACGCCAGACTTACCGTTTTTGAGAAAAAATATGTGCATCGCACAATAACATACATATTTTTACATATTTTCATGGCATAATTTGGTTTATTTTCATTTTCTCGGAAACTAGTAGGCCTAGAATTAAGATTTTTGGCTTAAAATGTTCGTAATGAATGCCTCTACAAATCTTGTTATGGTCAAAACCACGCCAGACTTACCGTTTTTGAGAAAAAATATGTGCATCGCACAATAACATACATATTTTTACATATTTTCCTGGCATAATTTGGTTTATTTTCATTTTCTCGGAAACTAGTAGGCCTAGAATTAAGATTTTTGGCTTAAAATGTTCGTAATGAATGCCTCTACAAATCTTGTTATGGTCAAAACCACGCCAGACTTACCGTTTTTGAGAAAAAATATGTGCATCGCACAATAACATACATATTTTCAGCTAAAAGTATGGCATAATTTGGTTTATTTTCATTTTCTCGGAAACTAGTAGGCCTAGAATTAAGATTTTTGGCTTAAAATGTTCGTAATGAATGCCTCTACAAATCTTGTTATGGTCAAAATCACGCCAGACTTACCGTTTTTGAGAAAAAATATGTGCATCGCACAATAACATACATATTTTTACATATTTTCATGGCATAATTTGGTTTATTTTCATTTTCTCGGAAACTAGTAGGCCTAGAATTAAGATTTTTGGCTTAAAATGTTCGTAATGAATGCCTCTACAAATCTTGTTATGGTCAAAACCACGCCAGACTTACCGTTTTTGAGAAAAAATATGTGCATCGCAAAATAACATACATATTTTCAGCTAAAAGTATGGCATAATTTGGTTTATTTTCATTTTCTCGGAAACTAGTAGGCCTAGAATTAAGATTTTTGGCTTAAAATGTTCGTAATGAATGCCTCTACAAATCTTGTTATGGTCAAAACCATGCCAGACTTACCGTTTTTGAGAAAAAATATGTGCATCGCACAATAACATACATATTTTTACATATTTTCAGCTAAAAGTATGGCATAATTTGGTTTATTTTCATTTTCTTGGAAACTAGTAGGCCTAGAATTAAGATTTTTGACTTAAAATGTTCGTAATGAATGCCTCTACAAATCTTGTTATGGTCAAAACCACGCCAGACTTACCGTTTTTGAGAAAAAATATGTGCATCGCACAATAACATACATATTTTTACATATTTTCATGGCATAATTTGGTTTATTTTCATTTTCTCGGAAACTAGTAGGCCTAGAATTAAGATTTTTGGCTTAAAATGTTCGTAATGAATGCCTCTACAAATCTTGTTATGGTCAAAACCACGCCAGACTTACCGTTTTTGAGAAAAAATATGTGCATCGCACAATAACATACATATTTTTACATATTTTCATGGCATAATTTGGTTTATTTTCATTTTCTCGGAAACTAGTAGGCCTAGAATTAAGATTTTTGGCTTAAAATGTTCGTAATGAATGCCTCTACAAATCTTGTTATGGTCAAAACCACGCCAGACTTACCGTTTTTGAGAAAAAATATGTGCATCGCACAATAACATACATATTTTCAGCTAAAAGTATGGCATAATTTGGTTTATTTTCATTTTCTCGGAAACTAGTAGGCCTAGAATTAAGATTTTTGGCTTAAAATGTTCGTAATGAATGCCTCTACAAATCTTGTTATGGTCAAAACCATGCCAGACTTACCGTTTTTGAGAAAAAATATGTGCATCGCACAATAACATACATATTTTTACATATTTTCAGCTAAAAGTATGGCATAATTTGGTTTATTTTCATTTTCTCGGAAACTAGTAGGCCTAGAATTAAGATTTTTGGCTTAAAATGTTCGTAATGAATGCCTCTACAAATCTTGTTATGGTCAAAACCACGCCAGACTTACCGTTTTTGAGAAAAAATATGTGCATCGCTCAATAACATACATATTTTCAGCTAAAAGTATGGCATAATTTGGTTTATTTTCATTTTCTCGGAAACTAGTAGGCCTAGAATTAAGATTTTTGGCTTAAAATGTTCGTAATGAATGCCTCTACAAATCTTGTTATGGTCAAAACCACGCCAGACTTACCGTTTTTGAGAAAAAATATGTGCATCGCACAATAACATACATATTTTCAGCTAAAAGTATGGCATAATTTGGTTTATTTTCATTTTCTCGGAAACTAGTAGGCCTAGAATTAAGATTTTTGGCTTAAAATGTTCGTAATGAATGCCTCTACAAATCTTGTTATGGTCAAAACCACGCCAGACTTACCGTTTTTAAGAAAAAATATGTGCATCGCACAATAACATACATATTTTTACATATTTTCATGGCATAATTTGGTTTATTTTCATTTTCTCGGAAACTAGTAGGCCTAGAATTAAGATTTTTGGCTTAAAATGTTCGTAATGAATGCCTCTACAAATCTTGTTATGGTCAAAACCACGCCAGACTTACCGTTTTTGAGAAAAAATATGTGCATCGCACAATAACATACATATTTTTACATATTTTCAGCTAAAAGTATGGCATAATTTGGTTTATTTTCATTTTCTCGGAAACTAGTAGGCCTAGAATTAAGATTTTTGGCTTAAAATGTTCGTAATGAATGCCTCTACAAATCTTGTTATGGTCAAAACCACGCCAGACTTACCGTTTTTGAGAAAAAATATGTGCATCGCACAATAACATACATATTTTTACATATTTTCATGGCATAATTTGGTTTATTTTCATTTTCTCGGAAACTAGTAGGCCTAGAATTAAGATTTTTGGCTTAAAATGTTCGTAATGAATGCCTCTACAAATCTTGTTATGGTCAAAACCACGCCAGACTTACCGTTTTTGAGAAAAAATATGTGCATCGCACAATAACATACATATTTTTACATATTTTCAGCTAAAAGTATGGCATAATTTGGTTTATTTTCATTTTCTCGGAAACTAGTAGGCCTAGAATTAAGATTTTTGGCTTAAAATGTTCGTAATGAATGCCTCTACAAATCTTGTTATGGTCAAAACCACGCCAGACTTACCGTTTTTGAGAAAAAATAAGTGCATCGCACAATAACATACATATTTTTACATATTTTCAGCTAAAAGTATGGCATAATTTGGTTTATTTTCATTTTCTCGGAAACTAGTAGGCCTAGAATTAAGATTTTTGGCTTAAAATGTTCGTAATGAATGCCTCTACAAATCTTGTTATGGTCAAAACCACGCCAGACTTACCGTTTTTGAGAAAAAATATGTGCATCGCACAATAACATACATATTTTTACATATTTTCAGCTAAAAGTATGGCATAATTTGGTTTATTTTCATTTTCTCGGAAACTAGTAGGCCTAGAATTAAGATTTTTGGCTTAAAATGTTCGTAATGAATGCCTCTACAAATCTTGTTATGGTCAAAACCACGCCAGACTTACCGTTTTTGAGAAAAAATATGTGCATCGCACAATAACACATATTTTTACATATTTTCAGCTAAAAATATGGCATAATTTGGTTTATTTTCATTTTCTCGGAAACTAGTAGGCCTAGAATTAAGATTTTTGGCTTAAAATGTTCGTAATGAATGCCTCTACAAATCTTGTTATGGTCAAAACCACGCCAGACTTACCGTTTTTGAGAAAAAATATGTGCATCGCACAATAACATACATATTTTTACATATTTTCAGCTAAAAGTATGGCATAATTTGGTTTATTTTCATTTTCTCGGAAACTAGTAGGCCTAGAATTAAGATTTTTGGCTTAAAATGTTCGTAATGAATGCCTCTACAAATCTTGTTATGGTCAAAACCACGCCAGACTTACCGTTTTTGAGAAAAAATATGTGCATCGCACAATAACATACATATTTTTACATATTTTCATGGCATAATTTGGTTTATTTTCATTTTCTCGGAAACTAGTAGGCCTAGAATTAAGATTTTTGGCTTAAAATGTTCGTAATGAATGCCTCTACAAATCTTGTTATGGTCAAAACCACGCCAGACTTACCGTTTTTGAGAAAAAATATGTGCATCGCACAATAACATACATATTTTTACATATTTTCAGCTAAAAGTATGGCATAATTTGGTTTATTTTCATTTTCTCGGAAACTAGTAGGCCTAGAATTAAGATTTTTGGCTTAAAATGTTCGTAATGAATGCCTCTACAAATCTTGTTATGGTCAAAACCACGCCAGACTTACCGTTTTTGAGAAAAAATATGTGCATCGCACAATAACACATATTTTTACATATTTTCAGCTAAAAATATGGCATAATTTGGTTTATTTTCATTTTCTCGGAAACTAGTAGGCCTAGAATTAAGATTTTTGGCTTAAAATGTTCGTAATGAATGCCTCTACAAATCTTGTTATGGTCAAAACCACGCCAGACTTACCGTTTTTGAGAAAAAATATGTGCATCGCACAATAACATACATATTTTTACATATTTTCAGCTAAAAGTATGGCATAATTTGGTTTATTTTCATTTTCTCGGAAACTAGTAGGCCTAGAATTAAGATTTTTGGCTTAAAATGTTCGTAATGAATGCCTCTACAAATCTTGTTATGGTCAAAACCACGCCAGACTTACCGTTTTTGAGAAAAAATATGTGCATCGCACAATAACATACATATTTTCAGCTAAAAGTATGGCATAATTTGGTTTATTTTCATTTTCTCGGAAACTAGTAGGCCTAGAATTAAGATTTTTGGCTTAAAATGTTCGTAATGAATGCCTCTACAAATCTTGTTATGGTCAAAACCACGCCAGACTTACCGTTTTTGAGAAAAAATATGTGCATCGCACAATAACATACATATTTTTACATATTTTCAGCTAAAAGTATGGCATAATTTGGTTTATTTTCATTTTCTCGGAAACTAGTAGGCCTAGAATTAAGATTTTTGGCTTAAAATGTTCGTAATGAATGCCTCTACAAATCTTGTTATGGTCAAAACCACGCCAGACTTACCGTTTTTGAGAAAAAATATGTGCATCGCACAATAACATACATATTTTTACATATTTTCATGGCATAATTTGGTTTATTTTCATTTTCTCGGAAACTAGTAGGCCTAGAATTAAGATTTTTGGCTTAAAATGTTCGTAATGAATGCCTCTACAAATCTTGTTATGGTCAAAACCACGCCAAACTTACCGTTTTTGAGAAAAAATATGTGCATCGCACAATAACATACATATTTTTACATATTTTCAGCTAAAAGTATGGCATAATTTGGTTTATTTTCATTTTCTCGGAAACTAGTAGGCCTAGAATTAAGATTTTTGGCTTAAAATGTTCGTAATGAATGCCTCTACAAATCTTGTTATGGTCAAAACCACGCCAGATTTAAGGTTTTTGAGAAAAAATATGTGCATCGCACAATAACACATATTTTTACATATTTTCAGCTAAAAATATGGCATAATTTGGTTTATTTTCATTTTCTCGGAAACTAGTAGGCCTTGAATTAAGATTTTTGGCTTAAAATGTTCGTAATGAATGCCTCTACAAATCTTGTTATGGTCAAAACCACGCCAGACTTACCGTTTTTGAGAAAAAATATGTGCATCGCACAATAACATACATATTTTTACATATTTTCAGCTAAAAGTATGGCATAATTTGGTTTATTTTCATTTTCTCGGAAACTAGTAGGCCTAGAATTAAGATTTTTGGCTTAAAATGTTCGTAATGAATGCCTCTACAAATCTTGTTATGGTCAAAACCACGCCAGACTTACCGTTTTTGAGAAAAAATATGTGCATCGCACAATAACATACATATTTTCAGCTAAAAGTATGGCATAATTTGGTTTATTTTCATTTTCTCGGAAACTAGTAGGCCTAGAATTAAGATTTTTGGCTTAAAATGTTCGTAATGAATGCCTCTACAAATCTTGTTATGGTCAAAACCACGCCAGACTTACCGTTTTTGAGAAAAAATATGTGCATCGCACAATAACATACATATTTTTACATATTTTCAGCTAAAAGTATGGCATAATTTGGTTTATTTTCATTTTCTCGGAAACTAGTAGGCCTAGAATTAAGATTTTTGGCTTAAAATGTTCGTAATGAATGCCTCTACAAATCTTGTTATGGTCAAAACCACGCCAGACTTACCGTTTTTGAGAAAAAATATGTGCATCGCACAATAACATACATATTTTTACATATTTTCATGGCATAATTTGGTTTATTTTCATTTTCTCGGAAACTAGTAGGCCTAGAATTAAGATTTTTGGCTTAAAATGTTCGTAATGAATGCCTCTACAAATCTTGTTATGGTCAAAACCACGCCAGACTTACCGTTTTTGAGAAAAAATATGTGCATCGCACAATAACATACATATTTTTACATATTTTCAGCTAAAAGTATGGCATAATTTGGTTTATTTTCATTTTCTCGGAAACCAGTAGGCCTAGAATTAAGATTTTTGGCTTAAAATGTTCGTAATGAATGCCTCTACAAATCTTGTTATGGTCAAAACCACGCCAGATTTACCGTTTTTGAGAAAAAATATGTGCATCGCACAATAACACATATTTTTACATATTTTCAGCTAAAAGTATGGCATAATTTGGTTTATTTTCATTTTCTCGGAAACTAGTAGGCCTAGAATTAAGATTTTTGGCTTAAAATGTTCGTAATGAATGCCTCTACAAATCTTGTTATGGTCAAAACCACGCCAGACTTACCGTTTTTGAGAAAAAATAAGTGCATCGCACAATAACATACATATTTTCAGCTAAAAGTATGGCATAATTTGGTTTATTTTCATTTTCTCGGAAACCAGTAGGCCTAGAATTAAGATTTTTGGCTTAAAATGTTCGTAATGAATGCCTCTACAAATCTTGTTATGGTCAAAACCACGCCAGACTTACCGTTTTTGAGAAAAAATATGTGCATCGCACAATAACATACATATTTTTACATATTTTCAGCTAAAAGTATGGCATAATTTGGTTTATTTTCATTTTCTCGGAAACTAGTAGGCCTAGAATTAAGATTTTTGGCTTAAAATGTTCGTAATGAATGCCTCTACAAATCTTGTTATGGTCAAAACCACGCCAGACTTACCGTTTTTGAGAAAAAATATGTGCATCGCACAATAACATACATTTTTTTACATATTTTCCTGGCATAATTTGGTTTATTTTTATTTTCTCGGAAACTAGTAGGCCTAGAATTAAGATTTTTGGCTTAAAATGTTCGTAATGAATGCCTCTACAAATCTTGTTATGGTCAAAACCACGCCAGACTTACCGTTTTTGAGAAAAAATATGTGCATCGCACAATAACATACATATTTTTACATATTTTCAGCTAAAAGTATGGCATAATTTGGTTTATTTTCATTTTCTCGGAAACTAGTAGGCCTAGAATTAAGATTTTTGGCTTAAAATGTTCGTAATGAATGCCTCTACAAATCTTGTTATGGTCAAAACCACGCCAGACTTACCGTTTTTGAGAAAAAATATGTGCATCGCACAATAACATACATATTTTCAGCTAAAAGTATGGCATAATTTGGTTTATTTTCATTTTCTCGGAAACTAGTAGGCCTAGAAATAAGATTTTTGGCTTAAAATGTTCGTAATGAATGCCTCTACAAATCTTGTTATGGTCAAAACCACGCCAGACTTACCGTTTTTGAGAAAAAATATGTGCATCGCACAATAACATACATATTTTTACATATTTTCAGCTAAAAGTATGGCATAATTTGGTTTATTTTCATTTTCTAGGAAACCAGTAGGCCTAGAATTAAGATTTTTGGCTTAAAATGTTCGTAATGAATGCCTCTACAAATCTTGTTATGGTCAAAACCACGCCAGACTTACCGTTTTTGAGAAAAAATATGTGCATCGCACAATAACATACATATTTTTACATATTTTCATGGCATAATTTGGTTTATTTTCATTTTCTCGGAAACTAGTAGGCCTAGAATTAAGATTTTTGGTTTAAAATGTTCGTAATGAATGCCTCTACAAATCTTGTTATGGTCAAAACCACGCCAGACTTACCGTTTTTGAGAAAAAATATGTGCATCGCACAATAACATACATATTTTTACATATTTTCAGCTAAAAGTATGGCATAATTTGGTTTATTTTCATTTTCTCGGAAACCAGTAGGCCTAGAATTAAGATTTTTGGCTTAAAATGTTCGTAATGAATGCCTCTACAAATCTTGTTATGGTCAAAACCACGCCAGATTTACCGTTTTTGAGAAAAAATATGTGCATCGCACAATAACACATATTTTTACATATTTTCAGCTAAAAGTATGGCATAATTTGGTTTATTTTCATTTTCTCGGAAACTAGTAGGCCTAGAATTAAGATTTTTGGCTTAAAATGTTCGTAATGAATGCCTCTACAAATCTTGTTATGGTCAAAACCACGCCAGACTTACCGTTTTTGAGAAAAAATATGTGCATCGCACAATAACATACATATTTTCAGCTAAAAGTATGGCATAATTTGGTTTATTTTCATTTTCTCGGAAACTAGTAGGCCTAGAAATAAGATTTTTGGCTTAAAATGTTCGTAATGAATGCCTCTACAAATCTTGTTATGGTCAAAACCACGCCAGACTTACCGTTTTTGAGAAAAAATATGTGCATCGCACAATAACATACATATTTTTACATATTTTCAGCTAAAAGTATGGCATAATTTGGTTTATTTTCATTTTCATTTCTCGGAAACTAGTAGGCCTAGAATTAAGATTTTTGGCTTAAAATGTTCGTAATGAATGCCTCTACAAATCTTGTTATGGTCAAAACCACGCCAGACTTACCGTTTTTGAGAAAAAATATGTGCATCGCACAATAACATACATTTTTTTACATATTTTCCTGGCATAATTTGGTTTATTTTTATTTTCTCGGAAACTAGTAGGCCTAGAATTAAGATTTTTGGCTTAAAATGTTCGTAATGAATGCCTCTACAAATCTTGTTATGGTCAAAACCACGCCAGACTTACCGTTTTTGAGAAAAAATATGTACGGAAACTAGTAGGCCTAGAATTAAGATTTTTGGCTTAAAATGTTCGTAATGAATGCCTCTACAAATCTTGTTATGGTCAAAACCACGCCAGACTTACCGTTTTTGAGAAAAAATATGTGCATCGAACAATAACATACATATTTTTACATATTTTCATGGCATAATTTGGTTTATTTTCATTTTCTCGGAAACTAGTAGGCCTAGAATTAAGATTTTTGGCTTAAAATGTTCGTAATGAATGCCTCTACAAATCTTGTTATGGTCAAAACCACGCCAGACTTACCGTTTTTGAGAAAAAATATGTGCATCGCATAATAACATACATATTTTTACATATTTTCAGCTAAAAGTATGGCATAATTTGGTTTATTTTCATTTTCTCGGAAACTAGTAGGCCTAGAATTAAGATTTTCGGCTTAAAATGTTCGTAATGAATGCCTCTACAAATCTTGTTATGGTCCAAACCACGCCAGACTTACCGTTTTTGAGAAAAAATATGTGCATCGCACAATAACATACATATTTTTACATATTTTCAGCTAAAAGTATGGCATAATTTGGTTTATTTTCATTTTCTCGGAAACTAGTAGGCCTAGAATTAAGATTTTTGGCTTAAAATGTTCGTAATGAATGCCTCTACAAATCTTGTTATGGTCAAAACCACGCCAGACTTACCGTTTTTGAGAAAAAATATGTGCATCGCACAATAACATACATATTTTTACATTTTTTCAGCTAAAAGTATGGCATAATTTGGTTTATTTTCATTTTCTCGGAAACTAGTAGGCCTAGAATTAAGATTTTTGGCTTAAAATGTTCGTAATTAATGCCTCTACAAATCTTGTTATGGTCAAAACCACGCCAGACTTACCGTTTTTGAGAAAAAATATGTGCATCGCACAATAACATACATATTTTTACATATTTTCATGGCATAATTTGGTTTATTTTCATTTTCTCGGAAACTAGTAGGCCTAGAATTAAGATTTTTGGCTTAAAATGTTCGTAATGAATGCCTCTACAAATCTTGTTATGGTCAAAACCACGCCAGACTTACCGTTTTTGAGAAAAAATATGTGCATCGCACAATAACATACATATTTTTACATATTTTCAGCTAAAAGTATGGCATAATTTGGTTTATTTTCATTTTCTCGGAAACTAGTAGGCCTAGAATTAAGATTTTTGGCTTAAAATGTTCGTAATGAATGCCTCTACAAATCTTGTTATGGTCAAAACCACGCCAGACTTACCGTTTTTGAGAAAAAATATGTGCATCGCACAATAACATACATATTTTTACATATTTTCAGCTAAAAGTATGGCATAATTTGGTTTATTTTCATTTTCTCGGAAACTAGTAGGCCTAGAATTAAGATTTTTGGCTTAAAATGTTCGTAATTAATGCCTCTACAAATCTTGTTATGGTCAAAACCACGCCAGACTTACCGTTTTTGAGAAAAAATATGTGCATCGCACAATAACATACATATTTTTACATATTTTCAGCTAAAAGTATGGCATAATTTGGTTTATTTTCATTTTCTCGGAAACTAGTAGGCCTAGAATTAAGATTTTTGGCTTAAAATGTTCGTAATGAATGCCTCTACAAATCTTGTTATGGTCAAAACAACGCCAGACTTACCGTTTTTGAGAAAAAATATGTGCATCGCACAATAACATACATATTTTTACATATTTTCAGCTAAAAGTATGGCATAATTTGGTTTATTTTCATTTTCTCGGAAACTAGTAGGCCTAGAATTAAGATTTTTGGCTTAAAATGTTCGTAATGAATGCCTCTACAAATCTTGTTATGGTCCAAACCACGCCAGACTTACCGTTTTTGAGAAAAAATATGTGCATCGCACAATAACATACATATTTTTACATATTTTCAGCTAAAAGTATGGCATAATTTGGTTTATTTTCATTTTCTCGGAAACTAGTAGGCCTAGAATTAAGATTTTTGGCTTAAAATGTTCGTAATGAATGCCTCTACAAATCTTGTTATGGTCAAAACCACGCCAGACCTACCGTTTTTGAGAAAAAATATGTGCATCGCACAATAACATACATATTTTTACATATTTTCAGCTAAAAGTATGGCATAATTTGGTTTATTTTCATTTTCTCGGCAACTAGTTGGCCTAGAATTAAGATTTTTGGCTTAAAATGTTCGTAATGAATGCCTCTACAAATCTTGTTATGGTCAAAACCACGCCAGACTTACCGTTTTTGAGAAAAAATATGTGCATCGCACAATAACATACATATTTTTACACATTTTCAGCCAAAAGTATGGCATAATTTGGTTTATTTTCATTTTCTCGGAAACTAGTAGGCCTAGAATTAAGATTTTTGGCTTAAAATGTTCGTAATGAATGCCTCTACAAATCTTGTTATGGTCAAAACCACGCCAGACTTACCGTTTTTGAGAAAAAATATGTGCATCGCACAATAACATACATATTTTTACATATTTTCATGGCATAATTTGGTTTATTTTCATTTTCTCGGAAACTAGTAGGCCTAGAATTAAGATTTTTGGCTTAAAATGTTCGTAATGAATGCCTCTACAAATCTTGTTATGGTCCAAACCACGCCAGACTTACCGTTTTTGAGAAAAAATATGTGCATCGCACAATAACATACATATTTTTACATATTTTCAGCTAAAAGTATGGCATAATTTGGTTTATTTTCATTTTCTCGGAAACTAGTAGGCCTAGAATTAAGATTTTTGGCTTAAAATGTTCGTAATGAATGCCTCTACAAGGATTTCGAAGCGTTAATACGCGAACCATGCAGACACAAGCGTCTGCACCTAGCCTCTATTAACGAACTCCTACTCTCACCTCCCCGTGGTGAAATCCGAGAGCCGAGTACCCTCGACAGAAGATGGGGTAACCAACCCTCGTGGGACGTCTGGGCGGCTGCAAACGAGAGAGGGGGGAGTGTGAGTCTACCAGGGCTCATCACTCTTTTTAGGATGGCGGCGGAGGAGCTGGTCAACTGATTGGCCAACGGCGGCATCCACAACTCCAGTCAGCAGGAGCTACCTGGTTTCCATGGTAAGGTCGGGACCTTGGAATAGAGATGGCGGCGGATGAGCCCTTTTAGGGCCAACGGCGGCGCTCACAGCCTGCAAGAGGCTACCGACACCGGATCCCTCCGGACCCCTTTGTCCGGGGGCTAAACAAATGGACCTGTCCTCCCAGTTGGAGGTTGTGCGTGGGGTTAACTTCCTCACCACGTAAAAAAGTAAGGAGTTGAGAAGCAACAATATGCCTCGGATACGGACGGATTTACTGTTGACGACCCCAGCAAACGGAATAAGGACAATGACTTTCGGTTCTGCACGTGGAATGTGAGGTCCCTGAACAGACCACGTGCAGCCGATGAACTCGCGGAGGCCCTAGACTGCTATAAAGCAGACGTTACCGCAATCCAGGAAGTGCGATGGGATGGGCCGGGCAAAAAGAGGATGAAAAACTGCGATATCTACTACGGCGACTGTTACAGAGAGCGAAGGCAGCGATTATTTGGATGTGGATTTGTTGTTCGAGGCAGACTTAGGCAAAAAGTCTTAAGCTTTAAGTACATAAGCGAGCGCCTCATAACAATCCGCATCAAGGCTAAATTCGGCAACATCAGCCTAATCTGCGCCCACGCCCCAACGGAGGACAAAGATGACGATAGCAAGGATGACTTCTATGATCTCCTAGAAAGAACGTACGATCAATGCCCCAGCTACGACACCAAGATCGTTCTAGGAGATTTTAACGCTAAGCTGGGTAAAGAGAACATCTTTGCTAGAGTCATCGGTAAACACAGCCTGCACGACACCACGTCCGAAAACGGACTCAGGCTGGTGGACTTTGTCACGGGGCGAAACCTCTCTGTAGCTAGCACGCGGTTCCCACACCTCAACATCCATAAAGGGACCTGGCGGTCCCCTGATCATTCAACCGTCAACCAGATTGATCACGTTGCGATCGACGTCAGACACTCCTCCAGTATTCTTGATGTCCGAACTTTCCGAGGCGCCAACATCGACTCGGACCATTTCCTTGTTGTAGCCAAGGTAAGGACACGGATATCGAGAGAAGAACGGAGTCGAGGAAGACAACCACGGTTTGACGTCGAAAAGCTACAATCGCAACAGACTGCCAGGAACTTTGCCGATCGAGTCTCCCTGAAACTCTCCGAAAGTTCGACGCCGCCTGCACTAACAATAGACGAAGAATGGAAACGTTGTCAAAGAGCCATCAGAGAAGCCGCTACTGATGTGCTGGGTTTTAAAACCCCAACAAGGAATAACCCCTGGTTTGACAACGAGTGCAGGCAGGCACATGCAGCAAAGCAAGAAGCCTACCGGGCAACGCTGCATCGAACCACGAGAGCTGTTCGTGAGCTCTACGAACAGAGAAGAAGGGAAGAGAACCGGCTTCTCAGGAAGAAAAAGAAAGAGCACGAGAAGCGCGCGATCGAGGAGATGGAGAGGTGTTATGGCAGGAATGATGTCCGAAAGTTTTACCAAAGGGTAAAACTTTTATCGAATGGATATAAAGTTCGGACAGAAGCTTGCCGGGACGAAAATGGACAGCTAGTAGTAGATTCGCAGTCGATACTGAGAATTTGGAAAAATCATTTCTGCAGACTGTTGAACGGCGATGAGGACACAAATACCGCTGTCAGGCAGAATGTTCCACTCAACACAACGGACGATGATAGAAGAGAATACCGTCCCCCCGACCTAGACGAAGTCAAGATAGCGATATCGAGACTGAAGTCTAATAAAGCTGCTGGTGCAGATAGTGTGCCCGCTGAAATGTTTAAAGCAGCTGGAGATGATCTGGTAGGGCGCATGCACCAGCTTATCTGTAAGATATGGTCGGAGGAAAGCATGCCCGATGAGTGGAATCTCAGTATCGTTTGCCCGATCCACAAGAAAGGAGACCCCTTTGACTGCGCCAACTATCGAGGGATAAGTCTCCTTAACATCGCCTATAAAATCTTCTCTGCCGTTTTGTGTGAACGCCTGAAACCATTCGTGAACAAACTGATAGGTCCTTATCAGTGTGGTTTCAGGCCCGGGAAGTCCACCATCGATCAAATCTTCACACTGCGGCAGATCCTGGAGAAGACCCAAGAAATGCAAATTGACACACACCATCTATTTGTCGATTTCAAGGCCGCATATGACAGCGTGTATAGAGACGAGCTATACAGCGCCATGTCTAGTTTTGACATTCCTGCTAAGCTCGTCAGACTGAGCAGGATGACGATGGAGAACTCTCGCTGCTCCATCAAGGTCGGTAACGAACTCACCGAGACCTTCAATGTCAAAAAAGGTTTTAGACAAGGCGACGCGCTGTCATGTGATTTCTTTAACATCATTCTTGAAAAGATCGTGCAAAACTCACTGGCCAACACAAGAGGCACGATCTTCCAAAAGTCCGTTCAACTGCTAGCTTATGCGGATGACATTGACGTGATTGGGAGAACACAGCGAGCCGTCAATGATGCGTTTGCTGGCATTGAAACGGAAGCGGCTAAAATGGGTCTGGCGGTAAACGAGGGCAAAACAAAGTATATGCTGTCATCGAGAAAGGACGCACAACATCGACGACTTGGCCAGAACGTCACCATAGGCAGCTATAACTTTGAGGTAGTAAAGGACTTCGTCTACCTTGGCTCCGCGGTTAACAGTACAAACAACATCAGTACCGAGATCAAACGCAGAATTACTCTTGCCAACCGCTGTTTTTATGGGCTCAAAAGGCAATTGAGTAGTAGAGCCCTCTCTCGGAAGACCAAGTTGACTTTGTATAAGACCTTGATCATCCCAGTCCTGCTTTACGGTGCAGAGGCATGGACAATATCCCAAGCGGATGAACAGTCTCTTGGTCTTTTCGAGAGAAAAGTTCTGCGCGCGATCTTTGGTCCTGTTTGCGTTGATGGCATTTGGAGGAGAAGATTCAACCACGAACTGTATGGGCTGTACAGCGACATGAGTCTAGCCAGGCGTCTACGGATCCAACGCCTAAGATGGCTAGGCCATGTTGAGCGTATGGACAACTTAGCTCCGGCCCGAAGAGTCTTCGACTCTGAGCCTGTGGGACAACGCAACAGAGGACGTCCACGAACAAGGTGGCGCACACAAGTCGAGGGGGACCTCTGCCGGCTTGGTGTGCGAAACTGGAGACAGCTGGCGAAAGATCGTGCTGGCTGGAGAGGCATGTTGAGTGAGGCCCAGGTCCACCTCGGACTGTAGCGCCCTAAGAAGAAGAAGAAGAAGAATGCCTCTACAAATCTTGTTATGGTCAAAACCATGCCAGACTTACCGTTTTTGAGAAAAAATATGTGCATCGCACAATAACATACATATTTTTACATATTTTCATGGCATAATTTGGTTTATTTTCATTTTCTCGGAAACTAGTAGGCCTAGAATTAAGATTTTTGGCTTAAAATGTTCGTAATGAATGCCTCTACAAATCTTGTTATGGTCCAAACCACGCCAGACTTACCGTTTTTGAGAAAAAATATGTGCATCGCACAATAACATACATATTTTTACATATTTTCAGCTAAAAGTATGGCATAATTTGGTTTATTTTCATTTTCTCGGCAACTAGTTGGCCTAGAATTAAGATTTTTGGCTTAAAATGTTCGTAATGAATGCCTCTACAAATCTTGTTATGGTCAAAACCACGCCGGACTTACCGTTTTTGAGAAAAAATATGTGCATCGCACAATAACATACATATTTTTACACATTTTCAGCCAAAAGTATGGCATAATTTGGTTTATTTTCATTTTCTCGGAAACTAGTAGGCCTAGAATTAAGATTTTTGGCTTAAAATGTTCGTAATGAATGCCTCTACAAATCTTGTTATGGTCAAAACCACGCCAGACTTACTGTTTTTGAGAAAAAATATGTGCATCGCACAATAACATACATATTTTTACATATTTTCATGGCATAATTTGGTTTATTTTCATTTTCTCGGAAGCTAGTAGGCCTAGAATTAAGATTTTTGGCTTAAAATGTTCGTAATGAATGCCTCTACAAATCTTGTTATGGTCCAAACCACGCCAGACTTACCGTTTTTGAGAAAAAATATGTGCATCGCACAATAACATACATATTTTTACATATTTTCAGCTAAAAGTATGGCATAATTTGGTTTATTTTCATTTTCTCGGAAACTAGTAGGCCTAGAATTAAGATTTTTGGCTTAAAATGTTCGTAATGAATGCCTCTACAAATCTTGTTATGGTCCAAACCACGCCAGACTTACCGTTTTTGAGAAAAAATATGTGCATCGCACAATAACATACATATTTTTACATATTTTCAGCTAAAAGTATGGCATAATTTGGTTTATTTTCATTTTCTCGGAAACTAGTAGGCCTAGAATTAAGATTTTTGGCTTAAAATGTTCGTAATGAATGCCTCTACAAATCTTGTTATGGTCAAAACCACGCCAGACCTACCGTTTTTGAGAAAAAATATGTGCATCGCACAATAACATACATATTTTTACATATTTTCAGCTAAAAGTATGGCATAATTTGGTTTATTTTCATTTTCTCGGCAACTAGTTGGCCTAGAATTAAGATTTTTGGCTTAAAATGTTCGTAATGAATGCCTCTACAAATCTTGTTATGGTCAAAACCACGCCAGACTTACCGTTTTTGAGAAAAAATATGTGCATCGCACAATAACATACATATTTTTACACATTTTCAGCCAAAAGTATGGCATAATTTGGTTTATTTTCATTTTCTCGGAAACTAGTAGGCCTAGAATTAAGATTTTTGGCTTAAAATGTTCGTAATGAATGCCTCTACAAATCTTGTTATGGTCCAAACCACGCCAGACTTACCGTTTTTGAGAAAAAATATGTGCATCGCACAATAACATACATATTTTTACATATTTTCAGCTAAAAGTATGGCATAATTTGGTTTATTTTCATTTTCTCGGAAACTAGTAGGCCTAGAATTAAGATTTTTGGCTTAAAATGTTCGTAATGAATGCCTCTACAAATCTTGTTATGGTCAAAACCATGCCAGACTTACCGTTTTTGAGAAAAAATATGTGCATCGCACAATAACATACATATTTTTACATATTTTCATGGCATAATTTGGTTTATTTTCATTTTCTCGGAAACTAGTAGGCCTAGAATTAAGATTTTTGGCTTAAAATGTTCGTAATGAATGCCTCTACAAATCTTGTTATGGTCCAAACCACGCCAGACTTACCGTTTTTGAGAAAAAATATGTGCATCGCACAATAACATACATATTTTTACATATTTTCAGCTAAAAGTATGGCATAATTTGGTTTATTTTCATTTTCTCGGAAACTAGTAGGCCTAGAATTAAGATTTTTGGCTTAAAATGTTCGTAATGAATGCCTCTACAAATCTTGTTATGGTCCAAACCACGCCAGACTTACCGTTTTTGAGAAAAAATATGTGCATCGCACAATAACATACATATTTTTACATATTTTCAGCTAAAAGTATGGCATAATTTGGTTTATTTTCATTTTCTCGGAAACTAGTAGGCCTAGAATTAAGATTTTTGGCTTAAAATGTTCGTAATGAATGCCTCTACAAATCTTGTTATGGTCAAAACCACGCCAGACCTACCGTTTTTGAGAAAAAATATGTGCGTCGCACAATAACATACATATTTTTACATATTTTCAGCTAAAAGTATGGCATAATTTGGTTTATTTTCATTTTCTCGGCAACTAGTTGGCCTAGAATTAAGATTTTTGGCTTAAAATGTTCGTAATGAATGCCTCTACAAATCTTGTTATGGTCAAAACCACGCCAGACTTACCGTTTTTGAGAAAAAATATGTGCATCGCACAATAACATACATATTTTTACACATTTTCAGCCAAAAGTATGGCATAATTTGGTTTATTTTCATTTTCTCGGAAACTAGTAGGCCTAGAATTAAGATTTTTGGCTTAAAATGTTCGTAATGAATGCCTCTACAAATCTTGTTATGGTCCAAACCACGCCAGACTTACCGTTTTTGAGAAAAAATATGTGCATCGCACAATAACATACATATTTTTACATATTTTCAGCTAAAAGTATGGCATAATTTGGTTTATTTTCATTTTCTCGGAAACTAGTAGGCCTAGAATTAAGATTTTTGGCTTAAAATGTTCGTAATGAATGCCTCTACAAATCTTGTTATGGTCAAAACCACGCCAGACCTACCGTTTTTGAGAAAAAATATGTGCGTCGCACAATAACATACATATTTTTACATATTTTCAGCTAAAAGTATGGCATAATTTGGTTTATTTTCATTTTCTCGGCAACTAGTTGGCCTAGAATTAAGATTTTTGGCTTAAAATGTTCGTAATGAATGCCTCTACAAATCTTGTTATGGTCAAAACCACGCCAGACTTACCGTTTTTGAGAAAAAATATGTGCATCGCACAATAACATACATATTTTTACACATTTTCAGCCAAAAGTATGGCATAATTTGGTTTATTTTCATTTTCTCGGAAACTAGTAGGCCTAGAATTAAGATTTTTGGCTTAAAATGTTCGTAATGAATGCCTCTACAAATCTTGTTATGGTCAAAACCACGCCAGACTTACCGTTTTTGAGAAAAAATATGTGCATCGCACAATAACATACATATTTTTACATATTTTCATGGCATAATTTGGTTTATTTTCATTTTCTCGGAAACTAGTAGGCCTAGAATTAAGATTTTTGGCTTAAAATGTTCGTAATGAATGCCTCTACAAATCTTGTTATGGTCCAAACCACGCCAGACTTACCGTTTTTGAGAAAAAATATGTGCATCGCACAATAACATACATATTTTTACATATTTTCAGCTAAAAGTATGGCATAATTTGGTTTATTTTCATTTTCTCGGAAACTAGTAGGCCTAGAATTAAGATTTTTGGCTTAAAATGTTCGTAATGAATGCCTCTACAAATCTTGTTATGGTCAAAACCACGCCAGACCTACCGTTTTTGAGAAAAAATATGTGCATCGCACAATAACATACATATTTTTACATATTTTCAGCTAAAAGTATGGCATAATTTGGTTTATTTTCATTTTCTCGGCAACTAGTTGGCCTAGAATTAAGATTTGAAGATGTTCATAATGAATGCCTCTACAAATCTTGTTATGGTCAAAACCACGCCAGACTTACCGTTTTTGAGAAAAAATATGTGCATCGCACAATAACATACATATTTTTACATATTTTCATGGCATAATTTGGTTTATTTTCATTTTCTCGGAAACTAGTAGGCCTAGAATTAAGATTTTTGGCTTAAAATGTTCGTAATGAATGCCTCTACAAATCTTGTTATGGTCAAAACCACGCCAGACTTACCGTTTTTGAGAAAAAATATGTGCATCGCACAATAACATACATATTTTTACATATTTTCAGCTAAAAGTATGGCATAATTTGGTTTATTTTCATTTTCTCGGAAACTAGTAGGCCTAGAATTAAGATTTTTGGCTTAAAATGTTCGTAATGAATGCCTCTACAAATCTTGTTATGGTCCAAACCACGCCAGACTTACCGTTTTTGAGAAAAAATATGTGCATCGCACAATAACATACATATTTTTACATATTTTCAGCTAAAAGTATGGCATAATTTGGTTTATTTTCATTTTCTCGGAAACTAGTAGGCCTAGAATTAAGATTTTTGGCTTAAAATGTTCGTAATGAATGCCTCTACAAATCTTGTTATGGTCAAAACCATGCCAGACTTACCGTTTTTGAGAAAAAATATGTGCATCGCACAATAACATACATATTTTTACATATTTTCATGGCATAATTTGGTTTATTTTCATTTTCTCGGAAACTAGTAGGCCTAGAATTAAGATTTTTGGCTTAAAATGTTCGTAATGAATGCCTCTACAAATCTTGTTATGGTCAAAACCACGCCAGACTTACCGTTTTTGAGAAAAAATATGTGCATCGCACAATAACATACATATTTTTACACATTTTCAGCCAAAAGTATGGCATAATTTGGTTTATTTTCATTTTCTCGGAAACTAGTAGGCCTAGAATTAAGATTTTTGGCTTAAAATGTTCGTAATGAATGCCTCTACAAATCTTGTTATGGTCAAAACCACGCCAGACTTACCGTTTTTGAGAAAAAATATGTGCATCGCACAATAACATACATATTTTTACATATTTTCAGCTAAAAGTATGGCATAATTTGGTTTATTTTCATTTTCTCGGAAACTAGTAGGCCTAGAATTAAGATTTTTGGCTTAAAATGTTCGTAATGAATGCCTCTACAAATCTTGTTATGGTCAAAACCACGCCAGACTTACCGTTTTTGAGAAAAAATATGTGCATCGCACAATAACATACATATTTTTACATATTTTCATGGCATAATTTGGTTTATTTTCATTTTCTCGGAAACTAGTAGGCCTAGAATTAAGATTTTTGGCTTAAAATGTTCGTAATGAATACCTCTAGACTTACCGTTCTTGAGAAAAAATATGTGCATCGCACAATAACATACATATTTTTACATATTTTCAGCTAAAAGTATGGCATAATTTGGTTTATTTTCATTTTCTCGGAAACTAGTAGGCCTAGAATTAAGATTTTTGGCTTAAAATGTTCGTAATGAATGCCTCTACAAATCTTGTTATGGTCAAAACCACGCCAGACTTACCGTTTTTGAGAAAAAATATGTGCATCGCACAATAACATACATATTTTTACATATTTTCAGCTAAAAGTATGGCATAATTTGGTTTATTTTCATTTTCTCGGAAACTAGTAGGCCTAGAATTAAGATTTTTGGCTTAAAATGTTCGTAATTAATGCCTCTACAAATCTTGTTATGGTCAAAACCACGCCAGACTTACCGTTTTTGAGAAAAAATATGTGCATCGCACAATAACATACATATTTTTACATATTTTCATGGCATAATTTGGTTTATTTTCATTTTCTCGGAAACTAGTAGGCCTAGAATTAAGATTTTTGGCTTAAAATGTTCGTAATGAATGCCTCTACAAATCTTGTTATGGTCAAAACCACGCCAGACTTACCGTTTTTGAGAAAAAATATGTGCATCGCACAATAACATACATATTTTTACATATTTTCAGCTAAAAGTATGGCATAATTTGGTTTATTTTCATTTTCTCGGAAACTAGTAGGCCTAGAATTAAGATTTTTGGCTTAAAATGTTCGTAATTAATGCCTCTACAAATCTTGTTATGGTCAAAACCACGCCAGACTTACCGTTTTTGAGAAAAAATATGTGCATCGCACAATAACATACATATTTTTACATATTTTCAGCTAAAAGTATGGCATAATTTGGTTTATTTTCATTTTCTCGGAAACTAGTAGGCCTAGAATTAAGATTTTTGGCTTAAAATGTTCGTAATGAATGCCTCTACAAATCTTGTTATGGTCAAAACCACGCCAGACTTACCGTTTTTGAGAAAAAATATGTGCATCGCACAATAACATACATATTTTTACATATTTTCAGCTAAAAGTATAGCATAATTTGGTTTATTTTCATTTTCTCGGAAACTAGTAGGCCTAGAATTAAGATTTTTGGCTTAAAATGTTCGTAATGAATGCCTCTACAAATCTTGTTATGGTCCAAACCACGCCAGACTTACCGTTTTTGAGAAAAAATATGTGCATCGCACAATAACATACATATTTTTACATATTTTCAGCTAAAAGTATGGCATAATTTGGTTTATTTTCATTTTCTCGGAAACTAGTAGGCCTAGAATTAAGATTTTTGGCTTAAAATGTTCGTAATGAATGCCTCTACAAATCTTGTTATGGTCAAAACCACGCCAGACCTACCGTTTTTGAGAAAAAATATGTGCATCGCACAATAACATACATATTTTTACATATTTTCAGCTAAAAGTATGGCATAATTTGGTTTATTTTCATTTTCTCGGCAACTAGTTGGCCTAGAATTAAGATTTTTGGCTTAAAATGTTCGTAATGAATGCCTCTACAAATCTTGTTATGGTCAAAACCACGCCAGACTTACCGTTTTTGAGAAAAAATATGTGCATCGCACAATAACATACATATTTTTACACATTTTCAGCCAAAAGTATGGCATAATTTGGTTTATTTTCATTTTCTCGGAAACTAGTAGGCCTAGAATTAAGATTTTTGGCTTAAAATGTTCGTAATGAATGCCTCTACAAATCTTGTTATGGTCAAAACCACGCCAGACTTACCGTTTTTGAGAAAAAATATGTGCATCGCACAATAACATACATATTTTTACATATTTTCATGGCATAATTTGGTTTATTTTCATTTTCTCGGAAACTAGTAGGCCTAGAATTAAGATTTTTGGCTTAAAATGTTCGTAATGAATGCCTCTACAAATCTTGTTATGGTCAAAACCACGCCAGACTTACCGTTTTTGAGAAAAAATATGTGCATCGCACAATAACATACATATTTTTACATATTTTCAGCTAAAAGTATGGCATAATTTGGTTTATTTTCATTTTCTCGGAAACTAGTAGGCCTAGAATTAAGATTTTTGGCTTAAAATGTTCGTAATGAATGCCTCTACAAATCTTGTTATGGTCCAAACCACGCCAGACTTACCGTTTTTGAGAAAAAATATGTGCATCGCACAATAACATACATATTTTTACATATTTTCAGCTAAAAGTATGGCATAATTTGGTTTATTTTCATTTTCTCGGAAACTAGTAGGCCTAGAATTAAGATTTTTGGCTTAAAATGTTCGTAATGAATGCCTCTACAAATCTTGTTATGGTCAAAACCATGCCAGACTTACCGTTTTTGAGAAAAAATATGTGCATCGCACAATAACATACATATTTTTACATATTTTCATGGCATAATTTGGTTTATTTTCATTTTCTCGGAAACTAGTAGGCCTAGAATTAAGATTTTTGGCTTAAAATGTTCGTAATGAATGCCTCTACAAATCTTGTTATGGTCAAAACCACGCCAGACTTACCGTTTTTGAGAAAAAATATGTGCATCGCACAATAACATACATATTTTTACACATTTTCAGCCAAAAGTATGGCATAATTTGGTTTATTTTCATTTTCTCGGAAACTAGTAGGCCTAGAATTAAGATTTTTGGCTTAAAATGTTCGTAATGAATGCCTCTACAAATCTTGTTATGGTCAAAACCACGCCAGACTTACCGTTTTTGAGAAAAAATATGTGCATCGCACAATAACATACATATTTTTACATATTTTCAGCTAAAAGTATGGCATAATTTGGTTTATTTTCATTTTCTCGAAAACTAGTAGGCCTAGAATTAAGATTTTTGGCTTAAAATGTTCGTAATGAATGCCTCTACAAATCTTGTTATGGTCAAAACCACGCCAGACTTACCGTTTTTGAGAAAAAATATGTGCATCGCACAATAACATACATATTTTTACATATTTTCATGGCATAATTTGGTTTATTTTCATTTTCTCGGAAACTAGTAGGCCTAGAATTAAGATTTTTGGCTTAAAATGTTCGTAATGAATGCCTCTACAAATCTTGTTATGGTCAAAACCACGCCAAACTTACCGTTTTTGAGAAAAAATATGTGCATCGCACAATAACATACATATTTTTACACATTTTCAGCCAAAAGTATGGCATAATTTGGTTTATTTTCATTTTCTCGGAAATTAGTAGGCCTAGAATTAAGATTTTTGGCTTAAAATGTTCGTAATGAATGCCTCTACAAATCTTGTTATGGTCAAAACCACGCCAGACTTACCGTTTTTGAGAAAAAATATGTGCATCGCACAATAACATACATATTTTTACATATTTTCATGGCATAATTTGGTTTATTTTCATTTTCTCGGAAACGAGTAGGCCTAGAATTAAGATTTTTGGCTTAAAATGTTCGTAATGAATGCCTCTACAAATCTTGTTATGGTCAAAACCACGCCAGACTTACCGTTTTTGAGAAAAAATATGTGCATCGCACAATAACATACATATTTTTACACATTTTCAGCCAAAAGTATGGCATAATTTGGTTTATTTTCATTTTCTCGGAAATTAGTAGGCCTAGAATTAAGATTTTTGGCTTAAAATGTTCGTAATGAATGCCTCTACAAATCTTGTTATGGTGAAAACCACGCCAGACTTACCGTTTTTGAGAAAAAATATGTGCATCGCACAATAACATACATATTTTTACATATTTTCAGCTAAAAGTATGGCATAATTTGGTTTATTTTCATTTTCTCGGAAACTAGTAGGCCTAGAATTAAGATTTTTGGCTTAAAATGTTCGTAATGAATGCCTCTACAAATCTTGTTATGGTCAAAACCACGCCAGACTTACCGTTTTTGAGAAAAAATATGTGCATCGCACAATAACATACATATTTTTACATATTTTCAGCCAAAAGTATGGCATAATTTGGTTTATTTTCATTTTCTCGGAAACTAGTAGGCCTAGAATTAAGATTTTTGGCTTAAAATGTTCGTAATGAATGCCTCTACAAATCTTGTTATGGTCAAAACCACGCCAGACTTACCGCTTTTGAGAAAAAATATGTGCATCGCACAATAACATACATATTTTTACATATTTTCAGCTAAAAGTATGGCATAATTTGGTTTATTTTCATTTTCTCGGAAACTAGTAGGCCTAGAATTAAGATTTTTGGCTTAAAATGTTCGTAATGAATGCCTCTACAAATCTTGTTATGGTCCAAACCACGCCAGACTTACCGTTTTTGAGAAAAAATATGTGCATCGCACAATAACATACATATTTTTACATATTTTCAGCTAAAAGTATGGCATAATTTGGTTTATTTTCATTTTCTCGGAAACTAGTAGGCCTAGAATTAAGATTTTTGGCTTAAAATGTTCGTAATGAATGCCTCTACAAATCTTGTTATGGTCAAAACCATGCCAGACTTACCGTTTTTGAGAAAAAATATGTGCATCGCACAATAACATACATATTTTTACACATTTTCAGCCAAAAGTATGGCATAATTTGGTTTATTTTCATTTTCTCGGAAACTAGTAGGCCTAGAATTAAGATTTTTGGCTTAAAATGTTCGTAATGAATGCCTCTACAAATCTTGTTATGGTCAAAACCACGCCAGACTTACCGTTTTTGAGAAAAAATATGTGCATCGCACAATAACATACATATTTTTACACATTTTCAGCCAAAAGTATGGCATAATTTGGTTTATTTTCATTTTCTCGGAAACTAGTAGGCCTAGAATTAAGATTTTTGGCTTAAAATGTTCGTAATGAATGCCTCTACAAATCTTGTTATGGTCAAAACCACGCCAGACTTACCGTTTTTGAGAAAAAATATGTGCATCGCACAATAACATACATATTTTCAGCTAAAAGTATGGCATAATTTGGTTTATTTTCATTTTCTCGGAAACTAGTAGGCCTAGAATTAAGATTTTTGGCTTAAAATGTTCGTAATGAATGCCTCTACAAATCTTGTTACGGTCAAAACCACGCCAGACTCACCGTTTTTGAGAAAAAATATGTGCATCGCACAATAACATACATATTTTTACATATTTTCAGCTAAAAGTATGGCATAATTTGGTTTATTTTCATTTTCTCGGAAACTAGTAGGCCTAGAATTAAGATTTTTGGCTTAAAATGTTCGTAATGAATGCCTCTACAAATCTTGTTATGGTCAAAACCACGCCAGACTTACCGTTTTTGAGAAAAAATATGTGCATCGCACAATAACATACATATTTTTACATATTTTCAGCTAAAAGTATGGCATAATTTGGTTTATTTTCATTTTCTCGGAAACTAGTAGGCCTAGAATTAAGATTTTTGGCTTAAAATGTTCGTAATGAATGCCTCTACAAATCTTGTTATGGTCAAAACCATGCCAGACTTACCGTTTTTGAGAAAAAATATGTGCATCGCACAATAACATACATATTTTTACATATTTTCATGGCATAATTTGGTTTATTTTCATTTTCTCGGAAACTAGTAGGCCTAGAATTAAGATTTTTGGCTTAAAATGTTCGTAATGAATGCCTCTACAAATCTTGTTATGGTCAAAACCACGCCAGACTTACCGTTTTTGAGAAAAAATATGTGCATCGCACAATAACATACATATTTTTACATATTTTCAGCTAAAAGTATGGCATAATTTGGTTTATTTTCATTTTCTCGGAAACTAGTAGGCCTAGAATTAAGATTTTTGGCTTAAAATGTTCGTAATTAATGCCTCTACAAATCTTGTTATGGTCAAAACCACGCCAGACTTACCGTTTTTGAGAAAAAATATGTGCATCGCACAATAACATACATATTTTTACATATTTTCATGGCAAAATTTGGTTTATTTTCATTTTCTCGGAAACTAGTAGGCCTAGAATTAAGATTTTTGGCTTAAAATGTTCGTAATGAATGCCTCTACAAATCTTGTTATGGTCAAAACCACGCCAGACTTACCGTTTTTGAGAAAAATATGTGCATCGCACAATAACATACATATTTTTACATATTTTCAGCTAAAAGTATGGCATAATTTGGTTTATTTTCATTTTCTCGGAAACTAGTAGGCCTAGAATTAAGATTTTTGGCTTAAAATGTTCGTAATGAATGCCTCTACAAATCTTGTTATGGTCAAAACCACGCCAGACTTACCGTTTTTGAGAAAAAATATGTGCATCGCACAATAACATACATATTTTTACATATTTTCAGCTAAAAGTATGGCATAATTTGGTTTATTTTCATTTTCTCGGAAACTAGTAGGCCTAGAATTAAGATTTTTGGCTTAAAATGTTCGTAATGAATGCCTCTACAAATCTTGTTATGGTCAAAACCACGCCAGACTTACCGTTTTTGAGAAAAAATATGTGCATCGCACAATAACATACATATTTTTACACATTTTCAGCCAAAAGTATGGCATAATTTGGTTTATTTTCATTTTCTCGGAAACTAGTAGGCCTAGAATTAAGATTTTTGGCTTAAAATGTTCGTAATGAATGCCTCTACAAATCTTGTTATGGTCAAAACCACGCCAGACTTACCGTTTTTGAGAAAAAATATGTGCATCGCACAATAACATACATATTTTTACATATTTTCAGCTAAAAGTATGGCATAATTTGGTTTATTTTCATTTTCTCGGAAACTAGTAGGCCTAGAATTAAGATTTTTGGCTTAAAATGTTCGTAATGAATGCCTCTACAAATCTTGTTATGGTCAAAACCACGCCAGACTTACCGTTTTTGAGAAAAAATATGTGCATCGCACAATAACATACATATTTTTACATATTTTCATGGCATAATTTGGTTTATTTTCATTTTCTCGGAAACTAGTAGGCCTAGAATTAAGATTTTTGGCTTAAAATGTTCGTAATGAATGCCTCTACAAATCTTGTTATGGTCAAAACCACGCCAGACTTACCGTTTTTGAGAAAAAATATGTGCATCGCACAATAACATACATATTTTTACATATTTTCAGCTAAAAGTATGGCATAATTTGGTTTATTTTCATTTTCTCGGAAACTAGTAGGCCTAGAATTAAGATTTTTGGCTTAAAATGTTCGTAATGAATGCCTCTACAAATCTTGTTATGGTCCAAACCACGCCAGACTTACCGTTTTTGAGAAAAAATATGTGCATCGCACAATAACATACATATTTTTACATATTTTCAGCTAAAAGTATGGCATAATTTGGTTTATTTTCATTTTCTCGGAAACTAGTAGGCCTAGAATTAAGATTTTTGGCTTAAAATGTTCGTAATGAATGCCTCTACAAATCTTGTTATGGTCAAAACCATGCCAGACTTACCGTTTTTGAGAAAAAATATGTGCATCGCACAATAACATACATATTTTTACATATTTTCATGGCATAATTTGGTTTATTTTCATTTTCTCGGAAACTAGTAGGCCTAGAATTAAGATTTTTGGCTTAAAATGTTCGTAATGAATGCCTCTACAAATCTTGTTATGGTCAAAACCACGCCAGACTTACCGTTTTTGAGAAAAAATATGTGCATCGCACAATAACATACATATTTTTACACATTTTCAGCCAAAAGTATGGCATAATTTGGTTTATTTTCATTTTATCGGAAACTAGTAGGCCTAGAATTAAGATTTTTGGCTTAAAATGTTCGTAATGAATGCCTCTACAAATCTTGTTATGGTCAAAACCACGCCAGACTTACCGTTTTTGAGAAAAAATATGTGCATCGCACAATAACATACATATTTTTACATATTTTCAGCTAAAAGTATGGCATAATTTGGTTTATTTTCATTTTCTCGGAAACTAGTAGGCCTAGAATTAAGATTTTTGGCTTAAAATGTTCGTAATGAATGCCTCTACAAATCTTGTTATGGTCAAAACCACGCCAGACTTACCGTTTTTGAGAAAAAATATGTGCATCGCACAATAACATACATATTTTTACACATTTTCAGCCAAAAGTATGGCATAATTTGGTTTATTTTCATTTTCTCGGAAACTAGTAGGCCTAGAATTAAGATTTTTGGCTTAAAATGTTCGTAATGAATGCCTCTACAAATCTTGTTATGGTCAAAACCATGCCAGACTTACCGTTTCTGAGAAAAAATATGTGCATCGCACAATAACATACATATTTTTACATATTTTCATGGCATAATTTGGTTTATTTTCATTTTCTCGGAAACTAGTAGGCCTAGAATTAAGATTTTTGGCTTAAAATGTTCGTAATGAATGCCTCTACAAATCTTGTTATGGTCAAAACCACGCCAGACTTACCGTTTTTGAGAAAAAATATGTGCATCGCACAATAACATACATATTTTTACACATTTTCAGCCAAAAGTATCTCATAATTTGGTTTATTTTCATTTTCTCGGAAACTAGTAGGCCTAGAATTAAGATTTTTGGCTTAAAATGTTCGTAATGAATGCCTCTACAAATCTTGTTATGGTCAAAACCATGCCAGACTTACCGTTTCTGAGAAAAAATATGTGCATCGCACAATAACATACATATTTTTACATATTTTCATGGCATAATTTGGTTTATTTTCATTTTCTCGGAAACTAGTAGGCCTAGAATTAGGATTTTTGGCTTAAAATGTTCGTAATGAATGCCTCTACAAATCTTGTTATGGTCAAAACCACGCCAGACCTACCGTTTTTGAGAAAAAATATGTGCATCGCACAATAACATACATATTTTTACATATTTTCAGCTAAAAGTATGGCATAATTTGGTTTATTTTCATTTTCTCGGCAACTAGTTGGCCTAGAATTAAGATTTTTGGCTTAAAATGTTCGTAATGAATGCCTCTACAAATCTTGTTATGGTCAAAACCACGCCAGACTTACCGTTTTTGAGAAAAAATATGTGCATCGCACAATAACATACATATTTTTACACATTTTCAGCCAAAAGTATGGCATAATTTGGTTTATTTTCATTTTCTCGGAAACTAGTAGGCCTAGAATTAAGATTTTTGGCTTAAAATGTTCGTAATGAATGCCTCTACAAATCTTGTTATGGTCAAAACCACGCCAGACTTACCGTTTTTGAGAAAAAATATGTGCATCGCACAATAACATACATATTTTTACATATTTTCAGCTAAAAGTATGGCATAATTTGGTTTATTTTCATTTTCTCGGAAACTAGTAGGCCTAGAATTAAGATTTTTGGCTTAAAATGTTCGTAATGAATGCCTCTACAAATCTTGTTATGGTCCAAACCACGCCAGACTTACCGTTTTTGAGAAAAAATATGTGCATCGCACAATAACATACATATTTTTACATATTTTCAGCTAAAAGTATGGCATAATTTGGTTTATTTTCATTTTCTCGGAAACTAGTAGGCCTAGAATTAAGATTTTTGGCTTAAAATGTTCGTAATGAATGCCTCTACAAATCTTGTTAAGGTCAAAACCACGCCAGACTTACCGTTTTTGAGAAAAAATATGTGCATCGCACAATAACATACATATTTTTACATATTTTCAGCTAAAAGTATGGCATAATTTGGTTTATTTTCATTTTCTCGGAAACTAGTAGGCCTAGAATTAAGATTTTTGGCTTAAAATGTTCGTAATGAATGCCTCTACAAATCTTGTTATGGTCAAAACCACGCCAGACTTACCGTTTTTGAGAAAAAATATGTGCATCGCACAATAACATACATATTTTTACATATTTTCAGCTAAAAGTATGGCATAATTTGGTTTATTTTCATTTTCTCGGAAACTAGTAGGCCTAGAATTAAGATTTTTGGCTTAAAATGTTCGTAATGAATGCCTCTACAAATCTTGTTATGGTCCAAACCACGCCAGACTTACCGTTTTTGAGAAAAAATATGTGCATCGCACAATAACATACATATTTTTACATATTTTCAGCCAAAAGTATGGCATAATTTGGTTTATTTTCATTTTCTCGGAAACTAGTAGGCCTAGAATTAAGATTTTTGGCTTAAAATGTTCGTAATGAATGCCTCTACAAATCTTGTTATGGTCAAAACCACGCCAGACTTACCGTTTTTGAGAAAAAATATGTGCATCGCACAATAACATACATATTATATAAAACATACATACATATATAAATGTTCGTAATGAATGCCTCTACAAATCTTGTTATGGTCAAAACCACGCCAGACTTACCGTTTTTGAGAAAAAATAACATACATATTTTTACATATTTTCATGGCATAATTTGGTTTATTTTCATTTTCTCGGAAACTAGTAGGCCTAGAATTAAGATTTTTGGCTTAGAATGTTCGTAATGAATGCCTCTACATATCTTGTTATGGTCAAAACCACGCCAGACTTACCGTTTTTGAGAAAAAATATGTGCATCGCACAATAACATACATATTTTTACATATTTTCAGCTAAAAGTATGGCATAATTTGGTTTATTTTCATTTTCTCGGAAACTAGTAGGCCTAGAATTAAGATTTTTGGCTTAAAATGTTCGTAATGAATGCCTCTACAAATCTTGTTATGGTCAAAACCACGCCTGACTTACCGTTTTTGAGAAAAAATATGTGCATCGCACAATAACATATATATTTTTACATATTTTCAGCCAAAAGTATGGCATCATTTGGTTTATTTTCATTTTCTCGGAAACTAGTAGGCCTAGAATTAAGATTTTTGGCTTAAAATGTTCGTAATGAATGCCTCTACAAATCTTGTTATGGTCAAAACCACGCCAGACTTACCGTTTCTGAGAAAAAATATGTGCATCGCACAATAACATACATATTTTTACATATTTTCAGCTAAAAGTATGGCATAATTTGGTTTATTTTCATTTTCTCGGAAACTAGTAGGCCTAGAATTAAGATCTTTGGCTTAAAATGTTCGTAATGAATGCCTCTACAAATCTTGTTATGGTCAAAACCACGCCAGACTTACCGTTTTTGAGAAAAAATATGTGCATCGCACAATAACATACATATTTTTACATATTTTCATGGCATAATTTGGTTTATTTTCATTTTCTCGGAAACTAGTAGGCCTAGAATTAAAATTTTTGGCTTAAAATGTTCGTAATGAATGCCTCTACAAATCTTGTTATGGTCAAAACCACGCCAGACTTACCGTTTTTGAGAAAAAATATGTGCATCGCACAATAACATACATATTTTTACATATTTTCAGCTAAAAGTATGGCATAATTTGATTTATTTTCATTTTCTCGGAAACTAGTAGGCCTAGAATTAAGATTTTTGGCTTAAAATGTTCGTAATGAATGCCTCTACAAATCTTGTTATGGTCAAAACCACGCCAGACTTACCGTTTTTGAGAAAAAATATGTGCATCGCACAATAACATACATATTTTTACATATTTTCATGGCATAATTTGGTTTATTTTCATTTTCTCGGAAACTAGTAGGCCTAGAATTAAGATTTTTGGCTTAAAATGTTCGTAATGAATGCCTCTACATATCTTGTTATGGTCAAAACCACGCCAGACTTACCGTTTTTGAGAAAAAATATGTGCATCGCACAATAACATACATATTTTTACATATTTTCATGGCATAATTTGGTTTATTTTCATTTTCTCGGAAACTAGTAGGCCTAGAATTAAAATTTTTGGCTTAAAATGTTCGTAATGAATGCCTCTACAAATCTTGTTATGGTCAAAACCACGCCAGACTTACCGTTTTTGAGAAAAAATATGTGCATCGCACAATAACATACATATTTTTACATATTTTCAGCTAAAAGTATGGCATAATTTGATTTATTTTCATTTTCTCGGAAACTAGTAGGCCTAGAATTAAGATTTTTGGCTTAAAATGTTCGTAATGAATGCCTCTACAAATCTTGTTATGGTCAAAACCACGCCAGACTTACCGTTTTTGAGAAAAAATATGTGCATCGCACAATAACATACATATTTTTACATATTTTCATGGCATAATTTGGTTTATTTTCATTTTCTCGGAAACTAGTAGGCCTAGAATTAAGATTTTTGGCTTAAAATGTTCGTAATGAATGCCTCTACATATCTTGTTATGGTCAAAACCACGCCAGACTTACCGTTTTTGAGAAAAAATATGTGCATCGCACAATAACATACATATTTTTACATATTTTCAGCTAAAAGTATGGCATAATTTGGTTTATTTTCATTTTCTCGGAAACTAGTAGGCCTAGAATTAAGATTTTTGGCTTAAAATGTTCGTAATGAATGCCTCTACAAATCTTGTTATGGTCAAAACCACGCCAGACTTACCGTTTTTGAGAAAAAATATGTGCATCGCACAATAACATACATATTTTTACATATTTTCATGGCATAATTTGGTTTATTTTCATTTTCTCGGAAACTAGTAGTCCTAGAATTAGGATTTTTGGCTTAAAATGTTCGTAATGAATGCCTCTACAAATCTTGTTATGGTCAAAACCACGCCAGACCTACCGTTTTTGAGAAAAAATATGTGCATCGCACAATAACATACATATTTTTACATATTTTCAGCTAAAAGTATGGCATAATTTGGTTTATTTTCATTTTCTCGGCAACTAGTAGGCCTAGAATTAAGATTTTTGGCTTAAAATGTTCGTAATGAATGCCTCTACAAATCTTGTTATGGTCAAAACCACGCCAGACTTACCGTTTTTGAGAAAAAATATGTGCATCGCACAATAACATACATATTTTTACACATTTTCAGCCAAAAGTATGGCATAATTTGGTTTATTTTCATTTTCTCGGAAACTAGTAGGCCTAGAATTAAGATTTTTGGCTTAAAATGTTCGTAATGAATGCCTCTACAAATCTTGTTATGGTCAAAACCACGCCAGACTTACCGTTTTTGAGAAAAAATATGTGCATCGCACAATAACATACATATTTTTACATATTTTCAGCTAAAAGTATGGCATAATTTGGTTTATTTTCATTTTCTCGGAAACTAGTAGGCCTAGAATTAAGATTTTTGGCTTAAAATGTTCGTAATGAATGCCTCTACAAATCTTGTTAAGGTCAAAACCACGCCAGACTTACCGTTTTTGAGAAAAAATATGTGCATCGCACAATAACATACATATTTTTACATATTTTCAGCTAAAAGTATGGCATAATTTGGTTTATTTTCATTTTCTCGGAAACTAGTAGGCCTAGAATTAAGATTTTTGGCTTAAAATGTTCGTAATGAATGCCTCTACAAATCTTGTTATGGTCAAAACCACGCCAGACTTACCGTTTTTGAGAAAAAATATGTGCATCGCACAATAACATACATATTTTTACATATTTTCAGCTAAAAGTATGGCATAATTTGGTTTATTTTCATTTTCTCGGAAACTAGTAGGCCTAGAATTAAGATTTTTGGCTTAAAATGTTCGTAATGAATGCCTCTACAAATCTTGTTATGGTCCAAACCACGCCAGACTTACCGTTTTTGAGAAAAAATATGTGCATCGCACAATAACATACATATTTTTACATATTTTCAGCCAAAAGTATGGCATAATTTGGTTTATTTTCATTTTCTCGGAAACTAGTAGGCCTAGAATTAAGATTTTTGGCTTAAAATGTTCGTAATGAATGCCTCTACAAATCTTGTTATGGTCAAAACCACGCCAGACTTACCGTTTTTGAGAAAAAATATGTGCATCGCACAATAACATACATATTATATAAAACATACATACATATATAAATGTTCGTAATGAATGCCTCTACAAATCTTGTTATGGTCAAAACCACGCCAGACTTACCGTTTTTGAGAAAAAATAACATACATATTTTTACATATTTTCATGGCATAATTTGGTTTATTTTCATTTTCTCGGAAACTAGTAGGCCTAGAATTAAGATTTTTGGCTTAGAATGTTCGTAATGAATGCCTCTACATATCTTGTTATGGTCAAAACCACGCCAGACTTACCGTTTTTGAGAAAAAATATGTGCATCGCACAATAACATACATATTTTTACATATTTTCAGCTAAAAGTATGGCATAATTTGGTTTATTTTCATTTTCTCGGAAACTAGTAGGCCTAGAATTAAGATTTTTGGCTTAAAATGTTCGTAATGAATGCCTCTACAAATCTTGTTATGGTCAAAACCACGCCAGACTTACCGTTTCTGAGAAAAAATATGTGCATCGCACAATAACATACATATTTTTACATATTTTCAGCTAAAAGTATGGCATAATTTGGTTTATTTTCATTTTCTCGGAAACTAGTAGGCCTAGAATTAAGATCTTTGGCTTAAAATGTTCGTAATGAATGCCTCTACAAATCTTGTTATGGTCAAAACCACGCCAGACTTACCGTTTTTGAGAAAAAATATGTGCATCGCACAATAACATACATATTTTTACATATTTTCATGGCATAATTTGGTTTATTTTCATTTTCTCGGAAACTAGTAGGCCTAGAATTAAAATTTTTGGCTTAAAATGTTCGTAATGAATGCCTCTACAAATCTTGTTATGGTCAAAACCACGCCAGACTTACCGTTTTTGAGAAAAAATATGTGCATCGCACAATAACATACATATTTTTACATATTTTCAGCTAAAAGTATGGCATAATTTGGTTTATTTTCATTTTCTCGGAAACTAGTAGGCCTAGAATTAAGATTTTTGGCTTAAAATGTTCGTAATGAATGCCTCTACAAATCTTGTTATGGTCAAAACCACGCCAGACTTACCGTTTTTGAGAAAAAATATGTGCATCGCACAATAACATACATATTTTTACATATTTTCATGGCATAATTTGGTTTATTTTCATTTTCTCGGAAACTAGTAGGCCTAGAATTAAGATTTTTGGCTTAAAATGTTCGTAATGAATGCCTCTACATATCTTGTTATGGTCAAAACCACGCCAGACTTACCGTTTTTGAGAAAAAATATGTGCATCGCACAATAACATACATATTTTTACATATTTTCAGCTAAAAGTATGGCATAATTTGGTTTATTTTCATTTTCTCGGAAACTAGTAGGCCTAGAATTAAGATTTTTGGCTTAAAATGTTCGTAATGAATGCCTCTACAAATCTTGTTATGGTCAAAACCACGCCAGACTTACCGTTTTTGAGAAAAAATATGTGCATCGCACAATAACATACATATTTTTACACATTTTCAGCCAAAAGTATGGCATAATTTGGTTTATTTTCATTTTCTCGGAAACTAGTAGGCCTAGAATTAAGATTTTTGGCTTAAAATGTTCGTAATGAATGCCTCTACAAATCTTGTTATGGTCAAAACCACGCCAGACTTACCGTTTTTGAGAAAAAATATGTGCATCGCACAATAACATACATATTTTTACATATTTTCAGCTAAAAGTATGGCATAATTTGGTTTATTTTCATTTTCTCGGAAACTAGTAGGCCTAGAATTAAGATTTTTGGCTTAAAATGTTCGTAATGAATGCCTCTACAAATCTTTTTATGGTCAAAACCACGCCAGACTTACCGTTTTTGAGAAAAAATATGTGCATCGCACAATAACATACATATTTTTACATATTTTCAGCTAAAAGTATGGCATAATTTGGTTTATTTTCATTTTCTCGGAAACTAGTAGGCCTAGAATTAAGATTTTTGGCTTAAAATGTTCGTAATGAATGCCTCTACAAATCTTGTTATGGTCAAAACCACGCCAGACTTACCGTTTTTGAGAAAAAATATGTGCATCGCACAATAACATACATATTTTTACATATTTTCAGCCAAAAGTATGGCATAATTTGGTTTATTTTCATTTTCTCGGAAACTAGTAGGCCTAGAATTAAGATTTTTGGCTTAAAATGTTCGTAATGAATGCCTCTACAAATCTTGTTATGGTCAAAACCACGCCAGACTTACCGTTTTTGAGAAAAAATATGTGCATCGCACAATAACATACATATTATATAAAACATACATACATATATAAATGTTCGTAATGAATGCCTCTACAAATCTTGTTATGGTCAAAACCACGCCAGACTTACCGTTTTTGAGAAAAAATAACATACATATTTTTACATATTTTCATGGCATAATTTGGTTTATTTTCATTTTCTCGGAAACTAGTAGGCCTAGAATTAAGATTTTTGGCTTAAAATGTTCGTAATGAATGCCTCTACAAATCTTGTTATGGTCGAAACCACGCCAGACTTACCGTTTTTGAGAAAAAATATGTGCATCGCACAATAACATACATATTTTTACATATTTTCATGGCATAATTTGGTTTATTTTCATTTTCTCGGAAACTAGTAGGCCTAGAATTAAGATTTTTGGCTTAAAATGTTCGTAATGAATGCCTCTACAAATCTTGTTATGGTCAAAACCACGCCAGACTTACCGTTTCTGAGAAAAAATATGTGCATCGCACAATAACATACATATTTTTACATATTTTCAGCTAAAAGTATGGCATAATTTGGTTTATTTTCATTTTCTCGGAAACTAGTAGGCCTAGAATTAAGATTTTTGGCTTAAAATGTTCGTAATGAATGCCTCTACAAATCTTGTTATGGTCAAAACCACGCCAGACTTACCGTTTTTGAGAAAAAATATGTGCATCGCACAATAACATACATATTTTTACATATTTTCATGGCATAATTTGGTTTATTTTCATTTTCTCGGAAACTAGTAGGCCTAGAATTAAGATTTTTGGCTTAAAATGTTCGTAATGAATGCCTCTACAAATCTTGTTATGGTCAAAACCATGCCAGACCTACCGTTTTTGAGAAAAAATATGTGCATCGCACAATAACATACATATTTTTACATATTTTCATGGCATAATTTGGTTTATTTTCATTTTCTCGGAAACTAGTAGGCCTAGAATTAAGATTTTTGGCTTAAAATGTTCGTAATGAATGCCTCTACAAATCTTGTTATGGTCAAAACCACGCCAGACTTACCGTTTTTGAGAAAAAATATGTGCATCGCACAATAACATACATATTTTTACATATTTTCAGCTAAAAGTATGGCATAATTTGGTTTATTTTCATTTTCTCGGAAACTAGTAGGCCTAGAATTAAGATTTTTGGCTTAAAATGTTCGTAATGAATGCCTCTACAAATCTTTTTATGGTCAAAACCACGCCAGACTTACCGTTTTTGAGAAAAAATATGTGCATCGCACAATAACATACATATTTTTACATATTTTCAGCTAAAAGTATGGCATAATTTGGTTTATTTTCATTTTCTCGGAAACTAGTAGGCCTAGAATTAAGATTTTTGGCTTAAAATGTTCGTAATGAATGCCTCTACAAATCTTGTTATGGTCAAAACCACGCCAGACTTACCGTTTTTGAGAAAAAATATGTGCATCGCACAATAACATACATATTTTTACATATTTTCAGCCAAAAGTATGGCATAATTTGGTTTATTTTCATTTTCTCGGAAACTAGTAGGCCTAGAATTAAGATTTTTGGCTTAAAATGTTCGTAATGAATGCCTCTACAAATCTTGTTATGGTCAAAACCACGCCAGACTTACCGTTTTTGAGAAAAAATATGTGCATCGCACAATAACATACATATTATATAAAACATACATACATATATAAATGTTCGTAATGAATGCCTCTACAAATCTTGTTATGGTCAAAACCACGCCAGACTTACCGTTTTTGAGAAAAAATAACATACATATTTTTACATATTTTCATGGCATAATTTGGTTTATTTTCATTTTCTCGGAAACTAGTAGGCCTAGAATTAAGATTTTTGGCTTAAAATGTTCGTAATGAATGCCTCTACAAATCTTGTTATGGTCGAAACCACGCCAGACTTACCGTTTTTGAGAAAAAATATGTGCATCGCACAATAACATACATATTTTTACATATTTTCATGGCATAATTTGGTTTATTTTCATTTTCTCGGAAACTAGTAGGCCTAGAATTAAGATTTTTGGCTTAAAATGTTCGTAATGAATGCCTCTACAAATCTTGTTATGGTCAAAACCACGCCAGACTTACCGTTTCTGAGAAAAAATATGTGCATCGCACAATAACATACATATTTTTACATATTTTCAGCTAAAAGTATGGCATAATTTGGTTTATTTTCATTTTCTCGGAAACTAGTAGGCCTAGAATTAAGATTTTTGGCTTAAAATGTTCGTAATGAATGCCTCTACAAATCTTGTTATGGTCAAAACCACGCCAGACTTACCGTTTTTGAGAAAAAATATGTGCATCGCACAATAACATACATATTTTTACATATTTTCATGGCATAATTTGGTTTATTTTCATTTTCTCGGAAACTAGTAGGCCTAGAATTAAGATTTTTGGCTTAAAATGTTCGTAATGAATGCCTCTACAAATCTTGTTATGGTCAAAACCATGCCAGACCTACCGTTTTTGAGAAAAAATATGTGCATCGCACAATAACATACATATTTTTACATATTTTCATGGCATAATTTGGTTTATTTTCATTTTCTCGGAAACTAGTAGGCCTAGAATTAAGATTTTTGGCTTAAAATGTTCGTAATGAATGCCTCTACAAATCTTGTTATGGTCAAAACCACGCCGGACTTACCGTTTTTGGGAAAAAATATGTGCATCGCACAATAACATACATATTTTTACATATTTTCAGCTAAAAGTATGGCATAATTTGGTTTATTTTCATTTTCTCGGAAACTAGTAGGCCTAGAATTAAGATCTTTGGCTTAAAATGTTCGTAATGAATGCCTCTACAAATCTTGTTATGGTCAAAACCACGCCAGACTTACCGTTTTTGAGAAAAAATATGTGCATCGCACAATAACATACATATTTTTACATATTTTCATGGCATAATTTGGTTTATTTTCATTTTCTCGGAAACTAGTAGGCCTAGAATTAAGATTTTTGGCTTAAAATGTTCGTAATGAATGCCTCTACATATCTTGTTATGGTCAAAACCACGCCAGACTTACCGTTTTTGAGAAAAAATATGTGCATCGCACAATAACATACATATTTTTACATATTTTCAGCTAAAAGTATGGCATAATTTGATTTATTTTCATTTTCTCGGAAACTAGTAGGCCTAGAATTAAGATTTTTGGCTTAAAATGTTCGTAATGAATGCCTCTACAAATCTTGTTATGGTCAAAACCACGCCAGACTTACCGTTTTTGGGAAAAAATATGTGCATCGCACAATAACATACATATTTTTACATATTTTCATGGCATAATTTGGTTTATTTTCATTTTCTCGGAAACTAGTAGGCCTAGAATTAAGATTTTTGGCTTAAAATGTTCGTAATGAATGCCTCTACAAATCTTGTTATGGTCAAAACCACGCCAGACTTACCGTTTTTGAGAAAAAATATGTGCATCGCACAATAACATACATATTTTTACATATTTTCAGCTAAAAGTATGGCATAATTTGATTTATTTTCATTTTCTCGGAAACTAGTAGGCCTAGAATTAAGATTTTTGGCTTAAAATGTTCGTAATGAATGCCTCTACAAATCTTGTTATGGTCAAAACCACGCCAGACTTACCGTTTTTGAGAAAAAATATGTGCATCGCACAATAACATACATATTTTTACATATTTTCATGGCATAATTTGGTTTATTTTCATTTTCTCGGAAACTAGTAGGCCTAGAATTAAGATTTTTGGCTTAAAATGTTCGTAATGAATGCCTCTACATATCTTGTTATGGTCAAAACCACGCCAGACTTACCGTTTTTGAGAAAAAATATGTGCATCGCACAATAACATACATATTTTTACATATTTTCAGCTAAAAGTATGGCATAATTTGGTTTATTTTCATTTTCTCGGAAACTAGTAGGCCTAGAATTAAGATTTTTGGCTTAAAATGTTCGTAATGAATGCCTCTACAAATCTTGTTATGGTCAAAACCACGCCAGACTTACCGTTTTTGAGAAAAAATATGTGCATCGCACAATAACATACATATTTTTACATATTTTCATGGCATAATTTGGTTTATTTTCATTTTCTCGGAAACTAGTAGGCCTAGAATTAAGATTTTTGGCTTAAAATGTTCGTAATGAATGCCTCTACAAATCTTGTTATGGTCAAAACCACGCCTGACTTACCGTTTTTGAGAAAAAATATGTGCATCGCACAATAACATATATATTTTTACATATTTTCAGCCAAAAGTATGGCATCATTTGGTTTATTTTCATTTTCTCGGAAACTAGTAGGCCTAGAATTAAGATTTTTGGCTTAAAATGTTCGTAATGAATGGCTCTACAAATCTTGTTATGGTCAAAACCACGCCAGACTTACCGTTTTTGAGAAAAAATATGTGCATCGCACAATAACATACATATTTTTACATATTTTCATGGCATAATTTGGTTTATTTTCATTTTCTCGGAAACTAGTAGGCCTAGAATTAAGATTTTTGGCTTAAAATGTTCGTAATGAATGCCTCTACATATCTTGTTATGGTCAAAACAACGCCAGACTTACCGTTTTTGAGAAAAAATATGTGCATCGCACAGTAACATACATATTTTTACATATTTTCAGCTAAAAGTATGGCATAATTTGGTTTATTTTCATTTTCTCGGAAACTAGTAGGCCTAGAATTAAGATTTTTGGCTTAAAATGTTCGTAATGAATGCCTCTACAAATCTTGTTATGGTCAAAACCACGCCAGACTTACCGTTTTTGAGAAAAAATATGTGCATCGCACAATAACATACATATTTTTACATATTTTCATGGCATAATTTGGTTTATTTTCATTTTCTCGGAAACTAGTAGGCCTAGAATTAAGATTTTTGGCTTAAAATGTTCGTAATGAATGCCTCTACAAATCTTGTTATGGTCAAAACCACGCCGGACTTACCGTTTTTGGGAAAAAATATGTGCATCGCACAATAACATACATATTTTTACATATTTTCAGCTAAAAGTATGGCATAATTTGGTTTATTTTCATTTTCTCGGAAACTAGTAGGCCTAGAATTAAGATTTTTGGCTTAAAATGTTCGTAATGAATGCCTCTACAAATCTTGTTATGGTCAAAACCACGCCAGACTTACCGTTTTTGAGAAAAAATATGTGCATCGCACAATAACATACATATTTTTACATATTTTCATGGCATAATTTGGTTTATTTTCATTTTCTCGGAAACTAGTAGGCCTAGAATTAAGATTTTTGGCTTAAAATGTTCGTAATGAATGGCTCTACAAATCTTGTTATGGTCAAAACCACGCCAGACTTACCGTTTTTGAGAAAAAATATGTGCATCGCACAATAACATACATATTTTTACATATTTTCATGGCATAATTTGGTTTATTTTCATTTTCTCGGAAACTAGTAGGCCTAGAATTAAGATTTTTGGCTTAAAATGTTCGTAATGAATGCCTCTACATATCTTGTTATGGTCAAAACAACGCCAGACTTACCGTTTTTGAGAAAAAATATGTGCATCGCACAGTAACATACATATTTTTACATATTTTCAGCTAAAAGTATGGCATAATTTGGTTTATTTTCATTTTCTCGGAAACTAGTAGGCCTAGAATTAAGATTTTTGGCTTAAAATGTTCGTAATGAATGCCTCTACAAATCTTGTTATGGTCAAAACCACGCCAGACTTACCGTTTTTGAGAAAAAATATGTGCATCGCACAATAACATACATATTTTTACATATTTTCATGGCATAATTTGGTTTATTTTCATTTTCTCGGAAACTAGTAGGCCTAGAATTAAGATTTTTGGCTTAAAATGTTCGTAATGAATGCCTCTACAAATCTTGTTATGGTCAAAACCACGCCGGACTTACCGTTTTTGGGAAAAAATATGTGCATCGCACAATAACATACATATTTTTACATATTTTCAGCTAAAAGTATGGCATAATTTGGTTTATTTTCATTTTCTCGGAAACTAGTAGGCCTAGAATTAAGATTTTTGGCTTAAAATGTTCGTAATGAATGCCTCTACAAATCTTGTTATGGTCAAAACCACGCCAGACTTACCGTTTTTGAGAAAAAATATGTGCATCGCACAATAACATACATATTTTTACATATTTTCATGGCATAATTTGGTTTATTTTCATTTTCTCGGAAACTAGTAGGCCTAGAATTAAGATTTTTGGCTTAAAATGTTCGTAATGAATGGCTCTACAAATCTTGTTATGGTCAAAACCACTCCAGACTTACCGTTTTTGAGAAAAAATATGTGCATCGCACAATAACATACATATTTTTACATATTTTCATGGCATAATTTGGTTTATTTTCATTTTCTCGGAAACTAGTAGGCCTAGAATTAAGATCTTTGGCTTAAAATGTTCGTAATGAATGCCTCTACAAATCTTGTTATGGTCAAAACCACGCCAGACTTACCGTTTTTGAGAAAAAATATGTGCATCGCACAATAACATACATATTTTTACATATTTTCATGGCATAATTTGGTTTATTTTCATTTTCTCGGAAACTAGTAGGCCTAGAATTAAGATTTTTGGCTTAAAATGTTCGTAATGAATGCCTCTACAAATCTTGTTATGGTCAAAACCACGCCAGACTTACCGTTTTTGAGAAAAAATATGTGCATCGCACAATAACATACATATTTTTACATATTTTCATGGCATAATTTGGTTTATTTTCATTTTCTCGGAAACTAGTAGGCCTAGAATTAAGATTTTTGGCTTAAAATGTTCGTAATGAATGGCTCTACAAATCTTGTTATGGTCAAAACCACGCCAGACTTACCGTTTTTGAGAAAAAATATGTGCATCGCACAATAACATACATATTTTTACATATTTTCATGGCATAATTTGGTTTATTTTCATTTTCTCGGAAACTAGTAGGCCTAGAATTAAGATCTTTGGCTTAAAATGTTCGTAATGAATGCCTCTACAAATCTTGTTATGGTCAAAACCACGCCAGACTTACCGTTTTTGAGAAAAAATATGTGCATCGCACAATAACATACATATTTTTACATATTTTCATGGCATAATTTGGTTTATTTTCATTTTCTCGGAAACTAGTAGGCCTAGAATTAAGATTTTTGGCTTAAAATGTTCGTAATGAATGCCTCTACAAATCTTGTTATGGTCAAAACCACGCCAGACTTACCGTTTTTGAGAAAAAATATGTGCATCGCACAATAACATACATATTTTTACATATTTTCAGCTAAAAGTATGGCATAATTTGATTTATTTTCATTTTCTCGGAAACTAGTAGGCCTAGAATTAAGATTTTTGGCTTAAAATGTTCGTAATGAATGCCTCTACAAATCTTGTTATGGTCAAAACCACGCCAGACTTACCGTTTTTGAGAAAAAATATGTGCATCGCACAATAACATACATATTTTTACATATTTTCATGGCATAATTTGGTTTATTTTCATTTTCTCGGAAACTAGTAGGCCTAGAATTAAGATTTTTGGCTTAAAATGTTCGTAATGAATGCCTCTACATATCTTGTTATGGTCAAAACCACGCCAGACTTACCGTTTTTGAGAAAAAATATGTGCATCGCACAATAACATACATATTTTTACATATTTTCAGCTAAAAGTATGGCATAATTTGGTTTATTTTCATTTTCTCGGAAACTAGTAGGCCTAGAATTAAGATTTTTGGCTTAAAATGTTCGTAATGAATGCCTCTACAAATCTTGTTATGGTCAAAACCACGCCAGACTTACCGTTTTTGAGAAAAAATATGTGCATCGCACAATAACATACATATTTTTACATATTTTCATGGCATAATTTGGTTTATTTTCATTTTCTCGGAAACTAGTAGGCCTAGAATTAAGATTTTTGGCTTAAAATGTTCGTAATGAATGCCTCTACAAATCTTGTTATGGTCCAAACCACGCCAGACTTACCGTTTTTGAGAAAAAATATGTGCATCGCACAATAACATATATATTTTTACATATTTTCAGCCAAAAGTATGGCATCATTTGGTTTATTTTCATTTTCTCGGAAACTAGTAGGCCTAGAATTAAGATTTTTGGCTTAAAATGTTCGTAATGAATGCCTCTACAAATCTTGTTATGGTCAAAACCACGCCAGACTTACCGTTTTTGAGAAAAAATATGTGCATCGCACAATAACATACATATTTTTACATATTTTCATGGCATAATTTGGTTTATTTTCATTTTCTCGGAAACTAGTAGGCCTAGAATTAAGATTTTTGGCTTAAAATGTTCGTAATGAATGCCTCTACATATCTTGTTATGGTCAAAACAACGCCAGACTTACCGTTTTTGAGAAAAAATATGTGCATCGCACAATAACATACATATTTTTACATATTTTCAGCTAAAAGTATGGCATAATTTGGTTTATTTTCATTTTCTCGGAAACTAGTAGGCCTAGAATTAAGATTTTTGGCTTAAAATGTTCGTAATGAATGCCTCTACAAATCTTGTTATGGTCAAAACCACGCCAGACTTACCGTTTTTGAGAAAAAATATGTGCATCGCACAATAACATACATATTTTTACATATTTTCATGGCATAATTTGGTTTATTTTCATTTTCTCGGAAACTAGTAGGCCTAGAATTAAGATTTTTGGCTTAAAATGTTCGTAATGAATGCCTCTACAAATCTTGTTATGGTCAAAACCACGCCAGACTTACCGTTTTTGAGAAAAAATATGTGCATCGCACAATAACATACATATTTTTACATATTTTCATGGCATAATTTGGTTTATTTTCATTTTCTCGGAAACTAGTAGGCCTAGAATTAAGATTTTTGGCTTAAAATGTTCGTAATGAATGCCTCTACAAATCTTGTTATGGTCAAAACCACGCCGGACTTACCGTTTTTGGGAAAAAATATGTGCATCGCACAATAACATACATATTTTTACATATTTTCAGGTAAAGGTATGGCATAATTTGGTTTATTTTCATTTTCTCGGAAACTAGTAGGCCTAGAATTAAGATTTTTGGCTTAAAATGTTCGTAATGAATGCCTCTACAAATCTTGTTATGGTCAAAACCACGCCAGACCTACCGTTTTTGAGAAAAAATATGTGCATCGCACAATAACATACATATTTTTACATATTTTCATGGCATAATTTGGTTTATTTTCATTTTCTCGGAAACTAGTAGGCCTAGAATTAAGATTTTTGGCTTAAAATGTTCGTAATGAATGGCTCTACAAATCTTGTTATGGTCAAAACCACGCCAGACTTACCGTTTTTGAGAAAAAATATGTGCATCGCACAATAACATACATATTTTTACATATTTTCATGGCATAATTTGGTTTATTTTCATTTTCTCGGAAACTAGTAGGCCTAGAATTAAGATCTTTGGCTTAAAATGTTCGTAATGAATGCCTCTACAAATCTTGTTATGGTCAAAACCACGCCAGACTTACCGTTTTTGAGAAAAAATATGTGCATCGCACAATAACATACATATTTTTACATATTTTCATGGCATAATTTGGTTTATTTTCATTTTCTCGGAAACTAGTAGGCCTAGAATTAAGATTTTTGGCTTAAAATGTTCGTAATGAATGCCTCTACAAATCTTGTTATGGTCAAAACCACGCCAGACTTACCGTTTTTGAGAAAAAATATGTGCATCGCACAATAACATACATATTTTTACATATTTTCATGGCATAATTTGGTTTATTTTCATTTTCTCGGAAACTAGTAGGCCTAGAATTAAGATTTTTGGCTTAAAATGTTCGTAATGAATGGCTCTACAAATCTTGTTATGGTCAAAACCACGCCAGACTTACCGTTTTTGAGAAAAAATATGTGCATCGCACAATAACATACATATTTTTACATATTTTCATGGCATAATTTGGTTTATTTTCATTTTCTCGGAAACTAGTAGGCCTAGAATTAAGATCTTTGGCTTAAAATGTTCGTAATGAATGCCTCTACATATCTTGTTATGGTCAAAACAACGCCAGACTTACCGTTTTTGAGAAAAAATATGTGCATCGCACAATAACATACATATTTTTACATATTTTCAGCTAAAAGTATGGCATAATTTGGTTTATTTTCATTTTCTCGGAAACTAGTAGGCCTAGAATTAAGATTTTTGGCTTAAAATGTTCGTAATGAATGCCTCTACAAATCTTGTTATGGTCAAAACCACGCCAGACTTACCGTTTTTGAGAAAAAATATGTGCATCGCACAATAACATACATATTTTTACATATTTTCATGGCATAATTTGGTTTATTTTCATTTTCTCGGAAACTAGTAGGCCTAGAATTAAGATTTTTGGCTTAAAATGTTCGTAATGAATGCCTCTACAAATCTTGTTATGGTCAAAACCACGCCAGACTTACCGTTTTTGAGAAAAAATATGTGCATCGCACAATAACATACATATTTTTACATATTTTCATGGCATAATTTGGTTTATTTTCATTTTCTCGGAAACTAGTAGGCCTAGAATTAAGATTTTTGGCTTAAAATGTTCGTAATGAATGCCTCTACAAATCTTGTTATGGTCAAAACCACGCCGGACTTACCGTTTTTGGGAAAAAATATGTGCATCGCACAATAACATACATATTTTTACATATTTTCAGGTAAAGGTATGGCATAATTTGGTTTATTTTCATTTTCTCGGAAACTAGTAGGCCTAGAATTAAGATTTTTGGCTTAAAATGTTCGTAATGAATGCCTCTACAAATCTTGTTATGGTCAAAACCACGCCAGACCTACCGTTTTTGAGAAAAAATATGTGCATCGCACAATAACATACATATTTTTACATATTTTCATGGCATAATTTGGTTTATTTTCATTTTCTCGGAAACTAGTAGGCCTAGAATTAAGATTTTTGGCTTAAAATGTTCGTAATGAATGGCTCTACAAATCTTGTTATGGTCAAAACCACGCCAGACTTACCGTTTTTGAGAAAAAATATGTGCATCGCACAATAACATACATATTTTTACATATTTTCATGGCATAATTTGGTTTATTTTCATTTTCTCGGAAACTAGTAGGCCTAGAATTAAGATCTTTGGCTTAAAATGTTCGTAATGAATGCCTCTACAAATCTTGTTATGGTCAAAACCACGCCAGACTTACCGTTTTTGAGAAAAAATATGTGCATCGCACAATAACATACATATTTTTACATATTTTCATGGCATAATTTGGTTTATTTTCATTTTCTCGGAAACTAGTAGGCCTAGAATTAAGATTTTTGGCTTAAAATGTTCGTAATGAATGCCTCTACAAATCTTGTTATGGTCAAAACCACGCCAGACTTACCGTTTTTGAGAAAAAATATGTGCATCGCACAATAACATACATATTTTTACATATTTTCATGGCATAATTTGGTTTATTTTCATTTTCTCGGAAACTAGTAGGCCTAGAATTAAGATTTTTGGCTTAAAATGTTCGTAATGAATGGCTCTACAAATCTTGTTATGGTCAAAACCACGCCAGACTTACCGTTTTTGAGAAAAAATATGTGCATCGCACAATAACATACATATTTTTACATATTTTCATGGCATAATTTGGTTTATTTTCATTTTCTCGGAAACTAGTAGGCCTAGAATTAAGATTTTTGGCTTAAAATGTTCGTAATGAATGCCTCTACAAATCTTGTTATGGTCAAAACCACGCCAGACTTACCGTTTTTGAGAAAAAATATGTGCATCGCACAATAACATACATATTTTTACATATTTTCATGGCATAATTTGGTTTATTTTCATTTTCTCGGAAACTAGTAGGCCTAGAATTAAGATTTTTGGCTTAAAATGTTCGTAATGAATGGCTCTACAAATCTTGTTATGGTCAAAACCACGCCAGACTTACCGTTTTTGAGAAAAAATATGTGCATCGCACAATAACATACATATTTTTACATATTTTCATGGCATAATTTGGTTTATTTTCATTTTCTCGGAAACTAGTAGGCCTAGAATTAAGATTTTTGGCTTAAAATGTTCGTAATGAATGCCTCTACAAATCTTGTTATGGTCAAAACCACGCCGGACTTACCGTTTTTGGGAAAAAATATGTGCATCGCACAATAACATACATATTTTTACATATTTTCAGGTAAAGGTATGGCATAATTTGGTTTATTTTCATTTTCTCGGAAACTAGTAGGCCTAGAATTAAGATTTTTGGCTTAAAATGTTCGTAATGAATGCCTCTACAAATCTTGTTATGGTCAAAACCACGCCAGACCTACCGTTTTTGAGAAAAAATATGTGCATCGCACAATAACATACATATTTTTACATATTTTCATGGCATAATTTGGTTTATTTTCATTTTCTCGGAAACTAGTAGGCCTAGAATTAAGATTTTTGGCTTAAAATGTTCGTAATGAATGGCTCTACAAATCTTGTTATGGTCAAAACCACGCCAGACTTACCGTTTTTGAGAAAAAATATGTGCATCGCACAATAACATACATATTTTTACATATTTTCATGGCATAATTTGGTTTATTTTCATTTTCTCGGAAACTAGTAGGCCTAGAATTAAGATCTTTGGCTTAAAATGTTCGTAATGAATGCCTCTACAAATCTTGTTATGGTCAAAACCACGCCAGACTTACCGTTTTTGAGAAAAAATATGTGCATCGCACAATAACATACATATTTTTACATATTTTCATGGCATAATTTGGTTTATTTTCATTTTCTCGGAAACTAGTAGGCCTAGAATTAAGATTTTTGGCTTAAAATGTTCGTAATGAATGCCTCTACAAATCTTGTTATGGTCAAAACCACGCCAGACTTACCGTTTTTGAGAAAAAATATGTGCATCGCACAATAACATACATATTTTTACATATTTTCATGGCATAATTTGGTTTATTTTCATTTTCTCGGAAACTAGTAGGCCTAGAATTAAGATTTTTGGCTTAAAATGTTCGTAATGAATGGCTCTACAAATCTTGTTATGGTCAAAACCACGCCAGACTTACCGTTTTTGAGAAAAAATATGTGCATCGCACAATAACATACATATTTTTACATATTTTCATGGCATAATTTGGTTTATTTTCATTTTCTCGGAAACTAGTAGGCCTAGAATTAAGATCTTTGGCTTAAAATGTTCGTAATGAATGCCTCTACAAATCTTGTTATGGTCAAAACCACGCCAGACTTACCGTTTTTGAGAAAAAATATGTGCATCGCACAATAACATACATATTTTTACATATTTTCATGGCATAATTTGGTTTATTTTCATTTTCTCGGAAACTAGTAGGCCTAGAATTAAGATTTTTGGCTTAAAATGTTCGTAATGAATGCCTCTACAAATCTTGTTATGGTCAAAACCACGCCAGACTTACCGTTTTTGAGAAAAAATATGTGCATCGCACAATAACATACATATTTTTACATATTTTCAGCTAAAAGTATGGCATAATTTGATTTATTTTCATTTTCTCGGAAACTAGTAGGCCTAGAATTAAGATTTTTGGCTTAAAATGTTCGTAATGAATGCCTCTACAAATCTTGTTATGGTCAAAACCACGCCAGACTTACCGTTTTTGAGAAAAAATATGTGCATCGCACAATAACATACATATTTTTACATATTTTCATGGCATAATTTGGTTTATTTTCATTTTCTCGGAAACTAGTAGGCCTAGAATTAAGATTTTTGGCTTAAAATGTTCGTAATGAATGCCTCTACATATCTTGTTATGGTCAAAACCACGCCAGACTTACCGTTTTTGAGAAAAAATATGTGCATCGCACAATAACATACATATTTTTACATATTTTCAGCTAAAAGTATGGCATAATTTGGTTTATTTTCATTTTCTCGGAAACTAGTAGGCCTAGAATTAAGATTTTTGGCTTAAAATGTTCGTAATGAATGCCTCTACAAATCTTGTTATGGTCAAAACCACGCCAGACTTACCGTTTTTGAGAAAAAATATGTGCATCGCACAATAACATACATATTTTTACATATTTTCATGGCATAATTTGGTTTATTTTCATTTTCTCGGAAACTAGTAGGCCTAGAATTAAGATTTTTGGCTTAAAATGTTCGTAATGAATGCCTCTACAAATCTTGTTATGGTCAAAACCACGCCTGACTTACCGTTTTTGAGAAAAAATATGTGCATCGCACAATAACATACATATTTTTACATATTTTCATGGCATAATTTGGTTTATTTTCATTTTCTCGGAAACTAGTAGGCCTAGAATTAAAATGTTCGTAATGAATGCCTCTACAAATCTTGTTATGGTCAAAACCACGCCAGACTTACCGTTTTTGGGAAAAAATATGTGCATCGCACAATAACATACATATTTTTACATATTTTCAGCTAAAAGTATGGCATAATTTGGTTTATTTTCATTTTCTCGGAAACTAGTAGGCCTAGAATTAAGATTTTTGGCTTAAAATGTTCGTAATGAATGCCTCTACAAATCTTGTTATGGTCAAAACCACGCCAGACTTACCGTTTTTGAGAAAAAATATGTGCATCGCACAATAACATACATATTTTTACATATTTTCATGGCATAATTTGGTTTATTTTCATTTTCTCGGAAACTAGTAGGGCTAGAATTAAGATTTTTGGCTTAAAATGTTCGTAATGAATGCCTCTACAAATCTTGTTATGGTCAAAACCACGCCAGACTTACCGTTTTTGAGAAAAAATATGTGCATCGCACAATAACATACATATTTTTACATATTTTCATGGCATAATTTGGTTTATTTTCATTTTCTCGGAAACTAGTAGGCCTAGAATTAAGATTTTTGGCTTAAAATGTTCGTAATGAATGCCTCTACAAATCTTGTTATGGTCAAAACCACGCCAGACTTACCGTTTTTGAGAAAAAATATGTGCATCCCACAATAACATACATATTTTTACATATTTTCATGGCATAATTTGGTTTATTTTCATTTTCTCGGAAACTAGTGGGCCTAGAATTAAGATTTTTGGCTTAAAATGTTCGTAATGAATGCCTCTACAAATCTTGTTATGGTCAAAACCACGCCAGACTTACCGTTTTTGAGAAAAAATATGTGCATCGCACAATAACATACATATTTTTACATATTTTCAGCTAAAAGTATGGCATAATTTGGTTTATTTTCATTTTCTCGGAAACTAGTAGGCCTAGAATTAAGATTTTTGGCTTAAAATGTTCGTAATGAATGCCTCTACAAATCTTGTTATGGTCAAAACCACGCCAGACTTACCGTTTTTGAGAAAAAATATGTGCATCGCACAATAACATACATATTTTTACATATTTTCATGGCATAATTTGGTTTATTTTCATTTTCTCGGAAACTAGTAGGCCTAGAATTAAGATTTTTGGCTTAAAATGTTCGTAATGAATGCCTCTACATATCTTGTTATGGTCAAAACCACGCCAGACTTACCGTTTTTGAGAAAAAATATGTGCATCGCACAATAACATACATATTTTTACATATTTTCAGCTAAAAGTATGGCATAATTTGGTTTATTTTCATTTTCTCGGAAACTAGTAGGCCTAGAATTAAGATTTTTGGCTTAAAATGTTCGTAATGAATGCCTCTACAAATCTTGTTATGGTCAAAACCACGCCAGACTTACCGTTTTTGAGAAAAAATATGTGCATCGCACAATAACATACATATTTTTACATATTTTCATGGCATAATTTGGTTTATTTTCATTTTCTCGGAAACTAGTAGGCCTAGAATTAAGATTTTTGGCTTAAAATGTTCGTAATGAATGCCTCTACAAATCTTGTTATGGTCAAAACCACGCCTGACTTACCGTTTTTGAGAAAAAATATGTGCATCGCACAATAACATACATATTTTTACATATTTTCATGGCATAATTTGGTTTATTTTCATTTTCTCGGAAACTAGTAGGCCTAGAATTAAGATTTTTGGCTTAAAATGTTCGTAATGAATGCCTCTACAAATCTTGTTATGGTCAAAACCACGCCAGACTTACCGTTTTTGAGAAAAAATATGTGCATCGCACAATAACATACATATTTTTACATATTTTAATGGCATAATTTGGTTTATTTTCATTTTCTCGGAAACTAGTAGGCCTAGAATTAAGATTTTTGGCTTAAAATGTTCGTAATGAATGCCTCTACAAATCTTGTTATGGTCAAAACCACGCCAGACTTACCGTTTTTGAGAAAAAATATGTGCATCGCACAATAACATACATATTTTTACATATTTTCAGCTAAAAGTATGGCATAATTTGGTTTATTTTCATTTTCTCGGAAACTAGTAGGCCTAGAATTAAGATTTTTGGCTTAAAATGTTCGTAATGAATGCCTCTACAAATCTTGTTATGGTCAAAACCACGCCAGACTTACCGTTTTTGAGAAAAAATATGTGCATCGCACAATAACATACATATTTTTACATATTTTCATGGCATAATTTGGTTTATTTTCATTTTCTCGGAAACTAGTAGGCCTAGAATTAAGATTTTTGGCTTAAAATGTTCGTAATGAATGCCTCTACAAATCTTGTTATGGTCAAAACCACGCCAGACTTACCGTTTTTGAGAAAAAATATGTGCATCCCACAATAACATACATATTTTTACATATTTTCATGGCATAATTTGGTTTATTTTCATTTTCTCGGAAACTAGTGGGCCTAGAATTAAGATTTTTGGCTTAAAATGTTCGTAATGAATGCCTCTACAAATCTTGTTATGGTCAAAACCACGCCAGACTTACCGTTTTTGAGAAAAAATATGTGCATCGCACAATAACATACATATTTTTACATATTTTCAGCTAAAAGTATGGCATAATTTGGTTTATTTTCATTTTCTCGGAAACTAGTAGGCCTAGAATTAAGATTTTTGGCTTAAAATGTTCGTAATGAATGCCTCTACAAATCTTGTTATGGTCAAAACCACGCCAGACTTACCGTTTTTGAGAAAAAATATGTGCATCGCACAATAACATACATATTTTTACATATTTTCATGGCATAATTTGGTTTATTTTCATTTTCTCGGAAACTAGTAGGCCTAGAATTAAGATTTTTGGCTTAAAATGTTCGTAATGAATGCCTCTACATATCTTGTTATGGTCAAAACCACGCCAGACTTACCGTTTTTGAGAAAAAATATGTGCATCGCACAATAACATACATATTTTTACATATTTTCAGCTAAAAGTATGGCATAATTTGGTTTATTTTCATTTTCTCGGAAACTAGTAGGCCTAGAATTAAGATTTTTGGCTTAAAATGTTCGTAATGAATGCCTCTACAAATCTTGTTATGGTCAAAACCACGCCAGACTTACCGTTTTTGAGAAAAAATATGTGCATCGCACAATAACATACATATTTTTACATATTTTCATGGCATAATTTGGTTTATTTTCATTTTCTCGGAAACTAGTAGGCCTAGAATTAAGATTTTTGGCTTAAAATGTTCGTAATGAATGCCTCTACAAATCTTGTTATGGTCAAAACCACGCCTGACTTACCGTTTTTGAGAAAAAATATGTGCATCGCACAATAACATACATATTTTTACATATTTTCATGGCATAATTTGGTTTATTTTCATTTTCTCGGAAACTAGTAGGCCTAGAATTAAGATTTTTGGCTTAAAATGTTCGTAATGAATGCCTCTACAAATCTTGTTATGGTCAAAACCACGCCAGACTTACCGTTTTTGAGAAAAAATATGTGCATCGCACAATAACATACATATTTTTACATATTTTAATGGCATAATTTGGTTTATTTTCATTTTCTCGGAAACTAGTAGGCCTAGAATTAAGATTTTTGGCTTAAAATGTTCGTAATGAATGCCTCTACAAATCTTGTTATGGTCAAAACCACGCCAGACTTACCGTTTTTGAGAAAAAATATGTGCATCGCACAATAACATACATATTTTTACATATTTTCAGCTAAAAGTATGGCATAATTTGGTTTATTTTCATTTTCTCGGAAACTAGTAGGCCTAGAATTAAGATTTTTGGCTTAAAATGTTCGTAATGAATGCCTCTACAAATCTTGTTATGGTCAAAACCACGCCAGACTTACCGTTTTTGAGAAAAAATATGTGCATCGCACAATAACATACATATTTTTACATATTTTCATGGCATAATTTGGTTTATTTTCATTTTCTCGGAAACTAGTAGGCCTAGAATTAAGATTCTTGGCTTAAAATGTTCGTAATAAATGCCTCTACAAATCTTGTTATGGTCAAAACCACGCCAGACTTACCGTTTTTGAGAAAAAATATGTGCATCGCACAATAACATACATATTTTTACATATTTTCATGGCATAATTTGGTTTATTTTCATTTTCTCGGAAACTAGTAGGCCTAGAATTAAGATTTTTGGCTTAAAATGTTCGTAATGAATGGCTCTACAAATCTTGTTATGGTCAAAACCACGCCAGACTTACCGTTTTTGAGAAAAAATATGTGCATCGCACAATAACATACATATTTTTACATATTTTCATGGCATAATTTGGTTTATTTTCATTTTCTCGGAAACTAGTAGGCCTAGAATTAAGATCTTTGGCTTAAAATGTTCGTAATGAATGCCTCTACAAATCTTGTTATGGTCAAAACCACGCCAGACTTACCGTTTTTGAGAAAAAATATGTGCATCGCACAATAACATACATATTTTTACATATTTTCATGGCATAATTTGGTTTATTTTCATTTTCTCGGAAACTAGTAGGCCTAGAATTAAGATTTTTGGCTTAAAATGTTCGTAATGAATGCCTCTACAAATCTTGTTATGGTCAAAACCACGCCAGACTTACCGTTTTTGAGAAAAAATATGTGCATCGCACAATAACATACATATTTTTACATATTTTCAGCTAAAAGTATGGCATAATTTGATTTATTTTCATTTTCTCGGAAACTAGTAGGCCTAGAATTAAGATTTTTGGCTTAAAATGTTCGTAATGAATGCCTCTACAAATCTTGTTATGGTCAAAACCACGCCAGACTTACCGTTTTTGAGAAAAAATATGTGCATCGTACAATAACATACATATTTTTACATATTTTCATGGCATAATTTGGTTTATTTTCATTTTCTCGGAAACTAGTAGGCCTAGAATTAAGATTTTTGGCTTAAAATGTTCGTAATGAATGCCTCTACATATCTTGTTATAGTCAAAACCACGCCAGACTTACCGTTTTTGAGAAAAAATATGTGCATCGCACAATAACATACATATTTTTACATATTTTCAGCTAAAAGTATGGCATAATTTGGTTTATTTTCATTTTCTCGGAAACTAGTAGGCCTAGAATTAAGATTTTTGGCTTAAAATGTTCGTAATGAATGCCTCTACAAATCTTGTTATGGTCAAAACCACGCCAGACTTACCGTTTTTGAGAAAAAATATGTGCATCGCACAATAACATACATATTTTTACATATTTTCATGGCATAATTTGGTTTATTTTCATTTTCTCGGAAACTAGTAGGCCTAGAATTAAGATTTTTGGCTTAAAATGTTCGTAATGAATGCCTCTACAAATCTTGTTATGGTCAAAACCACGCCTGACTTACCGTTTTTGAGAAAAAATATGTGCATCGCACAATAACATATATATTTTTACATATTTTCAGCCAAAAGTATGGCATCATTTGGTTTATTTTCATTTTCTCGGAAACTAGTAGGCCTAGAATTAAGATTTTTGGCTTAAAATGTTCGTAATGAATGCCTCTACAAATCTTGTTATGGTCAAAACCACGCCAGACTTACCGTTTCTGAGAAAAAATATGTGCATCGCACAATAACATACATATTTTTACATATTTTCAGCTAAAAGTATGGCATAATTTGGTTTATTTTCATTTTCTCGGAAACTAGTAGGCCTAGAATTAAGATTTTTGGCTTGAAATGTTCGTAATGAATGCCTCTACAAATCTTGTTATGGTCAAAACCACGCCAGACTTACCGTTTTTGAGAAAAAATATGTGCATCGCACAATAACATACATATTTTTACATATTTTCAGCTAAAAGTATGGCATAATTTGGTTTATTTTCATTTTCTCGGAAACTAGTAGGCCTAGAATTAAGATTTTTGGCTTAAAATGTTCGTAATGAATGCCTCTACAAATCTTGTTATGGTCAAAACCACGCCGGACTTACCGTTTTTGGGAAAAAATATGTGCATCGCACAATAACATACATATTTTTACATATTTTCAGCTAAAAGTATGGCATAATTTGGTTTATTTTCATTTTCTCGGAAACTAGTAGGCCTAGAATTAAGATTTTTGGCTTAAAATGTTCGTAATGAATGCCTCTACAAATCTTGTTATGGTCAAAACCACGCCAGACTTACCGTTTTTGAGAAAAAATATGTGCATCGCACAATAACATACATATTTTTACATATTTTCATGGCATAATTTGGTTTATTTTCATTTTCTCGGAAACTAGTAGGCCTAGAATTAAGATTTTTGGCTTAAAATGTTCGTAATGAATGGCTCTACAAATCTTGTTATGGTCAAAACCACGCCTGACTTACCGTTTTTGAGAAAAAATATGTGCATCGCACAATAACATACATATTTTTACATATTTTCATGGCATAATTTGGTTTATTTTCATTTTCTCGGAAACTAGTAGGCCTAGAATTAAGATTTTTGGCTTAAAATGTTCGTAATGAATGCCTCTACAAATCTTGTTATGGTCAAAACCACGCCAGACTTACCGTTTTTGAGAAAAAATATGTGCATCGCACAATAACATACATATTTTTACATATTTTAATGGCATAATTTGGTTTATTTTCATTTTCTCGGAAACTAGTAGGCCTAGAATTAAGATTTTTGGCTTAAAATGTTCGTAATGAATGCCTCTACAAATCTTGTTATGGTCAAAACCACGCCAGACTTACCGTTTTTGAGAAAAAATATGTGCATCGCACAATAACATACATATTTTTACATATTTTCAGCTAAAAGTATGGCATAATTTGGTTTATTTTCATTTTCTCGGAAACTAGTAGGCCTAGAATTAAGATTTTTGGCTTAAAATGTTCGTAATGAATGCCTCTACAAATCTTGTTATGGTCAAAACCACGCCAGACTTACCGTTTTTGAGAAAAAATATGTGCATCGCACAATAACATACATATTTTTACATATTTTCATGGCATAATTTGGTTTATTTTCATTTTCTCGGAAACTAGTAGGCCTAGAATTAAGATTCTTGGCTTAAAATGTTCGTAATAAATGCCTCTACAAATCTTGTTATGGTCAAAACCACGCCAGACTTACCGTTTTTGAGAAAAAATATGTGCATCGCACAATAACATACATATTTTTACATATTTTCATGGCATAATTTGGTTTATTTTCATTTTCTCGGAAACTAGTAGGCCTAGAATTAAGATTTTTGGCTTAAAATGTTCGTAATGAATGGCTCTACAAATCTTGTTATGGTCAAAACCACGCCAGACTTACCGTTTTTGAGAAAAAATATGTGCATCGCACAATAACATACATATTTTTACATATTTTCATGGCATAATTTGGTTTATTTTCATTTTCTCGGAAACTAGTAGGCCTAGAATTAAGATCTTTGGCTTAAAATGTTCGTAATGAATGCCTCTACAAATCTTGTTATGGTCAAAACCACGCCAGACTTACCGTTTTTGAGAAAAAATATGTGCATCGCACAATAACATACATATTTTTACATATTTTCATGGCATAATTTGGTTTATTTTCATTTTCTCGGAAACTAGTAGGCCTAGAATTAAGATTTTTGGCTTAAAATGTTCGTAATGAATGCCTCTACAAATCTTGTTATGGTCAAAACCACGCCAGACTTACCGTTTTTGAGAAAAAATATGTGCATCGCACAATAACATACATATTTTTACATATTTTCAGCTAAAAGTATGGCATAATTTGATTTATTTTCATTTTCTCGGAAACTAGTAGGCCTAGAATTAAGATTTTTGGCTTAAAATGTTCGTAATGAATGCCTCTACAAATCTTGTTATGGTCAAAACCACGCCAGACTTACCGTTTTTGAGAAAAAATATGTGCATCGTACAATAACATACATATTTTTACATATTTTCATGGCATAATTTGGTTTATTTTCATTTTCTCGGAAACTAGTAGGCCTAGAATTAAGATTTTTGGCTTAAAATGTTCGTAATGAATGCCTCTACATATCTTGTTATAGTCAAAACCACGCCAGACTTACCGTTTTTGAGAAAAAATATGTGCATCGCACAATAACATACATATTTTTACATATTTTCAGCTAAAAGTATGGCATAATTTGGTTTATTTTCATTTTCTCGGAAACTAGTAGGCCTAGAATTAAGATTTTTGGCTTAAAATGTTCGTAATGAATGCCTCTACAAATCTTGTTATGGTCAAAACCACGCCAGACTTACCGTTTTTGAGAAAAAATATGTGCATCGCACAATAACATACATATTTTTACATATTTTCATGGCATAATTTGGTTTATTTTCATTTTCTCGGAAACTAGTAGGCCTAGAATTAAGATTTTTGGCTTAAAATGTTCGTAATGAATGCCTCTACAAATCTTGTTATGGTCAAAACCACGCCTGACTTACCGTTTTTGAGAAAAAATATGTGCATCGCACAATAACATATATATTTTTACATATTTTCAGCCAAAAGTATGGCATCATTTGGTTTATTTTCATTTTCTCGGAAACTAGTAGGCCTAGAATTAAGATTTTTGGCTTAAAATGTTCGTAATGAATGCCTCTACAAATCTTGTTATGGTCAAAACCACGCCAGACTTACCGTTTCTGAGAAAAAATATGTGCATCGCACAATAACATACATATTTTTACATATTTTCAGCTAAAAGTATGGCATAATTTGGTTTATTTTCATTTTCTCGGAAACTAGTAGGCCTAGAATTAAGATTTTTGGCTTGAAATGTTCGTAATGAATGCCTCTACAAATCTTGTTATGGTCAAAACCACGCCAGACTTACCGTTTTTGAGAAAAAATATGTGCATCGCACAATAACATACATATTTTTACATATTTTCAGCTAAAAGTATGGCATAATTTGGTTTATTTTCATTTTCTCGGAAACTAGTAGGCCTAGAATTAAGATTTTTGGCTTAAAATGTTCGTAATGAATGCCTCTACAAATCTTGTTATGGTCAAAACCACGCCGGACTTACCGTTTTTGGGAAAAAATATGTGCATCGCACAATAACATACATATTTTTACATATTTTCAGCTAAAAGTATGGCATAATTTGGTTTATTTTCATTTTCTCGGAAACTAGTAGGCCTAGAATTAAGATTTTTGGCTTAAAATGTTCGTAATGAATGCCTCTACAAATCTTGTTATGGTCAAAACCACGCCAGACTTACCGTTTTTGAGAAAAAATATGTGCATCGCACAATAACATACATATTTTTACATATTTTCATGGCATAATTTGGTTTATTTTCATTTTCTCGGAAACTAGTAGGCCTAGAATTAAGATTTTTGGCTTAAAATGTTCGTAATGAATGCCTCTACAAATCTTGTTATGGTCAAAACCACGCCAGACATACCGTTTTTGAGAAAAAATATGTGCATCGCACAATAACATACATATTTTTACATATTTTCAGCTAAAAGTATGGCATAATTTGGTTTATTTTCATTTTCTCGGAAACTAGTAGGCCTAGAATTAAGATTTTTGGCCTAAAATGTTCGTAATGAATGCCTCTACAAATCTTGTTATGGTCAAAACCACGCCAGACTTACCGTTTTTGAGAAAAAATATGTGCATCGCACAATAACATACATATTTTTACATATTTTCAGCTAAAAGTATGGCATAATTTGGTTTATTTTCATTTTCTCGGAAACTAGTAGGCCTAGAATTAAGATTTTTGGCTTAAAATGTTCGTAATGAATGCCTCTACAAATCTTGTTATGGTCAAAACCACGCCAGACTTACCGTTTTTGAGAAAAAATATGTGCATCGCACAATAACATACATATTTTTACATATTTTCATGGCATAATTTGGTTTATTTTCATTTTCTCGGAAACTAGTAGGCCTAGAATTAAGATTTTTGGCTTAAAATGTTCGTAATGAATGCCTCTACAAATCTTGTTATGGTCAAAACCACGCCAGACTTACCGTTTTTGAGAAAAAATATGTGCATCGCACAATAACATACATATTTTTACATATTTTAATGGCATAATTTGGTTTATTTTCATTTTCTCGGAAACTAGTAGGCCTAGAATTAAGATTTTTGGCTTAAAATGTTCGTAATGAATGCCTCTACAAATCTTGTTATGGTCAAAACCACGCCAGACTTACCGTTTTTGAGAAAAAATATGTGCATCGCACAATAACATACATATTTTTACATATTTTCAGCTAAAAGTATGGCATAATTTGGTTTATTTTCATTTTCTCGGAAACTAGTAGGCCTAGAATTAAGATTTTTGGCTTAAAATGTTCGTAATGAATGCCTCTACAAATCTTGTTATGGTCAAAACCACGCCAGACTTACCGTTTTTGAGAAAAAATATGTGCATCGCACAATAACATACATATTTTTACATATTTTCATGGCATAATTTGGTTTATTTTCATTTTCTCGGAAACTAGTAGGCCTAGAATTAAAATGTTCGTAATGAATGCCTCTACAAATCTTGTTATGGTCAAAACCACGCCAGACTTACCGTTTTTGGGAAAAAATATGTGCATCGCACAATAACATACATATTTTTACATATTTTCAGCTAAAAGTATGGCATAATTTGGTTTATTTTCATTTTCTCGGAAACTAGTAGGCCTAGAATTAAGATTTTTGGCTTAAAATGTTCGTAATGAATGCCTCTACAAATCTTGTTATGGTCAAAACCACGCCAGACTTACCGTTTTTGAGAAAAAATATGTGCATCGCACAATAACATACATATTTTTACATATTTTCAGCTAAAAGTATGGCATAATTTGGTTTATTTTCATTTTCTCGGAAACTAGTAGGCCTAGAATTAAGATTTTTGGCTTAAAATGTTCGTAATGAATGCCTCTACAAATCTTGTTATGGTCAAAACCACGCCAGACTTACCGTTTTTGAGAAAAAATATGTGCATCGCACAATAACATACATATTTTTACATATTTTCATGGCATAATTTGGTTTATTTTCATTTTCTCGGAAACTAGTAGGCCTAGAATTAAGATTTTTGGCTTAAAATGTTCGTAATGAATGCCTCTACAAATCTTGTTATGGTCAAAACCACGCCAGACTTACCGTTTTTGAGAAAAAATATGTGCATCCCACAATAACATACATATTTTTACATATATTCATGGCATAATTTGGTTTATTTTCATTTTCTCGGAAACTAGTGGGCCTAGAATTAAGATTTTTGGCTTAAAATGTTCGTAATGAATGCCTCTACAAATCTTGTTATGGTCAAAACCACGCCAGACTTACCGTTTTTGAGAAAAAATATGTGCATCGCACAATAACATACATATTTTTACATATTTTCAGCTAAAAGTATGGCATAATTTGGTTTATTTTCATTTTCTCGGAAACTAGTAGGCCTAGAATTAAGATTTTTGGCTTAAAATGTTCGTAATGAATGCCTCTACAAATCTTGTTATGGTCAAAACCACGCCAGACTTACCGTTTCTGAGAAAAAATATGTGCATCGCACAATAACATACATATTTTTACATATTTTCAGCTAAAAGTATGGCATAATTTGGTTTATTTTCATTTTCTCGGAAACTAGTAGGCCTAGAAATAAGATTTTTGGCTTAAAATGTTCGTAATGAATGCCTCTACAAATCTTGTTATGGTCAAAACCACGCCAGACTTACCGTTTTTGAGAAAAAATATGTGCATCGCACAATAACATACATATTTTTACATATTTTCAGCTAAAAGTATGGCATAATTTGGTTTATTTTCATTTTCTCGGAAACTAGTAGGCCTAGAATTAAGATTTTTGGCTTAAAATGTTCGTAATGAATGCCTCTACAAATCTTTTTATGGTCAAAACCATGCCAGACTTACCGTTTTTGAGAAAAAATATGTGCATCGCACAATAACATACATATTTTTACATATTTTCATGGCATAATTTGGTTTATTTTCATTTTCTCGGAAACTAGTAGGCCTAGAATTAAGATTTTTGGCTTAAAATGTTCGTAATGAATGCCTCTACAAATCTTGTTATGGTCAAAACCACGCCAGACTTACCGTTTTTGAGAAAAAATATGTGCATCGCACAATAACATACATATTTTTACATATTTTCAGCTAAAAGTATGGCATAATTTGTTTTATTTTCATTTTCTCGGAAACTAGTAGGCCTAGAATTAAGATTTTTGGCTTAAAATGTTCGTAATGAATGCCTCTACAAATCTTGTTATGGTCCAAACCACGCCAGACTTACCGTTTTTGAGAAAAAATATGTGCATCGCACAATAACATACATATTTTTACATATTTTCAGCTAAAAGTATGGCATAATTTGGTTTATTTTCATTTTCTCGGAAACTAGTAGGCCTAGAATTAAGATTTTTGGCTTAAAATGTTCGTAATGAATGCCTCTACAAATCTTGTTATGGTCAAAACCACGCCAGACTTACCGTTTTTGAGAAAAAATATGTGCATCGCACAATAACATACATATTTTCAGCTAAAAGTATGGCATAATTTGGTTTATTTTCATTTTCTCGGAAACTAGTAGGCCTAGAATTAAGATTTTTGGCTTAAAATGTTCGTAATGAATGCCTCTACAAATCTTGTTATGGTCAAAACCATGCCAGACTTACCGTTTTTGAGAAAAAATATGTGCATCGCACAATAACATACATATTTTTACACATTTTCAGCCAAAAGTATGGCATAATTTGGTTTATTTTCATTTTCTCGGAAACTAGTAGGCCTAGAATTAAGATTTTTGGCTTAAAATGTTCGTAATGAATGCCTCTACAAATCTTGTTATGGTCAAAACCACGCCAGACTTACCGTTTTTGAGAAAAAATATGTGCATCGCACAATAACATACATATTTTTACATATTTTCAGCTAAAAGTATGGCATAATTTGATTTATTTTCATTTTCTCGGAAACTAGTAGGCCTAGAATTAAGATTTTTGGCTTAAAATGTTCGTAATGAATGCCTCTACAAATCTTGTTATGGTCAAAACCACGCCAGACTTACCGTTTTTGAGAAAAAATATGTGCATCGCACAATAACATACATATTTTTACATATTTTCATGGCATAATTTGGTTTATTTTCATTTTCTCGGAAACTAGTAGGCCTAGAATTAAGATCTTTGGCTTAAAATGTTCGTAATGAATGCCTCTACAAATCTTGTTATGGTCAAAACCACGCCAGACTTACCGTTTTTGAGAAAAAATATGTGCATCGCACAATAACATACATATTTTTACATATTTTCATGGCATAATTTGGTTTATTTTCATTTTCTCGGAAACTAGTAGGCCTAGAATTAAGATTTTTGGCTTAAAATGTTCGTAATGAATGCCTCTACAAATCTTGTTATGGTCAAAACCACGCCAGACTTACCGTTTTTGAGAAAAAATATGTGCATCGCACAATAACATACATATTTTTACATATTTTCAGCTAAAAGTATGGCATAATTTGATTTATTTTCATTTTCTCGGAAACTAGTAGGCCTAGAATTAAGATTTTTGGCTTAAAATGTTCGTAATGAATGCCTCTACAAATCTTGTTATGGTCAAAACCACGCCAGACTTACCGTTTTTGAGAAAAAATATGTGCATCGCACAATAACATACATATTTTTACATATTTTCATGGCATAATTTGGTTTATTTTCATTTTCTCGGAAACTAGTAGGCCTAGAATTAAGGTTTTTGGCTTAAAATGTTCGTAATGAATGCCTCTACATATCTTGTTATGGTCAAAACCACGCCAGACTTACCGTTTTTGAGAAAAAATATGTGCATCGCACAATAACATACATATTTTTACATATTTTCAGCTAAAAGTATGGCATAATTTGGTTTATTTTCATTTTCTCGGAAACTAGTAGGCCTAGAATTAAGATTTTTGGCTTAAAATGTTCGTAATGAATGCCTCTACAAATCTTGTTATGGTCAAAACCACGCCAGACTTACCGTTTTTGAGAAAAAATATGTGCATCGCACAATAACATACATATTTTTACATATTTTCATGGCATAATTTGGTTTATTTTCATTTTCTCGGAAACTAGTAGGCCTAGAATTAAGATTTTTGGCTTAAAATGTTCGTAATGAATGCCTCTACAAATCTTGTTATGGTCAAAACCACGCCAGACTTACCGTTTTTGAGAAAAAATATGTGCATCGCACAATAACATACATATTTTTACATATTTTCATGGCATAATTTGGTTTATTTTCATTTTCTCGGAAACTAGTAGGCCTAGAATTAAGATTTTTGGCTTAAAATGTTCGTAATGAATGCCTCTACATATCTTGTTATGGTCAAAACCACGCCAGACTTACCGTTTTTGAGAAAAAATATGTGCATCGCACAATAACATACATATTTTTACATATTTTCAGCTAAAAGTATGGCATAATTTGGTTTATTTTCATTTTCTCGGAAACTAGTAGGCCTAGAATTAAGATTTTTGGCTTAAAATGTTCGTAATGAATGCCTCTACAAATCTTGTTATGGTCAAAACCACGCCAGACTTACCGTTTTTGAGAAAAAATATGTGCATCGCACAATAACATACATATTTTTACATATTTTCATGGCATAATTTGGTTTATTTTCATTTTCTCGGAAACTAGTAGGCCTAGAATTAAGATTTTTGGCTTAAAATGTTCGTAATGAATGCCTCTACATATCTTGTTATGGTCAAAACCACGCCGGACTTACCGTTTTTGAGAAAAAATATGTGCATCGCACAATAACATACATATTTTTACATATTTTCAGCTAAAAGTATGGCATAATTTGGTTTATTTTCATTTTCTCGGAAACTAGTAGGCCTAGAATTAAGATTTTTGGCTTAAAATGTTCGTAATGAATGCCTCTACAAATCTTGTTATGGTCAAAACCACGCCAGACTTACCGTTTTTGAGAAAAAATATGTGCATCGCACAATAACATACATATTTTTACATATTTTCATGGCATAATTTGGTTTATTTTCATTTTCTCGGAAACTAGTAGGCCTAGAATTAAGATTTTTGGCTTAAAATGTTCGTAATGAATGCCTCTACAAATCTTGTTATGGTCAAAACCACGCCAGACTTACCGTTTTTGAGAAAAAATATGTGCATCGCACAATAACATACATATTTTTACATATTTTCATGGCATAATTTGGTTTATTTTCATTTTCTCGGAAACTAGTAGTTTTTGAGAAAAAATATGTGCATCGCACAATAACATACATATTTTTACATATTTTCATGGCATAATTTGGTTTATTTTCATTTTCTCGGAAACTAGTAGGCCAAGAATTAAGATTTTTGGCTTAAAATGTTCGTAATGAATGCCTCTACATATCTTGTTATGGTCAAAACCACGCCAGACTTACCGTTTTTGAGAAAAAATATGTGCATCGCACAATAACATACATATTTTTACATATTTTCAGCTAAAAGTATGGCATAATTTGGTTTATTTTCATTTTCTCGGAAACTAGTAGGCCTAGAATTAAGATTTTTGGCTTAAAATGTTCGTAATGAATGCTTCTACAAATCTTGTTATGGTCAAAACCACGCCAGACTTACCGTTTTTGAGAAAAAATATGTGCATCGCACAATAACATACATATTTTTACATATTTTCATGGCATAATTTGGTTTATTTTCATTTTCTCGGAAACTAGTAGGCCTAGAATTAAAATGTTCGTAATGAATGCCTCTACAAATCTTGTTATGGTCAAAACCACGCCAGACTTACCGTTTTTGGGAAAAAATATGTGCATCGCACAATAACATACATATTTTTACATATTTTCAGCTAAAAGTATGGCATAATTTGGTTTATTTTCATTTTCTCGGAAACTAGTAGGCCTAGAATTAAGATTTTTGGCTTAAAATGTTCGTAATGAATGCCTCTACAAATCTTGTTATGATCAAAACCACGCCAGACTTACCGTTTTTGAGAAAAAATATGTGCATCGCACAATAACATACATATTTTTACATATTTTCAGCTAAAAGTATGGCATAATTTGGTTTATTTTCATTTTCTCGGAAACTAGTAGGCCTAGAATTAAGATTTTTGGCTTAAAATGTTCGTAATGAATGCCTCTACAAATCTTGTTATGGTCAAAACCACGCCAGACTTACCGTTTTTGAGAAAAAATATGTGCATCGCACAATAACATACATATTTTTACATATTTTCATGGCATAATTTGGTTTATTTTCATTTTCTCGGAAACTAGTAGGCCTAGAATTAAGATTTTTGGCTTAAAATGTTCGTAATGAATGCCTCTACAAATCTTGTTATGGTCAAAACCACGCCAGACTTACCGTTTTTGAGAAAAAATATGTGCATCGCACAATAACATACATATTTTTACATATTTTCAGCTAAAAGTATGGCATAATTTGGTTTATTTTCATTTTCTCGGAAACTAGTAGGCCTAGAATTAAGATTTTTGGCTTAAAATGTTCGTAATGAATGCCTCTACAAATCTTGTTATGGTCAAAACCACGCCAGACTTACCGTTTTTGAGAAAAAATATGTGCATCGCACAATAACATACATATTTTTACATATTTTCAGCTAAAAGTATGGCATAATTTGGTTTATTTTCATTTTCTCGGAAACTAGTAGGCCTAGAATTAAGATTTTTGGCTTAAAATGTTCGTAATGAATGCCTCTACAAATCTTGTTATGGTCAAAACCACGCCAGACTTACCGTTTTTGAGAAAAAATATGTGCATCGCACAATAACATACATATTTTTACATATTTTCAGCTAAAAGTATGGCATAATTTGGTTTATTTTCATTTTCTCGGAAACTAGTAGGCCTAGAATTAAGATTTTTGGCTTAAAATGTTCGTAATGAATGCCTCTACAAATCTTGTTATGGTCAAAACCACGCCAGACTTACCGTTTTTGAGAAAAAATATGTGCATCGCACAATAACATACATATTTTTACATATTTTCATGGCATAATTTGGTTTATTTTCATTTTCTCGGAAACTAGTAGGCCTAGAATTAAGATTTTTGGCTTAAAATGTTCGTAATGAATGCCTCTACAAATCTTGTTATGGTCAAAACCACGCCAGACTTACCGTTTTTGAGAAAAAATATGTGCATCGCACAATAACATACATATTTTTACATATTTTCAGCTAAAAGTATGGCATAATTTGGTTTATTTTCATTTTCTCGGAAACTAGTAGGCCTAGAATTAAGATTTTTGGCTTAAAATGTTCGTAATGAATGCCTCTACAAATCTTGTTATGGTCCAAACCACGCCAGACTTACCGTTTTTGAGAAAAAATATGTGCATCGCACAATAACATACATATTTTTACATATTTTCAGCTAAAAGTATGGCATAATTTGGTTTATTTTCATTTTCTCGGAAACTAGTAGGCCTAGAATTAAGATTTTTGGCTTAAAATGTTCGTAATGAATGCCTCTACAAATCTTGTTATGGTCAAAACCACGCCAGACTTACCGTTTTTGAGAAAAAATATGTGCATCGCACAATAACATACATATTTTTACATATTTTCAGCTAAAAGTATGGCATAATTTGGTTTATTTTCATTTTCTCGGAAACTAGTAGGCCTAGAATTAAGATTTTTGGCTTAAAATGTTCGTAATGAATGCCTCTACAAATCTTGTTATGGTCAAAACCATGCCAGACTTACCGTTTTTGAGAAAAAATATGTGCATCGCACAATAACATACATATTTTTACACATTTTCAGCCAAAAGTATGGCATAATTTGGTTTATTTTCATTTTCTCGGAAACTAGTAGGCCTAGAATTAAGATTTTTGGCTTAAAATGTTCGTAATGAATGCCTCTACAAATCTTGTTATGGTCAAAACCACGCCAGATTTACAGTTTTTGAGAAAAAATATGTGCATCGCACAATAACATACATATTTTTACATATTTTCAGCTAAAAGTATGGCATAATTTGGTTTATTTTCATTTTCTCGGAAACTAGTAGGCCTAGAATTAAGATTTTTGGCTTAAAATGTTCGTAATGAATGCCTCTACAAATCTTGTTATGGTCAAAACCACGCCAGACTTACCGTTTTTGAGAAAAAATATGTGCATCGCACAATAACATACATATTTTTACATATTTTCAGTTAAAAGTATGGCATAATTTGGTTTATTTTCATTTTCTCGGAAACTAGTAGACCTAGAATTAAGATTTTTGGCTTAAAATGTTCGTAATGAATGCCTCTACAAATCTTGTTATGGTCAAAACCACGCCAGACTTACCGTTTTTGAGAAAAAATATGTGCATCGCACAATAACATACATATTTTTACATATTTTCAGCTAAAAGTATGGCATAATTTGGTTTATTTTCATTTTCTCGGAAACTAGTAGGCCTAGAATTAAGATTTTTGGCTTAAAATGTTCGTAATGAATGCCTCTACAAATCTTGTTATGGTCAAAACCATGCCAGACTTACCGTTTTTGAGAAAAAATATGTGCATCGCACAATAACATACATATTTTTACATATTTTCATGGCATAATTTGGTTTATTTTCATTTTCTCGGAAACTAGTAGGCCTAGAATTAAGATTTTTGGCTTAAAATGTTCGCAATGAATGCCTCTACAAATCTTGTTATGGTCAAAACCACGCCAGACTTACCGTTTTTGAGAAAAAATATGTGCATCGCACAATAACATACAAATTTTCAGCCAAAAGTATGGCATAATTTGGTTTATTTTCATTTTCTCGGAAACTAGTAGGCCTAGAATTAAGATTTTTGGCTTAAAATGTTCGTAATGAATGCCTCTACAAATCTTGTTATGGTCAAAACCACGCCAGACTTACCGTTTTTGAGAAAAAATATGTGCATCGCACAATAACATACATATTTTTACATATTTTCATGGCATAATTTGGTTTATTTTTATTTTCTCGGAAACTAGTAGGCCTAGAATTAAGATTTTTGGCTTAAAATGTTCGTAATGAATGCCTCTACAAATCTTGTTATGGTCAAAACCACGCCAGACCTACCGTTTTTGAGAAAAAATATGTGCATCGCACAATAACATACATATTTTTACATATTTTCAGCTAAAAGTATGGCATAATTTGGTTTATTTTCATTTTCTCGGAAACTAGTAGGCCTAGAATTAAGATTTTTGGCTTAAAATGTTCGTAATGAATGCCTCCACAAATCTTGTTATGGTCCAAACCACGCCAGACTTACCGTTTTTGAGAAAAAATATGTGCATCGCACAATAACATACATATTTTTACACATTTTCAGCCAAAAGTATGGCATAATTTGGTTTATTTTCATTTTCTCGGAAACTAGTAGGCCTAGAATTAAGATTTTTGGCTTAAAATGTTCGTAATGAATGCCTCTACAAATCTTGTTATGGTCAAATTCAAGCCAGACTTACCGTTTTTGAGAAAAAATATGTGCATCGCACAATAAAATACATATTTTTACATATTTTCAGCTAAAAGTATGGCATAATTTGGTTTATTTTCATTTTCTCGGAAACTAGTAGGCCTAGAATTAAGATTTTTGGCTTAAAATGTTCGTAATGAATGCCTCTACAAATCTTGTTATGGTCCAAACCACGCCAGACTTACCGTTTTTGAGAAAAAATATGTGCATCGCACAATAACATACATATTTTTACATATTTTCAGCCAAAAGTATGGCATAATTTGGTTTATTTTCATTTTCTCGGAAACTAGTAGGCCTAGAATTAAGATTTTTGGCTTAAAATGTTCGTTATGAATGCCTCTACAAATCTTGTTATGGTCAAAACCACGCCAGACTTACCGTTTTTGAGAAAAAATATGTGCATCGCACAATAACATACATATTTTTACATATTTTCAGCTAAAAGTATGGCATAATTTGGTTTATTTTCATTTTCTCGGAAACTAGTAGGCCTAGAATTAAGATTTTTGGCTTAAAATGTTCGTAATGAATGCCTCTACAAATCTTGTTATGGTCAAAACCACGCCAGACTTACCGTTTTTGAGAAAAAATATGTGCATCGCACAATAACATACATATTTTTACACATTTTCAGCCAAAAGTATGGCATAATTTGGTTTATTTTCATTTTCTCGGAAACTAGTAGGCCTAGAATTAAGATTTTTGGCTTAAAATGTTCGTAATGAATGCCTCTACAAATCTTGTTATGGTCAAAACCACGCCAGACTTACCGTTTTTGAGAAAAAATATGTGCATCGCACAATAACATACATATTTTTACATATTTTCAGCTAAAAGTATGGCATAATTTGGTTTATTTTCATTTTCTCGGAAACTAGTATGCCTAGAATTAAGATTTTTGGCTTAAAATGTTCGTAATGAATGCCTCTACAAATCTTGTTATGGTCCAAACCACGCCAGACTTACCGTTTTTGAGAAAAAATATGTGCATCGCACAATAACATACATATTTTTACATATTTTCAGCTAAAAGTATGGCATAATTTGGTTTATTTTCATTTTCTCGGAAACTAGTAGGCCTAGAATTAAGATTTTTGGCTTAAAATGTTCGTAATGAATGCCTCTACAAATCTTGTTATGGTCAAAACCACGCCAGACTTACCGTTTTTGAGAAAAAATATGTGCATCGCACAATAACATACATATTTTTACACATTTTCAGCCAAAAGTATGGCATAATTTGGTTTATTTTCATTTTCTCGGAAACTAGTAGGCCTAGAATTAAGATTTTTGGCTTAAAATGTTCGTAATGAATGCCTCTACAAATCTTGTTATGGTCAAAACCACGCCAGACTTACCGTTTTTGAGAAAAAATATGTGCATCGCACAATAACATACATATTTTTACATATTTTCATGGCATAATTTGGTTTATTTTCATTTTCTCGGAAACTAGTAGGCCTAGAATTAAGATTTTTGGCTTAAAATGTTCGTAATGAATGCCTCTACAAATCTTGTTATGGTCAAAACCACGCCAGACTTACCGTTTTTGAGAAAAAATATGTGCATCGCACAATAACATACATATTTTTACACATTTTCAGCCAAAAGTATGGCATAATTTGGTTTATTTTCATTTTCTCGGAAACTAGTAGGCCTAGAATTAAGATTTTTGGCTTAAAATGTTCGTAATGAATGCCTCTACAAATCTTGTTATGGTCAAAACCACGCCAGACTTACCGTTTTTGAGAAAAAATATGTGCATCGCACAATAACATACATATTTTTACATATTTTCAGCTAAAAGTATGGCATAATTTGGTTTATTTTCATTTTCTCGGAAACTAGTATGCCTAGAATTAAGATTTTTGGCTTAAAATGTTCGTAATGAATGCCTCTCTCTTGTTATGGTCCAAACCACGCCAGACTTACCGTTTTTGAGAAAAAATATGTGCATCGCACAATAACATACATATTTTTACATATTTTCAGCTAAAAGTATGGCATAATTTGGTTTATTTTCATTTTCTCGGAAACTAGTAGGCCTAGAATTAAGATTTTTGGCTTAAAATGTTCGTAATGAATGCCTCTACAAATCTTGTTATGGTCAAAACCACGCCAGACTTACCGTTTTTGAGAAAAAATATGTGCATCGCACAATAACATACATATTTTTACACATTTTCAGCCAAAAGTATGGCATAATTTGGTTTATTTTCATTTTCTCGGAAACTAGTAGGCCTAGAATTAAGATTTTTGGCTTAAAATGTTCGTAATGAATGCCTCTACAAATCTTGTTATGGTCAAAACCACGCCAGACTTACCGTTTTTGAGAAAAAATATGTGCATCGCACAATAACATACATATTTTTACACATTTTCAGCCAAAAGTATGGCATAATTTGGTTTATTTTCATTTTCTCGGAAACTAGTAGGCCTAGAATTAAGATTTTTGGCTTAAAATGTTCGTAATGAATGCCTCTACAAATCTTGTTATGGTCAAAACCACGCCAGACTTACCGTTTTTGAGAAAAAATATGTGCATCGCACAATAACATACATATTTTTACATATTTTCATGGCATAATTTGGTTTATTTTCATTTTCTCGGAAACTAGTAGGAATAGAATTAAGATTTTTGGCTTAAAATGTTCGTAATGAATGCCTCTACAAATCTTGTTATGGTCAAAACCACGCCAGACTTACCGTTTTTGAGAAAAAATATGTGCATCGCACAATAACATACATATTTTTACATATTTTCAGCTAAAAGTATGGCATAATTTGGTTTATTTTCATTTTCTCGGAAACTAGTAGGCCTAGAATTAAGATTTTTGGCTTAAAATGTTCGTAATGAATGCCTCTACAAATCTTGTTATGGTCAAAACCACGCCAGACTTACCGTTTTTGAGAAAAAATATGTGCATCGCACAATAACATACATATTTTTACATATTTTCAGCTAAAAGTATGGCATAATTTGGTTTATTTTCATTTTCTCGGAAACTAGTAGGCCTAGAATTAAGATTTTTGGCTTAAAATGTTCGTAATGAATGCCTCTACAAATCTTGTTATGGTCAAAACCACGCCAGACTTACCGTTTTTGAGAAAAAATATGTGCATCGCACAATAACATACATATTTTTACATATTTTCATGGCATAATTTGGTTTATTTTCATTTTCTCGGAAACTAGTAGGCCTAGAATTAAGATTTTTGGCTTAAAATGTTCGTAATGAATACCTCTACAAATCTTGTTATGGTCAAAACCACGCCAGACTTACCGTTTTTGAGAAAAAATATGTGCATCGCACAATAACATACATATTTTTACACATTTTCAGCCAAAAGTATGGCATAATTTGGTTTATTTTCATTTTCTCGGAAACTAGTAGGCCTAGAATTAAGATTTTTGGCTTAAAATGTTCGTAATGAATGCCTCTACAAATCTTGTTATGGTCAAAACCACGCCAGACTTACCGTTTTTGAGAAAAAATATGTGCATCGCACAATAACATACATATTTTTACATATTTTCAGCTAAAAGTATGGCATAATTTGGTTTATTTTCATTTTCTCGGAAACTAGTAGGCCTAGAATTAAGATTTTTGGCTTAAAATGTTCGTAATGAATGCCTCTACAAATCTTGTTATGGTCCAAACCACGCCAGACTTACCGTTTTTGAGAAAAAATATGTGCATCGCACAATAACATACATATTTTTACACATTTTCAGCCAAAAGTATGGCATAATTTGGTTTATTTTCATTTTCTCGGAAACTAGTAGGCCTAGAATTAAGATTTTTGGCTTAAAATGTTCGTAATGAATGCCTCTACAAATCTTGTTATGGTCAAAACCACGCCAGACTTACCGTTTTTGAGAAAAAATATGTGCATCGCACAATAACATACATATTTTTACATATTTTCAGCTAAAAGTATGGCATAATTTGGTTTATTTTCATTTTCTCGGAAACTAGTAGGCCTAGAATTAAGATTTTTGGCTTAGAATGTTCGTAATGAATGCCTCTACAAATCTTGTTATGGTCAAAACCACGCCAGACTTACCGTTTTTGAGAAAAAATATGTGCATCGCACAATAACATACATATTTTTACATATTTTCAGCTAAAAGTATGGCATAATTTGGTTTATTTTCATTTTCTCGGAAACTAGTAGGCCTAGAATTAAGATTTTTGGCTTAAAATGTTCGTAATGAATGCCTCTACAAATCTTGTTATGGTCAAAACCACGCCAGACTTACCGTTTTTGAGAAAAAATATGTGCATCGCACAATAACATACATATTTTCAGCTAAAAGTATGGCATAATTTGGTTTATTTTCATTTTCTCGGAAACTAGTAGGCCTAGAATTAAGATTTTTGGCTTAAAATGTTCGTTATGAATGCCTCTACAAATCTTGTTATGGTCAAAACCACGCCAGACTTACCGTTTTTGAGAAAAAATATGTGCATCGCACAATAACATACATATTTTTACATATTTTCATGGCATAATTTGGTTTATTTTCATTTTCTCGGAAACTAGTAGGCCTAGAATTAAGATTTTTGGCTTAAAATGTTCGTAATGAATGCCTCTACAAATCTTGTTATGGTCCAAACCACGCCAGACTTACCGTTTTTGAGAAAAAATATGTGCATCGCACAATAACATACATATTTTTACACATTTTCAGCCAAAAGTATGGCATAATTTGGTTTATTTTCATTTTCTCGGAAACTAGTAGGCCTAGAATTAAGATTTTTGGCTTAAAATGTTCGTAATGAATGCCTCTACAAATCTTGTTATGGTCAAAACCACGCCAGACTTACCGTTTTTGAGAAAAAATATGTGCATCGCACAATAACATACATATTTTTACATATTTTCAGCTAAAAGTATGGCATAATTTGGTTTATTTTCATTTTCTCGGAAACTAGTAGGCCTAGAATTAAGATTTTTGGCTTAAAATGTTCGTAATGAATGCCTCTACAAATCTTGTTATGGTCAAAACCACGCCAGACTTACCGTTTTTGAGAAAAAATATGTGCATCGCACAATAACATACATATTTTCAGCTAAAAGTATGGCATAATTTGGTTTATTTTCATTTTCTCGGAAACTAGTAGGCCTAGAATTAAGATTTTTGGCTTAAAATGTTCGTAATGAATGCCTCTACAATTCTTGTTATGGTCAAAACCACGCCAGACTTACCGTTTTTGAGAAAAAATATGTGCATCGCACAATAACATACATATTTTTACATATTTTCATGGCATAATTTGGTTTATTTTCATTTTCTCGGAAACTAGTAGGCCTAGAATTAAGATTTTTGGCTTAAAATGTTCGTAATGAATGCCTCTACAAAGCTTGTTATGGTCAAAACCACGCCAGACTTACCGTTTTTGAGAAAAAATATGTGCATCGCACAATAACATACATATTTTTACATATTTTCAGCTAAAAGTATGGCATAATTTGGTTTATTTTCATTTTCTCGGAAACTAGTAGGCCTAGAATTAAGATTTTTGGCTTAAAATGTTCGTAATGAATGCCTCTACAAATCTTGTTATGGTCAAAACCACGCCAGACTTACCGTTTTTGAGAAAAAATATGTGCATCGCACAATAACATACATATTTTTACATATTTTCAGCTAAAAGTATGGCATAATTTGGTTTATTTTCATTTTCTCGGAAACTAGTAGGCCTAGAATTAAGATTTTTGGCTTAAAATGTTCGTAATGAATGCCTCTACAAATCTTTTTGTGGTCAAAACCACGCCAGACTTACCGTTTTTGAGAAAAAATATGTGCATCGCACAAAAACATACATATTTTTACATATTTTCAGCTAAAAGTATGGCATAATTTGGTTTATTTTCATTTTCTCGGAAACTAGTAGGCCTAGAATTAAGATTTTTGGCGTAAAATGTTCGTAATGAATGCCTCTACAAATCTTGTTATGGTCAAAACCACGCCAGACTTACCGTTTTTGAGAAAAAATATGTGCATCGCACAATAACATACATATTTTTACATATTTTCATGGCATAATTTGGTTTATTTTCATTTTCTCGGAAACTAGTAGGCCTAGAATTAAGATTTTTGGCTTAAAATGTTCGTAATGAATGCCTCTACAAATCTTGTTATGGTCAAAACCACGCCAGACTTACCGTTTTTGAGAAAAAATATGTGCATCGCACAATAACATACATATTTTTACATATTTTCAGCTAAAAGTATGGCATAATTTGGTTTATTTTCATTTTCCCGGAAACTAGTAGGCCTAGAGTTAAGATTTTTGGCTTAAAATGTTCGTAATGAATGCCTCTACAAATCTTGTTAGGGTCAAAACCACGCCAGACTTACCGTTTTTGAGAAAAAATATGTGCATCGCACAATAACATACATATTTTTACACATTTTCAGCCAAAAGTATGGCATAATTTGGTTTATTTTCATTTTCTCGGAAACTAGTAGGCCTAGAATTAAGATTTTTGGCTTAAAATGTTCGTAATGAATGCCTCTACAAATCTTTTTATGGTCAAAACCACGCCAGACTTACCGTTTTTGAGAAAAAATATGTGCATTGCACAATAATATACATATTTTTACATATTTTCAGCTAAAAGTATGGCATAATTTGGTTTATTTTCATTTTCTCGGAAACTAGTAGGCCTAGAATTAAGATTTTTGGCTTAAAATGTTCGTAATGAATGCCTCTACAAATCTTGTTATGGTCAAAACCACGCCAGACTTACCGTTTTTGAGAAAAAATATGTGCATCGCACAATAACATACATATTTTTACATATTTTCAGCTAAAAGTATGGCATAATTTGGTTTATTTTCATTTTCTCGGAAACTAGTAGGCCTAGAATTAAGATTTTTGGCTTAAAATGTTCGTAATGAATGCCTCTACAAATCTTGTTATGGTCCAAACCACGCCAGACTTACCGTTTTTGAGAAAAAATATGTGCATCGCACAATAACATACATATTTTTACATATTTTCATGGCATAATTTGGTTTATTTTCATTTTCTCGGAAACTAGTAGGCCTAGAATTAAGATTTTTGGCTTAAAATGTTCGTAATGAATGCCTCTACAAATCTTGTTATGGTCAAAACCACGCCAGACTTACCGTTTTTGAGAAAAAATATGTGCATCGCACAATAACATACATATTTTTACATATTTTCAGCTAAAAGTATGGCATAATTTGGTTTATTTTCATTTTCTCGGAAAAGATTTAAGATTTTTGGCTTAAAATGTTCGTAATGAATGCCTCTACAAATCTTGTTATGGTCAAAACCACCTCTACAAATCTTGTTATGGTCAAAACCACGCCAGACTTACCGTTTTTGAGAAAAATATGTGCATCGCACAATAACATACATATTTTTACATATTTTCAGCTAAAAGTATGGCATAATTTGGTTTATTTTCATTTTCTCGGAAACTAGTAGGCCTAGAATTAAGATTTTTGGCTTAAAATGTTCGTAATGAATGCCTCTACAAATCTTGTTATGGTCAAAACAACGCCAGACTTACCGTTTTTGAGAAAAAATATGTGCATCGCACAATAACATACATATTTTTACATATTTTCATGGCATAATTTGGTTTATTTTCATTTTCTCGGAAACTAGTAGGCCTAGAATTAAGATTTTTGGCTTAAAATGTTCGTAATGAATGCCTCTACAAATCTTGTTATGGTCAAAACCACGCCAGACTTACCGTTTTTGAGAAAAAATATGTGCATCGCACAATAACATATATATTTTTACATATTTTCAGCCAAAAGTATGGCATAATTTGGTTTATTTTCATTTTCTCGGAAACTAGTAGGCCTAGAATTAAGATTTTTGGCTTAAAATGTTCGTAATGAATGCCTCTACAAATCTTGTTATGGTCAAAACCACGCCAGACTTACCGTTTTTTAGAAAAAATATGTGCATCGCACAATAACATACATATTTTTACATATTTTCAGCTAAAAGTGTGGCATAATTTGGTTTATTTTCATTTTCTCGGAAACTAGTAGGCCTAGAATTAAGATTTTTGGCTTAAAATGTTCGTAATGAATGCCTCTACAAATATTGTTATGGTCCAAACAACGCCAGACTTACCGTTTTTGAGAAAAAATATGTGCATCGCACAATAACATACATATTTTTACATATTTTCAGCTAAAAGTATGGCATAATTTGGTTTATTTTCATTTTCTCGGAAACTAGTAGGCCTAGAATTAAGATTTTTGGCTTAAAATGTTCGTAATGAATGCCTCTACAAATCTTGTTATGGTCAAAACCACGCCAGACTTACCGTTTTTGAGAAAAAATATGTGCATCGCACAATAACATACATATTTTTACATATTTTCAGCTAAAAGTATGGCATAATTTGGTTTATTTTCATTTTCTCGGAAACTAGTAGGCCTAGAATTAAGATTTTTGGCTTAAAATGTTCGTAATGAATGCCTCTACAAATCTTGTTATGGTCAAAACCACGCCTGACTTACCGTTTTTGAGAAAAAATATGTGCATCGCACAATAACATACATATTTTTACATATTTTCAGCTAAAAGTATGGCATAATTTGGTTTATTTTCATTTTCTCGGAAACTAGTAGGCCTAGAATTAAGATTTTTGGCTTAAAATGTTCGTAATGAATGCCTCTACAAATCTTGTTATGGTCAAAACCACGCCAGACTTACCGTTTTTGAGAAAAAATATGTGCATCGCACAATAACATACATATTTTTACATATTTTCAGCTAAAAGTATGGCATAATTTGGTTTATTTTCATTTTCTCGGAAACTAGTAGGCCTAGAATTAAGATTTTTGGCTTAGAATGTTCGTAATGAATGCCTCTACATATCTTGTTATGGTCAAAACCACGCCAGACTTACCGTTTTTGAGAAAAAATATGTGCATCGCACAATAACATACATATTTTTACATATTTTCATGGCATAATTTGGTTTATTTTCATTTTCTCGGAAACTAGTAGGCCTAGAATTAAGATTTTTGGCTTAAAATGTTCGTAATGAATGCCTCTACAAATCTTGTTATGGTCAAAACCACGCCAGACTTACCGTTTTTGAGAAAAAATATGTGCATCGCACAATAACATACATATTTTTACATATTTTCATGGCATAATTTGGTTTATTTTCATTTTCTCGGAAACTAGTAGGCCTAGAATTAAGATTTTTGGCTTAAAATGTTCGTAATGAATGCCTCTACAAATCTTGTTATGGTCAAAACCACGCCTGACTTACCGTTTTTGAGAAAAAATATGTGCATCGCACAATAACATACATATTTTTACATATTTTCAGCTAAAAGTATGGCATAATTTGGTTTATTTTCATTTTCTCGGAAACTAGTAGGCCTAGAATTAAGATTTTTGGCTTAAAATGTTCGTAATGAATGCCTCTACAAATCTTGTTATGGTCAAAACCACGCCAGACTTACCGTTTTTGAGAAAAAATATGTGCATCGCACAATAACATACATATTTTTACATATTTTCAGCTAAAAGTATGGCATAATTTGGTTTATTTTCATTTTCTCGGAAACTAGTAGGCCTAGAATTAAGATTTTTGGCTTAAAATGTTCGTAATGTATGCCTCTACAAATCTTGTTATGGTCAAAACCACGCCAGACTTACCGTTTTTGAGAAAAAATATGTGCATCGCACAATAACATACATATTTTTACATATTTTCATGGCATAATTTGGTTTATTTTCATTTTCTCGGAAACTAGTAGGCCTAGAATTAAGATTTTTGGCTTAAAATGTTCGTAATGAATGCCTCTACAAATCTTGTAATGGTCAAAACCACGCCAGACTTACCGTTTTTGAGAAAAAATATGTGCATCGCACAATAACATACATATTTTTACATATTTTCAGCTAAAAGTATGGCATAATTTGGTTTATTTTCATTTTCTCGGAAACTAGTAGGCCTAGAATTAAGATTTTTGGCTTAAAATGTTCGTAATGAATGCCTCTACAAATCTTGTAATGGTCAAAACCACGCCAGACTTACCGTTTTTGAGAAAAAATATGTGCATCGCACAATAACATACATATTTTTACATATTTTCAGCTAAAAGTATGGCATAATTTGGTTTATTTTCATTTTCTCGGAAACCAGCAGGCCTAGAATTAAGATTTTTGGCTTAAAATGTTCGTAATGAATGCCTCTACAAATCTTGTTATGGTCAAAACCACGCCAGACTTACCGTTTTTGAGAAAAAATATGTGCATCGCACAATAACATACATATTTTTACATATTTTCATGGCATAATTTGGTTTATTTTCATTTTCTCGGAAACTAGTAGGCCTAGAATTAAGATTTTTGGCTTAAAATGTTCGTAATGAATGCCTCTACAAATCTTGTTATGGTCAAAACCACGCCAGACTTACCGTTTTTGAGAAAAAATATGTGCATCGCACAATAACATACATATTTTTACATATTTTCATGGCATAATTTGGTTTATTTTCATTTTCTCGGAAACTAGTAGGCCTAGAATTAAGATTTTTGGCTTAAAATGTTCGTAATGAATGCCTCTACAAATCTTGTTATGGTCAAAACCACGCCAGACTTACCGTTTTTGGGAAAAAATATGTGCATCGCACAATAACATACATATTTTTACATATTTTCAGCTAAAAGTATGGCATAATTTGGTTTATTTTCATTTTCTCGGAAACTAGTAGGCCTAGAATTAAGATTTTTGGCTTAAAATGTTCGTAATGAATGCCTCTACAAATCTTGTTATGGTCAAAACCACGCCAGACTTACCGTTTTTGAGAAAAAATATGTGCATCGCACAATAACATACATATTTTTACATATTTTCAGCTAAAAGTATGGCATAATTTGGTTTATTTTCATTTTCTCGGAAACTAGTAGGCCTAGAATTAAGATTTTTGGCTTAAAATGTTCGTAATGAATGCCTCTACAAATCTTGTTATGGTCAAAACCACGCCAGACTTACCGTTTTTGAGAAAAAATATGTGCATCGCACAATAACATACATATTTTTACATATTTTCATGGCATAATTTGGTTTATTTTCATTTTCTCGGAAACTAGTAGGCCTAGAATTAAGATTTTTGGCTTAAAATGTTCGTAATGAATGCCTCTACAAATCTTGTTATGGTCAAAACAACGCCAGACTTACCGTTTTTGAGAAAAAATATGTGCATCGCACAATAACATACATATTTTTACATATTTTCAGCTAAAAGTATGGCATAATTTGGTTTATTTTCATTTTCTCGGAAACTAGTAGGCCTAGAATTAAGATTTTTGGCTTAAAATGTTCGTAATGAATGCCTCTACAAATCTTGTTATGGTCAAAACCACGCCAGACTTACCGTTTTTGAGAAAAAATATGTGCATCGCACAATAACATACATATTTTTACATATTTTCATCTAAAAGTATGGCATAATTTGGTTTATTTTCATTTTCTCGGAAACTAGTAGGCCTAGAATTAAGATTTTTGGCTTAAAATGTTCGTAATGAATGCCTCTACAAATCTTGTTATGGTCAAAACCACGCCAGATTTACCGTTTTTGAGAAAAAATATGTGCATCGCACAATAACATACATATTTTTACATATTTTCATGGCATAATTTGGTTTATTTTCATTTTCTCGGAAACTAGTAGGCCTAGAATTAAGATTTTTGGCTTAAAATGTTCGTAATGAATGCCTCTACAAATCTTGTTATGGTCAAAACCACGCCAGACTTACCGTTTTTGAGAAAAAATATGTGCATCGCACAATAACATACATATTTTTACATATTTTCATGGCATAATTTGGTTTATTTTCATTTTCTCGGAAACTAGTAGGCCTAGAATTAAGATTTTTGGCTTAAAATGTTCGTAATGAATGCCTCTACAAATCTTGTTATGGTCAAAACAACGCCAGACTTACCGTTTTTGAGAAAAAATATGTGCATCGCACAATAACATACATATTTTTACATATTTTCAGCTAAAAGTATGGCATAATTTGGTTTATTTTCATTTTCTCGGAAACTAGTAGGCCTAGAATTAAGATTTTTGGCTTAAAATGTTCGTAATGAATGCCTCTACAAATCTTGTTATGGTCAAAACCACGCCAGATTTACCGTTTTTGAGAAAAAATATGTGCATCGCACAATAACATACATATTTTTACATATTTTCATGGCATAATTTGGTTTATTTTCATTTTCTCGGAAACTAGTAGGCCTAGAATTAAGATTTTTGGCTTAAAATGTTCGTAATGAATGCCTCTACAAATCTTGTTATGGTCAAAACCACGCCAGACTTACCGTTTTTGAGAAAAAATATGTGCATCGCACAATAACATACATATTTTTACATATTTTCATGGCATAATTTGGTTTATTTTCATTTTCTCGGAAACTAGTAGGCCTAGAATTAAGATTTTTGGCTTAAAATGTTCGTAATGAATGCCTCTACAAATCTTGTTATGGTCAAAACAACGCCAGACTTACCGTTTTTGAGAAAAAATATGTGCATCGCACAATAACATACATATTTTTACATATTTTCAGCTAAAAGTATGGCATAATTTGGTTTATTTTCATTTTCTCGGAAACTAGTAGGCCTAGAATTAAGATTTTTGGCTTAAAATGTTCGTAATGAATGCCTCTACAAATCTTGTTATGGTCAAAACCACGCCAGATTTACCGTTTTTGAGAAAAAATATGTGCATCGCACAATAACATACATATTTTTACATATTTTCAGCTAAAAGTATGGCATAATTTGGTTTATTTTCATTTTCTCGGAAACTAGTAGGCCTAGAATTAAGATTTTTGGCTTAAAATGTTCGTAATGAATGCCTCTACAAATCTTGTAATGGTCAATACCACACCACACTTACCGTTTTTGAGAAAAAATATGTGCATCGCACAATAACATACATATTTTTACATATTTTCAGCTAAAAGTATGGCATAATTTGGTTTATTTTCATTTTCTCGGAAACTAGTAGGCCTAGAATTAAGATTTTTGGCTTAAAATGTTCGTAATGAATGCCTCTACAAATCTTGTTATGGTCAAAACCACGCCAGACTTACCGTTTTTGAGAAAAAATATGTGCATCGCACAATAACATACATATTTTTACATATTTTCAGCTAAAAGTATGGCATAATTTGGTTTATTTTCATTTTCTCGGAAGCTAGTAGGCCTAGAATTAAGATTTTTGGCTTAAAATGTTCGTAATGAATGCCTCTACAAATCTTGTTGTGGTCAAAATCACGCCAGACTTACCGTTTTTGAGAAAAAATATGTGCATCGCACAATAACATACATATTTTTACATATTTTCATGGCATAATTTGGTTTATTTTCATTTTCTCGGAAACTAGTAGGCCTAGAATTAAGATTTTTGGCTTAAAATGTTCGTAATGAATGCCTCTACAAATCTTCTTATGGTCAAAACCACGCCAGACTTACCGTTTTTGAGAAAAAATATGTGCATCGCACAATAACATACATATTTTTACATATTTTCAGCTAAAAGTATGGCATAATTTGGTTTATTTTCATTTTCTCGGAAACTAGTAGGCCTAGAATTAAGATTTTTGGCTTAAAATGTTCGTAATGAATGCCTCTACAAATCTTGTTATGGTCAAAACCACGCCAGACTTACCGTTTTTGAGAAAAAATATGTGCATCGCACAATAACATACATATTTTTACATATTTTCATGGCATAATTTGGTTTATTTTCATTTTCTCGGAAACTAGTAGGCCTAGAATTAAGATTTTTGGCTTAAAATGTTCGTAATGAATGCCTCTACAAATCTTTTTGTGGTCAAAACCACGCCAGACTTACCGTTTTTGAGAAAAAATATGTGCATCGCACAAAAACATACATATTTTTACATATTTTCAGCTAAAAGTATGGCATAATTTGGTTTATTTTCATTTTCTCGGAAACTAGTAGGCCTAGAATTAAGATTTTTGGCGTAAAATGTTCGTAATGAATGCCTCTACAAATCTTCTTATGGTCAAAACCACGCCAGACTTACCGTTTTTGAGAAAAAATATGTGCATCGCACAATAACATACATATTTTTACATATTTTCAGCTAAAAGTATGGCATAATTTGGTTTATTTTCATTTTCTCGGAAACTAGTAGGCCTAGAATTAAGATTTTTGGCTTAAAATGTTCGTAATGAATGCCTCTACAAATCTTGTTATGGTCAAAACCACGCCAGACTTACCGTTTTTGAGAAAAAATATGTGCATCGCACAATAACATACATATTTTTACATATTTTCAGCTAAAAGTATGGCATAATTTGGTTTATTTTCATTTTCTCGGAAGCTAGTAGGCCTAGAATTAAGATTTTTGGCTTAAAATGTTCGTTATTAATGCCTCTACAAATCTTGTTATGGTCAAAATCACGCCAGACCTACCGTTTTTGAGAAAAAATATGTGCATCGCACAATAACATACATATTTTTACATATTTTCATGGCATAATTTGGTTTATTTTCATTTTCTCGGAAACTAGTAGGCCTAGAATTAAGATTTTTGGCTTAAAATGTTCGTAATGAATGCCTCTACAAATCTTGTTATGGTCAAAACCACGCCAGACTTACCGTTTTTGAGAAAAAATATGTGCATCGCACAATAACATACATATTTTTACATATTTTCATGGCATAATTTGGTTTATTTTCATTTTCTCGGAAACTAGTAGGCCTAGAATTAAGATTTTTGGCTTAAAATGTTCGTAATGAATGCCTCTACAAATCTTCTTATGGTCAAAACCACGCCAGACTTACCGTTTTTGAGAAAAAATATGTGCATCGCACAATAACATACATATTTTTACATATTTTCAGCTAAAAGTATGGCATAATTTGGTTTATTTTCATTTTCTCGGAAACTAGTAGGCCTAGAATTAAGATTTTTGGCTTAAAATGTTCGTAATGAATGCCTCTACAAATCTTGTTATGGTCAAAACCACGCCAGATTTACCGTTTTTGAGAAAAAATATGTGCATCGCACAATAACATACATATTTTTACATATTTTCATGGCATAATTTGGTTTATTTTCATTTACTCGGAAACTAGTAGGCCTAGAATTAAGATTTTTGGCTTAAAATGTTCGTAATGAATGCCTCTACAAATCTTGTTATGGTCAAAACCACACCAGACTTACCGTTTTTGAGAAAAAATATGTGCATCGCACAATAACATACATATTTTTACATATTTTCATGGCATAATTTGGTTTATTTTCATTTTCTCGGAAACTAGTAGGCCTAGAATTAAGATTTTTGGCTTAAAATGTTCGTAATGAATGCCTCTACAAATCTTGTTATGGTCAAAACCACGCCAGACTTACCGTTTTTGAGAAAAAATATGTGCATCGCACAATAACATACATATTTTTACATATTTTCACCTAAAAGTATGGCATAATTTGGTTTATTTTCATTTTCTCGGAAACTAGTAAGCCTAGAATTAAGATTTTTGGCTTAAAATGTTCGTAATGAATGCCTCTACAAATATTGTTATGGTCAAAACCACGCCAGACTTACCGTTTTTGAGAAAAAATATGTGCATCGCACAATAACATACATATTTTTACATATTTTCACCTAAAAGTATGGCATAATTTGGTTTATTTTCATTTTCTCGGAAACTAGTAGGCCTAGAATTAAGATTTTTGGCTTAAAATGTTCGTAATGAATGCCTCTACAAATCTTGTTATGGTCAAAACCACGCCAGACTTACCGTTTTTGAGAAAAAATATGTGCATCGCACAATAACATACATATTTTTACATATTTTCAGCTAAAAGTATGGCATAATTTGGTTTATTTTCATTTTCTCGGAAACTAGTAGGCCTAGAATTAAGATTTTTGGCTTAAAATGTTCGTAATGAATGCCTCTACAAATCTTGTTATGGTCAAAACCACGCCAGACTTACCGTTTTTGAGAAAAAATATGTGCATCGCACAATAACATACATATTTTTACATATTTTCATGGCATAATTTGGTTTATTTTCATTTTCTCGGAAACTAGTAGGCCTAGAATTAAGATTTTTGGCTTAAAATGTTCGTAATGAATGCCTCTACAAATCTTTTTGTGGTCAAAACCACGCCAGACTTACCGTTTTTGAGAAAAAATATGTGCATCGCACAAAAACATACATATTTTTACATATTTTCAGCTAAAAGTATGGCATAATTTGGTTTATTTTCATTTTCTCGGAAACTAGTAGGCCTAGAATTAAGATTTTTGGCGTAAAATGTTCGTAATGAATGCCTCTACAAATCTTCTTATGGTCAAAACCACGCCAGACTTACCGTTTTTGAGAAAAAATATGTGCATCGCACAATAACATACATATTTTTACATATTTTCAGCTAAAAGTATGGCATAATTTGGTTTATTTTCATTTTCTCGGAAACTAGTAGGCCTAGAATTAAGATTTTTGGCTTAAAATGTTCGTAATGAATGCCTCTACAAATCTTGTTATGGTCAAAACCACGCCAGACTTACCGTTTTTGAGAAAAAATATGTGCATCGCACAATAACATACATATTTTTACATATTTTCAGCTAAAAGTATGGCATAATTTGGTTTATTTTCATTTTCTCGGAAGCTAGTAGGCCTAGAATTAAGATTTTTGGCTTAAAATGTTCGTTATTAATGCCTCTACAAATCTTGTTATGGTCAAAATCACGCCAGACCTACCGTTTTTGAGAAAAAATATGTGCATCGCACAATAACATACATATTTTTACATATTTTCATGGCATAATTTGGTTTATTTTCATTTTCTCGGAAACTAGTAGGCCTAGAATTAAGATTTTTGGCTTAAAATGTTCGTAATGAATGCCTCTACAAATCTTGCTATGGTCAAAACCACGCCAGACTTACCGTTTTTGAGAAAAAATATGTGCATCGCACAATAACATACATATTTTTACATATTTTCATGGCATAATTTGGTTTATTTTCATTTTCTCGGAAACTAGTAGGCCTAGAATTAAGATTTTTGGCTTAAAATGTTCGTAATGAATGCCTCTACAAATCTTCTTATGGTCAAAACCACGCCAGACTTACCGTTTTTGAGAAAAAATATGTGCATCGCACAATAACATACATATTTTTACATATTTTCAGCTAAAAGTATGGCATAATTTGGTTTATTTTCATTTTCTCGGAAACTAGTAGGCCTAGAATTAAGATTTTTGGCTTAAAATGTTCGTAATGAATGCCTCTACAAATCTTGTTATGGTCAAAACCACGCCAGATTTACCGTTTTTTTGAGAAAAAATATGTGCATCGCACAATAACATACATATTTTTACATATTTTCATGGCATAATTTGGTTTATTTTCATTTACTCGGAAACTAGTAGGCCTAGAATTAAGATTTTTGGCTTAAAATGTTCGTAATGAATGCCTCTACAAATCTTGTTATGGTCAAAACCACGCCAGACTTACCGTTTTTGAGAAAAAATATGTGCATCGCACAATAACATACATATTTTTACATATTTTCATGGCATAATTTGGTTTATTTTCATTTTCTCGGAAACTAGTAGGCCTAGAATTAAGATTTTTGGCTTAAAATGTTCGTAATGAATGCCTCTACAAATCTTGTTATGGTCAAAACCACGCCAGACTTACCGTTTTTGAGAAAAAATATGTGCATCGCACAATAACATACATATTTTTACATATTTTCACCTAAAAGTATGGCATAATTTGGTTTATTTTCATTTTCTCGGAAACTAGTAAGCCTAGAATTAAGATTTTTGGCTTAAAATGTTCGTAATGAATGCCTCTACAAATATTGTTATGGTCAAAACCACGCCAGACTTACCGTTTTTGAGAAAAAATATGTGCATCGCACAATAACATACATATTTTTACATATTTTCACCTAAAAGTATGGCATAATTTGGTTTATTTTCATTTTCTCGGAAACTAGTAGGCCTAGAATTAAGATTTTTGGCTTAAAATGTTCGTAATGAATGCCTCTACAAATCTTGTTATGGTCAAAACCACGCCAGACTTACCGTTTTTGAGAAAAAATATGTGCATCGCACAATAACATACATATTTTTACATATTTTCAGCTAAAAGTATGGCATAATTTGGTTTATTTTCATTTTCTCGGAAACTAGTAGGCCTAGAATTAAGATTTTTGGCTTAAAATGTTCGTAATGAATGCCTCTACAAATCTTGTTATGGTCAAAACCACGCCAGACTTACCGTTTTTGAGAAAAAATATGTGCATCGCACAATAACATACATATTTTCACCTAAAAGTATGGCATAATTTGGTTTATTTTCATTTTCTCGGAAACTAGTAAGCCTAGAATTAAGATTTTTGGCTTAAAATGTTCGTAATGAATGCCTCTACAAATCTTGTTATGGTCAAAACCACGCCAGACTTACCGTTTTTGAGAAAAAATATGTGCATCGCACAATAACATACATATTTTTACATATTTTCATGGCATAATTTGGTTTATTTTCATTTTCTCGGAAACTAGTAGGCCTAGAATTAAGATTTTTGGCTTAAAATGTTCGTAATGAATGCCTCTACAAATCTTGTTATGGTCAAAACCACGCCAGACTTACCGTTTTTGAGAAAAAATATGTGCATCGCACAATAACATACATATTTTTACATATTTTCATGGCATAATTTGGTTTATTTTCATTTTCTCGGAAACTAGTAGGCCTAGAATTAAGATTTTTGGCTTAAAATGTTCGTAATGAATGCCTCTACAAATCTTCTTATGGTCAAAACCACGCCAGACTTACCGTTTTTGAGAAAAAATATGTGCATCGCACAATAACATACATATTTTTACATATTTTCAGCTAAAAGTATGGCATAATTTGGTTTATTTTCATTTTCTCGGAAACTAGTAGGCCTAGAATTAAGATTTTTGGCTTAAAATGTTCGTAATGAATGCCTCTACAAATCTTGTTATGGTCAAAACCACGCCAGATTTACCGTTTTTGAGAAAAAATATGTCCATCGCACAATAACATACATATTTTTACATATTTTCATGGCATAATTTGGTTTATTTTCATTTACTCGGAAACTAGTAGGCCTAGAATTAAGATTTTTGGCTTAAAATGTTCGTAATGAATGCCTCTACAAATCTTGTTATGGTCAAAACCACACCAGACTTACCGTTTTTGAGAAAAAATATGTGCATCGCACAATAACATACATATTTTTACATATTTTCATGGCATAATTTGGTTTATTTTCATTTTCTCGGAAACTAGTAGGCCTAGAATTAAGATTTTTGGCTTAAAATGTTCGTAATGAATGCCTCTACAAATCTTGTTATGGTCAAAACCACGCCAGACTTACCGTTTTTGAGAAAAAATATGTGCATCGCACAATAACATACATATTTTTACATATTTTCACCTAAAAGTATGGCATAATTTGGTTTATTTTCATTTTCTCGGAAACTAGTAAGCCTAGAATTAAGATTTTTGGCTTAAAATGTTCGTAATGAATGCCTCTACAAATATTGTTATGGTCAAAACCACGCCAGACTTACCGTTTTTGAGAAAAAATATGTGCATCGCACAATAACATACATATTTTTACATATTTTCACCTAAAAGTATGGCATAATTTGGTTTATTTTCATTTTCTCGGAAACTAGTAGGCCTAGAATTAAGATTTTTGGCTTAAAATGTTCGTAATGAATGCCTCTACAAATCTTGTTATGGTCAAAACCACGCCAGACTTACCGTTTTTGAGAAAAAATATGTGCATCGCACAATAACATACATATTTTTACATATTTTCAGCTAAAAGTATGGCATAATTTGGTTTATTTTCATTTTCTCGGAAACTAGTAGGCCTAGAATTAAGATTTTTGGCTTAAAATGTTCGTAATGAATGCCTCTACAAATCTTGTTATGGTCAAAACCACGCCAGACTTACCGTTTTTGAGAAAAAATATGTGCATCGCACAATAACATACATATTTTCACCTAAAAGTATGGCATAATTTGGTTTATTTTCATTTTCTCGGAAACTAGTAAGCCTAGAATTAAGATTTTTGGCTTAAAATGTTCGTAATGAATGCCTCTACAAATCTTGTTATGGTCAAAACCACGCCAGACTTACCGTTTTTGAGAAAAAATATGTGCATCGCACAATAACATACATATTTTTACATATTTTCATGGCATAATTTGGTTTATTTTCATTTTCTCGGAAACTAGTAGGCCTAGAATTAAGATTTTTGGCTTAAAATGTTCGTAATGAATGCCTCTACAAATCTTGTTATGGTCAAAACCACGCCAGACTTACCGTTTTTGAGAAAAAATATGTGCATCGCACAATAACATACATATTTTTACATATTTTCATGGCATAATTTGGTTTATTTTCATTTTCTCGGAAACTAGTAAGCCTAGAATTAAGATTTTTGGCTTAAAATGTTCGTAATGAATGCCTCTACAAATATTGTTATGGTCAAAACCACGCCAGACTTACCGTTTTTGAGAAAAAATATGTGCATCGCACAATAACATACATATTTTTACATATTTTCAGCTAAAAGTATGGCATAATTTGGTTTATTTTCATTTTCTCGGAAACTAGTAGGCCTAGAATTAAGATTTTTGGCTTAAAATGTTCGTAATGAATGCCTCTACAAATCTTGTTATGGTCAAAACCACACCAGACTTACCGTTTTTGAGAAAAAATATGTGCATCGCACAATAACATACATATTTTTACATATTTTCATGGCATAATTTGGTTTATTTTCATTTTCTCGGAAACTAGTAGGCCTAGAATTAAGATTTTTGGCTTAAAATGTTCGTAATGAATGCCTCTACAAATCTTGTTATGGTCAAAACCACGCCAGACTTACCGTTTTTGAGAAAAAATATGTGCATCGCACAATAACATACATATTTTTACATATTTTCAGCTAAAAGTATGGCATAATTTGGTTTATTTTCATTTTCTCGGAAACTAGTAGGCCTAGAATTAAGATTTTTGGCTTAAAATGTTCGTAATGAATGCCTCTACAAATATTGTTATGGTCAAAACCACACCAGACTTACCGTTTTTGAGAAAAAATATGTGCATCGCACAAAAACATACATATATTCAGCTAAAAGTATGGCATAATTTGGTTTATTTTCATTTTCTCGGAAACTAGTAGGCCTAGAATTAAGATTTTTGGCTTAAAATGTTCGTAATGAATGCCTCTACAAATCTTGTTATGGTCAAAACCACACCAGACTTACCGTTTTTGAGAAAAAATATGTGCATCGCACAATAACATACATATTTTTACATATTTTCATGGCATAATTTGGTTTATTTTCATTTTCTCGGAAACTAGTAGGCCTAGAATTAAGATTTTTGGCTTAAAATGTTCGTAATGAATGCCTCTACAAATCTTGTTATGGTCAAAACCACGCCAGACTTACCGTTTTTGAGAAAAAATATGTGCATCGCACAATAACATACATATTTTCACCTAAAAGTATGGCATAATTTGGTTTATTTTCATTTTCTCGGAAACTAGTAAGCCTAGAATTAAGATTTTTGGCTTAAAATGTTCGTAATGAATGCCTCTACAAATATTGTTATGGTCAAAACCACGCCAGACTTACCGTTTTTGAGAAAAAATATGTGCATCGCACAATAACATACATATTTTTACATATTTTCATGGCATAATTTGGTTTATTTTCATTTTCTCGGAAACTAGTAGGCCTAGAATTAAGATTTTTGGCTTAAAATGTTCGTAATGAATGCCTCTACAAATCTTGTTATGGTCAAAACCACGCCAGACTTACCGTTTTTGAGAAAAAATATGTGCATCGCACAATAACATACATATTTTTACATATTTTCAGCTAAAAGTATGGCATAATTTGGTTTATTTTCATTTTCTCGGAAACTAGTAGGCCTAGAATTAAGATTTTTGGCTTAAAATGTTCGTAATGAATGCCTCTACAAATCTTGTTATGGTCAAAACCACGCCAGACTTACCGTTTTTGAGAAAAAATATGTGCATCGCACAATAACATACATATTTTTACATATTTTCAGCTAAAAGTATGGCATAATTTGGTTTATTTTCATTTTCTCGGAAACTAGTAGGCCTAGAATTAAGATTTTTGGCTTAAAATGTTCGTAATGAATGCCTCTACAAATCTTGTTATGGTCAAAACCACACCAGACTTACCGTTTTTGAGAAAAAATATGTGCATCGCACAATAACATACATATTTTTACATATTTTCATGGCATAATTTGGTTTATTTTCATTTTCTCGGAAACTAGTAGGCCTAGAATTAAGATTTTTGGCTTAAAATGTTCGTAATGAATGCCTCTACAAATCTTGTTATGGTCAAAACCACGCCAGACTTACCGTTTTTGAGAAAAAATATGTGCATCGCACAATAACATACATATTTTTACATATTTTCAGCTAAAAGTATGGCATAATTTGGTTTATTTTCATTTTCTCGGAAACTAGTAGGCCTAGAATTAAGATTTTTGGCTTAAAATGTTCGTAATGAATGCCTCTACAAATCTTGTTATGGTCAAAACCACACCAGACTTACCGTTTTTGAGAAAAAATATGTGCATCGCACAATAACATACATATTTTTACATATTTTCATGGCATAATTTGGTTTATTTTCATTTTCTCGGAAACTAGTAGGCCTAGAATTAAGATTTTTGGCTTAAAATGTTCGTAATGAATGCCTCTACAAATCTTGTTATGGTCAAAACCACGCCAGACTTACCGTTTTTGAGAAAAAATATGTGCATCGCACAATAACATACATATTTTTACATATTTTCAGCTAAAAGTATGGCATAATTTGGTTTATTTTCATTTTCTCGGAAACTAGTAGGCCTAGAATTAAGATTTTTGGCTTAAAATGTTCGTAATGAATGGCTCTACAAATCTTGTTATGGTCAAAACCACGCCAGACTTACCGTTTTTGAGAAAAAATATGTGCATCGCACAATAACATACATATTTTTACATATTTTCATGGCATAATATGGTTTATTTTCATTTTCTCGGAAACTAGTAGGCCTAGAATTAAGATTTTTGGCTTAAAATGTTCGTAATGAATGCCTCTACAAATCTTGTTATGGTCAGAACCACGCCAGACTTACCGTTTTTGAGAAAAAATATGTGCATCGCACAATAACATACATATTTTTACATATTTTCATCTAAAAGTATGGCATAATTTGGTTTATTTTCATTTTCTCGGAAACTAGTAGGCCTAGAATTAAGATTTTTGGCTTAAAATGTTCGTAATGAATGCCTCTACAAATCTTGTTATGGTCAAAACCACGCCAGACTTACCGTTTTTGAGAAAAAATATGTGCATTGCACAATAACATACATATTTTTACATATTTTCATGGCATAATTTGGTTTATTTTCATTTTCTCGGAAACTAGTAGGCCTAGAATTAAGATTTTTGACTTAAAATGTTCGTAATGAATGCCTCTACAAATCTTGTTATGGTCCAAACCACGCCAGACTTACCGTTTTTGAGAAAAAATATGTGCATCGCACAATAACATACATATTTTTACATATTTTCATGGCATAATTTGGTTTATTTTCATTTTCTCGGAAACTAGTAGGCCTAGAATTAAGATTTTTGGCTTAAAATGTTCGTAATGAATGCCTCTACAAATCTTGTTATGGTCAAAACCACGCCAGACTTACCGTTTTTGAGAAAAAATATGTGCATCGCACAATAACATACATATTTTTACATATTTTCAGCTAAAAGTATGGCATAATTTGGTTTATTTTCATTTTCTCGGAAACTAGTAGGCCTAGAATTAAGATTTTTGGCTTAAAATGTTCGTAATGAATGCCTCTACAAATCTTGTTATGGTCAAAACCACACCAGACTTACCGTTTTTGAGAAAAAATATGTGCATCGCACAAAAACATACATATATTCAGCTAAAAGTATGGCATAATTCGGTTTATTTTCATTTTCTCGGAAACTAGTAGGCCTAGAATTAAGATTTTTGGTTTAAAATGTTCGTAATGAATGCCTCTACAAATCTTGTTATGGTCAAAACCACGCCAGACTTACCGTTTTTGAGAAAAAATATGTGCATCGCACAATAACATACATATTTTTACATATTTTCATGGCATAATTTGGTTTATTTTCATTTTCTCGGAAACTAGTAGGCTTAGAATTAAGATTTTTGGCTTAAAATGTTCGTAATGAATGCCTCTACAAATCTTGTTATGGTCAAAACCACGCCAGACTTACCGTTTTTGAGAAAAAATATGTGCATCGCACAATAACATACATATTTTTACATATTTTCATGGCATAATTTGGTTTATTTTCAGTTTCTCGGAAACTAGTAGGCCTAGAATTAAGATTTTTGGCTTAAAATGTTCGTAATGAATGCCTCTACAAATCTTGTTATGGTCAAAACCACGCCAGACTTACCGTTTTTGAGAAAAAATATGTGCATCGCACAAAAACATACATATATTCAGCTAAAAGTATGGCATAATTCGGTTTATTTTCATTTTCTCGGAAACTAGTAGGCCTAGAATTAAGATTTTTGGCTTAAAATGTTCGTAATGAATGCCTCTACAAATCTTGTTATGGTCAAAACCACGCCAGACTTACCGTTTTTGAGAAAAAATATGTGCATCGCACAATAACATACATATTTTTACATATTTTCATGGCATAATTTGGTTTATTTTCATTTTCTCGGAAACTAGTAGGCCTAGAATTAAGATTTTTGGCTTAAAATGTTCGTAATGAATGCCTCTACAAATCTTGTTATGGTCAAAACCACGCCAGACTTACCGTTTTTGAGAAAAAATATGTGCATCGCACAATAACATACATATTTTCACCTAAAAGTATGGCATAATTTGGTTTATTTTCATTTTCTCGGAAACTAGTAGGCCTAGAATTAAGATTTTTGGCTTAAAATGTTCGTAATGAATGCCTCTACAAATCTTGTTATGGTCAAAACCACGCCAGACTTACCGTTTTTGAGAAAAAATATGTGCATCGCACAATTACATACATATTTTTACATATTTTCATGGCATAATTTGGTTTATTTTCATTTTCTCGGAAACTAGTAAGCCTAGAATTAAGATTTTTGGCTTAAAATGTTCGTAATGAATGCCTCTACAAATCTTGTTATGGTCAAAACCACGCCAGACTTACCGTTTTTGAGAAAAAATATGTGCATCGCACAATAACATACATATTTTTACATATTTTCATGGCATAATTTGGTTTATTTTCAGTTTCTCGGAAACTAGTAGGCCTAGAATTACGATTTCTGGCTTAAAATGTTCGTAATGAATGCCTCTACAAATCTTGTTATGGTCAAAACCACGCCAGACTTACCGTTTTTGAGAAAAAATATGTGCATCGCACAATAACATACATATTTTTACATATTTTCAGCTAAAAGTATGGCATAATTTGGTTTATTTTCATTTTCTCGGAAACTAGTAGGCCTAGAATTAAGATTTTTGGCTTAAAATGTTCGTAATGAATGCCTCTACAAATCTTGTTATGGTCAAAACCACGCCAGACTTACCGTTTTTGAGAAAAAATATGTGCATCGCACAATAACATACATATTTTTACATATTTTCATGGCATAATTTGGTTTATTTTCATTTTCTCGGAAACTAGTAGGCCTAGAATTAAGATTTTTGGCTTAAAATGTTCGTAATGAATGCCTCTACAAATCTTGTTATGGTCAGAACCACGCCAGACTTACCGTTTTTGATATACATAACATATAATAACATACATATTTTTACATATTTTCATCTAAAAGTATGGCATAATTTGGTTTATTTTCATTTTCTCGGAAACTAGTAGGCCTAGAATTAAGATTTTTGGCTTAAAATGTTCGTAATGAATGCCTCTACAAATCTTGTTATGGTCAAAACCACGCCAGACTTACCGTTTTTGAGAAAAAATATGTGCATCGCACAATAACATACATATTTTTACATATTTTCATGGCATAATTTGGTTTATTTTCATTTTCTCGGAAACTAGTAGGCCTAGAATTAAGATTTTTGACTTAAAATGTTCGTAATGAATGCCTCTACAAATCTTGTTATGGTCCAAACCACGCCAGACTTACCGTTTTTGAGAAAAAATATGTGCATCGCACAATAACATACATATTTTTACATATTTTCATGGCATAATTTGGTTTATTTTCATTTTCTCGGAAACTAGTAGGCCTAGAATTAAGATTTTTGGCTTAAAATGTTCGTAATGAATGCCTCTACAAATCTTGTTATGGTCAAAACCACGCCAGACTTACCGTTTTTGAGAAAAAATATGTGCATCGCACAATAACATACATATTTTTACATATTTTCAGCTAAAAGTATGGCATAATTTGGTTTATTTTCATTTTCTCGGAAACTAGTAGGCCTAGAATTAAGATTTTTGGCTTAAAATGTTCGTAATGAATGCCTCTACAAATCTTGTTATGGTCAAAACCACGCCAGACTTACCGTTTTTGAGAAAAAATATGTGCATCGCACAATAACATACATATTTTTACATATTTTCAGCTAAAAGTATGGCATAATTTGGTTTATTTTCATTTTCTCGGAAACTAGTAGGCCTAGAATTAAGATTTTTGGCTTAAAATGTTCGTAATGAATGCCTCTACAAATCTTGTTATGGTCAAAACCACGCCAGACTTACCGTTTTTGAGAAAAAATATGTGCATCGCACAATAACATACATATTTTCAGCTAAAAGTATGGCATAATTTGGTTTATTTTCATTTTCTCGGAAACTAGTAGGCCTAGAATTAAGATTTTTGGCTTAAAATGTTCGTAATGAATGCCTCTACAAATCTTGTTATGGTCAAAAGCACGCCAGACTTACCGTTTTTGAGAAAAAATATGTGCATCGCACAATAACATACATATATTCAGCTAAAAGTATGGCATAATTTGGTTTATTTTCATTTTCTCGGAAAATAGTAGGCCTAGAATTAAGATTTTTGGCTTAAAATGTTCGTAATGAATGCCTCTACAAATCTTGTAATGGTCAAAACCACGCCAGACTTACCGTTTTTGAGAAAAAATATGTGCATCGCACAATAACATACATATTTTTACATATTTTCAGCTAAAAGTATGGCATAATTTGGTTTATTTTCATTTTCTCGGAAACTAGTAGGCCTAGAATTAAGATTTTTGGCTTAAAATGTTCGTAATGAATGCCTCTACAAATCTTGTTATGGTCAAAACAACGCCAGACTTACCGTTTTTGAGAAAAAATATGTGCATCGCACAATAACATACATATTTTTACATATTTTCAGCTAAAAGTATGGCATAATTTGGTTTATTTTCATTTTCTCGGAAACTAGTAGGCCTAGAATTAAGATTTTTGGCTTAAAATGTTCGTAATGAATGCCTCTACAAATCTTGTTATGGTCAAAACCACGCCAGACTTACCGTTTTTGAGAAAAAATATGTGCATCGCACAATAACATACATATTTTTACATATTTTCAGCTAAAAGTATGGCATAATTTGGTTTATTTTCATTTTCTCGGAAACTAGTAGGCCTAGAATTAAGATTTTTGGCTTAAAATGTTCGTAATGAATGCCTCTACAAATCTTGTTATGGTCAAAACCACGCCAGATTTACCGTTTTTGAGAAAAAATATGTGCATCGCACAATAACATACATATTTTTACATATTTTCAGCCAAAAGTATGGCATAATTTGGTTTATTTTCATTTTCTCGGAAACTAGTAGGCCTAGAATTAAGATTTTTGGCTTAAAATGTTCGTAATGAATGCCTCTACAAATCTTGTTATGGTCAAAACCACGCCAGACTTACCGTTTTTGAGAAAAAATATGTGCATCGCACAATAACATACATATTTTTACATATTTTCAGCTAAAAGTATGACATAATTTGGTTTATTTTCATTTTCTCGGAAACTAGTAGGCCTAGAATTAAGATTTTTGGCTTAAAATGTTCGTAATGAATGCCTCTACAAATCTTGTTATGGTCAAAACCACGCCAGACTTACCGTTTTTGAGAAAAAATATGTGCATCGCACAATAACATACATATTTTTACATATTTTCATGGCATAATTTGGTTTATTTTCATTTTCTCGGAAACTAGTAGGCCTAGAATTAAGATTTTTGGCTTAAAATGTTCGTAATGAATGCCTCTACAAATCTTGTTATGGTCAAACCCACGCCAGACTTACCGTTTTTGAGAAAAAATATGTGCATCGCACAATAACATACATATTTTTACATATTTTCAGCTAAAAGTATGGCATAATTTGGTTTATTTTAATTTTCTCGGAAACTAGTAGGCCTAGAATTAAGATTTTTGGCTTAAAATGTTCGTAATGAATGCCTCTACAAATCTTGTTATAGTCAAAACCACGCCAGACTTACCGTTTTTGAGAAAAAATATGTGCATCGCACAATAACATACATATTTTTACATATTTTCAGCTAAAAGTATGGCATAATTTGGTTTATTTTCATTTTCTCGGAAACTAGTAGGCCTAGAATTAAGATTTTTGGCTTAAAATGTTCGTAATGAATGCCTCTACAAATCTTGTTATGGTCAAAACCACGCCAGACTTACCGTTTTTGAGAAAAAATATGTGCATCGCACAATAACATACATATTTTTACATATTTTCATAAAAGTATGGCATAATTTGGTTTATTTTAATTTTCTCGGAAACTAGTAGGCCTAGAATTAAGATTTTTGGCTTAAAATGTTCGTAATGAATGCCTCTACAAATCTTGTTATGGTCAAAACCACGCCAGACATACCGTTTTTGAGAAAAAATATGTGCATTGCACAAAAACATACATATTTTTACATATTTTCAGCTAAAAGTATGGCATAATTTGGTTTATTTTAATTTTCTCGGAAACTAGTAGGCCTATAATTAAGATTTTTGGCTTAAAATTCGTAATGAATGCCTCTACAAATCTTGTTATGGTCAAAACCACGCCAGACTTACCATTTTTGAGAAAAAATGTGTGCATCCCACAAAAACATACATATTTTTACATATTTTCAGCTAAAAGTATTGCATAATTTGGTTTATTTTCATTTTCTCGGAAACTAGTAGGCCTAGAATTAAGATTTTTGGCTTAAAATGTTCGTAATGAATGCCTCTACAAATATTGTTATGGTCAAAACCACGCCAGACTTACCGTTTTTGAGAAAAAATATGTGCATCGCACAATAACATACATATTTTTACATATTTTCAGCTAAAAGTATGGCATAATTTGGTTTATTTTCATTTTCTCGGAAACTAGTAGGCCTAGAATTAAGATTTTTGGCTTAAAATGTTCGTAATGAATGCCTCTACAAATCTTGTTATGGTCAAAACCACGCCAGACTTACCGTTTTTGAGAAAAAATATGTGCATCGCACAATAACATACATATTTTTACATATTTTCAGCTAAAAGTATGGCATAATTTGGTTTATTTTCATTTTCTCGGAAACTAGTAGGCCTAGAATTAAGATTTTTGGCTTAAAATGTTCGTAATGAATGCCTCTACAAATCTTGTTATGGTCAAAACCACGCCAGACTTACCGTTTTTGAGAAAAAATATGTGCATTGCACAAAAACATACATATTTTTACATATTTTCAGCTAAAAGTATGGCATAATTTGGTTTATTTTAATTTTCTCGGAAACTAGTAGGCCTATAATTAAGATTTTTGGCTTAAAATTCGTAATGAATGCCTCTACAAATCTTGTTATGGTCAAAACCACGCCAGACTTACCATTTTTGAGAAAAAATGTGTGCATCCCACAAAAACATACATATTTTTACATATTTTCAGCTAAAAGTATGGCATAATTTGGTTTATTTTCATTTTCTCGGAAACTAGTAGGCCTAGAATTAAGATTTTTGGCTTAAAATGTTCGTAATGAATGCCTCTACAAATCTTGTTATGGTCAAACCCACGCCAGACTTACCGTTTTTGAGAAAAAATATGTGCATCGCACAATAACATACATATTTTTACATATTTTCAGCTAAAAGTATTGCATAATTTGGTTTATTTTCATTTTCTCGGAAACTAGTAGGCCTAGAATTAAGATTTTTGGCTTAAAATGTTCGTAATGAATGCCTCTACAAATCTTGTTATGGTCAAAACCACGCCAGACTTACCGTTTTTGAGAAAAAATATGTGCATCGCACAATAACATACATATTTTTACATATTTTCAGCTAAAAGTATGGCATAAAAAAATGTGTGCATCCCACAAAAACATACATATTTTTACATATTTTCAGCTAAAAGTATTGCATAATTTGGTTTATTTTCATTTTCTCGGAAACTAGTAGGCCTAGAATTAAGATTTTTGGCTTAAAATGTTCGTAATGCCTCTACAAATCTTGTTATGGTCAAAACCACGCCAGACTTACCGTTTTTGAGAAAAAATATGTGCATCGCACAATAACATACATATTTTTACATATTTTCAGCTAAAAGTATGGCATAATTTGGTTTATTTTCATTTTCTCGGAAACTAGTAGGCCTAGAATTAAGATTTTTGGCTTAAAATGTTCGTAATGAATGCCTCTACAAATCTTGTTATGGTCAAAACCACGCCAGACTTACCGTTTTTGAGAAAAAATATGTGCATCGCACAATAACATACATATTTTCAGCTAAAAGTATGGCATAATTTGGTTTATTTTCATTTTCTCGGAAACTAGTAGGCCTAGAATTAAGGTTTTTGGCTTAAAATGCTCGTAATGAATGCCTCTACAAATCTTGTTATGGTCAAAACCACGCCAGACTTACCGTTTTTGAGAAAAAATATGTGCATCGCACAATAACATACATATTTTTACATATTTTCATGGCATAATTTGGTTTATTTTCATTTTCTCGGAAACTAGTAGGCCTAGAATTAAGATTTTTGGCTTAAAATGTTCGTAATGAATGCCTCTACAAATCTTGTTATGGTCAAAACCACGCCAGACTTACCGTTTTTGGGAAAAAATATGTGCATCGCACAATAACATACATATTTTTACATATTTTCAGCTAAAAGTATGGCATAATTTGGTTTATTTTCATTTTCTCGGAAACTAGTAGGCCTAGAATTAAGATTTTTGGCTTAAAATGTTCGTAATGAATGCCTCTACAAATCTTGTTATGGTCAAAACCACGCCAGACTTACCGTTTTTGAGAAAAAATATGTGCATCGCACAATAACATACATATTTTTACATATTTTCAGCTAAAAGTATGGCATAATTTGGTATATTTTCATTTTCTCGGAAACTAGTAGGCCTAGAATTAAGATTTTTGGCTTAAAATGTTCGTAATGAATGCCTCTACAAATCTTGTTATGGTCAAAACCACGCCAGACTTACCGTTTTTGAGAAAAAATATGTGCATCGCACAATAACATATATATTTTTACATATTTTCAGCCAAAAGTATGGCATAATTTGGTTTATTTTCATTTTCTCGGAAACTAGTAGGCCTAGAATTAAGATTTTTGGCTTAAAATGTTCGTAATGAATGCCTCTACAAATCTTGTTATGGTCAAAACCACGCCAGACTTACCGTTTTTGAGAAAAAATATGTGAATCGCACAATAACATATATATTTTTACATATTTTCAGCCAAAAGTATGGCATAATTTGGTTTATTTTCATTTTCTCGGAAACTAGTAGGCCTAGAATTAAGATTTTTGGCTTAAAATGTTCGTAATGAATGCCTCTACAAATCTTGTTATGGTCAAAACCACGCCGGACTTACCGTTTTTGGGAAAAAATATGTGCATCGCACAATAACATACATATTTTTACATATTTTCAGCTAAAAGTATGGCATAATTTGGTTTATTTTCATTTTCTCGGAAACTAGTAGGCCTAGAATTAAGATTTTTGGCTTAAAATGTTCGTAATGAATGCCTCTACAAATCTTGTTATGGTCAAAACCACGCCAGACTTACCGTTTTTGAGAAAAAATATGTGCATCGCACAATAACATACATATTTTTACATATTTTCATGGCATAATTTGGTTTATTTTCATTTTCTCGGAAACTAGTAGGCCTAGAATTAAGATTTTTGGCTTAAAATGTTCGTAATGAATGCCTCTACAAATCTTGTTATGGTCAAAACCACGCCAGACTTACAGTTTTTGAGAAAAAATATGTGCATCGCACAATAACATGTATATTTTTACATATTTTCAGCCAAAAGTATGGCATAATTTGGTTTATTTTCATTTTCTCGGAAACTAGTAGGCCTAGAATTAAGATTTTTGGCTTAAAATGTTCGTAATGAATGCCTCTACAAATCTTGTTATGGTCAAAACCACGCCAGACTTACCGTTTTTGAGAAAAAATATGTGCATCGCACAATAACATACATATTTTTACATATTTTCAGCTAAAAGTATGGCATAATTTGGTTTATTTTCATTTTCTCGGAAACTAGTAGGCCTAGAATTAAGATTTTTGGCTTAAAATGTTCGTAATGAATGCCTCTACATATCTTGTTATGGTCAAAACCACGCCAGACTTACCGTTTTTGAGAAAATATATGTGCATCGCACAATAACATACATATTTTTACATATTTTCATGCCATAATTTGGTTTATTTTCATTTTCTCGGAAACTAGTAGGCCTAGAATTAAGATTTTTGGCTTAAAATGTTCGTAATGAATGCCTCTACAAATCTTGTTATGGTCAAAACCACGCCAGACTTACCGTTTTTGAGAAAAAATATGTGCATCGCACAATAACATACATATTTTTACATATTTTCATGGCATAATTTGGTTTATTTTCATTTTCTCGGAAACTAGTAGGCCTAGAATTAAGATTTTTGGCTTAAAATGTTCGTAATGAATGCCTCTACAAATCTTGTTATGGTCAAAACCACGCCGGACTTACCGTTTTTGGGAAAAAATATGTGCATCGCACAATAACATACATATTTTTACATATTTTCAGCTAAAAGTATGGCATAATTTGGTTTATTTTCATTTTCTCGGAAACTAGTAGGCCTAGAATTAAGATTTTTGGCTTAAAATGTTCGTAATGAATGCCTCTACAAATCTTGTTATGGTCAAAACCACGCCAGACTTACCGTTTTTGAGAAAAAATATGTGCATCGCACAATAACATACATATTTTTACATATTTTCATGGCATAATTTGGTTTATTTTCATTTTCTCGGAAACTAGTAGGCCTAGAATTAAGATTTTTGGCTTAAAATGTTCGTAATGAATGCCTCTACAAATCTTGTTATGGTCAAAACCACGCCAGACTTACCGTTTTTGAGAAAAAATATGTGCATCGCACAATAACATACATATTTTTACATATTTTCATGGCATAATTTGGTTTATTTTCATTTTCTCGGAAACTAGTAGGCCTAGAATTAAGATTTTTGGCTTAAAATGTTCGTAATGAATGCCTCTACAAATCTTGTTATGGTCAAAACCACGCCAGACTTACCGTTTTTGAGAAAAAATATGTGCATCGCACAATAACATACATATTTTACATATTTTCAGCTAAAAGTATGGCATAATTTGGTTTATTTTCATTTTCTCGGAAACTAGTAGGCCTAGAAAAAAAAAGAAAAAATATGTGCATCGCACAATAACATACATATTTTTACATATTTTCAGCTAAAAGTATGGCATAATTTGGTTTATTTTCATTTTCTCGGAAACTAGTAGGCCTAGAATTAAGATTTTTGGCTTAAAATGTTCGTAATGAATGCCTCTACAAATCTTGTTATGGTCAAAACCACGCCAGACTTACCGTTTTTGAGAAAAAATATGTGCATCGCACAATAACATACATATTTTTACATATTTTCAGCTAAAAGTATGGCATAATTTGGTTTATTTTCATTTTCTCGGAAACTAGTAGGCCTAGAATTAAGATTTTTGGCTTAAAATGTTCGTAATGAATGCCTCTACAAATCTTGTTATGGTCAAAACCACGCCAGACATACCGTTTTTGAGAAAAAATATGTGCATCGCACAATAACATACATATTTTTACATATTTTCATGGCATAATTTGGTTTATTTTCATTTTCTCGGAAACTAGTAGGCCTAGAATTAAGATTTTTGGCTTAAAATGTTCGTAATGAATGCCTCTACAAATCTTGTTATGGTCAAAACCACGCCGGACTTACCGTTTTTGGGAAAAAATATGTGCATCGCACAATAACATACATATTTTTACATATTTTCAGCTAAAAGTATGGCATAATTTGGTTTATTTTCATTTTCTCGGAAACTAGTAGGCCTAGAATTAAGATTTTTGGCTTAAAATGTTCGTAATGAATGCCTCTACAAATCTTGTTATGGTCAAAACCACGCCAGACTTACCGTTTTTGAGAAAAAATATGTGCATCGCACAATAACATACATATTTTTACATATTTTCAGCTAAAAGTATGGCATAATTTGGTTTATTTTCATTTTCTCGGAAACTAGTAGGCCTAGAATTAAGATTTTTGGCTTAAAATGTTCGTAATGAATGCCTCTACAAATCTTGTTATGGTCAAAACCACGCCAGACTTACCGTTTTTGAGAAAAAATATGTGCATCGCACAATAACATACATATTTTTACATATTTTCAGCTAAAAGTATGGCATAATTTGGTTTATTTTCATTTTCTCGGAAACTAGTAGGCCTAGAATTAAGATTTTTGGCTTAAAATGTTCGTAATGAATGCCTCTACAAATCTTGTTATGGTCAAAACCACGCCAGACATACCGTTTTTGAGAAAAAATATGTGCATCGCACAATAACATACATATTTTCAGCTAAAAGTATGGCATAATTTGGTTTATTTTCATTTTCTCGGAAACTAGTAGGCCTAGAATTAAGATTTTTGGCTTAAAATGTTCGTAATGAATGCCTCTACAAATCTTGTTATGGTCAAAACCACACCAGACTTACCGTTTTTGAGAAAAAATATGTGCATCGCACAATAACATACATATTTTTACATATTTTCAGCTAAAAGTATGGCATAATTTGGTTTATTTTCATTTTCTCGGAAACTAGTAGGCCTAGAATTAAGATTTTTGGCTTAAAATGTTCGAAATGAATGCCTCTACAAATCTTGTTATGGTCAAAACCACGCCAGACTTACCGTTTTTGAGAAAAAATATGTGCATCGCACAATAACATACATATTTTTACATATTTTCAGCTAAAAGTATGGCATAATTTGGTTTATTTTCATTTTCTCGGAAACTAGTAGGCCTAGAATTAAGATTTTTGGCTCAAAATGTTCGTAATGAATGCCTCTACAAATCTTGTCATGGTCAAAACTACGCCAGACTTACCGTTTTTGAGAAAAAATATGTGCATCGCACAATAACATACATATTTTTACATATTTTCATGGCATAATTTGGTTTATTTTCATTTTCTCGGAAACTAGTAGGCCTAGAATTAAGATTTTTGGCTTAAAATGTTCGTAATGTATGCCTCTACAAATCTTGTTATGGTCAAAACCACGCCAGACTTACCATTTTTGAGAAAAAATATGTGCATCGCACAATAACATACATATTTTTACATATTTTCATGGCATAATTTGGTTTATTTTCATTTTCTCGGAAACTAGTAGGCCTAGAATTAAGATTTTTGGCTTAAAATGTTCGTAATGAATGCCTCTACAAATCTTGTTATGGTCAAAACCACGCCGGACTTACCGTTTTTGGGAAAAAATATGTGCATCGCACAATAACATACATATTTTTACATATTTTCAGCTAAAAGTATGGCATAATTTGGTTTATTTTCATTTTCTCGGAAACTAGTAGGCCTAGAATTAAGATTTTTGGCTTAAAATGTTCGTAATGAATGCCTCTACAAATCTTGTTATGGTCAAAACCACGCCAGACTTACCGTTTTTGAGAAAAAATATGTGCATCGCACAATAACATACATATTTTTACATATTTTCAGCTAAAAGTATGGCATAATTTGGTTTATTTTCATTTTCTCGGAAACTAGTAGGCCTAGAATTAAGATTTTTGGCTTAAAATGTTCGTAATGAATGCCTCTACAAATCTTGTTATGGTCAAAACCACGCCAGACTTACCGTTTTTGAGAAAAAATATGTGCATCGCACAATAACATACATATTTTTACATATTTTCATGGCATAATTTGGTTTATTTTCATTTTCTCGGAAACTAGTAGGCCTAGAATTAAGATTTTTGGCTTAAAATGTTCGTAATGAATGCCTCTACAAATCTTGTTATGGTCAAAACCACGCCAGAATTACCGTTTTTGAGAAAAAATATGTGCATCGCACAATAACATACATATTTTTACATATTTTCATGGCATAATTTGGTTTATTTTCATTTTCTCGGAAACTAGTAGGCCTAGAATTAAGATTTTTGGCTTAAAATGTTCGTAATGAATGCCTCTACAAATCTTGTTATGGTCAAAACCACGCCAGACTTACCGTTTTTGAGAAAAAATATGTGCATCGCACAATAACATACATATTTTTACATATTTTCATGGCATAATTTGGTTTATTTTCATTTTCTCGGAAACTAGTAGGCCTAGAATTAAGATTTTTGGCTTAAAATGTTCGTAATGAATGCCTCTACAAATCTTGTTATGGTCAAAACCACGCCAGACTTACCGTTTTTGAGAAAAAATATGTGCATCGCACAATAACATACATATTTTTACATATTTTCATGGCATAATTTGGTTTATTTTCATTTTCTCGGAAACTAGTAGGCCTAGAATTAAGATTTTTGGCTTAAAATGTTCGTAATGAATGCCTCTACAAATCTTGTTATGGTCAAAACCACGCCAGACTTACCGTTTTTGAGAAAAAATATGTGCATCGCACAATAACATACATATTTTTACATATTTTCAGCTAAAAGTATGGCATAATTTGGTTTATTTTCATTTTCTCGGAAACTAGTAGGCCTAGAATTAAGATTTTTGGCTTAAAATGTTCGTAATGAATGCCTCTACAAATCTTGTTATGGTCAAAACCACGCCAGACTTACCGTTTTTGAGAAAAAATATGTGCATCGCACAATAACATACATATTTTTACATATTTTCATGGCATAATTTGGTTTATTTTCATTTTCTCGGAAACTAGTAGGCCTAGAATTAAGATTTTTGGCTTAAAATGTTCGTAATGAATGCCTCTACAAATCTTGTTATGGTCAAAACCACGCCAGACTTACCGTTTTTGAGAAAAAATATGTGCATCGCACAATAACATACATATTTTTACATATTTTCAGCTAAAAGTATGGCATAATTTGGTTTATTTTCATTTTCTCGGAAACTAGTAGGTCTAGAATTAAGATTTTTGGCTTAAAATGTTCGTAATGAATGCCTCTACAAATCTTGTTATGGTCAAAACCACGCCATACTTACCGTTTTTGAGAAAAAATATGTGCATCGCACAATAACATACATATTTTTACATATTTTCAGCTAAAAGTATGGCATAATTTGGTTTATTTTCATTTTCTCGGAAACTAGTAGGCCTAGAATTAAGATTTTTGGCTTAAAATGTTCGTAATGAATGCTTCTACAAATCTTGTTATGGTCAAAACCACGCCAGACTTACCGTTTTTGAGAAAAAATATGTGCATCGCACAATAACATACATATTTTTACACATTTTCAGCCAAAAGTATGGCATAATTTGGTTTATTTTCATTTTCTCGGAAACTAGTAGGCCTAGAATTAAGATTTTTGGCTTAAAATGTTCGTAATGAATGCCTCTACAAATCTTGTTATGGTCAAAACCACGCCAGACTTACCGTTTTTGGGAAAAAATATGTGCATCGCACAATAACATACATATTTTTACATATTTTCAGTTAAAAGTATGGCATAATTTGGTTTATTTTCATTTTCTCGGAAACTAGTAGGCCTAGAATTAAGATTTTTGGCTTAAAATGTTCGTAATGAATGCCTCTACAAATCTTGTTATGGTCAAAACCACGCCAGACTTACCGTTTTTGGGAAAAAATATGTGCATCGCACAATAACATACATATTTTTACATATTTTCAGCTAAAAGTATGGCATAATTTGGTTTATTTTCATTTTCTCGGAAACTACCAGGCATAGAATTAAGATTTTTGGCTTAAAATGTTCGTAATGAATGCCTCTACAAATCTTGTTATGGTCAAAACCACGCCAGACTTACCGTTTTTGAGAAAAAATATGTGCATCGCACAATAACATACATATTTTTACATATTTTCATGGCATAATTTGGTTTATTTTCATTTTCTCGGAAACTAGTAGGCCTAGAATTAAGATTTTTGGCTTTAAATGTTCGTAATGAATGCCTTCACAAATCTTGTTATGGTCAAAACAACGCCAGACTTACCGTTTTTGAGAAAAAATATGTGCATCGCACAATAACATACATATTTTCAGCTAAAAGTATGGCATAATTTGGTTTATTTTCATTTTCTCGGAAACTAGTAGGCCTAGAATTAAGATTTTTGGCTTAAAATGTTCGTAATGAATGCCTCTACAAATCTTGTTATGGTCAAAACCACGCCAGACTTACCGTTTTTGAGAAAAAATATGTGCATCGCACAATAACATACATATTTTTACATATTTTCATGGCATAATTTGGTTTATTTTCATTTTCTCGGAAACTAGTAGGCCTAGAATTAAGATTTTTGGCTTAAAATGTTCGTAATGAATGGCTCTACAAATCTTGTTATGGTCAAAACCACGCCAGACTTACCGTTTTTGAGAAAAAATATGTGCATCGCACAATAACATACATATTTTTACATATTTTCATGGCATAATTTGGTTTATTTTCATTTTCTCGGAAACTAGTAGGCCTAGAATTAAGATTTTTGGCTTAAAATGTTCGTAATGAATGCCTCTACAAATCTTGTTATGGTCAAAACCACGCCAGACTTACCGTTTTTGAGAAAAAATATGTGCATCGCACAATAACATACATATTTTTACATATTTTCATGGCATAATTTGGTTTATTTTCATTTTCTCGGAAACTAGTAGGCCTAGAATTAAGATTTTTGGCTTAAAATGTTCGTAATGAATGCCTCTACAAATCTTGTTGTGGTCAAAACCACGCCAGACTTACCGTTTTTGAGAAAAAATATGTGCATCGCACAATAACATACATATTTTTACATATTTTCATGGCATAATTTGGTTTATTTTCATTTTCTCGGAAACTAGTAGGCCTAGAATTAAGATTTTTGGCTTAAAATGTTCGTAATGAATGCCTCTACAAATCTTGTTATGGTCAAAACCACGCCAGACTTACCGTTTTTGAGCAAAAATATGTGCATCGCACAATAACATACATATTTTTACATATTTTCATGGCATAATTTGGTTTATTTTCATTTTCTCGGAAACTAGTAGGCCTAGAATTAAGATTTTTGGCTTAAAATGTTCGTAATGAATGCCTCTACAAATCTTGTTATGGTCAAAACCACGCCAGACTTACCGTTTTTGAGAAAAAATATGTGCATCGCACAATAACATACATATTTTTACATATTTTCAGCTAAAAGTATGGCATAATTTGGTTTATTTTCATTTTCTCGGAAACTAGTAGGCCTAGAATTAAGATTTTTGGCTTAAAATGTTCGTAATGAATGCCTCTACAAATCTTGTTATGGTCAAAACCACGCCAGACTTACCGTTTTTGAGAAAAAATATGTGCATCGCACAATAACATACATATTTTTACATATTTTCATGGCATAATTTGGTTTATTTTCATTTTCTCGGAAACTAGTAGGCCTAGAATTAAGATTTTTGGCTTACAATGTTCGTAATGAATGGCTCTACAAATCTTGTTATGGTCAAAACCACGCCAGACTTACCGTTTTTGAGAAAAAATATGTGTATCGCACAATAACATACATATTTTTACATATTTTCATGGCATAATTTGGTTTATTTTCATTTTCTCGGAAACTAGTAGGCCTAGAATTAAGATTTTTGGCTTAAAATGTTCGTAATGAATGCCTCTACAAATCTTGTTATGGTCAAAACCACGCCAGACTTACCGTTTTTGAGAAAAAATATGTGCATCGCACAATAACATACATATTTTTACATATTTTCATGGCATAATTTGGTTTATTTTTATTTTCTCGGAAACTAGTAGGCCTAGAATTAAGATTTTTGGCTTAAAATGTTCGTAATGAATGGCTCTACAAATCTTGTTATGGTCAAAACCACGCCAGACTTACCGTTTTTGAGAAAAAATATGTGCATCGCACAATAACATACATATTTTTACATATTTTCATGGCATAATTTGGTTTATTTTCATTTTCTCGGAAACTAGTAGGCCTAGAATTAAGATTTTTGGCTTAAAATGTTCGTAATGAATGCCTCTACAAATCTTGTTATGGTCAAAACCACGCCAGACTTACCGTTTTTGAGAAAAAATATGTGCATCGCACAATAACATACATATTTTTACATATTTTCATGGCATAATTTGGTTTATTTTCATTTTCTCGGAAACTAGTAAGCCTAGAATTAAGATTTTTGGCTTAAAATGTTCGTAATGAATGCCTCTACAAATCTTGTTATGGTCAAAACCACGCCAGACTTACCGTTTTTGAGAAAAAATATGTGCATCGCACAATAACATACATATTTTTACATATTTTCAGCTAAAAGTATGGCATAATTTGGTTTATATTCATTTTCTCGGAAACTAGTAGGCCTAGAATTAAGATTTTTGGCTTAAAATGTTCGTAATGAATGCCTCTACAAATCTTGTTATGGTCAAAACCACGCCAGACTTACCGTTTTTGAGAAAAAATATGTGCATCGCACAATAACATACATATTTTTACATATTTTCATGGCATAATTTGGTTTATTTTCATTTTCTCGGAAACTAGTAGGCCTAGAATTAAGATTTTTGGCTTACAATGTTCGTAATGAATGGCTCTACAAATCTTGTTATGGTCAAAACCACGCCAGACTTACCGTTTTTGAGAAAAAATATGTGCATCGCACAATAACATACATATTTTTACATATTTTCAGCTAAAAGTATGGCATAATTTGGTTTATTTTCATTTTCTCGGAAACTAGTAGGCCTAGAATTAAGATTTTTGGCTTAAAATGTTCGTAATGAATGCCTCTACAAATCTTGTTATGGTCAAAACCACGCCAGACTTACCGTTTTTGAGAAAAAATATGTGCATCGCACAATAACATACATATTTTTACATATTTTCATGGCATAATTTGGTTTATTTTCATTTTCTCGGAAACTAGTAGGCCTAGAATTAAGATTTTTGGCTTAAAATGTTCGTAATGAATGCCTCTACAAATCTTGTTATGGTCAAAACCACGCCAGACTTACCGTTTTTGAGAAAAAATATGTGCATCGCACAATAACATACATATTTTTACATATTTTCATGGCATAATTTGGTTTATTTTCATTTTCTCGGAAACTAGTAGGCCTAGAATTAAGATTTTTGGCTTAAAATGTTCGTAATGAATGCCTCTACAAATCTTGTTATGGTCAAAACCACGCCAGACTTACCGTTTTTGAGAAAAAATATGTGCATCGCACAATAACATACATATTTTTACATATTTTCAGCTAAAAGTATGGCATAATTTGGTTTATTTTCATTTTCTCGGAAACTAGTAGGCCTAGAATTAAGATCTTTGGCTTAAAATGTTCGTAATGAATGCCTCTACAAATCTTGTTATGGTCAAAACAACGCCAGACTTACCGTTTTTGAGAAAAAATATGTGCATCGCACAATAACATGCATATTTTTACATATTTTCATGGCATAATTTGGTTTATTTTCATTTTCTCGGAAACTAGTAGGCCTAGAATTAAGATTTTTGGCTTAAAATGTTCGTAATGAATGCCTCTACAAATCTTGTTATGCTCAAAACCACGCCAGACTTACCGTTTTTGAGAAAAAATATGTGCATCGCACAATAACATACATATTTTCAGCTAAAAGTATGGCATAATTTGGTTTATTTTCATTTTCTCGGAAACTAGTAGGCCTAGAATTAAGATTTTTGGCTTAAAATGTTCGTAATGAATGCCTCTACAAATCTTGTTATGGTCAAAACCACGCCAGACTTACCGTTTTTGAGAAAAAATATGTGCATCGCACAATAACATACATATTTTTACATATTTTCAGCTAAAAGTATGGCATAATTTGGTTTATTTTCATTTTCTCGGAAACTAGTAGGCCTAGAATTAAGATTTTTGGCTTAAAATGTTCGTAATGAATGCCTCTACAAATCTTGTTATGGTCAAAACCACACCAGACTTACCGTTTTTGAGAAAAAATATGTGCATCGCACAATAACATACATATTTTTACATATTTTCAGCTAAAAGTATGGCATAATTTGGTTTATTTTCATTTTCTCGGAAACTAGTAGGCCTAGAATTAAGATTTTTGGCTTAAAATGTTCGTAATGAATGCCTCTACAAATCTTGTTATGGTCAAAACCACGCCAGACTTACCGTTTTTGAGAAAAAATATGTGCATCGCACAATAACATACTTATTTTTACATATTTTCATGGCATAATTTGGTTTATTTTCATTTTCTCGGAAACTAGTAGGCCTAGAATTAAGATTTTTGGCTTAAAATGTTCGTAATGAATGCCTCTACAAATCTTGTTATGGTCAGAACCACGCCAGACTTACCGTTTTTGAGAAAAAATATGTGCATCGCACAATAACATACATATTTTTACATATTTTCAGCTAAAAGTATGGCATAATTTGGTTTATTTTCATTTTCTCGGAAACTAGTAGGCCTAGAATTAAGATTTTCGGCTTAAAATGTTCGTAATGAATGCCTCTACAAATCTTGTTATGGTCAAAACCACGCCAGACTTACCGTTTTTGAGAAAAAATATGTGCATCGCACAATAACATACATATTTTCACCTAAAAGTATGGCATAATTTGTTTATTTTCATTTTCTCGGAAACTAGTAAGCCTAGAATTAAGATTTTTGGCTTAAAATGTTCGTAATGAATGCCTCTACAAATCTTGTTATGGTCAAAACCACGCCAGACTTACCGTTTTTGAGAAAAAATATGTGCATCGCACAATAACATACATATTTTTACATATTTTCATGGCATAATTTGGTTTATTTTCATTTTCTCGGAAACTAGTAGGCCTAGAATTAAGATTTTTGGCTTAAAATGTTCGTAATGAATGCCTCTACAAATCTTGTTATGGTCAAAACCACGCCAGACTTACCGTTTTTGAGAAAAAATATGTGCATCGCACAATAACATACATATTTTCACCTAAAAGTATGGCATAATTTGTTTATTTTCATTTTCTCGGAAACTAGTAAGCCTAGAATTAAGATTTTTGGCTTAAAATGTTCGTAATGAATGCCTCTACAAATCTTGTTATGGTCAAAACCACGCCAGACTTACCGTTTTTGAGAAAAAATATGTGCATCGCACAATAACATACATATTTTTACATATTTTCAGCTAAAAGTATGGCATAATTTGGTTTATTTTCATTTTCTCGGAAACTAGTAGGCCTAGAATTAAGATTTTTGGCTTAAAATGTTCGTAATGAATGCCTCTACAAATCTTGTTATGGTCAAAACCACGCCAGACTTACCGTTTTTGAGAAAAAATATGTGCATCGCACAATAACATACATATTTTTACATATTTTCAGCTAAAAGTATGGCATAATTTGGTTTATTTTCATTTTCTCGGAAACTAGTAGGCCTAGAATTAAGATTTTTGGCTTAAAATGTTCGTAATGAATGCCTCTACAAATCTTGTTATGGTCAAAACCACGCCAGACTTACCGTTTTTGAGAAAAAATATGTGCATCGCACAATAACATACATATTTTCACCTAAAAGTATGGCATAATTTGGTTTATTTTCATTTTCTCGGAAACTAGTAAGCCTAGAATTAAGATTTTTGGCTTAAAATGTTCGTAATGAATGCCTCTACAAATCTTGTTATGGTCAAAACCACACCAGACTTACCGTTTTTGAGAAAAAATATGTGCATCGCACAATAACATACATATTTTTACATATTTTCATGGCATAATTTGGTTTATTTTCATTTTCTCGGAAACTAGTAGGCCTAGAATTAAGATTTTTGGCTTAAAATGTTCGTAATGAATGCCTCTACAAATCTTGTTATGGTCAAAACCACGCCAGACTTACCGTTTTTGAGAAAAAATATGTGCATCGCACAATAACATACATATTTTCACCTAAAAGTATGGCATAATTTGGTTTATTTTCATTTTCTCGGAAACTAGTAAGCCTAGAATTAAGATTTTTGGCTTAAAATGTTCGTAATGAATGCCTCTACAAATCTTGTTATGGTCAAAACCACGCCAGACTTACCGTTTTTGAGAAAAAATATGTGCATCGCACAATAACATACATATTTTTACATATTTTCAGCTAAAAGTATGGCATAATTTGGTTTATTTTCATTTTCTCGGAAACTAGTAGGCCTAGAATTAAGATTTTTGGCTTAAAATGTTCGTAATGAATGCCTCTACAAATCTTGTTATGGTCAAAACCACGCCAGACTTACCGTTTTTGAGAAAAAATATGTGCATCGCACAATAACATACATATTTTCAGCTAAAAGTATGGCATAATTTGGTTTATTTTCATTTTCTCGGAAACTAGTAGGCCTAGAATTAAGATTTTTGGCTTAAAATGTTCGTAATGAATGCCTCTACAAATCTTGTTATGGTCAAAACCACGCCAGACTTACCGTTTTTGAGAAAAAATATGTGCATCGCACAATAACATACATATTTTTACATATTTTCATGGCATAATTTGGTTTATTTTCATTTTCTCGGAAACTAGTAGGCCTAGAATTAAGATTTTTGGCTTAAAATGTTCGTAATGAATGCCTCTACAAATCTTGTTATGGTCAAAACCACGCCAGACTTACCGTTTTTGAGAAAAAATATGTGCATCGCACAATAACATACATATATTCAGGTAAAAGTATGGCATAATTTGGTTTATTTTCATTTTCTCGGAAACTAGTAGGCCTAGAATTAAGATTTTTGGCTTAAAATGTTCGTAATGAATGCCTCTACAAATCTTGTTATGGTCAAAACCACGCCAGACTTACCGTTTTTGAGAAAAAATATGTGCATCGCACAATAACATACATATTTTTACATATTTTCAGCTAAAAGTATGGCATAATTTGGTTTATTTTCATTTTCTCGGAAACTAGTAGGCCTAGAATTAAGATTTTTGGCTTAAAATGTTCGTAATGAATGCCTCTACAAATCTTGTTATGGTCAAAACCACGCCAGACTTACCGTTTTTGAGAAAAAATATGTGCATCGCACAATAACATACATATTTTCAGCTAAAAGCATGGCATAATTTGGTTTATTTTCATTTTCTCGGAAACTAGTAGGCCTAGAATTAAGATTTTTGGCTTAAAATGTTCGTAATGAATGCCTCTACAAATCTTGTTATGGTCAAAACCACGCCAGACTTACCGTTTTTGAAAAAAAATATGTGCATCGCACAATAACATACATATTTTTACATATTTTCAGCTAAAAGTATGGCATAATTTGGTTTATTTTCATTTTCTCGGAAACTAGTAGGCCTAGAATTAAGATTTTTGGCTTAAAATGTTCGTAATGAATGCCTCTACAAATCTTGTTATGGTCAAAACCACGCCAGATTTACCGTTTTTGAGAGAAAATATGTGCATCGCACAATAGCATACATATATTCAGCTAAAAGTATGGCATAATTTGGTTTATTTTCATTTTCTCGGAAAATAGTAGGCCTAGAATTAAGATTTTTGGCTTAAAATGTTCGTAATGAATGCCTCTACAAATCTTCTTATGGTCAAAACCACGCCAGACTTACCGTTTTTGAGAAAAAATATGTGCATCGCACAATAACATACATATTTTTACATATTTTCAGCTAAAAGTATGGCATAATTTGGTTTATTTTAATTTTCTCGGAAACTAGTAGGCCTAGAATTAAGATTTTTGGCTTAAAGTGTTCGAAATGAATGCCTCTACAAATCTTGTTATGGTCAAAACCACGCCAGACTTACCGTTTTTGAGAAAAAATATGTGCATCGCACAATAACATACATATTTTTACATATTTTCAGCTAAAAGTATGGCATAATTTGGTTTATTTTCATTTTCTCGGAAACTAGTAGGCCTAGAATTAAGATTTTTGGCTTAAAATGTTCGTAATGAATGCCTCTACAAATCTTGTTATGGTCAAAACCACGCCAGATTTACCGTTTTTGAGAAAAAATATGTGCATCGCACAATAACATACATATTTTTACATATTTTCATAAAAGTATGGCATAATTTGGTTTATTTTCATTTTCTCGGAAACTAGTAGGCCTAGAATTAAGATTTTTGGCTTAAAATATTCGTAATGAATGCCTCTACAAATCTTGTTAAGGTCAAAACCACGCCAGACTTACCGTTTTTGAGAAAAAATATGTGCATCGCACAATAACATACATATTTTCAGCTAAAAGTATGGCATAATTTGGTTTATTTTCATTTTCTCGGAAACTAGTAGGCCTAGAATTAAGATTTTTGGCTTAAAATGTTCGTAATGAATGCCTCTACAAATCTTGTTATGGTCAAAACCACGCCAGACTTACCGTTTTTGAGAAAAAATATGTGCATCGCACAATAACATACATATTTTTACATATTTTCAGCTAAAAGTATGGCATAATTTGGTTTATTTTCATTTTCTCGGAAACTAGTAGGCCTAGAATTAAGATTTTTGGCTTAAAATGTTCGTAATGAATGCCTCTACAAATCTTGTTATGGTCAAAACCACGCCAGACTTACCGTTTTTGAGAAAAAATATGTGCATCGCACAATAACATACATATTTTTACATATTTTCATGGCATAATTTGGTTTATTTTCATTTTCTCGGAAACTAGTAGGCCTAGAATTAAGATTTTTGGCTTAAAATGTTCGTAATGAATGCCTCTACAAATCTTGTTAAGGTCAAAACCACGCCAGACTTACCGTTTTTGAGAAAAAATATGTGCATCGCACAATAACATACATATTTTTACATATTTTCATGGCATAATTTGGTTTATTTTCATTTTCTCGGAAACTAGTAGGCCTAGAATTAAGATTTTTGGCTTAAAATGTTCGTAATGAATGCCTCTACAAATCTTGTTAAGGTCAAAACCACGCCAGACTTACCGTTTTTGAGAAAAAATATGTGCATCGCACAATAACATACATATTTTCAGCTAAAAGTATGGCATAATTTGGTTTATTTTCATTTTCTCGGAAACTAGTAGGCCTAGAATTAAGATTTTTGGCTTAAAATGTTCGTAATGAATGCCTCTACAAATCTTGTTATGGTCAAAACCACGCCAGACTTACCGTTTTTGAGAAAAAATATGTGCATCGCACAATAACATACATATTTTTACATATTTTCAGCTAAAAGTATGGCATAATTTGGTTTATTTTCATTTTCTCGGAAACTAGTAGGCCTAGAATTAAGATTTTTGGCTTAAAATGTTCGTAATGAATGCCTCTACAAATCTTGTTATGGTCAAAACCACGCCAGACTTACCGTTTTTGAGAAAAAATATGTGCATCGCACAATAACATACATATTTTTACATATTTTCATGGCATAATTTGGTTTATTTTCATTTTCTCGGAAACTAGTAGGCCTAGAATTAAGATTTTTGGCTTAAAATGTTCGTAATGAATGCCTCTACAAATCTTGTTAAGGTCAAAACCACGCCAGACTTACCGTTTTTGAGAAAAAATATGTGCATCGCACAATAACATACATATTTTTACATATTTTCATGGCATAATTTGGTTTATTTTCATTTTCTCGGAAACTAGTAGGCCTAGAATTAAGATTTTTGGCTTAAAATGTTCGTAATGAATGCCTCTACAAATCTTGTTATGGTCAAAACCACGCCAGACTTACCGTTTTTGAGAAAAAATATGTGCATCGCACAATAACATACATATATTCAGCTAAAAGTATGGCATAATTTGGTTTATTTTCATTTTCTCGGAAACTAGTAGGCCTAGAATTAAGATTTTTGGCTTAAAATGTTCGTAATGAATGCCTCTACAAATCTTGTTATGGTCAAAACCACGCCAGACTTACCGTTTTTGAGAAAAAATATGTGCATCGCACAATAACATACATATTTTCAGCTAAAAGTATGGCATAATTTGGTTTATTTTCATTTTCTCGGAAACTAGTAGGCCTAGAATTAAGATTTTTGGCTTAAAATGTTCGTAATGAATGTTTCTACAAATCTTGTTATGGTCAAAACCACGCCAGACTTACCGTTTTTGAGAAAAAATGTGTGCATCGCACAATAACATACATATTTTCACCTAAAAGTATGGCATAATTTGGTTTATTTTCATTTTCTCGGAAACTAGTAGGCCTAGAATTAAGATTTTTGGCTTAAAATGTTCGTAATGAATGCCTCTACAAATCTTGTTATGGTCAAAACCACGCCAGACTTACCGTTTTTGAGAAAAAATATGTGCATCGCACAATAACATACATATTTTTACATATTTTCAGCTAAAAGTATGGCATAATTTGGTTTATTTTCATTTTCTCGGAAACTAGTAGGCCTAGAATTAAGATTTTTGGCTTAAAATGTTCGTAATGAATGCCTCTACAAATCTTGTTATGGTCAAAACCACGCCAGACTTACCGTTTTTGAGAAAAAATATGTGCATCGCACAATAACATACATATTTTTACATATTTTCAGCTAAAAGTATGGCATAATTTGGTTTATTTTCATTTTCTCGGAAACTAGTAGGCCTAGAATTAAGATTTTTGGCTTAAAATGTTCGTAATGAATGCCTCTACAAATCTTGTTATGGTCAAAACCACGCCAGATTTACCGTTTTTGAGAAAAAATATGTGCATCGCACAATAACATACATATATTCAGCTAAAAGTATGGCATAATTTGGTTTATTTTCATTTTCTCGGAAAATAGTAGGCCTAGAATTAAGATTTTTGGCTTAAAATGTTCGTAATGAATGCCTCTACAAATCTTCTTATGGTCAAAACCACGCCAGACTTACCGTTTTTGAGAAAAAATATGTGCATCGCACAATAACATACATATTTTTACATATTTTCAGCTAAAAGTATGGCATAATTTGGTTTATTTTCATTTTCTCGGAAAATAGTAGGCCTAGAATTAAGATTTTTGGCTTAAAATGTTCGTAATGAATGCCTCTACAAATCTTCTTATGGTCAAAACCACGCCAGACTTACCGTTTTTGAGAAAAAATATGTGCATCGCACAATAACATACATATTTTTACATATTTTCAGCTAAAAGTATGGCATAATTTGGTTTATTTTCATTTTCTCGGAAACTAGTAGGCCTAGAATTAAGATTTTTGGCTTAAAATGTTCGTAATGAATGCCTCTACAAATCTTGTTATGGTCAAAACCACGCCAGACTTACCGTTTTTGAGAAAAAATATGTGCATCGCACAATAACATACATATTTTTACATATTTTCAGCTAAAAGTATGGCATAATTTGGTTTATTTTCATTTTCTCGGAAACTAGTAGGCCTAGAATTAAGATTTTTGGCTTAAAATGTTCGTAATGAATGCCTCTACAAATCTTGTTATGGTCAAAACCACGCCAGACTTACCGTTTTTGAGAAAAAATATGTGCATCGCACAATAACATACATATTTTTACATATTTTCAGCTAAAAGTATGGCATAATTTGGTTTATTTTCATTTTCTCGGAAACTAGTAGGCCTAGAATTAAGATTTTTGGCTTAAAATGTTCGTAATGAATGCCTCTACAAATCTTGTTATGGTCAAAACCACGCCAGACTTACCGTTTTTGAGAAAAAATATGTGCATCGCACAATAACATACATATTTTTACATATTTTCATGGCATAATTTGGTTTATTTTCATTTTCTCGGAAACTAGTAGGCCTAGAATTAAGATTTTTGGCTTAAAATGTTCGTAATGAATGCCTCTACAAATCTTGTTAAGGTCAAAACCACGCCAGACTTACCGTTTTTGAGAAAAAATATGTGCATCGCACAATAACATACATATTTTTACATATTTTCATGGCATAATTTGGTTTATTTTCATTTTCTCGGAAACTAGTAGGCCTAGAATTAAGATTTTTGGCTTAAAATGTTCGTAATGAATGCCTCTACAAATCTTGTTATGGTCAAAACCACGCCAGACTTACCGTTTTTGAGAAAAAATATGTGCATCGCACAATAACATACATATATTCAGCTAAAAGTATGGCATAATTTGGTTTATTTTCATTTTCTCGGAAACTAGTAGGCCTAGAATTAAGATTTTTGGCTTAAAATGTTCGTAATGAATGCCTCTACAAATCTTGTTATGGTCAAAACCACGCCAGACTTACCGTTTTTGAGAAAAAATATGTGCATCGCACAATAACATACATATTTTCAGCTAAAAGTATGGCATAATTTGGTTTATTTTCATTTTCTCGGAAACTAGTAGGCCTAGAATTAAGATTTTTGGCTTAAAATGTTCGTAATGAATGTTTCTACAAATCTTGTTATGGTCAAAACCACGCCAGACTTACCGTTTTTGAGAAAAAATGTGTGCATCGCACAATAACATACATATTTTTACATATTTTCAGCTAAAAGTATGGCATAATTTGGTTTATTTTCATTTTCTCGGAAACTAGTAGGCCTAGAATTAAGATTTTTGGCTTAAAATGTTCGTAATGAATGCCTCTACAAATCTTGTTATGGTCAAAACCACGCCAGACTTACCGTTTTTGAGAAAAAATATGTGCATCGCACAATAACATACATATTTTTACATATTTTCAGCTAAAAGTATGGCATAATTTGGTTTATTTTCATTTTCTCGGAAACTAGTAGGCCTAGAATTAAGATTTTTGGCTTAAAATGTTCGTAATGAATGCCTCTACAAATCTTGTTATGGTCAAAACCACGCCAGATTTACCGTTTTTGAGAAAAAATATGTGCATCGCACAATAACATACATATATTCAGCTAAAAGTATGGCATAATTTGGTTTATTTTCATTTTCTCGGAAAATAGTAGGCCTAGAATTAAGATTTTTGGCTTAAAATGTTCGTAATGAATGCCTCTACAAATCTTGTTATGGTCAAAACCACGCCAGACTTACCGTTTTTGAGAAAAAATATGTGCATCGCACAATAACATACATATTTTTACATATTTTCAGCTAAAAGTATGGCATAATTTGGTTTATTTTCATTTTCTCGGAAACTAGTAGGCCTAGAATTAAGATTTTTGGCTTAAAATGTTCGTAATGAATGCCTCTACAAATCTTGTTATGGTCAAAACCACGCCAGACTTACCGTTTTTGAGAAAAAATATGTGCATCGCACAATAACATACATATTTTTACATATTTTCAGCTAAAAGTATGGCATAATTTGGTTTATTTTCATTTTCTCGGAAACTAGTAGGCCTAGAATTAAGATTTTTGGCTTAAAATGTTCGTAATGAATGCCTCTACAAATCTTGTTATGGTCAAAACCACGCCAGACTTACCGTTTTTGAGAAAAAATATGTGCATCGCACAATAACATACATATATTCAGCTAAAAGTATGGCATAATTTGGTTTATTTTCATTTTCTCGGAAAATAGTAGGCCTAGAATTAAGATTTTTGGCTTTAAATGTTCGTAATGAATGCCTCTACAAATCCTGTTATGGTCAAAACCACGCCAGACTTACCGTTTTTGAGAAAAAATATGTGCATCGCACAATAACATACATATTTTTACATATTTTCAGCTAAAAGTATGGCATAATTTGGTTTATTTTCATTTTCTCGGAAACTAGTAGGCCTAGAATTAAGATTTTTGGCTTAAAATGTTCGTAATGAATGCCTCTACAAATCTTGTTATGGTCAAAACCACGCCAGACTTACCGTTTTTGAGAAAAAATATGTGCATCGCACAATAACATACATATATTCAGCTAAAAGTATGGCATAATTTGGTTTATTTTCATTTTCTCGGAAAATAGTAGGCCTAGAATTAAGATTTTTGGCTTTAAATGTTCGTAATGAATGCCTCTACAAATCTTCTTATGGTCAAAACCACGCCAGACTTACCGTTTTTGAGAAAAAATATGTGCATCGCACAATAACATACATATTTCTACATATTTTCATGGCATAATTTGGTTTATTTTCATTTTCTCGGAAACTAGTAGGCCTAGAATTAAGATTTTTGGCTTAAAATGTTCGTAATGAATGCCTCTACAAATCTTGTTATGGTCAAAACCACGCCAGACTTACCGTTTTTGAGAAAAAATATGTGCATCGCACAATAACATACATATTTTTACATATTTCAATGGCATAATTTGGTTTATTTTCATTTTCTCGGAAACTAGTAGGCCTAGAATTAAGATTTTTGGCTTAAAATGTTCGTAATGAATGCCTCTGCAAATCTTGTTATGGTCAAAACCACGCCAGACTTACCGTTTTTGAGAAAAAATATGTGCATCGCACAATAACATACATATTTTTACATATTTTCATGGCATAATTTGGTTTATTTTCATTTTCTCGGAAACTAGTAGGCCTAGAATTAAGATTTTTGGCTTAAAATGTTCGTAATGAATGCCTCTACAAATCTTGTTATGGTCAAAATCACGCCAGACTTACCGTTTTTGAGAAAAAATATGTGCATCGCACAATAACATACATATTTTTACATATTTTCAGCTAAAAGTATGGCATAATTTGGTTTATTTTCATTTTCTCGGAAACTAGTAGGCCTAGAATTAAGATTTTTGGCTTAAAATGTTCGTAATGAATGCCTCTACAAATCTTGTTATGGTCAAAACCACGCCAGACTTACCGTTTTTGAGAAAAAATATGTGCATCGCACAATAACATACATATTTTTACATATTTTCATGGCATAATTTGGTTTATTTTCATTTTCTCGGAAACTAGTAGGCCTAGAATTAAGATTTTTGGCTTAAAATGTTCGTAATGAATGCCTCTACAAATCTTGTTATGGTCAAAACCACGCCAGACTTACCGTTTTTTGAGAAAAAATATGTGCATCGCACAATAACATACATATTTTTACATATTTTCATGGCATAATTTGGTTTATTTTCATTTTCTCGGAAACTAGTAGGCCTAGAATTAAGATTTTTGGCTTAAAATGTTCGTAATGAATGCCTCTACAAATCTTGTTATGGTCAAAATCACGCCAGACTTACCGTTTTTGAGAAAAAATATGTGCATCGCACAATAACATATATATTTTCAGCTAAAAGTATGGCATAATTTGGTTTATTTTCATTTTCTCGGAAACTAGTAGGCCTAGAATTAAGATTTTTGGCTCAAAATGTTCGTAATGAATGCCTCTACGAATCTTGTTATGGTCAAAACCACGCCAGACTTACCGTTTTTGAGAAAAAATAAGTGCATCGCACAATAACATACATATTTTTACATATTTTCAGCTAAAAGTATGGCATAATTTGGTTTATTTTCATTTTCTCGGAAACTAGTAGGCCTAGAATTAAGATTTTTGGCTTAAAATGTTCGTAATGAATGCCTCTGCAAATCTTGTTATGGTCAAAACCACGCCAGACTTACCGTTTTTGAGAAAAAATATGTGCATCGCACAATAACATACATATTTTTACATATTTTCAGCTAAAAGTATGGCATAATTTGGTTTATTTTCATTTTCTCGGAAACTAGTAGGCCTAGAATTAAGATTTTTGGCTTAAAATGTTCGTAATGAATGCCTCTACAAATCTTGTTAAGGTCAAAACCACGCCAGACTTACCGTTTTTGAGAAAAAATATGTGCATCGCACAATAACATACATATTTTCAGCTAAAAGTATGGCATAATTTGGTTTATTTTCATTTTCTCGGAAACTAGTAGGCCTAGAATTAAGATTTTTGGCTTAAAATGTTCGTAATGAATGCCTCTACAAATCTTGTTATGGTCAAAACCACGCCAGACTTACCGTTTTTGAGAAAAAATATGTGCATCGCACAATAACATACATATTTTTACATATTTTCAGCTAAAAGTATGGCATAATTTGGTTTATTTTCATTTTCTCGGAAACTAGTAGGCCTAGAATTAAGATTTTTGGCTTAAAATGTTCGTAATGAATGCCTCTGCAAATCTTGTTATGGTCAAAACCACGCCAGACTTACCGTTTTTGAGAAAAAATATGTGCATCGCACAATAACATACATATTTTTACATATTTTCATGGCATAATTTGGTTTATTTTCATTTTCTCGGAAACTAGTAGGCCTAGAATTAAGATTTTTGGCTTAAAATGTTCGTAATGAATGCCTCTACAAATCTTGTTATGGTCAAAATCACGCCAGACTTACCGTTTTTGAGAAAAAATATGTGCATCGCACAATAACATACATATTTTCAGCTAAAAGTATGGCATAATTTGGTTTATTTTCATTTTCTCGGAAACTAGTAGGCCTAGAATTAAGATTTTTGGCTCAAAATGTTCGTAATGAATGCCTCTACAAATCTTGTTATGGTCAAAACCACGCCAGACTTACCGTTTTTGAGAAAAAATATGTGCATCGCACAATAACATACATATTTTTACATATTTTCAGCTAAAAGTATGGCATAATTTGGTTTATTTTCATTTTCTCGGAAACTAGTAGGCCTAGAATTAAGATTTTTGGCTTAAAATGTTCGTAATGAATGCCTCTACAAATCTTGTTATGGTCAAAACCACGCCAGACTTACCGTTTTTGAGAAAAAATATGTGCATCGCACAATAACATACATATTTTCAGCTAAAAGTATGGCATAATTTGGTTTATTTTCATTTTCTCGGAAACTAGTAGGCCTAGAATTAAGATTTTTGGCTTAAAATGTTCGTAATGAATGCCTCTACAAATCTTGTTATGGTCAAAACCACGCCAGACTTACCGTTTTTGAGAAAAAATATGTGCATCGCACAATAACATACATATTTTTACATATTTTCAGCTAAAAGTATGGCATAATTTGGTTTATTTTCATTTTCTCGGAAACTAGTAGGCCTAGAATTAAGATTTTTGGCTTAAAATGTTCGTAATGAATGCCTCTACAAATCTTGTTATGATCAAAACCACGCCAGACTTACCGTTTTTTAGAAAAAATATGTGCATCGCACAATAACATACATATTTTTACATATTTTCAGCTAAAAGTATGGCATAATTTGGTTTATTTTCATTTTCTCGGAAACTAGAAGGCCTAGAATTAAGATTTTTGGCTTAAAATGTTCGTAATGAATGCCTCTACAAATCTTGTTATGGTCAAAACCACGTCAGACTTACCGTTTTTGAGAAAAAATATGTGCATCGCACAATAACATACATATTTTCAGCTAAAAGTATGGCATAATTTGGTTTATTTTCATTTTCTCGGAAACTAGTAGGCCTAGAATTAAGATTTTTGGCTTAAAATGTTCGTAATGAATGCCTCTACAAATCTTGTTATGGTCAAAACCACGCCAGACTTACCGTTTTTGAGAAAAAATATGTGCATCGCACAATAACATACATATTTTCAGCTAAAAGTATGGCATAATTTGGTTTATTTTCATTTTCTCGGAAACTAGTAGGCCTAGAATTAAGATTTTTGGCTTAAAATGTTCGTAATGAATGCCTCTACAAATCTTGTTATGGTCAAAACCACGCCAGACTTACCGTTTTTGAGAAAAAATATGTGCATCGCACAATAACATACATATTTTCAGCTAAAAGTATGGCATAATTTGGTTTATTTTCATTTTCTCGGAAACTAGTAGGCCTAGAATTAAGATTTTTGGCTTAAAATGTTCGTAATGAATGCCTCTACAAATCTTGTTATGGTCAAAACCACGCCAGACTTACCGTTTTTGAGAAAAAATATGTGCATCGCACAATAACATATTTTTACATATTTTCATGGCATAATTTGGTTTATTTTCATTTTCTCGGAAACTAGTAGGCCTAGAATTAAGATTTTTGGCTTAAAATGTTCGAAATGAATGCCTCTACAAATCTTGTTATGGTCAAAAACACGCCAGACTTACCGTTTTTGAGAAAAAATATGTGCATCGCACAATAACATACATATTTTTACATATTTTCAGCTAAAAGTATGGCATAATTTGGTTTATTTTCATTTTCTCGGAAACTAGTAGGCCTAGAATTAAGATTTTTGGCTTAAAATGTTCGTAATGAATGCCTCTACAAATCTTGTTATGGTCAAAACCACGCCAGACTTACCGTTTTTGAGAAAAAAATATGTGCATCGCACAATAACATACATATTTTTACATATTTTCATGGCATAATTTGGTTTATTTTCATTTTCTCGGAAACTAGTAGGCCTAGAATTAAGATTTTTGGCTTAAAATGTTCGTAATGAATGCCTCTACAAATCTTGTTATGGTCAAAACCACGCCAGACTTACCGTTTTAGAGAAAAAATATGTGCATCGCACAATAACATACATATTCTTACATATTTTCAGCTAAAAGTATGGCATAATTTGGTTTATTTTCATTTTCTCGGAAACTAGTAGGCCTAGAATTAAGATTTTTGGCTTAAAATGTTCGTAATGAATGCCTCTACAAATCTTGTTATGGTCAAAACCACGCCAGACTTACCGTTTTTGAGAAAAAATATGTGCATCGCACAATAACATACATATTTTCAGCTAAAAGTATGGCATAATTTGGTTTATTTTCATTTTCTCGGAAACTAGTAGGCCTAGAATTAAGATTTTTGGCTTAAAATGTTCGTAATGAATGCCTCTACAAATCTTGTTATGGTCAAAACCACGCCAGACTTACCGTTTTTGAGAAAAAATATGTGCATCGCACAATAACATATTTTTACATATTTTCATGGCATAATTTGGTTTATTTTCATTTTCTCGGAAACTAGTAGGCCTAGAATTAAGATTTTTGGCTTAAAATGTTCGTAATGAATGCCTCTACAAATCTTGTTATGGTCAAAACCACGCCAGACTTACCGTTTTTGAGAAAAAATATGTGCATCGCACAATAACATACATATTTTTACATATTTTCAGCTAAAAGTATGGCATAATTTGGTTTATTTTCATTTTCTCGGAAACTAGTAGGCCTAGAATTAAGATTTTTGGCTTAAAATGTTCGTTATGAATGCCTCTACAAATCTTGTTATGGTCAAAACCACGCCAGACTTACCGTTTTTGAGAAAAAATATGTGCATCGCACAATAACATACATATTTTTACATATTTTCAGCCAAAAGTATGGCATAATTTGGTTTATTTTCATTTTCTCGGAAACTAGTAGGCCTAGAATTAAGATTTTTGGCTTAAAATGTTCGTAATGAATGCCTCTACAAATCTTGTTATTTTCAAAACCACGCCAGACTTACCGCTTTTGAGAAAAAATATGTGCATCGCACAATAACATACATATTTTTACATATTTTCAGCTAAAAGTATGGCATAATTTGGTTTATTTTCATTTTCTCGGAAACTAGTAGGCCAAGAATTAAGATTTTTGGCTTAAAATGTTCGTAATGAATGCCTCTACAAATATTGTTATGGTCAAAACCACGCCAGACTTACCGTTTTTGAGAAAAAATGTGTGCATCGCACAATAACATACATATTTTTACATATTTTCAGCTAAAAGTATGGCATAATTTGGTTTATTTTCATTTTCTCGGAATCTAGTAGGCCTAGAATTAAGATTTTTGGCTTAAAATGTTCGTAATGAATGCCTCTACAAATCTTGTTATGGTCAAAACCACGCCAGACTTACCGTTTTTGAGAAAAAATATGTGCATCGCACAATAACATACATATTTTTACATATTTTCATGGCATAATTTGGTTTATTTTCATTTTCTCGGAAACTAGTAGGCCTAGAATTAAGATTTTTGGCTTAAAATGTTTGTAATGAATGCCTCTACAAATCTTGTTATGGTCAAAACCACGCCAGACTTACCGTTTTTGAGAAAAAATATGTGCATCGCACAATAACATACATATTTTTACATATTTTCATGGCATAATTTGGTTTATTTTCATTTTCTCGGAAACTAGTAGGCCTAGAATTAAGATTTTTGGCTTGAAATGTTCGTAATGAATGCCTCTACAAATCTTGTTATGGTCAAAACCACGCCAGACTTACCGTTTTTGAGAAAAAATATGTGCATCGCACAATAACATACATATTTTTACATATTTTCATGGCATAATTTGGTTTATTTTCATTTTCTCAGAAACTAGTAGGCCTAGAATTAAGATTTTTGGCTTAAAATGTTCGTAATGAATGCCTCTACAAATATTGTTATGGTCAAAACCACGCCAGACTTACCGTTTTTGAGAAAAAATGTGTGCATCGCACAATAACATACATATTTTTACATATTTTCAGCTAAAAGTATGGCATAATTTGGTTTATTTTCATTTTCTCGGAAACTAGTAGGCCTAGAATTAAGATTTTTGGCTTAAAATGTTCGTAATGAATGCCTCTACAAATCTTGTTATGGTCAAAACCACTCCAGACTTACCGTTTTTGAGAAAAAATATGTGCATCGCACAATAACATACATATTTTTACATATTTTCATGGCATAATTTGGTTTATTTTCATTTTCTCGGAAACTAGTAGGCCTAGAATTAAGATTTTTGGCTTAAAATGTTCGTAATGAATGCCTCTACAAATCTTGTTATGGTCAAAACCACGCCAGACTTACCGTTTTTGAGAAAAAATATGTGCATCGCACAATAACATACATATTTTCACCTAAAAGTATGGCATAATTTGGTTTATTTTAATTTTCTCGGAAACTAGTAGGCCTAGAATTAAGATTTTTGGCTTAAAATGTTCGTAATGAATGCCTCTACAAATCTTGTTATAGTCAAAACCACGCCAGACTTACCGTTTTTGAGAAAAAATATGTGCATATTTTCAGCTAAAAGTATGGCATAATTTGGTTTATTTTCATTTTCTCGGAATCTAGTAGGCATAGAATTAAGATTTTTGGCTTAAAATGTTCGTAATGAATGCCTCTACAAATCTTGTTATGGTCAAAACCACGCCAGACTTACCGTTTTTGAGAAAAAATATGTGCATCGCACAATAACATACATATTTTTACATATTTTCATGGCATAATTTGGTTTATTTTCATTTTCTCGGAAACTAGTAGGCCTAGAATTAAGATTTTTGGCTTAAAATGTTTGTAATGAATGCCTCTACAAATCTTGTTATGGTCAAAACCACGCCAGACTTACCGTTTTTGAGAAAAAATATGTGCATCGCACAATAACATACATATTTTCAGATAAAAGTATGGCATAATTTGGTTTATTTTCATTTTCTCGGAAACTAGTAGGCCTAGAATTAAGATTTTTGGCTTGAAATGTTCGTAATGAATGCCTCTACAAATCTTGTTATGGTCAAAACCACGCCAGACTTACCGTTTTTGAGAAAAAATATGTGCATCGCACAATAACATACATATTTTAACATATTTTCATGGCATAATTTGGTTTATTTTCATTTTCTCGGAAACTAGTAGGCCTAGAATTAAGATTTTTGGCTTAAAATGTTCGTAATGAATGCCTCTACAAATCTTGTTATGGTCAAAACCACGCCAGACTTACCGTTTTTGAGAAAAAATATGTGCATCGCACAATAACATACATATTTTTACATATTTTCATGGCATAATTTAGTTTATTTTCATTTTCGCGGAAACTAGTAGGCCTAGGATTAAGATTTTTGGCTTAAAATGTTCGTAATGAATGCCTCTACAAATCTTGTTATGGTCAAAACCACGCCAGACTTACCGTTTTTGAGAAAAAATATGTGCATCGCACAATAACATACATATTTTTACATATTTTCAGCTAAAAGTATGGCATAATTTGGTTTATTTTCATTTTCTCGGAAACTAGTAGGCCTAGAATTAAGATTTTTGGCTTAAAATGTTCGTAATGAATGCCTCTACAAATCTTGTTATGGTCAAAACCACGCCAGACTTACCGTTTTTGAGAAAAAATATGTGCATCGCACAATAACATACATATTTTTACATATTTTCAGCTAAAAGTATGGCATAATTTGGTTTATTTTCATTTTCTCGGAAGCTAGTAGGCCTAGGATTAAGATTTTTGGCTTAAAATGTTCGTAATGAATGCCTCTACAAATCTTGTTATGGTCAAAACCACGCCAGACTTACCGTTTTTGAGAAAAAATATGTGCATCGCACAATAACATACATATTTTCAGCTAAAAGTATGGCATAATTTGGTTTATTTTCATTTTCTCGGAAACTAGTAGGCCTAGAATTAAGATTTTTGGCTTAAAATGTTCGTTATGAATGCCTCTACAAATCTTGTTATGGTCAAAACCACGCCAGACTTACCGTTTTTGAGAAAAAATATGTGCATCGCACAATAACATACATATTTTTACATATTTTCATGGCATAATTTGGTTTATTTTCATTTTCTCGGAAACTAGTAGGCCTAGGATTAAGATTTTTGGCTTAAAATGTTCGTAATGAATGCCTCTACAAATCTTGTTATGGTCAAAACCACGCCAGACTTACCGTTTTTGAGAAAAAATATGTGCATCGCACAATAACATACATATTTTTACATATTTTCAGCTAAAAGTATGGCATAATTTGGTTTATTTTCATTTTCTCGGAAACTAGTAGGCCTAGAATTAAGATTTTTGGCTTAAAATGTTCGTTATGAATGCCTCTACAAATCTTGTTATGGTCAAAACCACGCCAGACTTACCGTTTTTGAGAAAAAATATGTGCATCGCACAATAACATACATATTTTCAGCTAAAAGTATGGCATAATTTGGTTTATTTTCATTTTCTCGAAAACTAGTAGGCCTAGAATTAAGATTTTTGGCTTAAAATGTTCGTTATTAATGCCTCTACAAATCTTGTTATGGTCAAAACCACGCCAGACTTACCGTTTTTGAGAAAAAATATGTGCATCGCACAATAACATACATATTTTCAGCTAAAAGTATGGCATAATTTGGTTTATTTTCATTTTCTCGGAAACTAGTAGGCCTAGAATTAAGATTTTTGGCTTAAAATGTTCGTAATGAATGCCTCTACAAATCTTGTTATGGTCGAAACCACGCCAGACTTACCGTTTTTGAGAAAAAATATGTGCATCGCACAATAACATATTTTTACATATTTTCATGGCATAATTTGGTTTATTTTCATTTTCTCGGAAACTAGTAGGCCTAGAATTAAGATTTTTGGCTTAAAATGTTCGTAATGAATGCCTCTACAAATCTTGTTATGGTCAAAACCACGCCAGACTTACCGTTTTTGGGAAAAAATATGTGCATCGCACAATAACATACATATTTCTACATATTTTCATGGCATAATTTGGTTTATTTTCATTTTCTCGGAAACTAGTAGGCCTAGAATTAAGATTTTTGGCTTAAAATGTTCGTAATGAATGCCTCTACAAATCTTGTTATGGTCAAACCCACGCCAGACTTACCGTTTTTGAGAAAAAATATGTGCATCGCACAATAACATACATATTTTTACATATTTTCAGCTAAAAGTATGGCATAATTTGGTTTATTTTCATTTTCTCGAAAACTAGTAGGCCTAGAATTAAGATTTTTGGCTTAAAATGTTCGTAATGAATGCCTCTACAAATCTTGTTATGGTCAAAACCACGCCAGACTTACCGTTTTTGAGAAAAAATATGTGCATCGCACAATAACATACATATTTTTACATATTTTCAGCCAAAAGTATGGCATAATTTGGTTTATTTTCATTTTCTCGGAAACTAGTAGGCCTAGAATTAAGATTTTTGGCTTAAAATGTTCGTAATGAATGCCTCTACAAATCTTGTTATGGTCAAAACCACGCCAGACTTACCGCTTTTGAGAAAAAATATGTGCATCGCACAATAACATACATATTTTTACATATTTTCAGCTAAAAGTATGGCATAATTTGGTTTATTTTAATTTTCTCGGAAACTAGTAGGCCTAGAATTAAGATTTTTGGCTTAAAATGTTCGTAATGAATGCCTCTACAAATATTGTTATGGTCAAAACCACGCCAGACTTACCGTTTTTGAGAAAAAATGTGTGCATCGCACAATAACATACATATTTTCAGCTAAAAGTATGGCATAATTTGGTTTATTTTCATTTTCTCGGAAACTAGTAGGCCTAGAATTAAGATTTTTGGCTTAGAATGTTCGTAATAAATGCCTCTACATATCTTGTTATGGTCAAAACCACGCCAGACTTACCGTTTTTGAGAAAAAATGTGTGCATCGCACAATAACATACATATTTTTACATATTTTCATGGCATAATTTGGTTTATTTTCATTTTCTCGGAAACTAGTAGGCCAAGAATTAAGATTTTTGGCTTAAAATGTTCGTAATGAATGCCTCTACAAATCTTGTTATGGTAAAAACCACGCCAGACCTACCGTTTTTGAGAAAAAATTTGTGCATCGCACAATAACATACATATTTTTACATATTTTCATGGCATAATCTGGTTTATTTTCATTTTCTCGGAAACTAGTAGGCCTAGAATTAAGATTTTTGGCTTAAAATGTTCGTAATGAATGCCTCTACAAATCTTGTTATGGTCAAAACCACGCCAGACTTACCGTTTTTGAGAAAAAATATGTGCATATTTTCAGCTAAAAGTATGGCATAATTTGGTTTATTTTCATTTTCTCGGAATCTAGTAGGCCTAGAATTAAGATTTTTGGCTTAAAATGTTCGTAATGAATGCCTCTACAAATCTTGTTATGGTCAAAACCACGCCAGACTTACCGTTTTTGAGAAAAAATATGTGCAGCGCACAATAACATAAATATTTTTACATATTTTCATGACATAATTTGGTTTATTTTCATTTTCTCGGAAACTAGTAGGCCTAGAATTAAGATTTTTGGCTTAAAATGTTCGTAATGAATGCCTCTACAAATCTTGTTATGGTCAAAACCACGCCAGACTTACCGTTTTTGAGAAAAAATATGTGCATCGCACAATAACATACATATTTTTACATATTTTCATGGCATAATTTGGTTTATTTTCATTTTCTCGGAAACTAGTAGGCCTAGAATTAAGATTTTTGGCTTAAAATGTTCGTAATGAATGCCTCTACAAATCTTGTTACGGACAAAACCACGCCAGACTTACCGTTCTTGAGAAAAAATATGTGCATCGCACAACAACATACATATTTTCAGCTAAAAGTATGGCATAATTTGGTTTATTTTCATTTTCTCGGAATCTAGTAGGCCTAGAATTAAGATTTTTGGCTTAAAATGTTCGTAATGAATGCCTCTACAAATCTTGTTATGGTCAAAACCACGCCAGACTTACCGTTTTTGAGAAAAAATATGTGCATCGCACAATAACATACATATTTTTACATATTTTCATGGCATAATTTGGTTTATTTTCATTTTCTCGGAAACTAGTAACCCTAGAATTAAGATTTTTGGCTTAAAATGTTCGTAATGAATGCCTCTACAAATCTTGTTATGTTCAAAACCACGCCAGACTTACCGTTTTTGAGAAAAAATATGTGCATCGCACAATAACATACATATTTTTACATATTTTCATGGCATAATTTAGTTTATTTTCATTTTCTCGGAAACTAGTAGGCCTAGGATTAAGATTTTTGGCTTAAAATGTTCGTAATGAATGCCTCTACAAATCTTGTTATGGTCAAAACCACGCCAGACTTACCGTTTTTGAGAAAAAATATGTGCATCGCACAATAACATACATATTTTCAGCTAAAAGTATGGCATAATTTGGTTTATTTTCATTTTCTCGGAAACTAGTAGGCCTAGAATTAAGATTTTTGGCTTAAAATGTTCGTAATGAATGCCTCTACAAATCTTGTTATGGTCAAAACCACGCCAGACTTACCGTTTTTGAGAAAAAATATGTGCATCGCACAATAACATACATATTTTTACATATTTTCAGCCAAAAGTATGGCATAATTTGGTTTATTTTCATTTTCTCGGAAACTAGTAGGCCTAGAATTAAGATTTTTGGCTTAAAATGTTCGTAATGAATGCCTCTACAAATCTTGTTATGGTCAAAACCACGCCAGACTTACCGTTTTTGAGAAAAAATATGTGCATCGCACAATAACATACATATTTTTACATATTTTCATGGCATAATTTAGTTTATTTTCATTTTCTCGGAAACTAGTAGGCCTAGGATTAAGATTTTTGGCTTAAAATGTTCGTAATGAATGCCTCTACAAATCTTGTTATGGTCAAAACCACGCCAGACTTACCGTTTTTGAGAAAAAATATGTGCATCGCACAATAACATACATATTTTCAGCTAAAAGTATGGCATAATTTGGTTTATTTTCATTTTCTCGGAAACTAGTAGGCCTAGAATTAAGATTTTTGGCTTAAAATGTTCGTAATGAATGCCTCTACAAATCTTGTTATGGTCAAAACCACGCCAGACTTACCGTTTTTGAGAAAAAATATGTGCATCGCACAATAACATACATATTTTTACATATTTTCAGCCAAAAGTATGGCATAATTTGGTTTATTTTCATTTTCTCGGAAACTAGTAGGCCTAGGATTAAGATTTTTGGCTTAAAATGTTCGTAATGAATGCCTCTACAAATCTTGTTATGGTCAAAACCACGCCAGACTTACCGTTTTTGAGAAAAAATATGTGCATCGCACAATAACATACATATTTTTACATATTTTCAGCTAAAAGTATGGCATAATTTGGTTTATTTTCATTTTCTCGGAAACTAGTAGGCCTAGAATTAAGATTTTTGGCTTAAAATGTTCGTAATGAATGCCTCTACAAATCTTGTTATGGTCAAAACCACGCCAGACTTACCGTTTTTGAGAAAAAATATGTGCATCGCACAATAACATACATATTTTCAGCTAAAAGTATGGCATAATTTGGTTTATTTTCATTTTCTCGAAAACTAGTAGGCCTAGAATTAAGATTTTTGGCTTAAAATGTTCGTTATTAATGCCTCTACAAATCTTGTTATGGTCAAAACCACGCCAGACTTACCGTTTTTGAGAAAAAATATGTGCATCGCACAATAACATACATATTTTCAGCTAAAAGTATGGCATAATTTGGTTTATTTTCATTTTCTCGAAAACTAGTAGGCCTAGAATTAAGATTTTTGGCTTAAAATGTTCGAAATGAATGCCTCTACAAATCTTGTTATGGTCAAAACCACGCCAGACTTACCGTTTTTGAGAAAAAATATGTGCATCGCACAATAACATACATATTTTTACATATTTTCATGGCATAATTTGGTTTATTTTCATTTTCTCGGAAACTAGTAGGCCTAGAATTAAGATTTTTGGCTTAAAATGTTCGTAATGAATGCCTCTACAAATCTTGTTATGGTCAAAACCACGCCAGACTTACCGTTTTTGAGAAAAAATATGTGCATCGCACAATAACATACATATTTTCAGCTAAAAGTATGGCATAATTTGGTTTATTTTCATTTTCTCGGAAACTAGTAGGCCTAGAATTAAGATTTTTGGCTTAAAATGTTCGTTATGAATGCCTCTACAAATCTTGTTATGGTCAAAACCACGCCAGACTTACCGTTTTTGAGAAAAAATATGTGCATCGCACAATAACATACATATTTTTACATATTTTCATGGCATAATTTGGTTTATTTTCATTTTCTCGGAAACTAGTAGGCCTAGGATTAAGATTTTTGGCTTAAAATGTTCGTAATGAATGCCTCTACAAATCTTGTTATGGTCAAAACCACGCCAGACTTACCGTTTTTGAGAAAAAATATGTGCATCGCACAATAACATACATATTTTTACATATTTTCAGCTAAAAGTATGGCATAATTTGGTTTATTTTCATTTTCTCGGAAACTAGTAGGCCTAGAATTAAGATTTTTGGCTTGAAATGTTCGTAATGAATGCCTCTACAAATCTTGTTATGGTCAAAACCACGCCAGACTTACCGTTTTTGAGAAAAAATATGTGCATCGCACAATAACATACATATTTTTACATATTTTCATGGCATAATTTGGTTTATTTTCATTTTCTCGGAAACTAGTAGGCCTAGGATTAAGATTTTTGGCTTAAAATGTTCGTAATGAATGCCTCTACAAATCTTGTTATGGTCAAAACCACGCCAGACTTACCGTTTTTGAGAAAAAATATGTGCATCGCACAATAACATACATATTTTTACATATTTTCATGGCATAATTTGGTTTATTTTCATTTTCTCGGAAACTAGTAGGCCTAGAATTAAGATTTTTGGCTTAAAATGTTCGTAATGAATGCCTCTACAAATCTTGTTATGGTCAAAACCACTCCAGACTTACGGTTTTTGAGAAAAAATATGTGCATCGCACAATAACATACATATTTTCACCTAAAAGTATGGCATAATTTGGTTTATTTTAATTTTCTCGGAAACTAGTAGGCCTAGAATTAAGATTTTTGGCTTAAAATGTTCGTAATGAATGCCTCTACAAATCTTGTTATAGTCAAAACCACGCCAGACTTACCGTTTTTGAGAAAAAATATGTGCATATTTTCAGCTAAAAGTATGGCATAATTTGGTTTATTTTCATTTTCTCGGAATCTAGTAGGCCTAGAATTAAGATTTTTGGCTTAAAATGTTCGTAATGAATGCCTCTACAAATCTTGTTATGGTCAAAACCACGCCAGACTTACCGTTTTTGAGAAAAAATATGTGCATCGCACAATAACATACATATTTTTACATATTTTCATGGCATAATTTGGTTTATTTTCATTTTCTCGGAAACTAGTAGGCCTAGAATTAAGATTTTTGGCTTAAAATGTTTGTAATGAATGCCTCTACAAATCTTGTTATGGTCAAAACCACGCCAGACTTACCGTTTTTGAGAAAAAATATGTGCATCGCACAATAACATACATATTTTCAGCTAAAAGTATGGCATAATTTGGTTTATTTTCATTTTCTCGGAAACTAGTAGGCCTAGAATTAAGATTTTTGGCTTGAAATGTTCGTAATGAATGCCTCTACAAATCTTGTTATGGTCAAAACCACGCCAGACTTACCGTTTTTGAGAAAAAATATGTGCATCGCACAATAACATACATATTTTTACATATTTTCATGGCATAATTTGGTTTATTTTCATTTTCTCGGAAACTAGTAGGCCTAGAATTAAGATTTTTGGCTTAAAATGTTCGTAATGAATGCCTCTACAAATCTTGTTATGGTCAAAACCACGCCAGACTTACCGTTTTTGAGAAAAAATATGTGCATCGCACAATAACATACATATTTTTACATATTTTCATGGCATAATTTGGTTTATTTTCATTTTCTCGGAAACTAGTAGGCCTAGAATTAAGATTTTTGGCTTAAAATGTTTGTAATGAATGCCTCTACAAATCTTGTTATGGTCAAAACCACGCCAGACTTACCGTTTTTGAGAAAAAATATGTGCATCGCACAATAACATACATATTTTTACATATTTTCAGCTAAAAGTATGGCATAATTTGGTTTATTTTCATTTTCTCGGAAACTAGTAGGCCTAGAATTAAGATTTTTGGCTTAAAATGTTCGTAATGAATGCCTCTACAAATCTTGTTATGGTCAAAACCACGCCAGACTTACCGTTTTTGAGAAAAAATATGTGCATCGCACAATAACATACATATTTTCAGCTAAAAGTATGGCATAATTTGGTTTATTTTCATTTTCTCGAAAACTAGTAGGCCTAGAATTAAGATTTTTGGCTTAAAATGTTCGTAATGAATGCCTCTACAAATCTTGTTATGGTCAAAACCACGCCAGACTTACCGTTTTTGAGAAAAAATATGTGCATCGCACAATAACATACATATTTTCAGCTAAAAGTATGGCATAATTTGGTTTATTTTCATTTTCTCGAAAACTAGTAGGCCTAGAATTAAGATTTTTGGCTTAAAATGTTCGTAATGAATGCCTCTACAAATCTTGTTATGGTCAAAACCACGCCAGACTTACCGTTTTTGAGAAAAAATATGTGCATCGCACAATAACATACATATTTTCAGCTAAAAGTATGGCATAATTTGGTTTATTTTCATTTTCTCGAAAACTAGTAGGCCTAGAATTAAGATTTTTGGCTTAAAATGTTCGTAATGAATGCCTCTACAAATCTTGTTATGGTCAAAACCACGCCAGACTTACAGTTTTTGAGAAAAAATATGTGCATCGCACAATAACATACATATTTTTACATATTTTCATGGCATAATTTAATTTATTTTCATTTTCTCGGAAACTAGTAGGCCTAGGATTAAGATTTTTGGCTTAAAATGTTCGTAATGAATGCCTCTACAAATCTTGTTATGGTCAAAACCACGCCAGACTTACCGTTTTTGAGAAAAAATATGTGCATCGCACAATAACATACATATTTTCACCTAAAAGTATGGCATAATTTGGTTTATTTTCATTTTCTCGGAAACTAGTAGGCCTAGAATTAGGATTTTTGGCTTGAAATGTTCGTAATGAATGCCTCTACAAATCTTGTTATGGTCAAAACCACGCCAGACTTACCGTTTTTGAGAAAAATATGTGCATCGCACAATAACATACATATTTTCAGCTAAAAGTATGGCATAATTTGGTTTATTTTCATTTTCTCGGAAACTAGTAGGCCTAGAATTAAGATTTTTGGCTTGAAATGTTCGTAATGAATGCCTCTACAAATCTTGTTATGGTCAAAACCACGCCAGACTTACCGTTTTTGAGAAAAAATATGTGCATCGCACAATAACATACATATTTTTACATATTTTCAGCTAAAAGTATGGCATAATTTGGTTTATTTTCATTTTCTCGGAAACTAGTAGGCCTAGAATTAAGATTTTTGGCTTAAAATGTTCGTAATGAATGCCTCTAAAAATTTTGTTATGGTCAAAACAACGCCAGACTTACCGTTTTTGAGAAAAAATATGTGCATCGCACAATAACATACATATTTTTACATATTTTCATGGCATAATTTGGTTTATTTTCATTTTCTCGGAAGCTAGTAGGCCTAGGATTAAGATTTTTGGCTTAAAATGTTCGTAATGAATGCCTCTACAAATCTTGTAATGGTCAAAACCACGCCAGACTTACCGTTTTTGAGAAAAAATATGTGCATCGCACAATAACATACATATTTTTACATATTTTCAGCTAAAAGTATGGCATAATTTGGTTTATTTTCATTTTCTCGGAAACTAGTAGGCCTAGAATTAAGATTTTTGGCTTAAAATGTTCGTAATGAATGCCTCTACAAATCTTGTTATGGTCAAAACCACGCCAGACTTACCGTTTTTGAGAAAAAATATGTGCATCGCACAATAACATACATATTTTTACATATTTTCAGCTAAAAGTATGGCATAATTTGGTTTATTTTCATTTTCTCGGAAACTAGTAGGCCTAGAATTAAGATTTTTGGCTTAAAATGTTCGTAATGAATGCCTCTACAAATCTTGTTATGGTCAAAACCACGCCAGACTTACCGTTTTTGAGAAAAAATATGTGCATCGCACAATAACATACATATTTTTACATATTTTCATGGCATAATTTAGTTTATTTTCATTTTCTCGGAAACTAGTAGGCCTAGGATTAAGATTTTTGGCTTAAAATGTTCGTAATGAATGCCTCTACAAATCTTGTTATGGTCAAAACCACGCCAGACTTACCGTTTTTGAGAAAAAATATGTGCATCGCACAATAACATACATATTTTCAGCTAAAAGTATGGCATAATTTGGTTTATTTTCATTTTCTCGAAAACTAGTAGGCCTAGAATTAAGATTTTTGGCTTAAAATGTTCGTAATGAATGCCTCTACAAATCTTGTTATGGTCAAAACCACGCCAGACTTACCGTTTTTGAGAAAAAATATGTGCATCGCACAATAACATACATATTTTCAGCTAAAAGTATTTCATAATTTGGTTTATTTTCATTTTCTCGAAAACTAGTAGGCCTAGAATTAAGATTTTTGGCTTAAAATGTTCGTAATGAATGCCTCTACAAATCTTGTTATGGTCAAAACCACGCCAGACTTACCGTTTTTGAGAAAAAATATGTGCATCGCACAATAACATACATATTTTCAGCTAAAAGTATGGCATAATTTGGTTTATTTTCATTTTCTCGAAAACTAGTAGGCCTAGAATTAAGATTTTTGGCTTAAAATGTTCGTAATGAATGCCTCTACAAATCTTGTTATGGTCAAAACCACGCCAGACTTACCGTTTTTGAGAAAAAATATGTGCATCGCACAATAACATACATATTTTTACATATTTTCATGGCATAATTTAATTTATTTTCATTTTCTCGGAAACTAGTAGGCCTAGGATTAAGATTTTTGGCTTAAAATGTTCGTAATGAATGCCTCTACAAATCTTGTTATGGTCAAAACCACGCCAGACTTACCGTTTTTGAGAAAAAATATGTGCATCGCACAATAACATACATATTTTCACCTAAAAGTATGGCATAATTTGGTTTATTTTCATTTTCTCGGAAACTAGTAGGCCTAGAATTAGGATTTTTGGCTTGAAATGTTCGTAATGAATGCCTCTACAAATCTTGTTATGGTCAAAACCACGCCAGACTTACCGTTTTTGAGAAAAATATGTGCATCGCACAATAACATACATATTTTCAGCTAAAAGTATGGCATAATTTGGTTTATTTTCATTTTCTCGGAAACTAGTAGGCCTAGAATTAAGATTTTTGGCTTGAAATGTTCGTAATGAATGCCTCTACAAATCTTGTTATGGTCAAAACCACGCCAGACTTACCGTTTTTGAGAAAAAATATGTGCATCGCACAATAACATACATATTTTTACATATTTTCATGGCATAATTTGGTTTATTTTCATTTTCTCGGAAACTAGTAGGCCTAGAATTAAGATTTTTGGCTTAAAATGTTCGTAATGAATGCCTCTACAAATCTTGTTATGGTCAAAACCACGCCAGACTTACCGTTTTTGAGAAAAAATATGTGCATCGCACAATAACATACATATTTTTACATATTTTCATGGCATAATTTAGTTTATTTTCATTTTCTCGGAAACTAGTAGGCCTAGGATTAAGATTTTTGGCTTAAAATGTTCGTAATGAATGCCTCTACAAATCTTGTTATGGTCAAAACCACGCCAGACTTACCGTTTTTGAGAAAAAATATGTGCATCGCACAATAACATACATATTTTTACATATTTTCAGCTAAAAGTATGGCATAATTTGGTTTATTTTCATTTTCTCGGAAACTAGTAGGCCTAGAATTAAGATTTTTGGCTTAAAATGTTCGTAATGAATGCCTCTACAAATCTTGTTATGGTCAAAACCACGCCAGACTTACCGTTTTTGAGAAAAAATATGTGCATCGCACAATAACATACATATTTTTACATATTTTCAGCTAAAAGTATGGCATAATTTGGTTTATTTTCATTTTCTCGGAAACTAGTAGGCCTAGAATTAAGATTTTTGGCTTAAAATGTTCGTAATGAATGCCTCTACAAATCTTGTTATGGTCAAAACCACGCCAGACTTACCGTTTTTGAGAAAAAATATGTGCATCGCACAATAACATACATATTTTTACATATTTTCATGGCATAATTTAGTTTATTTTCATTTTCTCGGAAACTAGTAGGCCTAGGATTAAGATTTTTGGCTTAAAATGTTCGTAATGAATGCCTCTACAAATCTTGTTATGGTCAAAACCACGCCAGACTTACCGTTTTTGAGAAAAAATATGTGCATCGCACAATAACATACATATTTTCAGCTAAAAGTACGGCATAATTTGGTTTATTTTCATTTTCTCGGAAACTAGTAGGCCTAGAATTAAGATTTTTGGCTTAAAATGTTCGTAATGAATGCCTCTACAAATCTTGTTATGGTCAAAACCACGCCAGACTTACCGTTTTTGAGAAAAAATATGTGCATCGCACAATAACATACATATTTTTACATATTTTCATGGCATAATTTGGTTTATTTTCATTTTCTCGGAAACTAGTAGGCCTAGGATTAAGATTTTTGGCTTAAAATGTTCGTAATGAATGCCTCTACAAATCTTGTTATGGTCAAAACCACGCCAGACTTACCGTTTTTGAGAAAAAATATGTGCATCGCACAATAACATACATATTTTCAGCTAAAAGTATGGCATAATTTGGTTTATTTTCATTTTCTCGAAAACTAGTAGGCCTAGAATTAAGATTTTTGGCTTAAAATGTTCGTTATTAATGCCTCTACAAATCTTGTTATGGTCAAAACCACGCCAGACTTACCGTTTTTGAGAAAAAATATGTGCATCGCACAATAACATACATATTTTCAGCTAAAAGTATGGCATAATTTGGTTTATTTTCATTTTCTCGAAAACTAGTAGGCCTAGAATTAAGATTTTTGGCTTAAAATGTTCGTAATGAATGCCTCTACAAATCTTGTTATGGTCAAAACCACGCCAGACTTACCGTTTTTGAGAAAAAATATGTGCATCGCACAATAACATACATATTTTTACATATTTTCATGGCATAATTTGGTTTATTTTCATTTTCTCGGAAACTAGTAGGCCTAGAATTAAGATTTTTGGCTTAAAATGTTCGTAATGAATGCCTCTACAAATCTTGTTATGGTCAAAACCACGCCAGACTTACCGTTTTTGAGAAAAAATATGTGCATCGCACAATAACATACATATTTTTACATATTTTCATGGCATAATTTGGTTTATTTTCATTTTCTCGGAAACTAGTAGGCCTAGAATTAAGATTTTTGGCTTTAAATGTTCGTAATGAATGCCTGTCAAAACCACGCCAGACTTACCGTTTTTGAGAAAAAATATGTGCATCGCACAATAACATACATATTTTTACATATTTTCATGGCATAATTTGGTTTATTTTCATTTTCTCGGAAACTAGTAGGCCTAGAATTAAGATTTTTGGCTTAAAATGTTCGTAATGAATGCCTCTACAAATCTTGTTATGGTCAAAACCACGCCAGACTTACCGTTTTTGAGAAAAAATATGTGCATCGCACAATAACATACATATTGTCATGGCATAATTTGGTTTATTTTCATTTTCTCGGAAACTAGTAGGCCTAGAATTAAGATTTTTGGCTTAAAATGTTCGTAATGAATGCCTCTACAAATCTTGTTACGGTCAAAACCACGCCAGACTTACCGTTTTTGAGAAAAAATATGTGCATCGCACAATAATATACATATTTTTACATATTTTCATGGCATAATTTGGTTTATTTTCATTTTCTCGGAAACTAGTAGGCCTAGAATTAAGATTTTTGGCTTAAAATGTTCGTAATGAATGCCTCTACAAATCTTGTTATGGTCAAAACCACGCCAGACTTACCGTTTTTGAGAAAAAATATGTGCATCGCACAATAACATACATATTTTTACATATTTTCATGGCATAATTTGGTTTATTTTCATTTTCTCGGAAACTAGTAGGCCTAGAATTAAGATTTTTGGCTTAAAATGTTCGTAATGAATGCCTCTACAAATCTTGTTATGGTCAAAACCACGCCAGACTTACCGTTTTTGAGAAAAAATATGTGCATCGCACAATAACATACATATTTTTACATATTTTCAGCTAAAAGTATGGCATAATTTGGTTTATTTTCATTTTCTCGGAAACTAGTAGGCCTAGAATTAATATTTTTGGCTTAAAATGTTCGTAATGAATGCCTCTACAAATCTTGTTATGGTCAAAACCACGCCAGACTTACCGTTTTTGAGAAAAAATATGTGCATCGCACAATAACATACATATTTTCAGCTAAAAGTATGGCATAATTTGGTTTATTTTCATTTTCTCGGAATCTAGTAGGCCTAGAATTAAGATTTTTGGCTTAAAATGTTCGTAATGAATGCCTCTACAAATCTTGTTATGGTCAAAACCACGCCAGACTTACCGTTTTTGAGAAAAAATATGTGCATCGCACAATAACATACATATTTTTACATATTTTCAGCTAAAAGTATGGCATAATTTGGTTTATTTTCATTTTCTCGGAAACTAGTAGGCCTAGAATTAAGATTTTTGGCTTAAAATGTTCGTAATGAATGCCTCTACAAATCTTGTTACGGTCAAAACCACGCCAGACTTACCGTTTTTGAGAAAAAATATGTGCATCGCACAATAACATACATATTTTTACATATTTTCATGGCATAATTTGGTTTATTTTCATTTTCTCGGAAACTAGTAGGCCTAGAATTAAGATTTTTGGCTTAAAATGTTCGTAATGAATGCCTCTACAAATCTTGTTATGGTCAAAACCACGCCAGACTTACCGTTTTTGAGAAAAAATATGTGCATCGCACAATAACATACATATTTTTACATATTTTCATGGCATAATTTGGTTTATTTTCATTTTCTCGGAAACTAGTAGGCCTAGAATTAAGATTTTTGGCTTAAAATGTTCGTAATGAATGCCTCTACAAATCTTGTTATGGTCAAAACCACGCCAGACTTACCGTTTTTGAGAAAAAATATGTGCATCGCACAATAACATACATATTTTTACATATTTTCATGGCATAATTTGGTTTATTTTCATTTTCTCGGAAACTAGTAGGCCTAGAATTAAGATTTTTGGCTTAAAATGTTCGTAATGAATGCCTCTACAAATCTTGTTATGGTCAAAACCACGCCAGACTTACCGTTTTTGAGAAAAAATATGTGCATCGCACAATAACATACATATTTTTACATATTTTCATGGCATAATTTGGTTTATTTTCATTTTCTCGGAAACTAGTAGGCCTAGAATTAAGATTTTTGGCTTTAAATGTTCGTAATGAATGCCTGTCAAAACCACGCCAGACTTACCGTTTTTGAGAAAAAATATGTGCATCGCACAATAACATACATATTTTTACATATTTTCATGGCATAATTTGGTTTATTTTCATTTTCTCGGAAACTAGTAGGCCTAGAATTAAGATTTTTGGCTTAAAATGTTCGTAATGAATGCCTCTACAAATCTTGTTATGGTCAAAACCACGCCAGACTTACCGTTTTTGAGAAAAAATATGTGCATCGCACAATAACATACATATTGTCATGGCATAATTTGGTTTATTTTCATTTTCTCGGAAACTAGTAGGCCTAGAATTAAGATTTTTGGCTTAAAATGTTCGTAATGAATGCCTCTACAAATCTTGTTATGGTCAAAACCACGCCAGACTTACCGTTTTTGAGAAAAAATATGTGCATCGCACAATAACATACATATTTTCAGCTAAAAGTATGGCATAATTTGGTTTATTTTCATTTTCTCGGAAACTAGTAGGCCTAGAATTAAGATTTTTGGCTTAAAATGTTCGTAATGAATGCCTCTACAAATCTTGTTATGGTCAAAACCACGCCAGACTTACCGTTTTTGAGAAAAAATATGTGCATCGCACAATAACATACATATTTTTACATATTTTCAGCTAAAAGTATGGCATAATTTGGTTTATTTTCATTTTCTCGGAAACTAGTAGGCCTAGAATTAATATTTTTGGCTTAAAATGTTCGTAATGAATGCCTCTACAAATCTTGTTATGGTCAAAACCACGCCAGACTTACCGTTTTTGAGAAAAAATATGTGCATCGCACAATAACATACATATTTTCAGCTAAAAGTATGGCATAATTTGGTTTATTTTCATTTTCTCGGAATCTAGTAGGCCTAGAATTAAGATTTTTGGCTTAAAATGTTCGTAATGAATGCCTCTACAAATCTTGTTATGGTCAAAACCACGCCAGACTTACCGTTTTTGAGAAAAAATATGTGCATCGCACAATAACATACATATTTTTACATATTTTCAGCTAAAAGTATGGCATAATTTGGTTTATTTTCATTTTCTCGGAAACTAGTAGGCCTAGAATTAAGATTTTTGGCTTAAAATGTTCGTAATGAATGCCTCTACAAATCTTGTTACGGTCAAAACCACGCCAGACTTACCGTTTTTGAGAAAAAATATGTGCATCGCACAATAACATACATATTTTTACATATTTTCATGGCATAATTTGGTTTATTTTCATTTTCTCGGAAACTAGTAGGCCTAGAATTAAGATTTTTGGCTTAAAATGTTCGTAATGAATGCCTCTACAAATCTTGTTATGGTCAAAACCACGCCAGACTTACCGTTTTTGAGAAAAAATATGTGCATCGCACAATAACATACATATTTTTACATATTTTCATGGCATAATTTGGTTTATTTTCATTTTCTCGGAAACTAGTAGGCCTAGAATTAAGATTTTTGGCTTAAAATGTTCGTAATGAATGCCTCTACAAATCTTGTTATGGTCAAAACCACGCCAGACTTACCGTTTTTGAGAAAAAATATGTGCATCGCACAATAACATACATATTTTTACATATTTTCATGGCATAATTTGGTTTATTTTCATTTTCTCGGAAACTAGTAGGCCTAGAATTAAGATTTTTGGCTTAAAATGTTCGTAATGAATGCCTCTACAAATCTTGTTATGGTCAAAACCACGCCAGACTTACCGTTTTTGAGAAAAAATATGTGCATCGCACAATAACATACATATTTTTACATATTTTCATGGCATAATTTGGTTTATTTTCATTTTCTCGGAAACTAGTAGGCCTAGAATTAAGATTTTTGGCTTTAAATGTTCGTAATGAATGCCTCTACAAATCTTGTTATGGTCAAAACCACGCCAGACTTACCGTTTTTGAGAAAAAATATGTGCATCGCACAATAACATACATATTTTTACATATTTTCATGGCATAATTTGGTTTATTTTCATTTTCTCGGAAACTAGTAGGCCTAGAATTAAGATTTTTGGCTTAAAATGTTCGTAATGAATGCCTCTACAAATCTTGTTATAGTCAAAACCACGCCAGACTTACCGTTTTTGAGAAAAAATATGTGCATCGCACAATAACATACATATTTTTACATATTTTCAGCTAAAAGTATGGCATAATTTGATTTATTTTCATTTTCTCGGAAACTAGTAGGCCTAGAATTAAGATTTTTGGCTTAAAATGTTCGTAATGAATGCCTCTACAAATCCTGTTATGGTCAAAACCACGCCAGACTTACCGTTTTTGAGAAAAAATATGTGCATCGCACAATAACATACATATTTTTACATATTTTCATGGCATAATTTGGTTTATTTTCATTTTCTCGGAAACTAGTAGGCCTAGAATTAAGATTTTTGGCTTAAAATGTTCGTAATGAATGCCTCTACAAATCTTGTTATGGTCAAAACCACGCCAGACTTATCGTTTTTGAGAAAAAATATGTGCATCGCACAATAACATACATATTTTTACATATTTTCAGCTAAAAGTATGGCATAATTTGGTTTATTTTCATTTTCTCGGAAACTAGTAGGCCTAGAATTAATATTTTTGGCTTAAAATGTTCGTAATGAATGCCTCTACAAATCTTGTTATGGTCAAAACCACGCCAGATTTACCGTTTTTGAGAAAAAATATGTGCATCGCACAATAACATACATATTTTTACATATTTTCATGGCATAATTTGGTTTATTTTCATTTTCTCGGAAACTAGTAGGCCTAGAATTAAGATTTTTGGCTTAAAATGTTCGTAATGAATGCCTCTACAAATCTTGTTATGGTCAAAACCACGCCAGACTTATCGTTTTTGAGAAAAAATATGTGCATCGCACAATAACATACATATTTTTACATATTTTCAGCTAAAAGTATGGCATAATTTGGTTTATTTTCATTTTCTCGGAAACTAGTAGGCCTAGAGTTAATATTTTTGGCTTAAAATGTTCGTAATGAATGCCTCTACAAATCTTGTTATGGTCAAAACCACGCCAGACTTACCGTTTTTGAGAAAAAATATGTGCATCGCACAATAACATACATATTTTTACATATTTTCATGGCATAATTTGGTTTATTTTCATTTTCTCGGAAACTAGTGGGCCTAGAATTAATATTTTTGGCTTAAAATGTTCGTAATGAATGCCTCTACAAATCTTGTTATGGTCAAAACCACGCCAGACTTACCGTTTTTGAGAAAAAATATGTGCATCGCACAATAACATACATATTTTTACATATTTTCAGCTAAAAGTATGGCATAATTTGGTTTATTTTCATTTTCTCGGAAACTAGTAGGCCTAGAATTAAGATTTTTGGCTTAAAATGTTCGCAATGAATGCCTCTACAAATCTTGTTATGGTCAAAACCACGCCAGACTTACCGTTTTTGAGAAAAAATATGTGCATCGCACAATAACATACATATTTTTACATATTTTCATGGCATAATTTGGTTTATTTTCATTTTCTCGGAAACTAGTAGGCCTAGAATTAAGATTTTTGGCTTAAAATGTTCGTAATGAATGCCTCTACAAATCTTGTTATGGTCAAAACCACGCCAGACTTACCGTTTTTGAGAAAAAATATGTGCATCGCACAATAACATACATATTTTTACATATTTTCAGCTAAAAGTATGGAATAATTTGGTTTATTTTCATTTTCTCGGAAACTAGTAGGCCTAGAATTAAGATTTTTGGCTTAAAATGTTCGTAATGAATGCCTCTACAAATCTTGTTATGTTCAAAACCACGCCAGACTTACCGTTTTGGAGAAAAATATGTGCATCGCACAATAACATACATATTTTCAGCTAAAAGTATGGCATAATTTGGTTTATTTTCATTTTCTCGGAAACTAGGCCTAGAATTAAGACTTTTGGCTTAAAATGTTCGTAATGAATGCCTCTACAAATCTTGTTATGTTCAAAACCACGCCAGACTTACCGTTTTGGAGAAAAATATGTGCATCGCACAATAACATACATATTTTCAGCTAAAAGTATGGCATAATTTGGTTTATTTTCATTTTCTCGGCCTAGAATTAAGATTTTTGGCTTAAAATGTTCGTAATGAATGCCTCTACAAATCTTGTTATGTTCAAAACCACGCCAGACTTACCGTTTTGGAGAAAAATATGTGCATCGCACAATAACATACATATTTTCAGCTAAAAGTATGGCATAATTTGGTTTATTTTCATTTTCTCGGAAACTAGTAGGCCTAGAATTAAGATTTTTGGCTTAAAATGTTCGTAATGAATGCCTCTACAAATCTTGTTATGGTCAAAACCACGCCAGACTTACCGTTTTTGAGAAAAAATATGTGCATCGCACAATAACATACATATTTTTACATATTTTCATGGCATAATTTGGTTTATTTTCATTTTCTCGGAAACTAGTGGGCCTAGAATTAATATTTTTGGCTTAAAATGTTCGTAATGAATGCCTCTACAAATCTTGTTATGGTCAAAACCACGCCAGACTTACCGTTTTTGAGAAAAAATATGTGCATCGCACAATAACATACATATTTTTACATATTTTCAGCTAAAAGTATGGAATAATTTGGTTTATTTTCATTTTCTCGGAAACTAGTAGGCCTAGAATTAATATTTTTGGCTTAAAATGTTCGTAATGAATGCCTCTACAAATCTTGTTATGGTCAAAACCACGCCAGACTTACCGTTTTTGAGAAAAAATATGTGCATCGCACAATAACATACATATTTTCAGCTAAAAGTATGGCATAATTTGGTTTATTTTAATTTTCTCGGAAACTAGTAGGCCTAGAATTAAGATTTTTGGCTTAAAATGTTCGTAATGAATGCCTCTACAAATCTTGTTATGGTCAAAACCACGCCAGACTTACCGTTTTTGAGAAAAAATATGTGCATCGCACAATAACATACATATTTTTACATATTTTCATGGCATAATTTGGTTTATTTTCATTTTCTCGGAAACTAGTGGGCCTAGAATTAATATTTTTGGCTTAAAATGTTCGTAATGAATGCCTCTACAAATCTTGTTATTGTCAAAACCACGCCAGACTTACCGTTTTTGAGAAAAAATATGTGCATCGCACAATAACATACATATTTTTACATATTTTCAGCTAAAAGTATGGAATAATTTGGTTTATTTTCATTTTCTCGGAAACTAGTAGGCCTAGAATTAAGATTTTTGGCTTAAAATGTTCGTAATGAATGCCTCTACAAATCTTGTTATGTTCAAAACCACGCCAGACTTACCGTTTTTGAGAAAAAATATGTGCATCGCACAATAACATACATATTTTTACATATTTTCATGGCATAATTTGGTTTATTTTCATTTTCTCGGAAACTAGTGGGCCTAGAATTAATATTTTTGGCTTAAAATGTTCGTAATGAATGCCTCTACAAATCTTGTTATGGTCAAAACCACGCCAGACTTACCGTTTTTGAGAAAAAATATGTGCATCGCACAATAACATACATATTTTTACATATTTTCAGCTAAAAGTATGGCATAATTTGGTTTATTTTCATTTTCTCGGAAACTAGTAGGCCTAGAATTAATATTTTTGGCTTAAAATGTTCGTAATGAATGCCTCTACAAATCTTGTTATGGTCAAAACCACGCCAGACTTACCGTTTTTGAGAAAAAATATGTGCATCGCACAATAACATACATATTTTTACATATTTTCATGGCATAATTTGGTTTATTTTCATTTTCTCGGAAACTAGTGGGCCTAGAATTAATATTTTTGGCTTAAAATGTTCGTAATGAATGCCTCTACAAATCTTGTTATGGTCAAAACCACGCCAGACTTACCGTTTTTGAGAAAAAATATGTGCATCGCACAATAACATACATATTTTTACATATTTTCATGGCATAATTTGGTTTATTTTCATTTTCTCGGAAACTAGTGGGCCTAGAATTAATATTTTTGGCTTAAAATGTTCGTAATGAATGCCTCTACAAATCTTGTTATGGTCAAAACCACGCCAGACTTACCGTTTTTGAGAAAAAATATGTGCATCGCACAATAACATACATATTTTCAGCTAAAAGTATGGCATAATTTGGTTTATTTTCATTTTCTCGGAAACTAGTAGGCCTAGAATTAAGATTTTTGGCTTAAAATGTTCGTAATGAATGCCTCTACAAATCTTGTTATGGTCAAAACCACGCCAGACTTACCGTTTTTGAGAAAAAATATGTGCATCGCACAATAACATACATATTTTTACATATTTTCAGCTAAAAGTATGGCATAATTTGGTTTATTTTCATTTTCTCGGAAACTAGGCCTAGAATTAAGACTTTTGGCTTAAAATGTTCGTAATGAATGCCTCTACAAATCTTGTTATGTTCAAAACCACGCCAGACTTACCGTTTTGGAGAAAAATATGTGCATCGCACAATAACATACATATTTTCAGCTAAAAGTATGGCATAATTTGGTTTATTTTCATTTTCTCGGCCTAGAATTAAGATTTTTGGCTTAAAATGTTCGTAATGAATGCCTCTACAAATCTTGTTATGTTCAAAACCACGCCAGACTTACCGTTTTGGAGAAAAATATGTGCATCGCACAATAACATACATATTTTCAGCTAAAAGTATGGCATAATTTGGTTTATTTTCATTTTCTCGGCCTAGAATTAAGATTTTTGGCTTAAAATGTTCGTAATGAATGCCTCTACAAATCTTGTTATGGTCAAAACCACGCCAGACTTACCATTTTTGAGAAAAAATATGTGCATCGCACAATAACATACATATTTTTACATATTTTCAGCTAAAAGTATGGCATAATTTGGTTTATTTTCATTTTCTCGGAAACTAGTAGGCCTAGAACTAAGATTTTTGGCTTAAAATGTTCGTAATGAATGCCTCTACAAATCTTGTTATGTTCAAAACCACGCCAGACTTACCGTTTTGGAGAAAAATATGTGCATCGCACAATAACATACATATTTTCAGCTAAAAGTATGGCATAATTTGGTTTATTTTCATTTTCTCGGCCTAGAATTAAGATTTTTGGCTTAAAATGTTCGTAATGAATGCCTCTACAAATCTTGTTATGGTCAAAACCACGCCAGACTTACCGTTTTTGAGAAAAAATATGTGCATCGCACAATAACATACATATTTTTACATATTTTCATGGCATAATTTGGTTTATTTTCATTTTCTCGGAAACTAGTAGGCCTAGAATTAAGATTTTTGGCTTAAAATGTTCGTAATGAATGCCTCTACAAATCTTGTTATGGTCAAAACCACGCCAGACTTACCGTTTTTGAGAAAAAATATGTGCATCGCACAATAACATACATATTTTTACATATTTTCAGCTAAAAGTATGGCATAATTTGATTTATTTTCATTTTCTCGGAAACTAGTAGGCCTAGAATTAAGATTTTTGGCTTAAAATGTTCGTAATGAATGCCTCTACAAATCTTGTTATGGTCAAAACCACGCCAGACTTACCGTTTTTGAGAAAAAATATGTGCATCGCACAATAACATACATATTTTTACATATTTTCAGCTAAAAGTATGGCATAATTTGGTTTATTTTCATTTTCTCGGAAACTAGTAGGCCTAGAATTAAGATTTTTGGCTTAAAATGTTCGTAATGAATGCCTCTACAAATCTTGTTATGGTCAAAACCACGCCAGACTTACCGTTTTTGAGAAAAAATATGTGCATCGCACAATAACATACATATTTTTACATATTTTCAGCTAAAAGTATGGAATAATTTGGTTTATTTTCATTTTCTCGGAATAGAATTAAGATTTTTGGCTTAAAATGTTCGTAATGAATGCCTCTACAAATCTTGTTATGGTCAAAACCACGCCAGACTTACCATTTTTGAGAAAAAATGTGTGCATCGCACAAAAACATACATATTTTTACATATTTTCAGCTAAAAGTATGGCATAATTTAGTTTATTTTTATTTTCTCGGAAACTAGTAGGCCTAGAATTAAGATTTTTAGCTTCAAATGTTCGTAATGAATGCCTCTACAAATCTTGTTATGGTCAAAACCACGCCAGACTTACCGTTTTTGAGAAAAAATATGTGCATCGCACAATAACATACATATTTTCAGCTAAAAGTATGGCATAATTTGGTTTATTTTCATTTTCTCGGAAACTAGTAGGCCTAGAATTAAGATTTTTGGCTTAAAATGTTCGTAATGAATGCCTCTACAAATCTTGTTATGGTCAAAACCACGCCAGACTTACCGTTTTTGAGAAAAAATATGTGCATAGCACAATAACATACATATTTTCAGCTAAAAGTATGGCATAATTTGGTTTATTTTCATTTTCTCGGAAACAAGTAGGCCTAGAATTAAGATTTTTGGCTTAAAATGTTCGTAATGAATGCCTCTACAAATCTTGTTATGGTCAAAACCACGCCAGACTTACCGTTTTTGAGAAAAAATATGTGCATCGCACAATAACATACATATTTTTACATATTTTCAGCTAAAAGTATTGCATAATTTGGTTTATTTTCATTTTCTCGGAAACTAGTAGGCCTAGAATTAAGATTTTTGGTTTAAAATGTTCGTAATGAATGCCTCTACAAATCTTGTTATGGTCAAAACCACGCCAGACTTACCGTTTTTGAGAAAAAATATGTGCAACGCACAATAACATACATATTTCTACATATTTTCATGGTATAATTTGGTTTATTTTCATTTTCTCGGAAACTAGTAGGCCTAGAATTAAGATTTTTGGCTTAAAATTCGTAATGAATGCCTCTACAAATCTTGTTATGGTCAAAACCACGCCAGACTTACCGTTTTTGAGAAAAAATATGTGCATCGCACAATAACATACATATTTTCAGCTAAAAGTATGGCATAATTTGGTTTATTTTCATTTTCTCGAAAACTAGTAGGCCTAGAATTAAGATTTTTGGCTTAAAATGTTCGTAATGAATGCCTCTACAAATCTTGTTATGGTCAAAACCACGCCAGACTTACCGTTTTTGAGAAAAAAGATGTGCATCGCACAATAACATACATATTTTTACATATTTTCAGCTAAAATTATGGCATAATTTGGTTTATTTTCATTTTCACGGAAACTAGTAGGCCTAGAATTAAGATTTTTGGCTTAAAATGTTCGTAATGAATGCCTCTACAAATCTTGTTCTGGTCAAAACCACGCCAGACTTACCGTTTTTGAGAAAAATATGTGCATCGCACAATAACATACATATTTTTACATATTTTCAGCTAAAAGTATGGCATAATTTGGTTTATTTTCATTTTCTCGGAAACTAGTAGGCCTAGAATTAAGATTTTTGGCTTAAAATGTTCGTAATGAATGCCTCTACAAATCTTGTTATGGTCAAAACCACGCCAGACTTACCGTTTTTGAGAAAAAATATGTGCATCGCACAATAACATACATATTTTTACATATTTTCAGCTAAAAGTATGGCATAATTTGGTTTATTTTCATTTTCTCGGAAACTAGTAGGCCTAGAATTAAGATTTTTGGCTTAAAATGTTCGTAATGAATGCCTCCACAAATCTTGTTATGGTCAAAACCACGCCAGACTTACCATTTTTGAGAAAAAATGTGTGCATCGCACAAAAACATACATATTTTTACATATTTTCAGCTAAAAGTATTGCATAATTTGGTTTATTTCCATTTTCTCGGAAACTAGTAGGCCTAGAATTAAGATTTTTGGCTTAAAATGTTCGTAATGAATGCCTCTACAAATCTTGTTATGGTAAAAACCACGCCAGACTTACCATTTTTGAGAAAAAATGTGTGCATCGCACAAAAACATACATATTTTTACATATTTTCAGCTAAAAGTATGGCATAATTTGGTTTATTTTCATTTTCTCGGAAACTAGTAGGCCTAGAATTAAGATTTTTGGCTTAAAATGTTCGTAATGAATGCCTCTACAAATCTTGTTATGCTCAAAACTACGCCAGACTTACCATTTTTGAGAAAAAATGTGTGCAACGCACAAAAACATACATATTTTTACATATTCTCAGCTAAAAGTATGGCATAATTTGGTTTATTTTTATTTTCTCGGAAACTAGTAGGCCTAGAATTAAGATTTTTGGCTTAAAATTCATAATGAATGCCTCTACAAATCTTGTTATGGTCAAAACCACGCCAGACTTACCGTTTTTGAGAAAAAATATGTGCATCGCACAATAACATACATATTTTCAGCTAAAAGTATGGCATAATTTGGTTTATTTTCATTTTCTCGGAAACTAGTAGGCCTAGAATTAAGATTTTTGGCTTAAAATGTTCGTAATGAATGCCTCCACAAATCTTGTTATGGTCAAAACCACGCCAGACTTACCATTTTTGAGAAAAAATGTGTGCATCGCACAAAAACATACATATTTTTACATATTTTCAGCTAAAAGTATGGCATAATTTGGTTTATTTTCATTTTCTCGGAAACTAGTAGGCCTAGAATTAAGATTTTTGGCTTAAAATGTTCGTAATGAATGCCTCTACAAATCTTGTTATGGTCAAAACCACGCCAGAATTACCGTTTTTGAGAAAAAATATGTGCATCGCACAATAACATACATATTTTCAGCTAAAAGTATGGCATAATTTGGTTTATTTTCATTTTCTCGGAAACTAGTAGGCCTAGAATTAAGATTTTTGGCTTAAAATGTTCGTAATGAATGCCTCCACAAATCTTGTTATTGTCAAAACCACGCCAGACTTACCATTTTTGAGAAAAAATGTGTGCATCGCACAAAAACATACATATTTTTACATATTTTCAGCTAAAAGTATGGCATAATTTGGTTTATTTTCATTTTCTCGGAAACTAGTAGGCCTAGAATTAAGATTTTTGGCTTAAAATGTTCGTAATGAATGCCTCTACAAATCTTGTTATGGTCAAAACCACGCCAGAATTACCGTTTTTGAGAAAAAATATGTGCATCGCACAATAACATACATATTTTTACACATTTTCAGCCAAAAGTATGGCATAATTTGGTTTATTTTCATTTTCTCGGAAACTAGTAGGCCTAGAATTAAGATTTTTGGCTTAAAATGTTCGTAATGAATGCCTCCACAAATCTTGTTATGGTCAAAACCACGCCAGACTTACCATTTTTGAGAAAAAATGTGTGCATCGCACAAAAACATACATATTTTTACATATTTTCAGCTAAAAGTATTGCATAATTTGGTTTATTTTCATTTTCTCGGAAACTAGTAGGCCTAGAATTAAGATTTTTAGCTTAAAATGTTCGTAATGAATGCCTCCACAAATCTTGTTATGGTCAAAACCACGCCAGACTTACCATTTTTGAGAAAAAATGTGTGCATCGCACAAAAACATACATATTTTTACATATTTTCAGCTAAAAGTATGGCATAATTTGGTTTATTTTCATTTTCTCGGAAACTAGTAGGCCTAGAATTAAGATTTTTGGCTTAAAATGTTCGTAATGAATGCCTCTACAAATCTTGTTATGGTCAAAACCACGCCAGACTTACCGTTTTTGAGAAAAAATATGTGCATCGCACAATAACATACATATTTTCAGCTAAAAGTATGGCATAATTTGGTTTATTTTCATTTTCTCGGAAACTAGTAGGCCTAGAATTAAGATTTTTGGCTTAAAATGTTCGTAATGAATGCCTCCACAAATCTTGTTATGGTCAAAACCACGCCAGACTTACCATTTTTGAGAAAAAATGTGTGCATCGCACAAAAACATACATATTTTTACATATTTTCAGCTAAAAGTATGGCATAATTTGGTTTATTTTCATTTTCTCGGAAACTAGTAGGCCTAGAATTAAGATTTTTGGCTTAAAATGTTCGTAATGAATGCCTCTACAAATCTTGTTATGGTCAAAACCACGCCAGAATTACCGTTTTTGAGAAAAAATATGTGCATCGCACAATAACATACATATTTTTACACATTTTCAGCCAAAAGTATGGCATAATTTGGTTTATTTTCATTTTCTCGGAAACTAGTAGGCCTAGAATTAAGATTTTTGGCTTAAAATGTTCGTAATGAATGCCTCCACAAATCTTGTTATGGTCAAAACCACGCCAGACTTACCATTTTTGAGAAAAAATGTGTGCATCGCACAAAAACATACATATTTTTACATATTTTCAGCTAAAAGTATTGCATAATTTGGTTTATTTTCATTTTCTCGGAAACTAGTAGGCCTAGAATTAAGATTTTTAGCTTAAAATGTTCGTAATGAATGCCTCTACAAATCTTGTTATGTTCAAAACCACGCCAGACTTACCGTTTTTGAGAAAAAATATGTGCATCGCACAATAACATACATATTTTTACATATTTTCAGCTAAAAGTATTGCATAATTTGGTTTATTTTCATTTTCTCGGAAACTAGTAAGCCTAGAATTAAGATTTTTGGCTTAAAATGTTCGTAATGAATGCCTCTACAAATCTTGTTATGGTCAAAACCACGCCGGACTTACCATTTTTGAGAAAAAATGTGTGCATCGCACAAAAACATACATATTTTTACATATTTTCAGCTAAAAGTATGGCATAATGTGGTTTATTTTCATTTTCTCGGAAACTAGTAGGCCTAGAATTAAGATTTTTGGCTTAAAATGTTCGTAATGAATGCCTCTACAAATCTTGTTATGGTCAAAACCACGCCAGAATTACCGTTTTTGAGAAAAAATATGTGCATCGCACAATAACATACATATTTTCAGCTAAAAGTATGGCATAATTTGGTTTATTTTCATTTTCTCGGAAACTAGTAGGCCTAGAATTAAGATTTTTGGCTTAAAATGTTCGTAATGAATGCCTCCACAAATCTTGTTATGGTCAAAACCACGCCAGACTTACCATTTTTGAGAAAAAATGTGTGCATCGCACAAAAACATACATATTTTTACATATTTTCAGCTAAAAGTATGGCATAATTTGGTTTATTTTCATTTTCTCGGAAACTAGTAGGCCTAGAATTAAGATTTTTGGCTTAAAATGTTCGTAATGAATGCCTCTACAAATCTTGTTATGGTCAAAACCACGCCAGAATTACCGTTTTTGAGAAAAAATATGTGCATCGCACAATAACATACATATTTTTACACATTTTCAGCCAAAAGTATGGCATAATTTGGTTTATTTTCATTTTCTCGGAAACTAGTAACCCTAGAATTAAGATTTTTGGCTTAAAATGTTCGTAATGAATGCCTCCACAAATCTTGTTATGGTCAAAACCACGCCAGACTTACCATTTTTGAGAAAAAATGTGTGCATCGCACAAAAACATACATATTTTTACATATTTTCAGCTAAAAGTATTGCATAATTTGGTTTATTTTCATTTTCTCGGAAACTAGTAGGCCTAGAATTAAGATTTTTAGCTTAAAATGTTCGTAATGAATGCCTCTACAAATCTTGTTATGTTCAAAACCACGCCAGACTTACCGTTTTTGAGAAAAAATATGTGCATCGCACAATAACATACATATTTTTACATATTTTCAGCTAAAAGTATTGCATAATTTGGTTTATTTTCATTTTCTCGGAAACTAGTAAGCCTAGAATTAAGATTTTTGGCTTAAAATGTTCGTAATGAATGCCTCTACAAATCTTGTTATGGTCAAAACCACGCCAGACTTACCATTTTTGAGAAAAAATGTGTGCATCGCACAAAAACATACATATTTTTACATATTTTCAGCTAAAAGTATTGCATAATTTGGTTTATTTTCATTTTCTCGGAAACTAGTAGGCCTAGAATTAAGATTTTTGGCTTAAAATGTTCGTAATGAATGCCTCTACAAATCTTGTTATGGTCAAAACCACACCAGACTTACCGTTTTTGAGAAAAAATATGTGCATCGCACAAAAACATACATATTTTTACATATTTTCAGCTAAAAGTATGGCATAATTTGGTTTATTTTCATTTTCTCTGAAACTAGTAGGCCTAGAATTAAGATTTTTGGTTTAAAATGTTCATAATGAATGCCTCCACAAATCTTGTTATGGTCAAAACCACGCCAGACTTACCGTTTTTGAGAAAAAATATGTGCATCGCACAATAACATACATATTTTTACATATTTTCAGCCAAAAGTATGGCATAATTTGGTTTATTTTCATTTTCTCGGAAACTAGTAGGCCTAGAATTAAGATTTTTGGCTTAAAATGTTCGTAATGAATGCCTCTACAAATCTTGTTATGGTCAAAACCACGCCAGACTTACCGTTTTTGAGAAAAAATATGTGCATCGCACAATAACATACATATTTTCAGCTAAAAGTATGGCATAATTTGGTTTATTTTCATTTTCTCGGAAACTAGTAGGCCTAGAATTAAGATTTTTGGCTTAAAATGTTCGTAATGAATGCCTCTACAAATCTTGTTATGGTCAAAACCACGCCAGACTTACCATTTTTGAGAAAAAATGTGTGCATCGCACAAAAACATACATATTTTTACATATTTTCAGCTAAAAGTATGGCATAATTTGGTTTATTTTTATTTTCTCGGAAACTAGTAGGCCTAGAATTAAGATTTTTGGCTTAAAATTCGTAATGAATGCCTCTACAAATCTTGTTATGGTCAAAACCACGCCAGACTTACCATTTTTGAGAAAAAATGTGTGCATCGCACAAAAACATACATATTTTTACATATTTTCAGCTAAAAGTATGGCATAATTTGGTTTATTTTCATTTTCTCGGAAACTAGTAGGCCTAGAATTAAGATTTTTGGCTTAAAATGTTCGTAATGAATGCCTCTACAAATCTTGTAATGGTCAAAATCACGCCAGACTTACCATTTTTGAGAAAAAATGTGTGCATCGCACAATAACATACATATTTTTACATATTTTCAGCTAAAAGTATGGCATAATTTGGTTTATTTTTATTTTCTCGGAAACTAGTAGGCCTAGAATTAAGATTTTTGGCTTAAAATGTTCGTAATGAATGCCTCTACAAATCTTGTTATGGTCAAACCACGCCAGACTTACCGTTTTTGAGAAAAAATATGTGCATCGCACAAAAACATACATATTTTTACATATTTTCAGCTAAAAGTATTGCATAATTTGGTTTATTTTCATTTTCTCGGAAACTAGTAGGCCTAGAATTAAGATTTTTGGCTTAAAATGTTCGTAATGAATGCCTCTACAAATCTTGTTATGGTCAAAACCACGCCAGACTTACCATTTTTGAGAAAAAATGTGTGCATCGCACAAAAACATACATATTTTTACATATTTTCAGCTAAAAGTATGGCATAATTTGGTTTATTTTTATTTTCTCGGAAACTAGTAGGCCTAGAATTAAGATTTTTGGCTTAAAATTCGTAATGAATGCCTCTACAAATCTTGTTATGGTCAAAATCACGCCAGACCTACCATTTTTGAGAAAAAATATGTGCATCGCACAAAAACATACACTTTTTCAGCTAAAAGTATGGCATAATTTGGTTTATTTTCATTTTCTCGGAAACTAGTAGGCCTAGAATTAAGATTTTTGGCTTAAAATTCGTAATGAATGCCTCTACAAATCTTGTTATGGTCAAAACCACGCCAGACTTACCATTTTTGAGAAAAAATGTGTGCATCGCACAAAAACATACATATTTTTACATATTTTCAGCTAAAAGTATGGCATAATTTGGTTTATTTTTATTTTCTCGGAAACTAGTAGGCCTAGAATTAAGATTTTTGGCTTAAAATGTTCGTAATGAATGCCTCTACAAATCTTGTTATGGTCAAAACCACGCCAGACTTACCATTTTTGAGAAAAAATGTGTGCATCGCACAAAAACATACATATTTTTACATATTTTCAGCTAAAAGTATGGCATAATTTGGTTTATTTTCATTTTCTCGGAAACTAGTAGGCCTAGAATTAAGATTTTTGGCTTAAAATGTTCGTAATGAATGCCTCTACAAATCTTGTTATGGTCAAAATCACGCCAGACTTACCATTTTTGAGAAAAAATGTGTGCATCGCACAATAACATACATATTTTTACATATTTTCAGCTAAAAGTATGGCATAATGTGGTTTATTTTCATTTTCTCGGAAACTAGTAGGCCTAGAATTAAGATTTTTGGCTTAAAATGTTCGTAATGAATGCCTCTACAAATCTTGTTATGGTCAAACCACGCCAGACTTACCGTTTTTGAGAAAAAATGTGTGCATCGCACAAAAACATACATATTTTTACATATCTTCAGCTAAAAGTATGGCATAATTTGGTTTATTTTTATTTTCTCGGAAACTAGTAGGCCTAGAATTAAGATTTTTGGCTTAAAATTCGTAATGAATGCCTCTACAAATCTTGTTATGGTCAAAACCACGCCAGACTTACCATTTTTGAGAAAAAATGTGTGCTTCGCACAAAAACATACATATTTATTCATATTTTCAGCTGAAAGTAGGGCATACTTTGGTGTATTTTCATTTTCACTTTTAGCGAAGTGGACTTGATTCCCATGCGAGGTGGGAAATAACTCCACTTTTAGCGAAGTGGACTTGATTCCCATGCGAGGTGGGAAATAACTCCACTTTTAGCGAAGTGGACTTGATTCCCATGCGAGGTGGGAAATAACTCCACTTTTAGCGAAGTGGACTTGATTCCCATGCGAGGTGGGAAATAACTCCACTTTTAGCGAAGTGGACTTGCTTCCCATGCGAGGTGGGAAATAACTCCACTTTTAGCGAAGTGGACTTGATTCCCATGCGAGGTGGGAAATAAGTACACTTTCTGCGAGGTGGACTTACTGCTCATGCGAGGTGGGAAATAACTCCACTTTTAGCGAAGTGGACTTGATTCCCATGCGAGGTGGGAAATAACTCCACTTTTAGCGAAGTGGACTTGATTCCCATGCGAGGTGGGAAATAACTCCACTTTCTGCGAGGTGGACTTACTGCTCATACGAGGTGGGAAATAACTCCACTTTTAGCGAAGTGGACTTGATTCCCATGCGAGGTGGGAAATAACTCCACTTTTAGCGAAGTGGACTTGATTCCCATGCGAGGTGGGAAATAACTCCACTTTCTGCGAGGTGGACTTACTGCTCATGCGAGGTGGGAAATAACTCCACTTTTAGCGAAGTGGACTTGATTCCCATGCGAGGTGGGAAATAACTCCACTTTTAGCGAAGTGGACTTGATTCCCATGCGAGGTGGGAAATAAGTCCACTTTTAGCGAAGTGGACTTGATTCCCATGCGAGGTTGGCAATAAGTACACTTTCTGCGAGGTGGACTTACTGCTCATGCGAGGTGGGAAATAACTCCACTTTTAGCGAAGTGGACTTGATTCCCATGCGAGGTGGGAAATAACTCCACTTTTAGCGAAGTGGACTTGATTCCCATGCGAGGTGGGAAATAACTCCACTTCTAGCGAAGTGGACTTGATTCCCATGCGAGGTGGGAAATAACTCCACTTTTAGCGAAGTGGACTTGATTCTCATGCGAGGTGGGAAATAACTCCACATTTAGCGAAGTGGACTTGATTCCCATGCGAGGTGGGAATTAACTCCACTTTTAGCGAAGTGGACTTGATTCCCATGCAAGGTGGGAAATAACTCCACTTTCTGCGAGGTGGACTTACTGCTCATGCGAGGTGGGAAATAACTCCACTTTTAGCGAAGTGGACTTGATTCCCATGCGAGGTGGGAAATAACTCCACTTTTAGCGAAGTGGACTTGATTCCCATGCGAGGTTGGCAATAAGTACACTTTCTGCTAGGTGGGAAATAACTTCACTTTCTGCGAGGTGGACTTACTGCTCATGCGAGGTGGGAAATAACTCCACTTTTAGCGAAGTGGACTTGATTCCCATGCGAGGTGGGAAATAACTCCACTTTTCGCGAAGTGGACTTGATTCCCATGCGAGGTGGGAAATAAGTACACTTTCTGCGAGGTGGACTTACTGCTCATGCGAGGTGGGAAATAACTCCACTTTTAGCGAAGTGGACTTGATTCCCATGCGAGGTGGGAAATAACTCCATTTTTAGCGAAGTGGACTTGATTCCCATGCGAGGTGGGAAATAACTAGACTTTTAGCGAAGTGGACTTGATTCCCATGCGAGGTGGGAAATAACTCCACTTTTAGCGAAGTGGACTTGATTCCCGTGCAAGGTGGGAAATAACTCCACTTTTAGCGAAGTGGACTTGATTCCCATGCGAGGTGGGAAATAACTCCACTTTTAGCGAAGTGGTCTTGATTCCCATGCGAGGTGGGAAATAACTCCACTTTTAGCGAAGTGGACTTGATTCCCATGCGAGGTGGGAAATAACTCCACTTTTAGCGAAGTGGACTTGATTCCCATGCGAGGTTGGCAATAAGTACACTTTCTGCTAGGTGGGAAATAACTTCACTTTCTGCGAGGTGGACTTACTGCTCATGCGAGGTGGGAAATAACTCCACTTTTAGCGAAGTGGACTTGATTCCTATGCGAGGTGGGAAATAACTCCACTTTTAGCGAAGTGGACTTGATTCCCATGCGAGGTGGGAAATAAGTACACTTTCTGCGAGGTGGACTTACTGCTCATGCGAGGTGGGAAATAACTCCACTTTTAGCGAAGTGGACTTGATTCCCATGCGAGGTGGGAAATAACTCCACTTTTAGCGAAGTGGACTTGATTCTCATGCGAGGTGGGAAATAACTCCACTTTTAGCGAAGTGGACTTGATTCCCATGCGAGGTGGGAAATAAGTCCACTTTTAGCGAAGTGGACTTGATTCCCATGCGAGGTGGGAAATAACTCCACTTTCTGCGAGGTGGACTTACTGCTCATGCAGCGAAGTGGACTTGATTCCCATGCGAGGTTGGCAATAAGTACACTTTCTGCGAGGTGGACTTACTGCTCATGCGAGGTGGGAAATAACTAGACTTTTAGCGAAGTGGACTTGATTCCCATGCGAGGTGGGAAATAACTCCACTTTTAGCGAAGTGGACTTGATTCCCATGCGAGGTGGGAAATAACTAGACTTTTAGCGAAGTGGACTTGATTCCCATGCGAGGTGGGAAATAACTCCACTTTTAGCGAAGTGGACTTGATTCCCATGCGAGGTGGGAAATAACTCCACTTTCTGCGAGGTGGACTTACTGCTCATGCGAGGTGGGAAATAACTCCACTTTTAGCGAAGTGGACTTGATTCCCATGCGAGGTGGGAAATAACTCCACTTTTAGCGAAGTGGACTTGATTCCCATGCGAGGTGGGAAATAACTCCACTTTTAGCGAAGTGGTCTTGATTCCCATGCGAGGTGGGAAATAACTCCACTTTTAGCGAAGTGGACTTGATTCCCATGCGAAGTGGGAAATAACTCCACTTTTAGCGAAGTGGACTTGATTCCCATGCGAGGTTGGCAATAAGTACACTTTCTGCTAGGTGGGAAATAACTTCACTTTCTGCGAGGTGGACTTACTGCTCATGCGATTTGGGAAATAACTCCACTTTTAGCGAAGTGGACTTGATTCCCATGCGAGGTGGGAAATAACTCCACTTTTAGCGAAGTGGACTTGATTCCCATGCGAGGTGGGAAATAACTCCACTTTTAGCGAAGTGGACTTGATTCCCATGCGAGGTGGGAAATAACTCCACTTTTAGCGAAGTGGTCTTGATTCCCATGCGAGGTGGGAAATAACTCCACTTTTAGCGAAGTGGACTTGATTCTCATGCGAGGTGGGAAATAACTCCACTTTTAGCGAAGTGGACTTGATTCCCATGCGAGGTGGGAAATAAGTCCACTTTCTGCGAGGTGGACTTACTGCTCATGCGAGGTGGGAAATAACTCCACTTTTAGCGAAGTGGACTTGATTCCCATGCGAGGTGGGAAATAACTCCACTTTTAGCGAAGTGGACTTGATTCCCATGCGAGGTGGGAAATAACTAGACTTTTAGCGAAGTGGACTTGATTCCCATGCGAGGTGGGAAATAACTCCACTTTTAGCGAAGTGGACTTGATTCCCATGCGAGGTGGGAAATAACTCCATTTTTAGCGAAGTGGTCTTTATTCCCATGCGAGGTGGGAAATAACTCCACTTTTAGCGAAGTGGACTTGATTCCCATGCGAGGTGGGAAATAACTCCACTTTTAGCGAAGTGGACTTGATTCCCATGCGAGGTTGGCAATAAGTACACTTTCTGCTAGGTGGGAAATAACTCCACTTTTAGCGAAGTGGACTTACTGCTCATGCGAGGTGGGAAATAACTCCACTTTTAGCGAAGTGGACTTGATTCCCATGCGAGGTGGGAAATAACTCCACTTTTAGCGAAGTCTACTTGATTCCCATGCGAGGTGGGAAATAACTCCACTTTTAGCGAAGTGGACTTGATTCTCATGCGAGGTGGGAAATAACTCCACTTTCTGCGAGGTGGACTTACTGCTCATGCGAGGTTATCAATAAGTACACTTTCTGCGAGGTGGACTTACTGCTCATGCGAGGTGGGAAATAACTCCACTTTTAGCGAAGTGGACTTGATTCCCATGCGAGGTGGGAAATAACTCCATTTTTAGCGAAGTGGACTTGATTCCCATGCGAGGTGGGAAATAACTAGACTTTTAGCAAAGTGGACTTGATTCCCATGCGAGGTGGGAAATAACTCCACTTTTAGCGAAGTGGACTTGATTCCCATGCAAGGTGGGAAATAACTCCACTTTTAGCGAAGTGGACTTGATTCCCATGCGAGGTGGGAAATAACTCCACTTTTAGCGAAGTGGACTTGATTCCGATGCGAGGTGGGAAATAACTAAACTTTTAGCGAAGTGGACTTGATTCCCATGCGAGGTGGGAAATAACTCCACTTTTAGCGAAGTGGACTTGATTCCCATGCGAGGTGGGAAATAACTCCACTTTTAGCGAAGTGGACTTGATTCCCATGCGAGGTGGGAAATAACTCCACTTTTAGCGAAGTGGACTTGATTCCCATGCGAGGTTGGCAATAAGTACACTTTCTGCGAGGTGGACTTACTGCTCATGCGAGGTGGGAAATAACTCCACTTTTAGCGAAGTGGACTTGATTCCCATGCGAGGTGGGAAATAACTCCACTTTTAGCGAAGTGGACTTGATTCCCATGCGAGGTGGGAAATAACTCCACTTTTAGCGAAGTGGACTTGATTCTCATGCGAGGTGGGAAATAACTCCACTTTTAGCGAAGTGGACTTGATTCCCATGCGAGGTGGGAAATAAGTCCACTTTTAGCGAAGTGGACTTGATTCCCATGCGAGGTGGGATATAACTCCACTTTTAGCGAAGTGGACTTGATTCCCATGCGAGGTGGGAAATAACTCCACTTTTAGCGAAGTGGACTTGATTCCCATGCGAGGTGGGAAATAACTCCACTTTTAGCGAAGTGGACTTGATTCCTATGCGAGGTGGGAAATAACTCCACTTTTAGCGAAGTGGACTTGATTCCCATGCGACGTGGGAAATAACTCCACTTTTAGCGAAGTGGACTTGATTCCCATGCGAGGTGGGATATAACTCCACTTTTAGCGAAGTGGACTTGATTCCCATGCGAGGTGGGCAATAAGTACACTTTTAGCGAAGTGGACTTGATTCCCATGAAAGGTGGGAAATAACTCCACTTTTAGCGAAGTGGACTTGATTCCCATGCGAGGTGGGAAATAACTCCACTTTTAGCGAAGTGGACTTGATTCCCATGCGAGGTGGGAAATAACTCCACTTTCTGCGAGGTGGACTTACTGCTCATGCGAGGTGAGAAATAACTCCACTTTTAGCGAAGTGGACTTGATTCCCATGCGAGGTGGGATATAACTCCACTTTTAGCGAAGTGGACTTGATTCCCATGCGAGGTGGGAAATAACTCCACTTTTAGCGAAGTGGACTTTATTCCCATGCGAGGTGGGATATAACTCCACTTTTAGCGAAGTGGACTTGATTCCCATGCGAGGTGGGAAATAACTCCACTTTTAGCGAAGTGGACTTGATTCCCATGCGAGGTGGGAAATAACTCCACTTTTAGCGAAGTGGACTTGATTCTCATGCGAGGTGGGATATAACTCCACTTTTAGCGAAGTGGACTTGATTCCCATGCGAGGTGGGAAATAACTCCACTTTTAGCGAAGTGGACTTGATTCCCATGCGAGGTGGGAAATAACTCCACTTTTAGCGAAGTGGACTTGATTCCCATGCGAGGTGGGAAATAAGTCCACTTTTAGCGAAGTGGACTTGATTCCCATGCGAGGTGGGATATAACTCCACTTTTAGCGAAGTGGACTTGATTCCCATGCGAGGTGGGAAATAACTCCACTTTTAGCGAAGTGGACTTGATTCCCATGCGAGGTGGGAAATAACTCCACTTTTAGCGAAGTGGACTTGATTCCCATGCGAGGTGGGAAATAACTCCACTTTTAGCGAAGTGGACTTGATTCCCATGCGAGGTGGGAAATAACTCCACTTTTAGCGAAGTGGACTTGATTCCCATGCGAGGTGGGAAATAACTCCACTTTTAGCGAAGTGGACTTGATTCCCATGCGAGGAGGGAAATAACTCCACTTTTAGCGAAGTGGACTTGATTCCCATGCGAGGTGGGAAATAACTCCACTTTTAGCGAAGTGGACTTTATTCCCATGCGAGGTGGGATATAACTCCACTTTTAGCGAAGTGGACTTGATTCCCATGCGAGGTGGGAAATAACTCCACTTTTAGCGAAGTGGACTTGATTCCCATGCGAGGTGGGAAATAACTCCACTTTTAGCGAAGTGGACTTGATTCCCATGCGAGGTGGGATATAACTCCACTTTTAGCGAAGTGGACTTGATTCCCATGCGAGGTGGGAAATAACTCCACTTTTAGCGAAGTGGACTTGATTCCCATGCGAGGTGGGAAATAACTCCACTTTTAGCGAAGTGGACTTGATTCCCATGCGAGGTGGGAAATAACTCCACTTTTAGCGAAGTGGACTTGATTCCCATGCGAGGTGGGAAATAAGTACACTTTCTGCGAGGTGGACTTACTGCTCATGCGAGGTGGGAAATAACTCCACTTTTAGCGAAGTGGACTTGATTCCCATGCGAGGTGGGAAATAACTCCACTTTCTGCGAGGTGGACTTACTGCTCATGCGAGGTGGGAAATAACCCCACTTTTAGCGAAGTGGACTTGATTCCCATGCGAGGTGGGAAATAACTCCACTTTCTGCGAGGTGGACTTACTGCTCATGCGAGGTGGGAAATAACTCCACTTTTAGCGAAGTGGACTTGATTCCCATGCGAGGTGGGAAATAAGTCCACTTTTAGCGAAGTGGACTTGATTCCCATGCGAGGTGGGAAATAACTCCACTTTTAGCGAAGTGGACTTTATTCCCATGCGAGGTGGGAAATAACTCCACTTTCTGCGAGGTGGACTTACTGCTCATGCGAGGTGGGAAATAACTCCACTTTTAGCGAAGTGGACTTGATTCCCATGCGAGGTGGGAAATAACTCCACTTTTAGCGAAGTGGACTTGATTCCCATGCGAGGTGGGAAATAACTCCACTTTTAGCGAAGTGGACTTGATTCCCATGCGAGGTGGGCAATAAGTACACTTTTAGCGAAGTGGACTTGATTCCCATGCGAGGTGGGAAATAAGTACACTTTCTGCGAGGTGGACTTACTGCTCATGCGAGGTGGGAAATAACTCCACTTTTAGCGAAGTGGACTTGATTCCCATGCGAGGTGGGAAATAACTCCACTTTTAGCGAAGTGGACTTGATTCCCATGCGAGGTGGGCAATAAGTACACTTTTAGCGAAGTGGACTTGATTCCCATGCGAGGTGGGAAATAACTCCACTTTTAGCGAAGTGGACTTGATTCCCATGCGAGGTGGGAAATAAGTCCACTTTTAGCGAAGTGGACTTGATTCCCATGCGAGGTGGGCAATAAGTACACTTTTAGCGAAGTGGACTTGATTCCCATGCGAGGTGGGAAATAACTCCACTTTTAGCGAAGTGGACTTTATTCCCATGCGAGGTGGGATATAACTCCACTTTTAGCGAAGTGGACTTGATTCCCATGCGAGGTGGGAAATAACTCCACTTTTAGCGAAGTGGACTTGATTCCCATGCGAGGTGGGAAATAACTCCACTTTTAGCGAAGTGGACTTGATTCCCATGCGAGGTGGGATATAACTCCACTTTTAGCGAAGTGGACTTGATTCCCATGCGAGGTGGGAAATAACTCCACTTTTAGCGAAGTGGACTTGATTCCCATGCGAGGTGGGAAATAACTCCACTTTTAGCGAAGTGGACTTGATTCCCATGCGAGGTGGAAATAAGTACACTTTCTGCGAGGTGGACTTGATTCCCATGCGAGGTGGGAAATAACTCCACTTTTAGCGAAGTGGACTTGATTCCCATGCGAGGTGGGAAATAACTCCACTTTCTGCGAGGTGGACTTACTGCTCATGCGAGGTGGGAAATAACCCCACTTTTAGCGAAGTGGACTTGATTCCCATGCGAGGTGGGAAATAACTCCACTTTTAGCGAAGTGGACTTGATTCCCATGCGAGGTGGGAAATAACTCCACTTTCTGCGAGGTGGACTTACTGCTCATGCGAGGTGGGAAATAACTCCACTTTTAGCGAAGTGGACTTGATTCCCATGCGAGGTGGGAAATAACTCCACTTTTAGCGAAGTGGACTTGATTCCCATGCGAGGTGGGCAATAAGTACACTTTTAGCGAAGTGGACTTGATTCCCATGCGAGGTGGGAAATAAGTACACTTTCTGCGAGGTGGACTTACTGCTCATGCGAGGTGGGAAATAACTCCACTTTTAGCGAAGTGGACTTGATTCCCATGCGAGGTGGGAAATAACTCCACTTTTAGCGAAGTGGACTTGATTCCCATGCGAGGTGGGCAATAAGTACACTTTTAGCGAAGTGGACTTGATTCCCATGCGAGGTGGGAAATAACTCCACTTTTAGCGAAGTGGACTTGATTCCCATGCGAGGTGGGAAATAACTCCACTTTTAGCGAAGTGGACTTGATTCCCATGCGAGGTGGGAAATAACTAGACTTTTAGCAAAGTGGACTTGATTCCCATGCGAGGTGGGCAATAAGTACACTTTCTGCGAGGTGGACTTACTGCTCATGCGAGGTGGGAAATAACTCCACTTTTAGCGAAGTGGACTTGATTCCCATGCGAGGTGGGAAATAACTCCATTTTTAGCGAAGTGGACTTGATTCCCATGCGAGGTGGGAAATAACTAGACTTTTAGCAAAGTGGACTTGATTCCCATGCGAGGTGGGAAATAACTCCACTTTTAGCGAAGTGGACTTGATTCCCATGCAAGGTGGGAAATAACTCCACTTTTAGCGAAGTGGACTTGATTCCCATGCGAGGTGGGAAATAACTCCACTTTTAGCGAAGTGGACTTGATTCCCATGCGAGGTGGGAAATAACTAAACTTTTAGCGAAGTGGACTTGATTCCCATGCGAGGTGGGAAATAACTCCACTTTAAGCGAAGTGGACTTGATTCCCATGCGAGGTGGGAAATAACTCCACTTTTAGCGAAGTGGACTTGATTCCCATGCGAGGTGGGAAATAACTCCACTTTTAGCGAAGTGGACTTGATTCCCATGCAAGGTGGGAAATAACTCCACTTTCTGCGAGGTGGACTTACTGCTCATGCGAGGTGGGAAATAACTCCACTTTTAGCGAAGTGGACTTGATTCCCATGCGAGGTGGGAAATAACTCCACTTTTAGCGAAGTGGACTTGATTCTCATGCGAGGTGGGAAATAACTCCACTTTTAGCGAAGTGGACTTGATTCCCATGCGAGGTGGGAAATAAGTCCACTTTTAGCGAAGTGGACTTGATTCCCATGCGAGGTGGGATATAACTCCACTTTTAGCGAAGTGGACTTTATTCCCATGCGAGGTGGGATATAACTCCACTTTTAGCGAAGTGGACTTGATTCCCATGCGAGGTGGGAAATAACTCCACTTTTAGCGAAGTCTACTTGATTCCCATGCGAGGTGGGAAATAACTCCACTTTTAGCGAAGTGGACTTGATTCCCATGCGAGGTGGGAAATAACTCCACTTTTAGCGAAGTGGACTTGATTCCCATGCGAGGTGGGAAATAAGTCCACTTTTAGCGAAGTGGACTTGATTCCCATGCGAGGTGGGAAATAAGTACACTTTCTGCGAGGTGGACTTACTGCTCATGCGAGGTGGGAAATAACTCCACTTTTAGCGAAGTGGACTTGATTCCCATGCGAGGTGGGAAATAACTCCACTTTTAGCGAAGTGGACTTGATTCCCATGCGAGGTGGGCAATAAGTACACTTTTAGCGAAGTGGACTTGATTCCCATGCGAGGTGGGAAATAACTCCACTTTTAGCGAAGTGGACTTGATTCCCATGCGAGGTGGGAAATAACTCCACTTTTAGCGAAGTGGACTTGATTCCCATGCGAGGTGGGAAATAACTAGACTTTTAGCAAAGTGGACTTGATTCCCATGCGAGGTGGGCAATAAGTACACTTTCTGCGAGGTGGACTTACTGCTCATGCGAGGTGGGAAATAACTCCACTTTTAGCGAAGTGGACTTGATTCCCATGCGAGGTGGGAAATAACTCCACTTTTAGCGAAGTGGACTTGATTCCCATGCGAGGTGGGAAATAACTCCACTTTTAGCGAAGTGGACTTGATTCCCATGCGAGGTGGGAAATAACTCCACTTTTAGCGAAGTGGACTTTATTCCCATGCGAGGTGGGATATAACTCCACTTTTAGCGAAGTGGACTTGATTCCCATGCGAGGTGGGAAATAACTCCACTTTTAGCGAAGTGGACTTGATTCCCATGCGAGGTGGGAAATAACTCCACTTTTAGCGAAGTGGACTTGATTCCCATGCGAGGTGGGATATAACTCCACTTTTAGCGAAGTGGACTTGATTCCCATGCGAGGTGGGAAATAACTCCACTTTTAGCGAAGTGGACTTTATTCCCATGCGAGGTGGGATATAACTCCACTTTTAGCGAAGTGGACTTGATTCCCATGCGAGGTGGGAAATAATTCCACTTTTAGCGAAGTGGACTTGATTCCCATGCGAGGTGGGAAATAAGTACACTTTCTGCGAGGTGGACTTACTGCTCATGCGAGGTGGGAAATAACTCCACTTTTAGCGAAGTGGACTTGATTCCCATGCGAGGTGGGAAATAACTCCACTTTCTGCGAGGTGGACTTACTGCTCATGCGAGGTGGGAAATAACTCCACTTTTAGCGAAGTGGACTTGATTCCCATGCGAGGTGGGAAATAAGTCCACTTTTAGCGAAGTGGACTTGATTCCCATGCGAGGTGGGAAATAACTCCACTTTCTGCGAGGTGGACTTACTGCTCATGCGAGGTGGGAAATAACTCCACTTTTAGCGAAGTGGGCTTGATTCCCATGCGAGGTGGGAAATAACTCCACTTTTAGCGAAGTGGACTTTATTCCCATGCGAGGTGGGATATAACTCCACTTTTAGCGAAGTGGACTTGATTCCCATGCGAGGTGGGAAATAACTCCACTTTCTGCGAGGTGGACTTACTGCTCATGCGAGGTGGGAAATAACTCCACTTTTAGCGAAGTGGACTTGATTCCCATGCGAGGTGGGAAATAACTCCACTTTTAGCGAAGTGGACTTGATTCCCATGCGAGGTGGGAAATAACTCCACTTTTAGCGAAGTGGACTTGATTCCCATGCGAGGTGGGCAATAAGTACACTTTTAGCGAAGTGGACTTGATTCCCATGCGAGGTGGGAAATAAGTACACTTTCTGCGAGGTGGACTTACTGCTCATGCGAGGTGGGAAATAACTCCACTTTTAGCGAAGTGGACTTGATTCCCATGCGAGGTGGGAAATAACTCCACTTTTAGCGAAGTCTACTTGATTCCCATGCGAGGTGGGAAATAACTCCACTTTTAGCGAAGTGGACTTGATTCCCATGCAAGGTGGGAAATAACTCCACTTTCTGCGAGGTGGACTTACTGCTCATGCGAGGTGGGAAATAACTCCACTTTTAGCGAAGTGGACTTGATTCCCATGCGAGGTGGGAAATAACTCCACTTTTAGCGAAGTGGACTTGATTCTCATGCGAGGTGGGAAATAACTCCACTTTTAGCGAAGTGGACTTGATTCCCATGCGAGGTGGGAAATAAGTCCACTTTTAGCGAAGTGGACTTGATTCCCATGCGAGGTGGGATATAACTCCACTTTTAGCGAAGTGGACTTTATTCCCATGCGAGGTGGGATATAACTCCACTTTTAGCGAAGTGGACTTGATTCCCATGCGAGGTGGGAAATAACTCCACTTTTAGCGAAGTCTACTTGATTCCCATGCGAGGTGGGAAATAACTCCACTTTTAGCGAAGTGGACTTGATTCCCATGCGAGGTGGGAAATAACTCCACTTTTAGCGAAGTGGACTTGATTCCCATGCGAGGTGGGCAATAAGTACACTTTTAGCGAAGTGGACTTGATTCCCATGCGAGGTGGGAAATAACTCCACTTTTAGCGAAGTGGACTTGATTCCCATGCGAGGTGGGAAATAACTCCACTTTTAGCGAAGTGGACTTGATTCCCATGCGAGGTGGGAAATAACTAGACTTTTAGCAAAGTGGACTTGATTCCCATGCGAGGTGGGCAATAAGTACACTTTCTGCGAGGTGGACTTACTGCTCATGCGAGGTGGGAAATAACTCCACTTTTAGCGAAGTGGACTTGATTCCCATGCGAGGTGGGAAATAACTCCACTTTTAGCGAAGTGGACTTGATTCCCATGCGAGGTGGGAAATAACTCCACTTTTAGCGAAGTGGACTTTATTCCCATGCGAGGTGGGATATAACTCCACTTTTAGCGAAGTGGACTTGATTCCCATGCGAGGTGGGAAATAACTCCACTTTTAGCGAAGTGGACTTGATTCCCATGCGAGGTGGGAAATAACTCCACTTTTAGCGAAGTGGACTTGATTCCCATGCGAGGTGGGATATAACTCCACTTTTAGCGAAGTGGACTTGATTCCCATGCGAGGTGGGAAATAACTCCACTTTTAGCGAAGTGGACTTGATTCCCATGCGAGGTGGGAAATAACTCCACTTTTAGCGAAGTGGACTTGATTCCCATGCGAGGTGGGAAATAACTCCACTTTTAGCGAAGTGGACTTGATTCCCATGCGAGGTGGGAAATAAGTACACTTTCTGCGAGGTGGACTTACTGCTCATGCGAGGTGGGAAATAACTCCACTTTTAGCGAAGTGGACTTGATTCCCATGCGAGGTGGGAAATAACTCCACTTTCTGCGAGGTGGACTTACTGCTCATGCGAGGTGGGAAATAACCCCACTTTTAGCGAAGTGGACTTGATTCCCATGCGAGGTGGGAAATAACTCCACTTTTAGCGAAGTGGACTTGATTCCCATGCGAGGTGGGAAATAACTCCACTTTCTGCGAGGTGGACTTACTGCTCATGCGAGGTGGGAAATAACTCCACTTTTAGCGAAGTGGACTTGATTCCCATGCGAGGTGGGAAATAACTCCACTTTTAGCGAAGTGGACTTGATTCCCATGCGAGGTGGGAAATAACTCCACTTTTAGCGAAGTGGACTTGATTCCCATGCGAGGTGGGAAATAACTCCACTTTCTGCGAGGTGGACTTACTGCTCATGCGAGGTGGGAAATAACTCCACTTTTAGCGAAGTGGACTTGATTCCCATGCGAGGTGGGAAATAACTCCACTTTTAGCGAAGTGGACTTGATTCCCATGCGAGGTGGGAAATAACTCCACTTTTAGCGAAGTGGACTTGATTCCCATGCGAGGTGGGCAATAAGTACACTTTTAGCGAAGTGGACTTGATTCCCATGCGAGGTGGGAAATAAGTACACTTTCTGCGAGGTGGACTTACTGCTCATGCGAGGTGGGAAATAACTCCACTTTTAGCGAAGTGGACTTGATTCCCATGCGAGGTGGGAAATAACTCCACTTTTAGCGAAGTGGACTTGATTCCCATGCGAGGTGGGCAATAAGTACACTTTTAGCGAAGTGGACTTGATTCCCATGCGAGGTGGGAAATAACTCCACTTTTAGCGAAGTGGACTTGATTCCCATGCGAGGTGGGAAATAACTCAACTTTTAGCGAAGTGGACTTGATTCCCATGCGAGGTGGGAAATAAGTCCACTTTTAGCAAAGTGGACTTGATTCCCATGCGAGGTGGGCAATAAGTACACTTTCTGCGAGGTGGACTTACTGCTCATGCGAGGTGGGAAATAACTCCACTTTTAGCGAAGTGGACCTGATTCCCATGCGAGGTGGGAAATAACTCCATTTTTAGCGAAGTGGACTTGATTCCCATGCGAGGTGGGAAATAACTAGACTTTTAGCAAAGTGGACTTGATTCCCATGCGAGGTGGGAAATAACTCCACTTTTAGCGAAGTGGACTTGATTCCCATGCAAGGTGGGAAATAACTCCACTTTTAGCGAAGTGGACTTGATTCCCATGCGAGGTGGGAAATAACTCCACTTTTAGCGAAGTGGACTTGATTCCCATGCGAGGTGGGAAATAACTAAACTTTTAGCGAAGTGGACTTGATTCCCATGCGAGGTGGGAAATAACTCCACTTTTAGCGAAGTGGACTTGATTCCCATGCGAGGTGGGAAATAACTCCACTTTTAGCGAAGTGGACTTGATTCTCATGCGAGGTGGGAAATAACTCCACTTTTAGCGAAGTGGACTTGATTCCCATGCGAGGTGGGAAATAAGTCCACTTTTAGCGAAGTGGACTTGATTCCCATGCGAGGTGGGATATAACTCCACTTTTAGCGAAGTGGACTTTATTCCCATGCGAGGTGGGATATAACTCCACTTTTAGCGAAGTGGACTTGATTCCCATGCGAGGTGGGAAATAACTCCACTTTTAGCGAAGTCTACTTGATTCCCATGCGAGGTGGGAAATAACTCCACTTTCTGCGAGGTGGACTTACTGCTCATGCGAGGTGGGAAATAACTCCACTTTTAGCGAAGTGGACTTGATTCCCATGCGAGGTGGGAAATAAGTCCACTTTTAGCGAAGTGGACTTGATTCCCATGCGAGGTGGGAAATAACTCCACTTTTAGCGAAGTGGACTTGATTCCCATGCGAGGTGGGAAATAACTCCACTTTTAGCGAAGTGGACTTGATTCCCATGCGAGGTGGGAAATAACTCCCTATTTTAGCGAAGTGGACTGGATTCCCATGCGAGGTGGGAAATAACTCCACTTTCTGCGAGGTGGACTTACTGCTCATGCGAGGTGGGAAATAACTCCACTTTTAGCGAAGTGGACTTGATTCCCATGCGAGGTGGGATATAACTCCACTTTTAGCGAAGTGGACTTGATTCCCATGCGAGGTGGGAAATAACTCCACTTTTAGCGAAGTGGACTTTATTCCCATGCGAGGTGGGATATAACTCCACTTTTAGCGAAGTGGACTTGATTCCCATGCGAGGTGGGAAATAACTCCACTTTTAGCGAAGTGGACTTTATTCCCATGCGAGGTGGGAAATAACTCCACTTTTAGCGAAGTGGACTTGATTCCCATGCGAGGTGGGAAATAACTCCACTTTTAGCGAAGTGGACTTGATTCCCATGCGAGGTGGGAAATAACTCCACTTTTAGCGAAGTGGACTTGATTCCCATGCGAGGTGGGAAATAAGTCCACTTTTAGCGAAGTGGACTTGATTCCCATGCGAGGTGGGATATAACTCCACTTTTAGCGAAGTAGACTTGATTCCCATGCGAGGTGGGAAATAACTCCACTTTTAGCGAAGTGGACTTGATTCCCATGCGAGGTGGGAAATAAGTCCACTTTTAGCGAAGTGGACTTGATTCCCATGCGAGGTGGGAAATAACTCCACTTTTAGCGAAGTGGATTTTATTCCCATGCGAGGTGGGATATAACTCCACTTTTAGCGAAGTGGACTTGATTCCCATGCGAGGTGGGAAATAACTCCACTTTTAGCGAAGTGGACTTGATTCCCATGCGAGGTGGGAAATAAGTCCACTTTTAGCGAAGTGGACTTGATTCCCATGCGAGGTGGGAAATAAGTCCACTTTTAGCGAAGTGGACTTGATTCCCATGCGAGGTGGGATATAACTCCACTTTTAGCGAAGTGGACTTGATTCCCATGCGAGGTGGGAAATAAGTCCACTTTTAGCGAAGTGGACTTGATTCCCATGCGAGGTGGGAAATAACTCCACTTTTAGCGAAGTGGACTTGATTCCCATGCGAGGTGGGAAATAACTCCACTTTTAGCGAAGTGGACTTGATTCCCATGCGAGGTGGGAAATAACTCCACTTTTAGCGAAGTGGACTTGATTCCCATGCGAGGTGGGAAATAACTCCACTTTTAGCGAAGTGGACTTGATTCCCATGAAAGGTGGGAAATAACTCCACTTTTAGCGAAGTGGACTTGATTCCCATGCGAGGTGGGAAATAACTCCACTTTTAGCGAAGTGGACTTGATTCCCATGCGAGGTGGGAAATAACTCCACTTTTAGCGAAGTGGACTTGATTCTCATGCGAGGTGGGAAATAACTCCACTTTTAGCGAAGTGGACTTGATTCTCATGCGAGGTGGGAAATAACTCCACTTTCTGCGAGGTGGACTTACTGCTCATGCGAGGTGGGAAATAACTCCACTTTTAGCGAAGTGGACTTGATTCCCATGCGAGGTGGGATATAACTCCACTTTTAGCGAAGTGGACTTGATTCCCATGCGAGGTGGGAAATAACTCCACTTTTAGCGAAGTGGACTTGATTCTCATGCGAGGTGGGAAATAACTCCACTTTCTGCGGGGTGGACTTACTGCTCATGCGAGGTGGGAAATAACTCCACTTTTAGCGAAGTGGACTTGATTCCCATGCGAGGTGGGATATAACTCCACTTTTAGCGAAGTGGACTTGATTCCCATGCGAGGTGGGAAATAACTCCACTTTTAGCGAAGTGGACTTGATTCCCATGCGAGGTGGGATATAACTCCACTTTTAGCGAAGTGGACTTGATTCCCATGCGAGGTGGGAAATAACTCCACTTTTAGCGAAGTGGACTTGATTCCCATGCGAGGTGGGAAATAACTCCACTTTTAGCGAAGTGGACTTGATTCCCATGCGAGGTGGGATATAACTTCACTTTTAGCGAAGTGGACTTGATTCCCATGCGAGGTGGGAAATAAGTCCACTTTTAGCGAAGTGGACTTGATTCCCATGCGAGGTGGGATATAACTCCACTTTTAGCGAAGTGGACTTTATTCCCATGCGAGGTGGGATATAACTCCACTTTTAGCGAAGTGGACTTGATTCCCATGCGAGGTGGGAAATAACTCCACTTTTAGCGAAGTAGACTTGATTCCCATGCGAGGTGGGAAATAACTCCACTTTTAGCGAAGTGGACTTGATTCCCATGCGAGGTGGGAAATAACTCCACTTTTAGCGAAGTCTACTTGATTCCCATGCGAGGTGGGAAATAACTCCACTTTTAGCGAAGTGGACTTGATTCCCATGCGAGGTGGGAAATAACTCCACTTTTAGCGAAGTGGACTTGATTCCCATGCGAGGTGGGATATAACTCCACTTTTAGCGAAGTGGACTTGATTCCCATGCGAGGTGGGAAATAACTCCACTTTTAGCGAAGTGGACTTGATTCCCATGCGAGGTGGGAAATAACTCCCTATTTTAGCGAAGTGGACTGGATTCCCATGCGAGGTGGGAAATAACTCCACTTTCTGCGAGGTGGACTTACTGCTCATGCGAGGTGGGAAATAACTCCACTTTTAGCGAAGTGGACTTGATTCCCATGCGAGGTGGGAAATAAGTCCACTTTTAGCGAAGTGGACTTGATTCCCATGCGAGGTGGGATATAACTCCACTTTTAGCGAAGTGGACTTGATTCCCATGCGAGGTGGGAAATAACTCCACTTTTAGCGAAGTGGACTTGATTCCCATGCGAGGTGGGAAATAAGTCCACTTTTAGCGAAGTGGACTTGATTCCCATGCGAGGTGGGATATAACTCCACTTTTAGCGAAGTGGACTTGATTCCCATGCGAGGTGGGAAATAACTCCACTTTTAGCGAAGTGGACTTTATTCCCATGCGAGGTGGGATATAACTCCACTTTTAGCGAAGTGGACTTGATTCCCATGCGAGGTGGGAAATAACTCCACTTTTAGCGAAGTGGACTTGATTCCCATGCGAGGTGGGATATAACTTCACTTTTAGCGAAGTGGACTTGATTCCCATGCGAGGTGGGAAATAAGTCCACTTTTAGCGAAGTGGACTTGATTCCCATGCGAGGTGGGATATAACTCCACTTTTAGCGAAGTGGACTTTATTCCCATGCGAGGTGGGATATAACTCCACTTTTAGCGAAGTGGACTTGATTCCCATGCGAGGTGGGAAATAACTCCACTTTTAGCGAAGTAGACTTGATTCCCATGCGAGGTGGGAAATAACTCCACTTTTAGCGAAGTGGACTTGATTCCCATGCGAGGTGGGAAATAACTCCACTTTTAGCGAAGTCTACTTGATTCCCATGCGAGGTGGGAAATAACTCCACTTTTAGCGAAGTGGACTTGATTCCCATGCGAGGGTGGGAAATAACTCCACTTTTAGCGAAGTGGACTTGATTCCCATGCGAGGTGGATATAACTCCACTTTTAGCGAAGTGGACTTGATTCCCATGCGAGGTGGGAAATAAGTCCACTTTTAGCGAAGTGGACTTGATTCCCATGCGAGGTGGGATATAACTCCACTTTTAGCGAAGTGGACTGTATTCCCATGCGAGGTGGGATATAACTCCACTTTTAGCGAAGTGGACTTGATTCCCATGCGAGGTGGGAAATAACTCCACTTTTAGCGAAGTAAGACTTGATTCCCATGCGAGGTGGGAAATAAGTCCACTTTTAGCGAAGTGGACTTGATTCCCATGCGAGGTGGGATATAACTCCACTTTTAGCGAAGTGGACTTGATTCCCATGCGAGGTGGGAAATAACTCCACTTTTAGCGAAGTGGACTTGATTCCCATGCGAGGTGGGAAATAAGTCCACTTTTAGCGAAGTGGACTTGATTCCCATGCGAGGTGGGATATAACTCCACTTTTAGCGAAGTGGACTTGATTCCCATGCGAGGTGGGAAATAACTCCACTTTTAGCGAAGTGGGACTTTATTCCCATGCGAGGTGGGATATAACTCCACTTTTAGCGAAGTGGACTTGATTCCCATGCGAGGTGGGAAATAACTCCACTTTTAGCGAAGTAGACTTGATTCCCATGCGAGGTGGGAAATAACTCCACTTTTAGCGAAGTGGACTTGATTCCCATGCGAGGTGGGAAATAACTCCACTTTTAGCGAAGCTTACTTGATTCCCATGCGAGGTGGGAAATAACTCCACTTTTAGCGAAGTGGACTTGATTCCCATGCGAGGTGGGAAATAACTCCACTTTTAGCGAAGTGGACTTGATTCCCATGCGAGGTGGGATATAACTCCACTTTTAGCGAAGTGGACTTGATTCCCATGCGAGGTGGGATACAACTCCACTTTTAGCGAAGTGGACTTGATTCCCATGCGAGGTGGGAAATAACTCCACTTTTAGCGAAGTGGACTTGATTCCCATGCGAGGTGGGGAAATAAGTCCACTTTTAGCGAAGTGGACTTGATTCCCATGCGAGGTGGGATATAACTCCACTTTTAGCGAAGTGGACTTGATTCCCATGCGAGGTGGGAAATAACTCCACTTTTAGCGAAGTGGACTTGATTCCCTGCGAGGTGGGAAATAAGTCCACTTTTAGCGAAGTGGACTTGATTCCCATGCGAGGTGGGATATAACTCCACTTTTAGCGAAGTGGACTTGATTCCCATGCGAGGTGGGAAATAACTCCACTTTTAGCGAAGTGGACTTTATTCCCATGCGAGGTGGGATATAACTCCACTTTTAGCGAAGTGGACTTGATTCCCATGCGAGGTGGGAAATAACTCCACTTTTAGCGAAGTAGACTTGATTCCCATGCGAGGTGGGAAATAACTCCACTTTTTAGCGAAGTGGACTTGATTCCCATGCGAGGTGGGAAATAACTCCACTTTTAGCGAAGTCTACTTGATTCCCATGCGAGGTGGGAAATAACTCCCACTTTTAGCGAAGTGGACTTGATTCCCATGCGAGGTGGGAAATAACTCCACTTTTAGCGAAGTGGACTTGATTCCATGCGAGGTGGGATATAACTCCACTTTTAGCGAAGTGGACTTGATTCCCATGCGAGGTGGGAAATAACTCCACTTTTAGCGAAGTGGACTTGATTCCCATGCGAGGTGGAAATAACTCCCTATTTTAGCGAAGTGGACTGGATTCCCATGCGAGGTGGGAAATAACTCCACTTTCTGCGAGGTGGACTTACTGCTCATGCGAGGTGGGAAATAACTCCACTTTTAGCGAAGTGGACTTGATTCCATGCGAGGTGGGAAATAACTCCACTTTTAGCGAAGTGGACTTTATTCCCATGCGAGGTGGGATATAACTCCACTTTTAGCGAAGTGGACTTGATTCCCATGCGAGGTGGGAAATAACTCCACTTTTAGCGAAGTGGACTTGATTCCCATGCGAGGTGGGAAATAACTCCACTTTTAGCGAAGTGGACTTGATTCCCATGCGAGGTGGGAAATAAGTCCACTTTTAGCGAAGTGGACTTGATTCCCATGCGAGGTGGGATATAACTCCACTTTTAGCGAAGTGGACTTGATTCCCATGCGAGGTGGGAAATAACTCCACTTTTAGCGAAGTGGACTTGATTCCCATGCGAGGTGGGAAATAAGTCCACTTTTAGCGAAGTGGACTTGATTCCCATGCGAGGTGGGATATAACTCCACTTTTAGCGAAGTGGACTTGATTCCCATGCGAGGTGGGAAATAACTCCACTTTTAGCGAAGTGGACTTTATTCCCATGCGAGGTGGGATATAACTCCACTTTTAGCGAAGTGGACTTGATTCCCATGCGAGGTGGGAAATAACTCCACTTTTAGCGAAGTGGACTTGATTCCCATGCGAGGTGGGAAATAACTCCACTTTTAGCGAAGTGGACTTGATTCCCATGCGAGGTGGGAAATAAGTCCACTTTTAGCGAAGTGGACTTGATTCCCATGCGAGGTGGGAAATAACTCCACTTTTAGCGAAGTGGACTTGATTCCCATGCGAGGTGGGAAATAAGTCCACTTTTAGCGAAGTGGACTTGATTCCCATGCGAGGTGGGAAATAACTCCACTTTTAGCGAAGTGGACTTGATTCCCATGCGAGGTGGGAAATAACTCCACTTTTAGCGAAGTGGACTTGATTCCCATGCGAGGTGGGAAATAACTCCACTTTTAGCGAAGTGGACTGGATTCCCATGCGAGGTGGGAAATAACTCCACTTTTAGCGAGGTGGACTTACTGCTCATGCGAGGTGGGAAATAACTCCACTTTTAGCGAAGTGGACTTGATTCCCATGCGAGGTGGGATATAACTCCACTTTTAGCGAAGTGGACTTGATTCCCATGCGAGGTGGGAAATAACTCCACTTTTAGCGAAGTGGACTTTATTCCCATGCGAGGTGGGATACAACTCCACTTTTAGCGAAGTGGACTTGATTCCCATGCGAGGTGGGAAATAACTCCACTTTTAGCGAAGTGGACTTGATTCCCATGCGAGGTGGGAAATAACTCCACTTTTAGCGAAGTGGACTTGATTCCCATGCGAGGTGGGAAATAAGTCCACTTTTAGCGAAGTGGACTTGATTCCCATGCGAGGTGGGATATAACTCCACTTTTAGCGAAGTGGACTTGATTCCCATGCGAGGTGGGAAATAACTCCACTTTTAGCGAAGTGGACTTGATTCCCATGCGAGGTGGGAAATAAGTCCACTTTTAGCGAAGTGGACTTGATTCCCATGCGAGGTGGGATATAACTCCACTTTTAGCGAAGTGGACTTGATTCCCATGCGAGGTGGGAAATAACTCCACTTTTAGCGAAGTGGACTTTATTCCCATGCGAGGTGGGATATAACTCCACTTTTAGCGAAGTGGACTTGATTCCCATGCGAGGTGGGAAATAACTCCACTTTTAGCGAAGTGGACTTGATTCCCATGCGAGGTGGGAAATAAGTCCACTTTTAGCGAAGTGGACTTGATTCCCATGCGAGGTGGGATATAACTCCACTTTTAGCGAAGTGGACTTGATTCCCATGCGAGGTGGGAAATAACTCCACTTTTAGCGAAGTGGACTTGATTCCCATGCGAGGTGGGAAATAACTCCACTTTTAGCGAAGTGGACTTGATTCCCATGCGAGGTGGGAAATAACTCCACTTTTAGCGAAGTGGACTTGATTCCCATGCGAGGTGGGAAATAACTCCACTTTTAGCGAAGTGGACTTGATTCCCATGCGAGGTGGGAAATAACTCCACTTTTAGCGAAGTGGACTTGATTCCCATGAAAGGTGGGAAATAACTCCACTTTTAGCGAAGTGGACTTGATTCCCATGCGAGGTGGGAAATAACTCCACTTTTAGCGAAGTGGACTTGATTCCCATGCGAGGTGGGAAATAACTCCACTTGCTGCGAGGTGGACTTACTGCTCATGCGAGGTGGGAAATAACTCCACTTTTAGCGAAGTGGACTTGATTCCCATGCGAGGTGGGATATAACTCCACTTTTAGCGAAGTGGACTTGATTCCCATGCGAGGTGGGAAATAACTCCACTTTTAGCGAAGTGGACTTGATTCTCATGCGAGGTGGGAAATAACTCCACTTTCTGCGAGGTGGACTTACTGCTCATGCGAGGTGGGAAATAACTCCACTTTTAGCGAAGTGGACTTGATTCCCATGCGAGGTGGGATATAACTCCACTTTTAGCGAAGTGGACTTGATTCCCATGCGAGGTGGGCAATAAGTACACTTTTAGCGAAGTGGACTTGATTCCCATGAAAGGTGGGAAATAACTCCACTTTTAGCGAAGTGGACTTGATTCCCATGCGAGGTGGGAAATAACTCCACTTTTAGCGAAGTGGACTTGATTCCCATGCGAGGTGGGAAATAACTCCACTTTTAGCGAAGTGGACTTGATTCCCATGCGAGGTGGGAAATAACTCCACTTTTAGCGAAGTGGACTTGATTCCCATGCGAGGTGGGAAATAACTCCACTTTTAGCGAAGTGGACTTGATTCCCATGCGAGGTGGGAAATAACTCCACTTTTAGCGAAGTGGACTTGATTCCCATGAAAGGTGGGAAATAACTCCACTTTTAGCGAAGTGGACTTGATTCCCATGAAAGGTGGGAAATAACTCCACTTTTAGCGAAGTGGACTTGATTCCCATGCGAGGTGGGAAATAACTCCACTTTTAGCGAAGTGGACTTGATTCCCATGCGAGGTGGGAAATAACTCCACTTTTAGCGAAGTGGACTTGATTCCCATGCGAGGTGGGAAATAACTCCACTTTTAGCGAAGTGGACTTGATTCCCATGCGAGGTGGGAAATAACTCCACTTTTAGCGAAGTGGACTTGATTCCCATGCGAGGTGGGAAATAACTCCACTTTTAGCGAAGTGGACTTGATTCCCATGAAAGGTGGGAAATAACTCCACTTTTAGCGAAGTGGACTTGATTCCCATGCGAGGTGGGAAATAACTCCACTTTTAGCGAAGTGGACTTGATTCCCATGCGAGGTTGGCAATAAGTACACTTTCTGCGAGGTGGACTTACTGCTCATGCGAGGTGGGAAATAACTCCACTTTTAGCGAAGTTGACTTGATTCCCATGCGACGAGGGAAATAACTCCACTTTTAGCGAAGTGGACTTACTGCTCATGCGAGGTGGGAAATAACTCCACTTTTAGCGAAGTGGACTTGATTCCCATGCGAGGTGGGAAATAACTCCACTTGCTGCGAGGTGGACTTACTGCTCATGCGAGGTGGGAAATAACTCCACTTTTAGCGAAGTGGACTTGATTCCCATGCGAGGTGGGATATAACTCCACTTTTAGCGAAGTGGACTTGATTCCCATGCGAGGTGGGAAATAACTCCACTTTTAGCGAAGTGGACTTGATTCTCATGCGAGGTGGGAAATAACTCCACTTTCTGCGAGGTGGACTTACTGCTCATGCGAGGTGGGAAATAACTCCACTTTTAGCGAAGTGGACTTGATTCCCATGCGAGGTGGGATATAACTCCACTTTTAGCGAAGTGGACTTGATTCCCATGCGAGGTGGGAAATAACTCCACTTTTAGCGAAGTGGACTTGATTCCCATGCGAGGTGGGATATAACTCCACTTTTAGCGAAGTGGACTTGATTCCCATGCGAGGTGGGAAATAACTCCACTTTTAGCGAAGTGGACTTGATTCCCATGCGAGGTGGGAAATAACTCCACTTTTAGCGAAGTGGACTTGATTCCCATGCGAGGTGGGATATAACTTCACTTTTAGCGAAGTGGACTTGATTCCCATGCGAGGTGGGAAATAACTCCACTTTTAGCGAAGTGGACTTGATTCCCATGCGAGGTGGGAAATAACTCCACTTTTAGCGAAGTGGACTTGATTCCCATGCGAGGTGGGAAATAAGTCCACTTTTAGCGAAGTGGACTTGATTCCCATGCGAGGTGGGATATAACTCCACTTTTAGCGAAGTGGACTTGATTCCCATGCGAGGTGGGAAATAACTCCACTTTTAGCGAAGTGGACTGGATTCCCATGCGAGGTGGGAAATAACTCCACTTTCTGCGAGGTGGACTTGATTCCCATGCGAGGTGGGAAATAACTCCACTTTTAGCGAAGTGGACTTGATTCCCATGCGAGGTGGGAAATAAGTCCACTTTTAGCGAAGTGGACTTGATTCCCATGCGAGGTGGGAAATAACTCCACTTTTAGCGAAGTGGACTTGATTCCCATGCGAGGTGGGAAATAACTCCACTTTTAGCGAAGTGGACTGGATTCCCATGCGAGGTGGGAAATAACTCCACTTTCTGCGAGGTGGACTTACTGCTCATGCGAGGTGGGAAATAACTCCACTTTTAGCGAAGTGGACTTGATTCCCATGCGAGGTGCGATATAACTCCACTTTTAGCGAAGTGGACTTGATTCCCATGCGAGGTGGGAAATAACTCCACTTTTAGCGAAGTGGACTTGATTCCCATGCGAGGTGGGAAATAACTCCATTTTTAGCGAAGTGGACTTGATTCCCATGCGAGGTGGGAAATAACTCCACTTTTAGCGAAGTGGACTTGATTCCCATGCGAGGTGGGAAATAACTCCACTTTTAGCGAAGTGGACTGGATTCCCATGCGAGGTGGGAAATAACTCCACTTTTAGCGAAGTGGACTTAATTCCTATGCGAGGTGGGAAATAACTCCACTTTTAGCGAAGTGGACTTGATTCCCATGCGAGGTGGGAAATAACTCCACTTTTAGCGAAGTGGACTTGATTCCCATGCGAGGTGGGAAATAAGTCCACTTTTAGCGAAGTGGACTTGATTCCCATGCGAGGTGGGAAATAACTCCACTTTTAGCGAAGTGGACTTGATTCCCATGCGAGGTGGGACATAACTCCACTTTTAGCGAAGTGGACTTGATTCCCATGCGAGGTGGGAAATAACTCCACTTTTAGCGAAGTGGACTTGATTCCCATGCGAGGTGGGAAATAAGTCCACTTTTAGCGAAGTGGACTTGATTCCCATGCGAGGTTGGCAATAAGTACACTTTCTGCGAGGTGGACTTACTGCTCATGCGAGGTGGGAAATAACTCCACTTTTAGCGAAGTTGACTTGATTCCCATGCGACGAGGGAAATAACTCCACTTTTAGCGAAGTGGACTTACTGCTCATGCGAGGTGGGAAATAACTCCACTTTTAGCGAAGTGGACTTGATTCCCATGCGAGGTGGGAAATAACTCCACTTTTAGCGAAGTGGACTTGATTCCCATGCGACGTGGGAAATAACTCCACTTTCTGCGAGGTGGACTTACTGCTCATGCGAGGTGGGAAATAACTCCACTTTTAGCGAAGTGGACTTGATTCCCATGCAAGGTGGGAAATAACTCCACTTTTAAAACCACTCCAGACTTACCGTTTTTGAGAAAAAATATGTGCATCGCACAATAACATACATATTTTCAGCTAAAAGTATGGCATAATTTGGTTTATTTTCATTTTCTCGAAAACTAGTAGGCCTAGAATTAAGATTTTTGGCTTAAAATGTTCGTAATGAATGCCTCTACAAATCTTGTTATGGTCAAAACCACGCCAGACTTACCGTTTTTGAGAAAAAATATGTGCATCGCACAATAACATACATATTTTTACATATTTTCAGCTAAAAGTATGGCATAATTTGGTTTATTTTAATTTTCTCGGAAACTAGTAGGCCTAGAATTAAGATTTTTGGCTTAAAATGTTCGTAATGAATGCCTCTACAAATCTTGTTATGGTCAAAACCACGCCAGACTTACCGTTTTTGAGAAAAAATATGTGCATCGCACAATAACATACATATTTTTACATATTTTCAGATAAAAGTATGACATAATTTGGTTTATTTTCATTTTCTCGGAAACTAGTAGGCCTAGAATTAAGATTTTTGGCTTAAAATGTTTGTAATGAATGCCTCTACAAATCTTGTTATGGTCAAAACCACGCCAGACTTACCGTTTTTGAGAAAAAATATGTGCATCGCACAATAACATACATATTTTTACATATTTTCAGCTAAAAGTATGGCATAATTTGGTTTATTTTCATTTTCTCGGAAACTAGTAGGCCTAGAATTAAGATTTTTGGCTTAAAATGTTCGTAATGAATGCCTCTACAAATCTTGTTATGGTCAAAACCACGCCAGACTTACCGTTTTTGAGAAAAAATATGTGCATCGCACAATAACATACATATTTTTACATATTTTCATGGCATAATTTGGTTTATTTTCATTTTCTCGGAAACTAGTAGGCCTAGAATTAAGATTTTTGGCTTAAAATGTTCGTAATGAATGCCTCTACAAATCTTGTTATGGTCAAAACCACGCCAGACTTACCGTTTTTGAGAAAAAATATGTGCATCGCACAATAACATACATATTTTTACATATTTTCATGGCATAATTTGGTTTATTTTCATTTTCTCGGAAACTAGTAGGCCTAGAATTAAGATTTTTGGCTTAAAATGTTCGTAATGAATGCCTCTACAAATCTTGTTATGGTCAAAACCACGCCAGACTTACCGTTTTTGAGAAAAAATATGTGCATCGCACAATAACATACATATTTTTACATATTTTCATGGCATAATTTGGTTTATTTTCATTTTCTCGGAAACTAGTAGGCCTAGAATTAAGATTTTTGGCTTAAAATGTTCGTAATGAATGCCTCTACAAATCTTGTTATGGTCAAAACCACGCCAGACTTACCGTTTTTGAAAAAAAATATGTGCATCGCACAATAACATACATATTTTTACATATTTTCATGGCATAATTTGGTTTATTTTCATTTTCTCGGAAACTAGTAGGCCTAGAATTAAGATTTTTGGCTTAAAATGTTCGTAATGAATGCCTCTACAAATCTTGTTATGGTCAAAACCACGCCAGACTTACCGTTTTTGAGAAAAAATATGTGCATCGCACAATAACATACATATTTTTACATATTTTCATGGAATAATTTGGTTTATTTTCATTTTCTCGGAAACTAGTAGGCCTAGAATTAAGATTTTTGGCTTAAAATGTTCGTAATGAATGCCTCTACAAATCTTGTTATGGTCAAAACCACGCCAGACTTACCGTTTTTGAGAAAAAATATGTGCATCGCACAATAACATACATATTTTTACATATTTTCAGCTAAAAGTATGGCATAATTTGGTTTATTTTCATTTTCTCGGAAACTAGTAGGCCTAGAATTAAGATTTTTGGCTTAAAATGTTCGTAATGAATGCCTCTACAAATCTTGTTATGGTCAAAACCACGCCAGACTTACCGTTTTTGAGAAAAAATATGTGCATCGCACAATAACATTCATATTTTTACATATTTTCATGGCATAATTTGGTTTATTTTCATTTTCTCGGAAACTAGTAGGCCTAGAATTAAGATTTTTGGCTTAAAATGTTCGTAATGAATGCCTCTACAAATCTTGTTATGGTCAAAACCACGCCAGACTTACCGTTTTTGAGAAAAAATATGTGCATCGCACAATAACATACATATTTTTACATATTTTCATGGCATAATTTGGTTTATTTTCATTTTCTCGGAAACTAGTAGGCCTAGAATTAAGATTTTTGGCTTAAAATGTTCGTAATGAATGCCTCTACAAATCTTGTTATGGTCAAAACTACGCCAGACTTACCGTTTTTGAGAAAAAATATGTGCATCGCACAATAACATACATATTTTTACATATTTTCAGCTAAAAGTATGGCATAATTTGGTTTATTTTCATTTTCTCGGAAACTAGTAAGCCTAGAATTAAGATTTTTGGCTTAAAATGTTCGTAATGAATGCCTCTACAAATCTTGTTATGGTCAAAACCACGCCAGACTTACCGTTTTTGAGAAAAAATATGTGCATCGCACAATAACATACATATTTTTACATATTTTCAGCTAAAAGTATGGCATAATTTGGTTTATTTTCATTTTCTCGGAAACTAGTAGGCCTAGAATTAAGATTTTTGGCTTAAAATGTTCGTAATGAATGCCTCTACAAATCTTGTTATGGTCAAAACCACGCCAGACTTACCGTTTTTGAGAAAAAATATGTGCATCGCACAATAACATACATATTTTTACATATTTTCATGGCATAATTTGGTTTATTTTCATTTTCTCGGAAACTAGTAGGCCTAGAATTAAGATTTTTGGCTTAAAATGTTCGTAATGAATGCCTCTACAAATCTTGTTATGGTCAAAATCACGCCAGACTTACCGTTTTTGAGAAAAAATATGTGCATCGCACAATAACATACATATTTTTACATATTTTCAGCTAAAAGTATGGCATAATTTGGTTTATTTTCATTTTCTCGGAAACTAGTAGGCCTAGAATTAAGATTTTTGGCTTAAAATGTTCGTAATGAATGCCTCTACAAATCTTGTTATGGTCAAAACCACGCCAGACTTACCGTTTTTGAGAAAAAATATGTGCATCGCACAATAACATACATATTTTTACATATTTTCAGCTAAAAGTATGGCATAATTTGGTTTATTTTCATTTTCTCGGAAGCTAGTAGGCCTAGAATTAAGATTTTTGGCTTAAAATGTTTGTAATGAATGCCTCTACAAATCTTGTTATGGTCAAAACCACGCCAGACTTACCGTTTTTGAGAAAAAATATGTGCATCGCACAATAACATACATATTTTTACATATTTTCAGCTAAAAGTATGGCATAATTTGGTTTATTTTCATTTTCTCGGAAACCAGTAGGCCTAGAATTAAGATTTTTGGCTTAAAATGTTCGTAATGAATGCCTCTACAAATCTTGTTATGGTCAAAACCAAGCCAGACTTACCGTTTTTGAGAAAAAATATGTGCATCGCACAATAACATACATATTTTTACATATTTTCAGCTAAAAGTATGGCATAATTTGGTTTATTTTCATTTTCTCGGAAACTAGTAGGCCTAGAATTAAGATTTTTGGCTTAAAATGTTTGTAATGAATGCCTCTACAAATCTTGTTATGGTCAAAACGACGCCAGACTTACCGTTTTTGAGAAAAAATATGTGCATCGCACGATAACATACATATTTTTACATATTTTCAGCTAAAAGTATGGCATAATTTGGTTTATTTTCATTTTCTCGGAAACTAGTAGGCCTAGAATTAAGATTTTTGGCTTAAAATGTTCGTAATGAATGCCTCTACAAATCTTGTTATGGTCAAAACCACGCCAGACTTACCGTTTTTTGAGAAAAAATATGTGCATCGCACAATAACATACATATTTTTACATATTTTCATGGCATAATTTGGTTTATTTTCATTTTCTCGGAAACTAGTAGGCCTAGAATTAAGATTTTTGGCTTAAAATGTTCGTAATGAATGCCTCTACAAATCTTGTTATGGTCAAAACCACGCCAGACTTACCGTTTTTTGAGAGAAAATATGTGCATCGCACAATAACATACATATTTTTACATATTTTCATGGCATAATTTGGTTTATTTTCATTTTCTCGGAAACTAGTAGGCCTAGAATTAAGATTTTTGGCTTAAAATGTTCGTAATGAATGCCTCTACAAATCTTGTTATGGTCAAAACCACGCCAGACTTACCGTTTTTGAGAAAAAATATGTGCATCGCACAATAACATACATATTTTTACATATTTTCAGCTAAAAGTATGGCATAATTTGGTTTATTTTCATTTTCTCGGAAACTAGTAGGCCTAGAATTAAGATTTTTGGCTTAAAATGTTTGTAATGAATGCCTCTACAAATCTTGTTATGGTCAAAACCACGCCAGACTTACCGTTTTCGAGAAAAAATATGTGCATCGCACAATAACATACATATTTTTACATATTTTCAGCTAAAAGTATGGCATAATTTGGTTTATTTTCATTTTCTCGGAAACTAGTAGGCCTAGAATTAAGATTTTTGGCTTAAAATGTTTGTAATGAATGCCTCTACAAATCTTGTTATGGTCAAAACCACGCCAGACTTACCGTTTTTGAGAAAAAATATGTGCATCGCACAATAACATACATATTTTTACATATTTTCATGGCATAATTTGGTTTATTTTCATTTTCTCGGAAACTAGTAGGCCTAGAATTAAGATTTTTGGCTTAAAATGTTCGTAATGAATGCCTCTACAAATCTTGTTATGGTCAAAACCACGCCAGACTTACCGTTTTTGAGAAAAAATATGTGCATCGCACAATAACATACATATTTTTACATATTTTCATGGCATAATTTGGTTTATTTTCATTTTCTCGGAAACTAGTACGCCTAGAATTAAGATTTTTGGCTTAAAGTGTTCGAAATGAATGCCTCTACAAATCTTGTTATGGTCAAAACCACGCCAGACTTACCGTTTTTGAGAAAAAATATGTGCATCGCACAATAACATACATATTTTTACATATTTTCAGCTAAAAGTATGGCATAATTTGGTTTATTTTCATTTTCTCGGAAACTAGTAGGCCTAGAATTAAGATTTTTGGCTTAAAATGTTCGTAATGAATGCCTCTACAAATCTTGTTATGGTCAAAACCACGCCAGACTTACCGTTTTTGAAAAAAAATATGTGCATCGCACAATAACATACATATTTTCATTTTCTCGGAAACTAGTAGGCCTAGAATTAAGATTTTTGGCTTAAAATGTTTGTAATGAATGCCTCTACAAATCTTGTTATGGTCAAAACCACGCCAGACTTACCGTTTTTGAGAAAAAATATGTGCATCGCACAATAACATACATATTTTTACATATTTTCATGGCATAATTTGGTTTATTTTCATTTTCTCGGAAACTAGTAGGCCTAGAATTAAGATTTTTGGCTTAAAATGTTCGTAATGAATGCCTCTACAAATCTTGTTATGGTCAAAACCACGCCAGACTTACCGTTTTTGAGAAAAAATATGTGCATCGCACAATAACATACATATTTTTACATATTTTCATGGCATAATTTGGTTTATTTTCATTTTCTCGGAAACTAGTAGGCCTAGAATTAAGATTTTTGGCTTAAAATGTTCGTAATGAATGCCTCTACAAATCTTGTTATGGTCAAAACCACGCCAGACTTACCGTTTTTGAGAAAAAATATGTGCATCGCACAATAACATACATATTTTTACATATTTTCAGCTAAAAGTATGGCATAATTTGGTTTATTTTCATTTTCTCGGAAACTAGTAGGCCTAGAATTAAGATTTTTGGCCTAAAATGTTCGTAATGAATGCCTCTACAAATCTTGTTATGGTCAAAACCACGCCAGACTTACCGTTTTTGAGAAAAAATATGTGCATCGCACAATAACATACATATTTTTACATATTTTCAGCTAAAAGTATGGCATAATTTGGTTTATTTTCATTTTCTCGGAAACTAGTAGGCCTAGAATTAAGATTTTTGGCTTAAAATGTTCGTAATGAATGCCTCTACAAATCTTGTTATGGTCAAAACCACGCCAGACTTACCGTTTTTGAGAAAAAATATGTGCATCGCACAATAACATACATATTTTTACATATTTTCATGGCATAATTTGGTTTATTTTCATTTTCTCGGAAACTAGTAGGCCTAGAATTAAGATTTTTGGCTTAAAATGTTCGTAATGAATGGCTCTACAAATCTTGTTATGGTCAAAACCACGCCAGACTTACCGTTTTTGAGAAAAAATATATGCATCGCACAATAACATACATATTTTTACATATTTTCAGCTAAAAGTATGGCATAATTTGTTTATTTTCATTTTCTCGGAAACTAGTAGGCCTAGAATTAAGATTTTTGGCTTAAAATGTTTGTAATGAATGCCTCTACAAATCTTGTTATGGTCAAAACCACGCCAGACTTACCGTTTTTGAGAAAAAAAATGTGCATCGCACAATAACATACATATTTTTACATATTTTCAGCTAAAAGTATGGCATAATTTGGTTTATTTTCATTTTCTCGGAAACTAGTAGGCCTAGAATTAAGATTTTTGGCTTAAAATGTTCGTAATGAATGCCTCTACAAATCTTGTTATGGTCAAAACCACGCCAGACTTACCGTTTTTGAGAAAAAATATGTGCATCGCACAATAACATACATATTTTTACATATTTTCATGGCATAATTTGGTTTATTTTCATTTTCTCGGAAACTAGTAGGCCTAGAATTAAGGTTTTTGGCTTAAAATGTTCGTAATGAATGCCTCTACAAATCTTGTTATGGTCAAAACCACGCCAGACTTACCGTTTTTGAGAAAAAATATGTGCATCGCACAATAACATACATATTTTTACATATTTTCATGGCATAATTTGGTTTATTTTCATTTTCTCGGAAACTAGTAGGCCTAGAATTAAGATTTTTGGCTTAAAATGTTCGTAATGAATGCCTCTACAAATCTTGTTATGGTCAAAACCACGCCAGACTTACCGTTTTTGAGAAAAAATATGTGCATCGCACAATAACATACATATTTTTACATATTTTCAGCTAAAAGTATGGCATAATTTGGTTTATTTTCATTTTCTCGGAAACTAGTAGGCCTAGAATTAAGATTTTTGGCTTAAAATGTTTGTAATGAATGCCTCTACAAATCTTGTTATGGTCAAAACCACGCCAGACTTACCGTTTTTGAGAAAAAATATGTGCATCGCACAATAACATACATATTTTTACATATTTTCATGGCATAATTTGGTTTATTTTCATTTTCTCGGAAACTAGTAGGCCTAGAATTAAGATTTTTGGCTGAAAATGTTCGTAATGAATGCCTCTACAAATCTTGTTATGGTCAAAACCACGCCAGACTTACCGTTTTTGAGAAAAAATATGTGCATCGCACAATAACATACATATTTTTACATATTTTCATGGCATAATTTGGTTTATTTTCATTTTCTCGGAAACTAGTAGGCCTAGAATTAAGATTTTTGGCTTAAAATGTTCGTAATGAATGCCTCTACAAATCTTGTTATGGTCAAAACCACGCCAGACTTACCGTTTTTGAGAAAAAATATGTGCATCGCACAATAACATACATATTTTTACATATTTTCAGCTAAAAGTATGGCATAATTTGGTTTATTTTCATTTTCTCGGAAACTAGTAGGCCTAGAATTAAGATTTTTGGCTTAAAATGTTCGTAATGAATGCCTCTACAAATCTTGTTATGGTCAAAACCACGCCAGACTTACCGTTTTTGAGAAAAAATATGTGCATCGCACAATAACATACATATTTTTACATATTTTCAGCTAAAAGTATGGCATAATTTGGTTTATTTTCATTTTCTCGGAAACTAGTAGGCCTAGAATTAAGATTTTTGGCTTAAAATGTTCGTAATGAATGCCTCTACAAATCTTGTTATGGTCAAAACCACGCCAGACTTACCGTTTTTGAGAAAAAATATGTGCATCGCACAATAACATACATATTTTTACATATTTTCATGGCATAATTTGGTTTATTTTCATTTTCTCGGAAACTAGTAGGCCTAGAATTAAGATTTTTGGCTTAAAATGTTCGTAATGAATGCCTCTACAAATCTTGTTATGGTCAAAACCACGCCAGACTTACCGTTTTTGAGAAAAAATATGTGCATCGCACAATAACATACATATTTTTACATATTTTCATGGCATAATTTGGTTTATTTTCATTTTCTCGGAAACTAGTAGGCCTAGAATTAAGGTTTTTGGCTTAAAATGTTCGTAATGAATGCCTCTACAAATCTTGTTATGGTCAAAACCACGCCAGACTTACCGTTTTTGAGAAAAAATATGTGCATCGCACAATAACATACATATTTTTACATATTTTCATGGCATAATTTGGTTTATTTTCATTTTCTCGGAAACTAGTAGGCCTAGAATTAAGATTTTTGGCTTAAAATGTTCGTAATGAATGCCTCTACAAATCTTGTTATGGTCAAAACCACGCCAGACTTACCGTTTTTGAGAAAAAATATGTGCATCGCACAATAACATACATATTTTTACATATTTTCAGCTAAAAGTATGGCATAATTTGGTTTATTTTCATTTTCTCGGAAACTAGTAGGCCTAGAATTAAGATTTTTGGCTTAAAATGTTTGTAATGAATGCCTCTACAAATCTTGTTATGGTCAAAACCACGCCAGACTTACCGTTTTTGAGAAAAAATATGTGCATCGCACAATAACATACATATTTTTACATATTTTCATGGCATAATTTGGTTTATTTTCATTTTCTCGGAAACTAGTAGGCCTAGAATTAAGATTTTTGGCTGAAAATGTTCGTAATGAATGCCTCTACAAATCTTGTTATGGTCAAAACCACGCCAGACTTACCGTTTTTGAGAAAAAATATGTGCATCGCACAATAACATACATATTTTTACATATTTTCATGGCATAATTTGGTTTATTTTCATTTTCTCGGAAACTAGTAGGCCTAGAATTAAGATTTTTGGCTTAAAATGTTCGTAATGAATGCCTCTACAAATCTTGTTATGGTCAAAACCACGCCAGACTTACCGTTTTTGAGAAAAAATATGTGCATCGCACAATAACATACATATTTTTACATATTTTCAGCTAAAAGTATGGCATAATTTGGTTTATTTTCATTTTCTCGGAAACTAGTAGGCCTAGAATTAAGATTTTTGGCTTAAAATGTTCGTAATGAATGCCTCTACAAATCTTGTTATGGTCAAAACCACGCCAGACTTACCGTTTTTGAGAAAAAATATGTGCATCGCACAATAACATACATATTTTTACATATTTTCAGCTAAAAGTATGGCATAATTTGGTTTATTTTCATTTTCTCGGAAACTAGTAGGCCTAGAATTAAGATTTTTGGCTTAAAATGTTCGTAATGAATGCCTCTACAAATCTTGTTATGGTCAAAACCACGCCAGACTTACCGTTTTTGAGAAAAAATATGTGCATCGCACAATAACATACATATTTTTACATATTTTCATGGCATAATTTGGTTTATTTTCATTTTCTCGGAAACTAGTAGGCCTAGAATTAAGATTTTTGGCTTAAAATGTTCGTAATGAATGCCTCTACAAATCTTGTTATGGTCAAAACCACGCCAGACTTACCGTTTTTGAGAAAAAATATGTGCATCGCACAATAACATACATATTTTTACATATTTTCATGGCATAATTTGGTTTATTTTCATTTTCTCGGAAACTAGTAGGCCTAGAATTAAGATTTTTGGCTTAAAATGTTCGTAATGAATGCCTCTACAAATCTTGTTATGGTCAAAACCACGCCAGACTTACCGTTTTTGAGAAAAAATATGTGCATCGCACAATAACATACATATTTTTACATATTTTCAGCTAAAAGTATGGCATAATTTGGTTTATTTTCATTTTCTCGGAAACTAGTAGGCCTAGAATTAAGATTTTTGGCTTAAAATGTTCGTAATGAATGCCTCTACAAATCTTGTTATGGTCAAAACCAAGTCAGACTTACCGTTTTTGAGAAAAAATATGTGCATCGCACAATAACATACATATTTTTACATATTTTCAGCTAAAAGTATGGCATAATTTGGTTTATTTTCATTTTCTCGGAAACTAGTAGGCCTAGAATTAAGATTTTTGGCTTAAAATGTTCGTAATGAATGCCTCTACAAATCTTGTTATGGTCAAAACCACGCCAGACTTACCGTTTTTGAGAAAAAATTTGTGCATCGCACAATAACATACATATTTTTACATATTTTCAGCTAAAAGTATGGCATAATTTGGTTTATTTTCATTTTCTCGGAAACTAGTAGGCCTAGAATTAAGATTTTTGGCTTAAAATGTTCGTAATGAATGCCTCTACAAATCTTGTTATGGTCAAAACCACGCCAGACTTACCGTTTTTGAGAAAAAATATGTGCATCGCACAATAACATACATATTTTTACATATTTTCATGGCATAATTTGGTTTATTTTCATTTTCTCGGAAACTAGTAGGCCTAGAATTAAGATTTTTGGCTTAAAATGTTCGTAATGAATGCCTCTACAAATCTTGTTATGGTCAAAACCACGCCAGACTTACCGTTTTTGAGAAAAAATATGTGCATCGCACAATAACATACATATTTTTACATATTTTCATGGCATAATTTGGTTTATTTTCATTTTCTCGGAAACTAGTAGGCCTAGAATTAAGATTTTTGGCTTAAAATGTTCGTAATGAATGCCTCTACAAATCTTGTTATGGTCAAAACCACGCCAGACTTACCGTTTTTGAGAAAAAATATGTGCATCGCACAATAACATACATATTTTTACATATTTTCATGGCATAATTTGGTTTATTTTCATTTTCTCGGAAACTAGTAGGCCTAGAATTAAGATTTTTGGCTTAAAATGTTCGTAATGAATGCCTCTACAAATCTTGTTATGGTCAAAACCATGCCAGACTTACCGTTTTTGAGAAAAAATATGTGCATCGCACAATAACATACATATTTTTACATATTTTCAGCTAAAAGTATGGCATAATTTGGTTTATTTTCATTTTCTCGGAAACTAGTAGGCCTAGAATTAAGATTTTTGGCTTAAAATGTTCGTAATGAATGCCTCTACAAATCTTGTTATGGTCAAAACCACGCCAGACTTACCGTTTTTGAGAAAAAATATGTGCATCGCACAATAACATACATATTTTTACATATTTTCAGCTAAAAGTATGGCATAATTTGGTTTATTTTCATTTTCTCGGAAACTAGTAGGCCTAGAATTAAGATTTTTGGCTTAAAATGTTCGTAATGAATGCCTCTACAAATCTTGTTATGCTCAAAACCACGCCAGACTTACCGTTTTTGAGAAAAAATGTGTGCATCGCACAATAACATACATATTTTTACATATTTTCAGCTAAAAGTATGGTATAATTTGGTTTATTTTCATTTTCTCGGAAACTAGTAGGCCTAGAATTAAGATTTTTGGCTTAAAATGTTCGTAATGAATGCCTCTACAAATCTTGTTATGGTCAAAACCACGCCAGACTTACCGTTTTTGAGAAAAAATATGTGCATCGCACAATAACATACATATTTTTACATATTTTCAGCTAAAAGTATGGCATAATTTGGTTTATTTTCATTTTCTCGGAAACTAGTAGGGCTAGAATTAAGATTTTTGGCTTAAAATGTTCGTAATGAATGCCTCTACAAATCTTGTTATGGTCAAAACCACGCCAGACTTACCGTTTTTGAGAAAAAATATGTGCATCGCACAATAACATACATATTTTTACATATTTTCATGGCATAATTTGGTTTATTTTCATTTTCTCGGAAACTAGTAGGCCTAGAATTAAGATTTTTGGCTTAAAATGTTCGTAATGAATGCCTCTACAAATCTTGTTATGGTCAAAACCACGCCAGACTTACCGTTTTTGAGAAAAAATATGTGCATCGCACAATAACATACATATTTTTACATATTTTCATGGCATAATTTGGTTTATTTTCATTTTCTCGGAAACTAGTAGGCCTAGAATTAAGATTTTTGGCTTAAAATGTTCGTAATGAATGCCTCTACAAATCTTGTTATGGTCAAAACCACGCCAGACTTACCGTTTTTGAGAAAAAATATGTGCATCGCACAATAACATACATATTTTTACATATTTTCAGCTAAAAGTATGGCATAATTTGGTTTATTTTCATTTTCTCGGAAACTAGTAGGCCTAGAATTAAGATTTTTGGCTTAAAATGTTCGTAATGAATGCCTCTACAAATCTTGTTATGGTCAAAACCAAGTCAGACTTACCGTTTTTGAGAAAAAATATGTGCATCGCACAATAACATACATATTTTTACATATTTTCAGCTAAAAGTATGGCATAATTTGGTTTATTTTCATTTTCTCGGAAACTAGTAGGCCTAGAATTAAGATTTTTGGCTTAAAATGTTCGTAATGAATGCCTCTACAAATCTTGTTATGGTCAAAACCACGCCAGACTTACCGTTTTTGAGAAAAAATTTGTGCATCGCACAATAACATACATATTTTTACATATTTTCAGCTAAAAGTATGGCATAATTTGGTTTATTTTCATTTTCTCGGAAACTAGTAGGCCTAGAATTAAGATTTTTGGCTTAAAATGTTCGTAATGAATGCCTCTACAAATCTTGTTATGGTCAAAACCACGCCAGACTTACCGTTTTTGAGAAAAAATATGTGCATCGCACAATAACATACATATTTTTACATATTTTCATGGCATAATTTGGTTTATTTTCATTTTCTCGGAAACTAGTAGGCCTAGAATTAAGATTTTTGGCTTAAAATGTTCGTAATGAATGCCTCTACAAATCTTGTTATGGTCAAAACCACGCCAGACTTACCGTTTTTGAGAAAAAATATGTGCATCGCACAATAACATACATATTTTTACATATTTTCATGGCATAATTTGGTTTATTTTCATTTTCTCGGAAACTAGTAGGCCTAGAATTAAGATTTTTGGCTTAAAATGTTCGTAATGAATGCCTCTACAAATCTTGTTATGGTCAAAACCACGCCAGACTTACCGTTTTTGAGAAAAAATATGTGCATCGCACAATAACATACATATTTTTACATATTTTCATGGCATAATTTGGTTTATTTTCATTTTCTCGGAAACTAGTAGGCCTAGAATTAAGATTTTTGGCTTAAAATGTTCGTAATGAATGCCTCTACAAATCTTGTTATGGTCAAAACCATGCCAGACTTACCGTTTTTGAGAAAAAATATGTGCATCGCACAATAACATACATATTTTTACATATTTTCAGCTAAAAGTATGGCATAATTTGGTTTATTTTCATTTTCTCGGAAACTAGTAGGCCTAGAATTAAGATTTTTGGCTTAAAATGTTCGTAATGAATGCCTCTACAAATCTTGTTATGGTCAAAACCACGCCAGACTTACCGTTTTTGAGAAAAAATATGTGCATCGCACAATAACATACATATTTTTACATATTTTCAGCTAAAAGTATGGCATAATTTGGTTTATTTTCATTTTCTCGGAAACTAGTAGGCCTAGAATTAAGATTTTTGGCTTAAAATGTTCGTAATGAATGCCTCTACAAATCTTGTTATGCTCAAAACCACGCCAGACTTACCGTTTTTGAGAAAAAATGTGTGCATCGCACAATAACATACATATTTTTACATATTTTCAGCTAAAAGTATGGTATAATTTGGTTTATTTTCATTTTCTCGGAAACTAGTAGGCCTAGAATTAAGATTTTTGGCTTAAAATGTTCGTAATGAATGCCTCTACAAATCTTGTTATGGTCAAAACCACGCCAGACTTACCGTTTTTGAGAAAAAATATGTGCATCGCACAATAACATACATATTTTTACATATTTTCAGCTAAAAGTATGGCATAATTTGGTTTATTTTCATTTTCTCGGAAACTAGTAGGGCTAGAATTAAGATTTTTGGCTTAAAATGTTCGTAATGAATGCCTCTACAAATCTTGTTATGGTCAAAACCACGCCAGACTTACCGTTTTTGAGAAAAAATATGTGCATCGCACAATAACATACATATTTTCAGCTAAAAGTATGGCATAATTTGGTTTATTTTCATTTTCTCGGAAACTAGTAGGCCTAGAATTAAGATTTTTGGCTTAAAATGTTCGTAATGAATGCCTCTACAAATCTTGTTATGGTCAAAACCACGCCAGACTTACCGTTTTTGAGAAAAAATATGTGCATCGCACAATAACATACATATTTTTACATATTTTCAGCTAAAAGTATGGCATAATTTGGTTTATTTTCATTTTCTCGGAAACTAGTAGGCCTAGAATTAAGATTTTTGGCTTAAAATGTTTGTAATGAATGCCTCTACAAATCTTGTTATGGTCAAAACCACGCCAGACTTACCGTTTTTGAGAAAAAATATGTGCATCGCACAATAACATACATATTTTCAGCTAAAAGTATGGCAAAATTTGGTTTATTTTCATTTTCTCGGAAACTAGTAGGCCTAGAATTAAGATTTTTGGCTTAAAATGTTCGTAATGAATGCCTCTACAAATCTTGTTATGGTCAAAACCACGCCAGACTTACAGTTTTTGAGAAAAAATATGTGCATCGCACAATAACATACATATTTTTACATATTTTCAGCTAAAAGTATGGCATAATTTGGTTTATTTTCATTTTCTCGGAAACTAGTAGGCCTAGAATTAAGATTTTTGGCTTAAAATGTTTGTAATGAATGCCTCTACAAATCTTGTTATGGTCAAAACCACGCCAGACTTACCGTTTTTGAGAAAAAATATGTGCATCGCACAATAACATACATATTTTTACATATTTTCAGCTAAAAGTATGGCATAATTTGGTTTATTTTCATTTTCTCGGAAACTAGTAGGCCTAGAATTAAGATTTTTGGCTTAAAATGTTTGTAATGAATGCCTCTACAAATCTTGTTATGGTCAAAAACACGCCAGACTTACCGTTTTTGAGAAAAAATATGTGCATCGCACAATAACATACATATTTTTACATATTTTCAGCTAAAAGTATGGCATAATTTGGTTTATTTTCATTTTCTCGGAAACTAGTAGGCCTAGAATTAAGATTTTTGGCTTAAAATGTTCGTAATGAATGCCTCTACAAATCTTGTTACGGTCAAAACCACGCCAGAATTACCGTTTTTGAGAAAAAATATGTGCATCGCACAATAACATACATATTTTTACATATTTTCAGCTAAAAGTATGGCATAATTTGGTTTATTTTCATTTTCTCGGAAACTAGTAGGCCTAGAATTAAGATTTTTGGCTTAAAATGTTCGTAATGAATGCCTCTACAAATCTTGTTATGGTCAAAACCACGCCAGACTTACCGTTTTTGAGAAAAAATATGTGCATCGCACAATAACATACATATTTTTACATATTTTCAGCTAAAAGTATGGCATAATTTGGTTTATTTTCATTTTCTCGGAAACTAGTAGGCCTAGAATTAAGATTTTTGGCTTAAAATGTTCGTAATGAATGCCTCTACAAATCTTGTTATGGTCAAAACCACGCCAGACTTACCGTTTTTGAGAAAAAATATGTGCATCGCACAATAACATACATATTTTTACATATTTTCAGCTAAAAGTATGGCATAATTTGGTTTATTTTCATTTTCTCGGAAACTAGTGGGCCTAGAATTAAGATTTTTGGCTTAAAATGTTCGTAATGAATGCCTCTACAAATCTTGTTACGGTCAAAACCACGCCAGTCTTACCGTTTTTGAGAAAAAATATGTGCATCGCACAATAACATACATATTTTTACATATTTTCAGCTAAAAGTATGGCATAATTTGGTTTATTTTCATTTTCTCGGAAACTAGTAGGCCTAGAATTAAGATTTTTGGCTTAAAATGTTCGTAATGAATGCCTCTACAAATCTTGTTATGGTCAAAACCACGCCAGACTTACCGTTTTTGAGAAAAAATATGTGCATCGCACAATAACATACATATTTTTACATATTTTCAGCTAAAAGTATGGCATAATTTGGTTTATTTTCATTTTCTCGGAAACTAGTAGGCCTAGAATTAAGATTTTTGGCTTAAAATGTTCGTAATGAATGCCTCTACAAATCTTGTTATGGTCAAAACCACGCCAGACTTACCGTTTTTGAGAAAAAATATGTGCATCATATTTTCAGCTAAAAGTATGGCATAATTTGGTTTATTTTCATTTTCTCGGAAACTAGTAGGCCTAGAATTAAGATTTTTGGCTTAAAATGTTCGTAATGAATGCCTCTACAAATCTTGTTAGGGTCAAAACCACGCCAGACTTATCGTTTTTGAGAAAAAATATGTGCATCGCACAATAACATACATATTTTTACATATTTTCATGGCATAATTTGGTTTATTTTCATTTTCTCGGAAACTAGTAGGCCTAGAATTAAGATTTTTGGCTTAAAATGTTCGTAATGAATGCCTCTACAAATCTTGTTATGGTCAAAACCACGCCAGACTTACCGTTTTTGAGAAAAAATATGTGCATCGCACAATAACATACATATTTTTACATATTTTCAGCTAAAAGTATGGCATAATTTGGTTTATTTTCATTTTCTCGGAAACTAGTAGGCCTAGAATTAAGATTTTTGGCTTAAAATGTTCGTAATGAATGCCTCTACAAATCTTGTTATGGTCAAAACCACGCCAGACTTACCGTTTTTGAGAAAAAATATGTGCATCGCACAATAACATACATATTTTTACATATTTTCAGCTAAAAGTATGGCATAATTTGGTTTATTTTCATTTTCTCGGAAACTAGTAGGCCTAGAATTAAGATTTTTGGCTTAAAATGTTCGTAATGAATGCCTCTACAAATCTTGTTATGGTCAAAACCACGCCAGACTTACCGTTTTTGAGAAAAAATATGTGCATCGCACAATAACATACATATTTTTACATATTTTCAGCTAAAAGTATGGCATAATTTGGTTTATTTTCATTTTCTCGGAAACTAGTAGGCCTAGAATTAAGATTTTTGGCTTAAAATGTTCGTAATGAATGCCTCTACAAATCTTGTTCTGGTCAAAACCACGCCAGACTTACCGTTTTTGAGAAAAAATATGTGCATCGCACAATAACATACATATTTTTACATATTTTCAGCTAAAAGTATGGCATAATTTGGTTTATTTTCATTTTCTCGGAAACTAGTAGGCCTAGAATTAAGATTTTTGGCTTAAAATGTTCGTAATGAATGCCTCTACAAATCTTGTTATGGTCAAAACCACGCCAGACTTACCGTTTTTGAGAAAAAATATGTGCATCGCACAATAACATACATATTTTTACATATTTTCAGCTAAAAGTATGGCATAATTTGGTTTATTTTCATTTTCTCGGAAACTAGTAGGCCTAGAATTAAGATTTTTGGCTTAAAATGTTCGTAATGAATGCCTCTACAAATCTTGTTATGGTCAAAACCACGCCAGACTTACCGTTTTTGAGAAAAAATATGTGCATCGCACAATAACATACATATTTTTACATATTTTCAGCTAAAAGTATGGCATAATTTGGTTTATTTTCATTTTCTCGGAAACTAGTAGGCCTAGAATTAAGATTTTTGGCTTAAAATGTTTGTAATGAATGCCTCTACAAATCTTGTTATGGTCAAAACCACGCCAGACTTACCGTTTTTGAGAAAAAATATGTGCATCGCACAATAACATACATATTTTTACATATTTTCAGCTAAAAGTATGGCATAATTTGGTTTATTTTCATTTTCTCGGAAACTAGTAGGCCTAGAATTAAGATTTTTGGCTTAAAATGTTCGTAATGAATGCCTCTACAAATCTTGTTATGGTCAAAACCACGCCAGACTTACCGTTTTTGAGAAAAAATATGTGCATCGCACAATAACATACATATTTTTACATATTTTCAGCTAAAAGTATGGCATAATTTGGTTTATTTTCATTTTCTCGGAAACTAGTAGGCCTAGAATTAAGATTTTTGGCTTAAAATGTTCGTAATGAATGCCTCTACAAATCTTGTTCTGGTCAAAACCACGCCAGACTTACCGTTTTTGAGAAAAAATATGTGCATCGCACAATAACATACATATTTTTACATATTTTCAGCTAAAAGTATGGCATAATTTGGTTTATTTTCATTTTCTCGGAAACTAGTGGGCCTAGAATTAAGATTTTTGGCTTAAAATGTTCGTAATGAATGCCTCTACAAATCTTGTTACGGTCAAAACCACGCCAGTCTTACCGTTTTTGAGAAAAAATATGTGCATCGCACAATAACATACATATTTTTACATATTTTCAGCTAAAAGTATGGCATAATTTGGTTTATTTTCATTTTCTCGGAAACTAGTAGGCCTAGAATTAAGATTTTTGGCTTAAAATGTTCGTAATGAATGCCTCTACAAATCTTGTTATGGTCAAAACCACGCCAGACTTACCGTTTTTGAGAAAAAATATGTGCATCGCACAATAACATACATATTTTTACATATTTTCAGCTAAAAGTATGGCATAATTTGGTTTATTTTCATTTTCTCGGAAACTAGTAGGCCTAGAATTAAGATTTTTGGCTTAAAATGTTCGTATTGAATGCCTCTACAAATCTTGTTATGGTCAAAACCACGCCAGACTTACCGTTTTTGAGAAAAAATATGTGCATCGCACAATAACATACATATTTTCTAGAATTAAGATTTTTGGCTTAAAATGTTCGTAATGAATGCCTCTACAAATCTTGTTATGGTCAAAACCACGCTAGACTTACCGTTTTTGAGAAAAAATATGTGCATCGCACAATAACATACATATTTTTACATATTTTCAGCTAAAAGTATGGCATAATTTGGTTTATTTTCATTTTCTCGGAAACTAGTAGGCCTAGAATTAAGATTTTTGGCTTAAAATGTTCGTAATGAATGCCTCTACAAATCTTGTTATGGTCAAAACCACGCCAGACTTACCGTTTTTGAGAAAAAATATGTGCATCATATTTTCAGCTAAAAGTATGGCATAATTTGGTTTATTTTCATTTTCTCGGAAACTAGTAGGCCTAGAATTAAGATTTTTGGCTTAAAATGTTCGTAATGAATGCCTCTACAAATCTTGTTATGGTCAAAACCACGCCAGACTTACCGTTTTTGAGAAAAAATATGTGCATCGCACAATAACATACATATTTTTACATATTTTCATGGCATAATTTGGTTTATTTTCATTTTCTCGGAAACTAGTAGGCCTAGAATTAAGATTTTTGGCTTAAAATGTTCGTAATGAATGCCTCTACAAATCTTGTTATGGTCAAAACCACGCCAGACTTACCGTTTTTGAGAAAAAATATGTGCATCGCACAATAACATACATATTTTTACATATTTTCAGCTAAAAGTATGGCATAATTTGGTTTATTTTCATTTTCTCGGAAACTAGTAGGCCTAGAATTAAGATTTTTGGCTTAAAATGTTCGTAATGAATTCCTCTACAAGTCTTGTTATGGTCAAAACCACGCCAGACTTACCGTTTTTGAGAAAAATTATGTGCATCGCACAATAACATACATATTTTTACATATTTTCATGGCATAATTTGGTTTATTTTCATTTTCTCGGAAACTAGTAGGCCTAGAATTAAGATTTTTGGCTTAAAATGTTTGCAATGAATACCTCTACAAATCTTGTTATGGTCAAAACCACGCCAGACTTACCGTTTTTGAGAAAAAATATGTGCATCGCACAATAACATACATATTTTTACATATTTTCAGCTAAAAGTATGGCATAATTTGGTTTATTTTCATTTTCTCGGAAACTAGTAGGCCTAGAATTAAGATTTTTGGCTTAAAATGTTCGTAATGAATGCCTCTACAAATCTTGTTATGGTCAAAACCACGCCAGACTTACCGTTTTTGAGAAAAAATATGTGCATCGCACAATAACATACATATTTTTACATATTTTCAGCTAAAAGTATGGCATAATTTGGTTTATTTTCATTTTCTCGGAAACTAGTAGGCCTAGAATTAAGATTTTTGGCTTAAAATGTTCGTAATGAATGCCTCTACAAATCTTGTTATGGTCAAAACCACGCCAGACTTACCGTTTTTGAGAAAAAATATGTGCATCGCACAATAACATACATATTTTTACATATTTTCAGCTAAAAGTATGGCATAATTTGGTTTATTTTCATTTTCTCGGAAACTAGTAGGCCTAGAATTAAGATTTTTGGCTTAAAATGTTCGTAATGAATGCCTCTACAAATCTTGTTATGGTCAAAACCACGCCAGACTTACCGTTTTTGAGAAAAAATATGTGCATCGCACAATAACATACATATTTTTACATATTTTCAGCTAAAAGTATGGCATAATTTGGTTTATTTTCATTTTCTCGGAAACTAGTAGGCCTAGAATTAAGATTTTTGGCTTAAAATGTTCGTAATGAATGCCTCTACAAATCTTGTTATGGTCAAAACCACGCCAGACTTACCGTTTTTGAGAAAAAATATGTGCATCGCACAATAACATACATATTTTTACATATTTTCAGCTAAAAGTATGGCATAATTTGGTTTATTTTCATTTTCTCGGAAACTAGTAGGCCTAGAATTAAGATTTTTGGCTTAAAATGTTCGTAATGAATGCCTCTACAAATCTTGTTATGGTCAAAACCACTAGTTTCTACCACGCCAGACTTACCGTTTTTGAGAAAAAATATGTGCATCGCACAATAACATACATATTTTTATATATTTTCAGCTAAAAGTATGGCATAATTTGGTTTATTTTCATTTTCTCGGAAACTAGTAGGCCTAGAATTAAGATTTTTGGCTTAAAATGTTCGTAATGAATGCCTCTACAAATCTTGTTATGGTCAAAACAACGCCAGACTTACCGTTTTTGAGAAAAAATATGTGCATCGCACAATAACATACATATTTTTACATATTTTCAGCTAAAAGTATGGCATAATTTGGTTTATTTTCATTTTCTCGGAAACTAGTAGGCCTAGAATTAAGATTTTTGGCTTAAAATGTTCGTAATGAATGCCTCTACAAATCTTGTTACGGTCAAAACCACGCCAGACTTACCGTTTTTGAGAAAAAATATGTGCATCGCACAATAATATACATATTTTTACATATTTTCATGGCATAATTTGGTTTATTTTCATTTTCTCGGAAACTAGTAGGCCTAGAATTAAGATTTTTGGCTTAAAATGTTCGTAATGAATGCCTCTACAAATCTTGTTATGGTCAAAACCACGACAGACTTACCGTTTTTGAGAAAAAATATGTGCATCGCACAATAACATACATATTTTTACATATTTTCAGCTAAAAGTATGGCATAATTTGGTTTATTTTCATTTTCTCGGAAACTAGTAGGCCTAGAATTAAGATTTTTGGCTTAAAATGTTCGTAATGAATGCCTCTACAAATCTTGTTATGGTCAAAACCACGCCAGACTTACCGTTTTTGAGAAAAAATATGTGCATCGCACAATAACATACATATTTTTACATATTTTCAGCTAAAAGTATGGCATAATTTGGTTTATTTTCATTTTCTCGGAAACTAGTAGGCCTAGAATTAAGATTTTTGGCTTAAAATGTTCGTAATGAATGCCTCTACAAATCTTGTTACGGTCAAAACCACGCCAGACTTACCGTTTTTGAGAAAAAATATGTGCATCGCACAATAATATACATATTTTTACATATTTTCATGGCATAATTTGGTTTATTTTCATTTTCTCGGAAACTAGTAGGCCTAGAATTAAGATTTTTGGCTTAAAATGTTCGTAATGAATGCCTCTACAAATCTTGTTATGGTCAAAACCACGCCAGACTTACCGTTTTTGAGAAAAAATATGTGCATCGCACAATAACATACATATTTTTACATATTTTCAGCTAAAAGTATGACATAATTTGGTTTATTTTCATTTTCTCGGAAACTAGTAGGCCTAGAATTAAGATTTTTGGCTTAAAATGTTCGTAATGAATGCCTCTACAAATCTTGTTATGGTCAAAACCACGCCAGACTTACCGTTTTTGAGAAAAAATATGTGCATCGCACAATAACATACATATTTTTACATATTTTCAGCTAAAAGTATGGCATAATTTGGTTTATTTTCATTTTCTCGGAAACTAGTAGGCCTAGAATTAAGATTTTTGGCTTAAAATGTTCGTAATGAATGCCTCTACAAATCTTGTTATGGTCAAAACCACGCCAGACTTACCGTTTTTGAGAAAAAATATGTGCATCGCACAATAACATACATATTTTTACATATTTTCATGGCATAATTTGGTTTATTTTCATTTTCTCGGAAACTAGTAGGCCTAGAATTAAGATTTTTGGCTTAAAATGTTCGTAATGAATGCCTCTACAAATCTTGTTATGGTCAAAACCACTAGTTTCTACCACGCCAGACTTACCGTTTTTGAGAAAAAATATGTGCATCGCACAATAACATACATATTTTTATATATTTTCAGCTAAAAGTATGGCATAATTTGGTTTATTTTCATTTTCTCGGAAACTAGTAGGCCTAGAATTAAGATTTTTGGCTTAAAATGTTCGTAATGAATGCCTCTACAAATCTTGTTATGGTCAAAACAACGCCAGACTTACCGTTTTTGAGAAAAAATATGTGCATCGCACAATAACATACATATTTTTACATATTTTCAGCTAAAAGTATGGCATAATTTGGTTTATTTTCATTTTCTCGGAAACTAGTAGGCCTAGAATTAAGATTTTTGGCTTAAAATGTTCGTAATGAATGCCTCTACAAATCTTGTTATGGTCAAAACCACGCCAGACTTACCGTTTTTGAGAAAAAATATGTGCATCGCACAATAACATACATATTTTTACATATTTTCAGCTAAAAGTATGGCATAATTTGGTTTATTTTCATTTTCTCGGAAACTAGTAGGCCTAGAATTAAGATTTTTGGCTTAAAATGTTCGTAATGAATGCCTCTACAAATCTTGTTACGGTCAAAACCACGCCAGACTTACCGTTTTTGAGAAAAAATATGTGCATCGCACAATAATATACATATTTTTACATATTTTCATGGCATAATTTGGTTTATTTTCATTTTCTCGGAAACTAGTAGGCCTAGAATTAAGATTTTTGGCTTAAAATGTTCGTAATGAATGCCTCTACAAATCTTGTTATGGTCAAAACCACGACAGACTTACCGTTTTTGAGAAAAAATATGTGCATCGCACAATAACATACATATTTTCAGCTAAAAGTATGGCATAATTTGGTTTATTTTCATTTTCTCGGAAACTAGTAGGCCTAGAATTAAGATTTTTGGCTTAAAATGTTCGTAATGAATGCCTCTACAAATCTTGTTATGGTCAAAACCACGCCAGACTTACCGTTTTTGAGAAAAAATATGTGCATCGCACAATAACATACATATTTTTACATATTTTCAGCTAAAAGTATGGCATAATTTGGTTTATTTTCATTTTCTCGGAAACTAGTAGGCCTAGAATTAAGATTTTTGGCTTAAAATGTTCGTAATGAATGCCTCTACAAATCTTGTTATGGTCAAAACCACTAGTTTCTACCACGCCAGACTTACCGTTTTTGAGAAAAAATATGTGCATCGCACAATAACATACATATTTTTATATATTTTCAGCTAAAAGTATTGCATAATTTGGTTTATTTTCATTTTCTCGGAAACTAGTAGGCCTAGAATTAAGATTTTTGGCTTAAAATGTTTGTAATGAATGCCTCTACAAATCTTGTTATGGTCAAAACCACGCCAGACTTACAGTTTTTGAGAAAAAATATGTGCATCGCACAATAACATACATATTTTTACATATTTTCAGCTAAAAGTATGGCATAATTTGGTTTATTTTCATTTTCTCGGAAACTAGTAGGCCTAGAATTAAGATTTTTGGCTTAAAATGTTCGTAATGAATGCCTCTACAAATCTTGTTATGGTCAAAACCACGCCAGACTTACCGTTTTTGAGAAAAAATATGTGCATCGCACAATAACATACATATTTTTACATATTTTCAGCTAAAAGTATGGCATAATTTGGTTTATTTTCATTTTCTCGGAAACTAGTAGGCCTAGAATTAAGATTTTTGGCTTAAAATGTTCGTAATGAATGCCTCTACAAATCTTGTTATGGTCAAAACCACGCCAGACTTACCGTTTTTGAGAAAAAATAAGTGCATCGCACAATAACATACATATTTTTACATATTTTCAGCTAAAAGTATGGCATAATTTGGTTTATTTTCATTTTCTCGGAAACTAGTAGGCCTAGAATTAAGATTTTTGGCTTAAAATGTTCGTAATGAATGCCTCTACAAATCTTGTTATGGTCAAAACCACGCCAGACTTACCGTTTTTGAGAAAAAATATGTGCATCGCACAATAACATACATATTTTTACATATTTTCATGGCATAATTTGGTTTATTTTCATTTTCTCGGAAACTAGTAGGCCTAGAATTAAGATTTTTGGCTTAAAATGTTCGTAATGAATGCCTCTACAAATCTTGTTATGGTCAAAACCACGCCAGACTTACCGTTTTTGAGAAAAAATATGTGCATCGCACAATAACATACATATTTTTACATATTTTCATAGCATAATTTGGTTTATTTTCATTTTCTCGGAAACTAGTAGGCCTAGAATTAAGATTTTTGGCTTAAAATGTTTGTAATGAATACCTCTACAAATCTTGTTATGGTCAAAACCACGCCAGACTTACCGTTTTTGAGAAAAAATATGTGCATCGCACAATAACATACATATTTTTACATATTTTCAGCTAAAAGTATGGCATAATTTGGTTTATTTTCATTTTCTCGGAAACTAGTAGGCCTAGAATTAAGATTTTTGGCTTAAAATGTTCGTAATGAATGCCTCTACAAATCTTGTTATGGTCAAAACCACGCCAGACTTACCGTTTTTGAGAAAAAATATGTGCATCGCACAATAACATACATATTTTTACATATTTTCAGCTAAAAGTATGGCATAATTTGGTTTATTTTCATTTTCTCGGAAACTAGTAGGCCTAGAATTAAGATTTTTGGCTTAAAATGTTCGTAATGAATGCCTCTACAAATCTTGTCATGGTCAAAACTACGCCAGACTTACCGTTTTTGAGAAAAAATATGTGCATCGCACAATAACATACATATTTTTACATATTTTCAGCTAAAAGTATGGCATAATTTGGTTTATTTTCATTTTCTCGGAAACTAGTAGGCCTAGAATTAAGATTTTTGGCTTAAAATGTTCGTAATGAATGCCTCTACAAATCTTGTTATGGTCAAAACCACGCCAGACTTACCGTTTTTGAGAAAAAATATGTGCATCGCACAATAACATACATATTTTCAGCTAAAAGTATGGCATAATTTGGTTTATTTTCATTTTCTCGGAAACTAGTAGGCCTAGAATTAAGATTTTTGGCTTAAAATGTTCGTAATGAATGCCTCTACAAATCTTGTTATGGTCAAAACCACGCCAGACTTACCGTTTTTGAGAAAAAATATGTGCATCGCACAATAACATACATATTTTTACATATTTTCAGCTAAAAGTATGGCATAATTTGGTTTATTTTCATTTTCTCGGAAACTAGTAGGCCTAGAATTAAGATTTTTGGCTTAAAATGTTCGAAATGAATGCCTCTACAAATCTTGTTATGGTCAAAACCACGCCAGACTTACCGTTTTTGAGAAAAAATATGTGCATCGCACAATAACATACATATTTTTACATATTTTCATGGCATAATTTGGTTTATTTTCATTTTCTCGGAAACTAGTAGGCCTAGAATTAAGATTTTTGGCTTAAAATGTTCGAAATGAATGCCTCTACAAATCTTGTTATGGTCAAAACCACGCCAGACTTACCGTTTTTGAGAAAAAATATGTGCATCGCACAATAACATACATATTTTTACATATTTTCAGCTAAAAGTATGGCATAATTTGGTTTATTTTCATTTTCTCGGAAACTAGTAGGCCTAGAATTAAGATTTTTGGCTCAATATGTTCGTAATGAATGCCTCTACAAATCTTGTCATGGTCAAAACTACGCCAGACTTACCGTTTTTGAGAAAAAATATGTGCATCGCACAATAACATACATATTTTTACATATTTTCAGCTAAAAGTATGGCATAATTTGGTTTATTTTCATTTTCTCGGAAACTAGTAGGCCTAGAATTAAGATTTTTGGCTTAAAATGTTCGAAATGAATGCCTCTACAAATCTTGTTATGGTCAAAACCACGCCAGACTTACCGTTTTTGAGAAAAAATATGTGCATCGCACAATAACATACATATTTTTACATATTTTCATGGCATAATTTGGTTTATTTTCATTTTCTCGGAAACTAGTAGGCCTAGAATTAAGATTTTTGGCTTAAAATGTTCGTAATGAATGCCTCTACAAATCTTGTTACGGTCAAAACCACGCCAGACTTACCGTTTTTGAGAAAAAATATGTGCATCGCACAATAACATACATATTTTCAGCTAAAAGTATGGCATAATTTGGTTTATTTTCATTTTCTCGGAAACTAGTAGGCCTAGAATTAAGATTTTTGGCTTAAAGTGTTCGAAATGAATGCCTCTACAAATCTTGTTATGGTCAAAACCACGCCAGACTTACCGTTTTTGAGAAAAAATATGTGCATCGCACAATAACATACATATTTTTACATATTTTCAGCTAAAAGTATGGCATAATTTGGTTTATTTTCATTTTCTCGGAAACTAGTAGGCCTAGAATTAAGATTTTTGGCTTAAAGTGTTCGAAATGAATGCCTCTACAAATCTTGTTATGGTCAAAACCACGCCAGACTTACCGTTTTTGAGAAAAAATATGTGCATCGCACAATAACATACATATTTTTACATATTTTCAGCTAAAAGTATGGCATAATTTGGTTTATTTTCATTTTCTCGGAAACTAGTAGGCCTAGAATTAAGATTTTTGGCTTAAAATGTTCGTAATGAATGCCTCTACAAATCTTGTTATGGTCAAAACCACGCCAGACTTACCGTTTTTGAGAAAAAATATGTGCATCGCACAATAACATACATATTTTTACATATTTTCAGCTAAAAGTATGGCATAATTTGGTTTATTTTCATTTTCTCGGAAACTAGTAGGCCTAGAATTAAGATTTTTGGCTTAAAATGTTCGTAATGAATGCCTCTACAAATCTTGTCCTGGTCAAAACTACGCCAGACTTACCGTTTTTGAGAAAAAATATGTGCATCGCACAATAACATACATATTTTTACATATTTTCAGCTAAAAGTATGGCATAATTTGGTTTATTTTCATTTTCTCGGAAACTAGTAGGCCTAGAATTAAGATTTTTGGTTTAAAATGTTCGAAATGAATGCCTCTACAAATCTTGTTATGGTCAAAACCACGCCAGACTTACCGTTTTTGAGAAAAAATATGTGCATCGCACAATAACATACATATTTTTACATATTTTCAGCTAAAAGTATGGCATAATTTGGTTTATTTTCATTTTCTCGGAAACTAGTAGGCCTAGAATTAAGATTTTTGGCTTAAAATGTTCGTAATGAATGCCTCTACAAATCTTGTTATGGTCAAAACCACGCCAGACTTACCGTTTTTGAGAAAAAATATGTGCATCGCACAATAACATACATATTTTTACATATTTTCAGCTAAAAGTATGGCATAATTTGGTTTATTTTCATTTTCTCGGAAACTAGTAGGCCTAGAATTAAGATTTTTGGCTTAAAATGTTCGTAATGAATGCCTCTACAAATCTTGTTATGGTCAAAACCACGCCAGACTTACCGTTTTTGAGAAAAAATATGTGCATCGCACAATAACATACATATTTTTACATATTTTCAGCTAAAAGTATGGCATAATTTGGTTTATTTTCATTTTCTCGGAAACTAGTAGGCCTAGAATTAAGATTTTTGGCTTAAAATGTTCGAAATGAATGCCTCTACAAATCTTGTTATGGTCAAAACCACGCCAGACTTACCGTTTTTGAGAAAAAATATGTGCATCGCACAATAACATACATATTTTTACATATTTTCATGGCATAATTTGGTTTATTTTCATTTTCTCGGAAACTAGTAGGCCTAGAATTAAGATTTTTGGCTTAAAATGTTCGTAATGAATGCCTCTACAAATCTTGTTATGGTCAAAACCACGCCAGACTTACCGTTTTTGAGAAAAAATATGTGCATCGCACAATAACATACATATTTTTACATATTTTCATGGCATAATTTGGTTTATTTTCATTTTCTCGGAAACTAGTAGGCCTAGAATTAAGATTTTTGGCTTAAAATGTTCGAAATGAATGCCTCTACAAATCTTGTTATGGTCAAAACCACGCCAGACTTACCGTTTTTGAGAAAAAATATGTGCATCGCACAATAACATACATATTTTTACATATTTTCATGGCATAATTTGGTTTATTTTCATTTTCTCGGAAACTAGTAGGCCTAGAATTAAGATTTTTGGCTTAAAATGTTCGAAATGAATGCCTCTACAAATCTTGTTATGGTCAAAACCACGCCAGACTTACCGTTTTTGAGAAAAAATATGTGCATCGCACAATAACATACATATTTTTACATATTTTCAGCTAAAAGTATGGCATAATTTGGTTTATTTTCATTTTCTCGGAAACTAGTAGGCCTAGAATTAAGATTTTTGGCTCAAAATGTTCGTAATGAATGCCTCTACAAATCTTGTCCTGGTCAAAACTACGCCAGACTTACCGTTTTTGAGAAAAAATATGTGCATCGCACAATAACATACATATTTTTACATATTTTCAGCTAAAAGTATGGCATAATTTGGTTTATTTTCATTTTCTCGGAAACTAGTAGGCCTAGAATTAAGATTTTTGGCTTAAAATGTTCGAAATGAATGCCTCTACAAATCTTGTTATGGTCAAAACCACGCCAGACTTACCGTTTTTGAGAAAAAATATGTGCATCGCACAATAACATACATATTTTTACATATTTTCATGGCATAATTTGGTTTATTTTCATTTTCTCGGAAACTAGTAGGCCTAGAATTAAGATTTTTGGCTTAAAATGTTCGTAATGAATGCCTCTACAAATCTTGTTACGGTCAAAACCACGCCAGACTTACCGTTTTTGAGAAAAAATATGTGCATCGCACAATAACATACATATTTTCAGCTAAAAGTATGGCATAATTTGGTTTATTTTCATTTTCTCGGAAACTAGTAGGCCTAGAATTAAGATTTTTGGCTTAAAGTGTTCGAAATGAATGCCTCTACAAATCTTGTTATGGTCAAAACCACGCCAGACTTACCGTTTTTGAGAAAAAATATGTGCATCGCACAATAACATACATATTTTTACATATTTTCAGCTAAAAGTATGGCATAATTTGGTTTATTTTCATTTTCTCGGAAACTAGTAGGCCTAGAATTAAGATTTTTGGCTTAAAGTGTTCGAAATGAATGCCTCTACAAATCTTGTTATCGTCAAAACCACGCCAGACTTACCGTTTTTGAGAAAAAATATGTGCATCGCACAATAACATACATATTTTTACATATTTTCAGCTAAAAGTATGGCATAATTTGGTTTATTTTCATTTTCTCGGAAACTAGTAGGCCTAGAATTAAGATTTTTGGCTTAAAATGTTCGAAATGAATGCCTCTACAAATCTTGTTATGGTCAAAACCACGCCAGACTTACCGTTTTTGAGAAAAAATATGTGCATCGCACAATAACATACATATTTTTACATATTTTCAGCTAAAAGTATGGCATAATTTGGTTTTTTTTTCATTTTCTCGGAAACTAGTATTCCTAGAATTAAGATTTTTGGCTTAAAATGTTCGTAATGAATGCCTCTACAAATCTTGTTATGGTCAAAACCACGCCAGACTTACCGTTTTTGAGAAAAAATATGTGCATCGCACAATAACATACATATTTTTACATATTTTCAGCTAAAAGTATGGCATAATTTGGTTTATTTTCATTTTCTCGGAAACTAGTAGGCCTAGAATTAAGATTTTTGGCTTAAAATGTTCGTAATGAATGCCTCTACAAATCTTGTTATGCTCAAAACCACGCCAGACTTACCGTTTTTGAGAAAAAATAAGTGCATCGCACAATAACATGCATATTTTTACATATTTTCATGGCATAATTTGGTTTATTTTCATTTTCTCGGAAACTAGTAGGCCTAGAATTAAGATTTTTGGCTTAAAATGTTCGTAATGAATGCCTCTACAAATCTTGTTATGGTCAAAACCGCGCCAGACTTACCGTTTTTGAGAAAAAATATGTGCATCGCAGAATAACATACATATTTTTACATATTTTCAGCTAAAAGTATGGCATAATTTGGTTTATTTTCATTTTCTCGGAAACTAGTAGGCCTAGAATTAAGATTTTTGGCTTAAAATGTTCGTAATGAATGCCTCTACAAATCTTGTCATGGTCAAAACTACGCCAGACTTACCGTTTTTGAGAAAAAATATGTGCATCGCACAATAACATACATATTTTTACATATTTTCAGCTAAAAGTATGGCATAATTTGGTTTATTTTCATTTTCTCGGAAACTAGTAGGCCTAGAATTAAGATTTTTGGCTTAAAATGTTCGAAATGAATGCCTCTACAAATCTTGTTATGGTCAAAACCACGCCAGACTTACCGTTTTTGAGAAAAAATATGTGCATCGCACAATAACATACATATTTTTACATATTTTCATGGCATAATTTGGTTTATTTTCATTTTCTCGGAAACTAGTAGGCCTAGAATTAAGATTTTTGGCTTAAAATGTTCGTAATGAATGCCTCTACAAATCTTGTTACGGTCAAAACCACGCCAGACTTACCGTTTTTGAGAAAAAATATGTGCATCGCACAATAACATACATATTTTTACATATTTTCATGGCATAATTTGGTTTATTTTCATTTTCTCGGAAACTAGTAGGCCTAGAATTAAGATTTTTGGCTTAAAGTGTTCGAAATGAATGCCTCTACAAATCTTGTTATGGTCAAAACCACGCCAGACTTACCGTTTTTGAGAAAAAATATGTGCATCGCACAATAACATACATATTTTTACATATTTTCAGCTAAAAGTATGGCATAATTTGGTTTATTTTCATTTTCTCGGAAACTAGTAGGCCTAGAATTAAGATTTTTGGCTTAAAGTGTTCGAAATGAATGCCTCTACAAATCTTGTTATGGTCAAAACCACGCCAGACTTACCGTTTTTGAGAAAAAATATGTGCATCGCACAATAACATACATATTTTTACATATTTTCAGCTAAAAGTATGGCATAATTTGGTTTATTTTCATTTTCTCGGAAACTAGTAGGCCTAGAATTAAGATTTTTGGCTTAAAATGTTCGAAATGAATGCCTCTACAAATCTTGTTATGGTCAAAACCACGCCAGACTTACCGTTTTTGAGAAAAAATATGTGCATCGCACAATAACATACATATTTTTACATATTTTCAGCTAAAAGTATAACATAATTTGGTTTATTTTCATTTTCTCGGAAACTAGTAGGCCTAGAATTAAGATTTTTGGCTTAAAATGTTCGTAATGAATGCCTCTACAAATCTTGCTATGGTCAAAACCACGCCAGACTTACCGTTTTTGAGAAAAAATATGTGCATCGCACAATAACATACATATTTTTACATATTTTCAGCTAAAAGTATGGCATAATTTGGTTTATTTTCATTTTCTCGGAAACTAGTAGGCCTAGAATTAAGATTTTTGGCTTAAAATGTTCGTAATGAATGCCTCTACAAATCTTGTTATGGTCAAAACCACGCCAGACTTACCGTTTTTGAGAAAAAATATGTGCATCGCACAATAACATACATATTTTTACATATTTTCATGGCATAATTTGGTTTATTTTCATTTTCTCGGAAACTAGTAGGCCTAGAATTAAGATTTTTGGCTTAAAATGTTCGTAATGAATGCCTCTACAAATCTTGTTATGGTCAAAACCACGCCAGACTTACCGTTCTTGAGAAAAAATATGTGCATCGCACAATAACATACATATTTTTACATATTTTCAGCTAAAAGTATGGCATAATTTGGTTTATTTTCATTTTCTCGGAAACTAGTAGGCCTAGAATTAAGATTTTTGGCTTAAAATGTTCGTAATGAATGCCTCTACAAATCTTGTTATGGTCAAAACCACGCCAGACTTACCGTTTTTGAGAAAAAATATGTGCATCGCACAATAACATACATATTTTTACATATTTTCAGCTAAAAGTATGGCATAATTTGGTTTATTTTCATTTTCTCGGAAACTAGTAGGCCTAGAACTAAAATTTTTGGCTTAAAATGTTCGTAATGAATGCCTCTACAAATCTTGTTATGGTCAAAACCACGCCAGACTTACCGTTTTTGAGAAAAAATATGTGCATCGCACAATAACATACATATTTTTACATATTTTCAGCTAAAAGTATGGCATAATTTGGTTTATTTTCATTTTCTCGGAAACTAGTAGGCCTAGAATTAAGATTTTTGGCTTAAAATGTTCGTAATGAATGCCTCTACAAATCTTGTTATGGTCAAAACCACGCCAGACTTACCGTTTTTGAGAAAAAATATGTGCATCGCACAATAACATACATATTTTTACATATTTTCATGGCATAATTTGGTTTATTTTCATTTTCTCGGAAACTAGTAGGCCTAGAATTAAGATTTTTGGCTTAAAATGTTCGTAATGAATGCCTCTACAAATCTTGTTATGGTCAAAACCACGCCAGACTTACCGTTTTTGAGAAAAAATATGTGCATCGCACAATAACATACATATTTTTACATATTTTCAGCTAAAAGTATGGCATAATTTGGTTTATTTTCATTTTCTCGGAAACTAGTAGGCCTAGAATTAAGATTTTTGGCTTAAAATGTTCGTAATGAATGCCTCTACAAATCTTGTTATGGTCAAAACCACGCCAGACTTACCGTTTTTGAGAAAAAATATGTGCATCGCACAATAACATACATATTTTTACATATTTTCAGCTAAAAGTATGGCATAATTTGGTTTATTTTCATTTTCTCGGAAACTAGTAGGCCTAGAACTAAAATTTTTGGCTTAAAATGTTCGTAATGAATGCCTCTACAAATCTTGTCCTGGTCAAAACTACGCCAGACTTACCGTTTTTGAGAAAAAATATGTGCATCGCACAATAACATACATATTTTTACATATTTTCAGCTAAAAGTATGGCATAATTTGGTTTATTTTCATTTTCTCGGAAACTAGTAGGCCTAGAATTAAGATTTTTGGCTTAAAATGTTCGAAATGAATGCCTCTACAAATCTTGTTATGGTCAAAACCACGCCAGACTTACCGTTTTTGAGAAAAAATATGTGCATCGCACAATAACATACATATTTTTACATATTTTCATGGCATAATTTGGTTTATTTTCATTTTCTCGGAAACTAGTAGGCCTAGAACTAAAATTTTTGGCTTAAAATGTTCGTAATGAATGCCTCTACAAATCTTGTCCTGGTCAAAACTACGCCAGACTTACCGTTTTTGAGAAAAAATATGTGCATCGCACAATAACATACATATTTTTACATATTTTCAGCTAAAAGTATGGCATAATTTGGTTTATTTTCATTTTCTCGGAAACTAGTAGGCCTAGAATTAAGATTTTTGGCTTAAAATGTTCGAAATGAATGCCTCTACAAATCTTGTTATGGTCAAAACCACGCCAGACTTACCGTTTTTGAGAAAAAATATGTGCATCGCACAATAACATACATATTTTTACATATTTTCAGCTAAAAGTATGGCATAATTTGGTTTATTTTCATTTTCTCGGAAACTAGTAGGCCTAGAATTAAGATTTTTGGCTTAAAATGTTCGAAATGAATGCCTCTACAAATCTTGTTATGGTCAAAAACACGCCAGACTTACCGTTTTTGAGAAAAAATATGTGCATCGCACAATAACATACATATTTTTACATATTTTCAGCTAAAAGTATGGCATAATTTGGTTTATTTTCATTTTCTCGGAAACTAGTAGGCCTAGAATTAAGATTTTTGGCTTAAAATGTTCGTAATGAATGCCTCTACAAATCTTGTTATGGTCAAAACCACGCCAGACTTACCGTTTTTGAGAAAAAATATGTGCATCGCACAATAACATACATATTTTTACATATTTTCAGCTAAAAGTATGGCATAATTTGGTTTATTTTCATTTTCTCGGAAACTAGTAGGCCTAGAACTAAAATTTTTGGCTTAAAATGTTCGTAATGAATGCCTCTACAAATCTTGTCCTGGTCAAAACTACGCCAGACTTACCGTTTTTGAGAAAAAATATGTGCATCGCACAATAACATACATATTTTTACATATTTTCAGCTAAAAGTATGGCATAATTTGGTTTATTTTCATTTTCTCGGAAACTAGTAGGCCTAGAATTAAGATTTTTGGCTTAAAATGTTCGAAATGAATGACTCTACAAATCTTGTTATGGTCAAAACCACGCCAGACTTACCGTTTTTGAGAAAAAATATGTGCATCGCACAATAACATACATATTTTTACATATTTTCAGCTAAAAGTATGGCATAATTTGGTTTATTTTCATTTTCTCGGAAACTAGTAGGCCTAGAATTAAGATTTTTGGCTTAAAATGTTCGAAATGAATGCCTCTACAAATCTTGTTATGGTCAAAAACACGCCAGACTTACCGTTTTTGAGAAAAAATATGTGCATCGCACAATAACATACATATTTTTACATATTTTCAGCTAAAAGTATGGCATAATTTGGTTTATTTTCATTTTCTCGGAAACTAGTAGGCCTAGAATTAAGATTTTTGGCTTAAAATGTTCGTAATGAATGCCTCTAGAAATCTTGCTATGGTCAAAACTACGCCAGACTTACCGTTTTTGAGAAAAAATATGTGCATCGCACAATAACATACATATTTTTACATATTTTCAGCTAAAAGTATGGCATAATTTGGTTTATTTTCATTTTCTCGGAAACTAGTAGGCCTAGAATTAAGATTTTTGGCTTAAAATGTTCGAAATGAATGCCTCTACAAATCTTGTTATGGTCAAAACCACGCCAGACTTACCGTTTTTGAGAAAAAATATGTGCATCGCACAATAACATACATATTTTTACATATTTTCAGCTAAAAGTATGGCATAATTTGGTTTATTTTCATTTTCTCGGAAACTAGTAGGCCTAGAATTAAGATTTTTGGCTTAAAATGTTCGTAATGAATGCCTCTACAAATCTTGTTATGGTCAAAACCACGCCAGACTTACCGTTTTTGAGAAAAAATATGTGCATCGCACAATAACATACATATTTTTACATATTTTCAGCTAAAAGTATGGCATAATTTGGTTTATTTTCATTTTCTCGGAAACTAGTAGGCCTAGAATTAAGATTTTTGGCTTAAAATGTTCGTAATGAATGCCTCTACAAATCTTGTTATGGTCAAAACCATGCCAGACCTACCGTTTTTGAGAAAAAATATGTGCATCGCACAATAACATACATATTTTTACATATTTTCATGGCATAATTTGGTTTATTTTCATTTTCTCGGAAACTAGTAGGCCTAGAATTAAGATTTTTGGCTTAAAGTGTTCGAAATGAATGCCTCTACAAATCTTGTTATGGTCAAAACCACGCCAGACTTACCGTTTTTGAGAAAAAATATGTGCATCGCACAATAACATACATATTTTTACATATTTTCAGCTAAAAGTATGGCATAATTTGGTTTATTTTCATTTTCTCGGAAACTAGTAGGCCTAGAATTAAGATTTTTGGCTTAAAATGTTCGTAATGAATGCCTCTACAAATCTTGTTATGGTCAAAACCACGCCAGACTTACCGTTTTTGAGAAAAAATATGTGCATCGCACAATAACATACATATTTTTACATATTTTCAGCTAAAAGTATGGCATAATTTGGTTTATTTTCATTTTCTCGGAAACTAGTAGGCCTAGAATTAAGATTTTTGGCTTAAAATGTTCGTAATGAATGCCTCTACAAATCTTGTTATGGTCAAAACCATGCCAGACTTACCGTTTTTGAGAAAAAATATGTGCATCGCACAATAACATACATATTTTTACATATTTTCAGCTAAAAGTATGGCATAATTTGGTTTATTTTCATTTTCTCGGAAACTAGTAGGCCTAGAATTAAGATTTTTGGCTTAAAATGTTCGTAATGAATGCCTCTACAAATCTTGTTATGGTCAAAACCACGCCAGACTTACCGTTTTTGAGAAAAAATATGTGCATCGCACAATAACATACATATTTTTACATATTTTCAGCTAAAAGTATGGCATAATTTAGTTTATTTTCATTTTCTCGGAAACTAGTAGGCCTAGAATTAAGATTTTTGGCTTAAAATGTTCGAAATGAATGCCTCTACAAATCTTGTTATGGTCAAAACCACGCCAGACTTACCGTTTTTGAGAAAAAATATGTGCATCGCACAATAACATACATATTTTTACATATTTTCATGGCATAATTTGGTTTATTTTCATTTTCTCGGAAACTAGTAGGCCTAGAATTAAGATTTTTGGCTTAAAATGTTCGTAATGAATGCCTCTACAAATCTTGTTATGGTCAAAACCACGCCAGACTTACCGTTTTTGAGAAAAAATATGTGCATCGCACAATAACATACATATTTTTACATATTTTCAGCTAAAAGTATGGCATAATTTGGTTTATTTTCATTTTCTCGGAAACTAGTAGGCCTAGAATTAAGATTTTTGGCTTAAAATGTTCGTAATGAATGCCTCTACAAATCTTGTTATGGTCAAAACCACGCCAGACTTACCGTTTTTGAGAAAAAATATGTGCATCGCACAATAACATACATATTTTTACATATTTTCATGGCATAATTTGGTTTATTTTCATTTTCTCGGAAACTAGTAGGCCTAGAATTAAGATTTTTGGCTTAAAATGTTCGTAATGAATGCCTCTACAAATCTTGTTATGGTCAAAACCATGCCAGACCTACCGTTTTTGAGAAAAAATATGTGCATCGCACAATAACATACATATTTTTACATATTTTCATGGCATAATTTGGTTTATTTTCATTTTCTCGGAAACTAGTAGGCCTAGAATTAAGATTTTTGGCTTAAAGTGTTCGAAATGAATGCCTCTACAAATCTTGTTATGGTCAAAACCACGCCAGACTTACCGTTTTTGAGAAAAAATATGTGCATCGCACAATAACATACATATTTTTACATATTTTCAGCTAAAAGTATGGCATAATTTGGTTTATTTTCATTTTCTCGGAAACTAGTAGGCCTAGAATTAAGATTTTTGGCTTAAAATGTTCGTAATGAATGCCTCTACAAATCTTGTTATGGTCAAAACCACGCCAGACTTACCGTTTTTGAGAAAAAATATGTGCATCGCACAATAACATACATATTTTTACATATTTTCAGCTAAAAGTATGGCATAATTTGGTTTATTTTCATTTTCTCGGAAACTAGTAGGCCTAGAATTAAGATTTCTGGCTTAAAATGTTCGTAATGAATGCCTCTACAAATCTTGTTATGGTCAAAACCATGCCAGACTTACCGTTTTTGAGAAAAAATATGTGCATCGCACAATAACATACATATTTTCAGCTAAAAGTATGGCATAATTTGGTTTATTTTCATTTTCTCGGAAACTAGTAGGCCTAGAATTAAGATTTTTGGCTTAAAATGTTCGTAATGAATGCCTCTACAAATCTTGTTATGGTCAAAACCACGCCAGACTTACCGTTTTTGAGAAAAAATATGTGCATCGCACAATAACATACATATTTTTACATATTTTCATGGCATAATTTGGTTTATTTTCATTTTCTCGGAAACTAGTAGGCCTAGAATTAAGATTTTTGGCTTAAAATGTTCGTAATGAATGCCTCTACAAATCTTGTTATGGTCAAAACCACGCCAGACTTACCGTTTTTGAGAAAAAATATGTGCATCGCACAATAACATACATATTTTTACATATTTTCAGCTAAAAGTATGGCATAATTTGGTTTATTTTCATTTTCTCGGAAACTAGTAGGCCTAGAATTAAGATTTTTGGCTTAAAATGTTCGTAATGAATGCCTCTACAAATCTTGTTATGGTCAAAACCACGCCAGACTTACCGTTTTTGAGAAAAAATATGTGCATCGCACAATAACATGCATATTTTTACATATTTTCATGGCATAATTTGGTTTATTTTCATTTTCTCGGAAACTAGTAGGCCTAGAATTAAGATTTTTGGCTTAAAATGTTCGTAATGAATGCCTCTACAAATCTTGTTATGGTCAAAACCATGCCAGACTTACCGTTTTTGAGAAAAAATCTGTGCATCGCACAATAACATACATATTTTTACATATTTTCAGCTAAAAGTATGGCATAATTTGGTTTATTTTCATTTTCTCGGAAACTAGTAGGCCTAGAATTAAGATTTTTGGCTTAAAATGTTCGTAATGAATGCCTCTACAAATCTTGTTATGGTCAAAACCACGCCAGACTTACCGTTTTTGAGAAAAAATATGTGCATCGCACAATAACATACATATTTTTACATATTTTCAGCTAAAAGTATGGCATAATTTGGTTTATTTTCATTTTCTCGGAAACTAGTAGGCCTAGAATTAAGATTTTTGGCTTAAAATGTTCGTAATGAATGCCTCTACTAATCTTGTTATGGTCAAAACCACGCCAGACTTACCGTTTTTGAGAAAAAATATGTGCATCGCACAATAACATACATATTTTTACATATTTTCATGGCATAATTTGGTTTATTTTCATTTTCTCGGAAACTAGTAGGCCTAGAATTAAGATTTTTGGCTTAAAATGTTCGTAATGAATGCCTCTACAAATCTTGTTATGGTCAAAACCATGCCAGACCTAAAGTTTTTGAGAAAAAATATGTGCATCGCACAATAACATACATATTTTTACATATTTTCATGGCATAATTTGGTTTATTTTCATTTTCTCGGAAACTAGTAGGCCTAGAATTAAGATTTTTGGCTTAAAGTGTTCGAAATGAATGCCTCTACAAATCTTGTTATGGTCAAAACCACGCCAGACTTACCGTTTTTGAGAAAAAATATGTGCATCGCACAATAACATACATATTTTTACATATCTTCAGCTAAAAGTATGGCATAATTTGGTTTATTTTCATTTTCTCGGAAACTAGTAGGCCTAGAATTAAGATTTTTGGCTTAAAATGTTCGTAATGAATGCCTCTACAAATCTTGTTATGGTCAAAACCACGCCAGACTTACCGTTTTTGAGAAAAAATATGTGCATCGCACAATAACATACATATTTTTACATATTTTCAGCTAAAAGTATGGCATAATTTGGTTTATTTTCATTTTCTCGGAAACTAGTAGGCCTAGAATTAAGATTTTTGGCTTAAAATGTTCGTAATGAATGCCTCTACAAATCTTGTTATGGTCAAAACCATGCCAGACTTACCGTTTTTGAGAAAAAATATGTGCATCGCACAATAACATACATATTTTCAGCTAAAAGTATGGCATAATTTGGTTTATTTTCATTTTCTCGGAAACTAGTAGGCCTAGAATTAAGATTTTTGGCTTAAAATGTTCGTAATGAATGCCTCTACAAATCTTGTTATGGTCAAAACCACGCCAGACTTACCGTTTTTGAGAAAAAATATGTGCATCGCACAATAACATACATATTTTTACATATTTTCAGCTAAAAGTATGGCATAATTTGGTTTATTTTCATTTTCTCGGAAACTAGTAGGCCTAGAATTAAGATTTTTGGCTTAAAATGTTCGAAATGAATGCCTCTACAAATCTTGTTATGGTCAAAACCACGCCAGACTTACCGTTTTTGAGAAAAAATATGTGCATCGCACAATAACATACATATTTTTACATATTTTCAGCTAAAAGTATGGCATAATTTGGTTTATTTTCATTTTCTCGGAAACTAGTAGGCCTAGAATTAAGATTTTTGGCTTAAAATGTTCGTAATGAATGCCTCTACAAATCTTGTTATGGTCAAAACCACGCCAGACTTACCGTTTTTGAGAAAAAATATGTGCATCGCACAATAACATGCATATTTTTACATATTTTCATGGCATAATTTGGTTTATTTTCATTTTCTCGGAAACTAGTAGGCCTAGAATTAAGATTTTTGGCTTAAAATGTTCGTAATGAATGCCTCTACAAATCTTGTTATGGTCAAAACCATGCCAGACTTACCGTTTTTGAGAAAAAATCTGTGCATCGCACAATAACATACATATTTTTACATATTTTCAGCTAAAAGTATGGCATAATTTGGTTTATTTTCATTTTCTCGGAAACTAGTAGGCCTAGAATTAAGATTTTTGGCTTAAAATGTTCGTAATGAATGCCTCTACAAATCTTGTTATGGTCAAAACCACGCCAGACTTACCGTTTTTGAGAAAAAATATGTGCATCGCACAATAACATACATATTTTTACATATTTTCATGGCATAATTTGGTTTATTTTCATTTTCTCGGAAACTAGTAGGCCTAGAATTAAGATTTTTAGCTTAAAATGTTCGTAATGAATGCCTCTACAAATCTTGTTATGGTCAAAACCGCGCCAGACTTACCGTTTTTGAGAAAAAATATGTGCATCGCACAATAACATACATATTTTTACATATTTTCAGCTAAAAGTATGGCATAATTTGGTTTATTTTCATTTTCTCGGAAACTAGTAGGCCTAGAATTAAGATTTTTGGCTTAAAATGTTCGTAATGAATGCCTCTACAAATCTTGTTATGGTCAAAACCACGCCAGACTTACCGTTTTTGAGAAAAAATATGTGCATCGCACAATAACATACATATTTTTACATATTTTCAGCTAAAAGTATGGCATAATTTGGTTTATTTTCATTTTCTCGGAAACTAGTAGGCCTAGAATTAAGATTTTTGGCTTAAAATGTTCGTAATGAATGCCTCTACAAATCTTGTTATGGTCAAAACCACGCCAGACTTACCGTTTTTGAGAAAAAATATGTGCATCGCACAATAACATACATATTTTTACATATTTTCAGCTAAAAGTATGGCATAATTTGGTTTATTTTCATTTTCTCGGAAACTAGTAGGCCTAGAATTAAGATTTTTGGCTTAAAATGTTCGTAATGAATGCCTCTACAAATCTTGTTATGGTCAAAACCACGCCAGACTTACCGTTTTTGAGAAAAAATATGTGCATCGCACAATAACATACATATTTTTACATATTTTCAGCTAAAAGTATGGCATAATTTGGTTTATTTTCATTTTCTCGGAAACTAGTAAGCCTAGAATTAAGATTTTTGGCTTAAAATGTTCGTAATGAATGCCTCTACAAATCTTGTTATGGTCAAAACCATGCCAGACTTACCGTTTTTGAGAAAAAATATGTGCATCGCACAATAACATACATATTTTCAGCTAAAAGTATGGCATAATTTGGTTTATTTTCATTTTCTCGGAAACTAGTAGGCCTAGAATTAAGATTTTTGGCTTAAAATGTTCGTAATGAATGCCTCTACAAATCTTGTTATGGTCAAAACCACGCCAGACTTACCGTTTTTGAGAAAAAATATGTGCATCGCACAATAACATACATATTTTTACATATTTTCATGGCATAATTTGGTTTATTTTCATTTTCTCGGAAACTAGTAGGCCTAGAATTACGATTTTTGGCTTCAAATGTTCGTAATGAATGCCTCTACAAATCTTGTTATGGTCAAAACCACGCCAGACTTACCGTTTTTGAGAAAAAATATGTGCATCGCACAATAACATACATATTTTTACATATTTTCATGGCATAATTTGGTTTATTTTCATTTTCTCGGAAACTAGTAGGCCTAGAATTAAGATTTTTGGCTTAAAATGTTCGTAATGAATGCCTCTACAAATCTTGTTATGGTCAAAACCACGCCAGACTTACCGTTTTTGAGAAAAAATATGTGCATCGCACAATAACATACATATTTTCAGCTAAAAGTATGGCATAATTTGGTTTATTTTCATTTTCTCGGAAACTAGTAGGCCTAGAATTAAGATTTTTGGCTTAAAATGTTCGTAATGAATGCCTCTACAAATCTTGTTATGGTCAAAACCACGCCAGATTTACCGTTTTTGAGAAAAAATATGTGCATCGCACAATAACATACATATTTTTACATTTTTTCATGGCATAATTTGGTTTATTTTCATTTTCTCGGAAACTAGTAGGCCTAGAATTAAGATTTTTGGCTTCTAATGTTCGTAATGAATGCCTCTACAAATCTTGTTATGGTCAAAACCACGCCAGACTTACCGTTTTTGAGAAAAAATATGTGCACCGCACAATAACATACATATTTTTACATATTTTCAGCTAAAAGTATGGCATAATTTGGTTTATTTTCATTTTCTCGGAAACTAGTAGGCCTAGAATTAAGATTTTTGGCTTAAAATGTTCGTAATGAATGCCTCTACAAATCTTGTAATGGTCAAAAACACGCCAGACTTATCGTTTTTGAGAAAAAATATGTGCATCGCACAATAACATACATATTTTCAGCTAAAAGTATGGCATAATTTGGTTTATTTTCATTTTCTCGGAAACTAGTAGGCCTAGAATTAAGATTTTTGGCTTAAAATGTTCGTAATGAATGCCTCTACAAATCTTGTTATGGTCAAAACCACGCCAGACTTACCGTTTTTGAGAAAAAATATGTGCATCGCACAATAACATACATATTTTTACATTTTTTCATGGCATAATTTTTTTTATTTTCATTTTCTCGGAAACTAGTAGGCCTAGAATTAAGATTTTTGGCTTAAAATGTTCGTAATGAATGCCTCTACAAATCTTGTTATGGTCAAAACCACGCCAGACTTACCGTTTTTGAGAAAAAATGTGTGCATCGCACAATAACATACATATTTTTACATATTTTCATGGCATAATTTGGTTTATTTTCATTTTCTCGGAAACTAGTAGGCCTAGAATTAAGATTTTTAGCTTAAAATGTTCGTAATGAATGCCTCTACAAATCTTGTTATGGTCAAAACCACGCCAGACTTTCTCTTTTTTGAGAAAAAATATGTGCATAGCACAATAACATACATATTTTTACATATTTTCAGCTAAAAGTATGGCATAATTTGGTTTATTTTCATTTTCTCGGAAACTAGTAGGCCTAGAATTAAGATTTTTGGCTTAATATGTTCGTAATGAATGCCTCTACAAATCTTGTTATGGTCAAAACCACGCCAGACTTACCGTTTTTGAGAAAAAATATGTGCACCGCACAATAACATACATATTTTTACATATTTTCAGCTAAAAGTATGGCATAATTTGGTTTATTTTCATTTTCTCGGAAACTAGTAGGCCTAGAATTAAGATTTTTGGCTTAAAATGTTCGTAATGAATGCCTCTACAAATCTTGTTATGGTCAAAAACACGCCAGACTTATCGTTTTTGAGAAAAAATATGTGCATCGCACAATAACATACATATTTTCAGCTAAAAGTATGGCATAATTTGGTTTATTTTCATTTTCTCGGAAACTAGTAGGCCTAGAATTAAGATTTTTGGCTTAAAATGTTCGTAATGAATGCCTCTACAAATCTTGTTATGGTCAAAACCACGCCAGACTTACCGTTTTTGAGAAAAAATATGTGCATCGCACAATAACATACATATTTTTACATTTTTTCATGGCATAATTTTTTTTATTTTCATTTTCTCGGAAACTAGTAGGCCTAGAATTAAGATTTTTGGCTTAAAATGTTCGTAATGAATGCCTCTACAAATCTTGTTATGGTCAAAACCACGCCAGACTTACCGTTTTTGAGAAAAAATATGTGCATCGCACAATAACATACATATTTTTACATATTTTCATGGCATAATTTGGTTTATTTTCATTTTCTCGGAAACTAGTAGGCCTAGAATTAAGATTTTTAGCTTAAAATGTTCGTAATGAATGCCTCTACAAATCTTGTTATGGTCAAAACCACGCCAGACTTTCTCTTTTTTGAGAAAAAATATGTGCATAGCACAATAACATACATATTTTTACATATTTTCAGCTAAAAGTATGGCATAATTTGGTTTATTTTCATTTTCTCGGAAACTAGTAGGCCTAGAATTAAGATTTTTGGCTTAATATGTTCGTAATGAATGCCTCTACAAATCTTGTTATGGTCAAAACCACGCCAGACTTACCGTTTTTGAGAAAAAATATGTGCATCGCACAATAACATACATATTTTTACATATTTTCAGCTAAAAGTATGGCATAATTTGGTTTATTTTCATTTTCTCGGAAACTAGTAGGCCTAGAATTAAGATTTTTGGCTTAAAATGTTCGTAATGAATGCCTCTACAAATCTTGTTATGGTCAAAACCATGCCAGACTTACCGTTTTTGAGAAAAAATGTGTGCATCGCACAATAACATACATATTTTCAGCTAAAAGTATGGCATAATTTGGTTTATTTTCATTTTCTCGGAAACTAGTAGGCCTAGAATTAAGATTTTTGGCTTAAAATGTTCGTAATGAATGCCTCTACAAATCTTGTTATGGTCAAAACCACGCCAGACTTACCGTTTTTGAGAAAAAATATGTGCATCGCACAATAACATACATATTTTTACATATTTTCATGGCATAATTTGGTTTATTTTCATTTTCTCGGAAACTAGTAGGCCTAGAATTAAGATTTTTGGCTTAAAATGTTCGTAATGAATGCCTCTACGAATCTTGTTATGGTCAAAACCACGCCAGACTTACCGTTTTTGAGAAAAAATATGTGCATCGCACAATAACATACATATTTTTACATATTTTCATGGCATAATTTGGTTTATTTTCATTTTCTCGGAAACTAGTAGGCCTAGAATTAAGATTTTTGGCTTAAAATGTTCGTAATGAATGCCTCTACAAATCTTGTTATGGTCAAAACCATGCCAGACTTACCGTTTTTGAGAAAAAGTATGTGCATCGCACAATAACATACATATTTTCAGCTAAAAGTATGGCATAATTTGGTTTATTTTCATTTTCTCGGAAACTAGTAGGCCTAGAATTAAGATTTTTGGCTTAAAATGTTCGTAATGAATGCCTCTACAAATCTTGTTATGGTCAAAACCACGCCAGACTTACCGTTTTTGAGAAAAAATATGTGCATCGCACAATAACATACATATTTTTACATTTTTTCATGGCATAATTTTTTTTATTTTCATTTTCTCGGAAACTAGTAGGCCTAGAATTAAGATTTTTGGCTTCTAATGTTCGTAATGAATGCCAGACTTACCGTTTTTGAGAAAAAATATGTGCATCGCACAATAACATACATATTTTTACATATTTTCATGGAATAATTTGGTTTATTTTCATTTTCTCGGAAACTAGTAGGCCTAGAATTAAGATTTTTGGCTTGAAATGTTCGTAATGAATGCCTCTACAAATCTTGTTATGGTCAAAACCACGCCAGACTTACCGTTTTTGAGAAAAAATATGTGCATCGCACAATAACATTTTACATATTTTCATGGCATAATTTGGTTTATTTTCATTTTCTCGGAAACTAGTAGGCCTAGAATTAAGATTTTTGGCTTAAAATGTTCGTAATGAATGCCTCTACAAATCTTGTTATGGTCAAAACCACGCCAGACTTACCGTTTTTGAGAAAAAATATGTGCATCGCACAATAACATACATATTTTTACATATTTTCATGGCATAATTTGGTTTATTTTCATTTTCTCGGAAACTAGTAGGCCTAGAATTAAGATTTTTGGCTTAAAATGTTCGTAATGAATGCCTCTACAAATCTTGTTATGGTCAAAACCACGCCAGACTTACCGTTTTTGAGAAAAAATATGTGCATCGCACAATAACATACATATTTTTACATTTTTTCATGGCATAATTTTTTTTATTTTCATTTTCTCGGAAACTAGTAGGCCTAGAATTAAGATTTTTGGCTTAAAATGTTCGTAATGAATGCCTCTACAAATCTTGTTATGGTCAAAACCACGCCAGACTTACCGTTTTTGAGAAAAAATATGTGCATCGCACAATAACATACATATTTTTACATATTTTCATGGCATAATTTGGTTTATTTTCATTTTCTCGGAAACTAGTAGGCCTAGAATTAAGATTTTTAGCTTAAAATGTTCGTAATGAATGCCTCTACAAATCTTGTTATGGTCAAAACCACGCCAGACTTTCTCTTTTTTGAGAAAAAATATGTGCATAGCACAATAACATACATATTTTTACATATTTTCAGCTAAAAGTATGGCATAATTTGGTTTATTTTCATTTTCTCGGAAACTAGTAGGCCTAGAATTAAGATTTTTGGCTTAATATGTTCGTAATGAATGCCTCTACAAATCTTGTTATGGTCAAAACCACGCCAGACTTACCGTTTTTGAGAAAAAATATGTGCACCGCACAATAACATACATATTTTTACATATTTTCAGCTAAAAGTATGGCATAATTTGGTTTATTTTCATTTTCTCGGAAACTAGTAGGCCTAGAATTAAGATTTTTGGCTTAAAATGTTCGTAATGAATGCCTCTACAAATCTTGTTATGGTCAAAAACACGCCAGACTTATCGTTTTTGAGAAAAAATATGTGCATCGCACAATAACATACATATTTTCAGCTAAAAGTATGGCATAATTTGGTTTATTTTCATTTTCTCGGAAACTAGTAGGCCTAGAATTAAGATTTTTGGCTTAAAATGTTCGTAATGAATGCCTCTACAAATCTTGTTATGGTCAAAACCACGCCAGACTTACCGTTTTTGAGAAAAAATATGTGCATCGCACAATAACATACATATTTTTACATTTTTTCATGGCATAATTTTTTTTATTTTCATTTTCTCGGAAACTAGTAGGCCTAGAATTAAGATTTTTGGCTTAAAATGTTCGTAATGAATGCCTCTACAAATCTTGTTATGGTCAAAACCACGCCAGACTTACCGTTTTTGAGAAAAAATATGTGCATCGCACAATAACATACATATTTTTACATATTTTCATGGCATAATTTGGTTTATTTTCATTTTCTCGGAAACTAGTAGGCCTAGAATTAAGATTTTTAGCTTAAAATGTTCGTAATGAATGCCTCTACAAATCTTGTTATGGTCAAAACCACGCCAGACTTTCTCTTTTTTGAGAAAAAATATGTGCATAGCACAATAACATACATATTTTTACATATTTTCAGCTAAAAGTATGGCATAATTTGGTTTATTTTCATTTTCTCGGAAACTAGTAGGCCTAGAATTAAGATTTTTGGCTTAATATGTTCGTAATGAATGCCTCTACAAATCTTGTTATGGTCAAAACCACGCCAGACTTACCGTTTTTGAGAAAAAATATGTGCATCGCACAATAACATACATATTTTTACATATTTTCAGCTAAAAGTATGGCATAATTTGGTTTATTTTCATTTTCTCGGAAACTAGTAGGCCTAGAATTAAGATTTTTGGCTTAAAATGTTCGTAATGAATGCCTCTACAAATCTTGTTATGGTCAAAACCATGCCAGACTTACCGTTTTTGAGAAAAAATGTGTGCATCGCACAATAACATACATATTTTCAGCTAAAAGTATGGCATAATTTGGTTTATTTTCATTTTCTCGGAAACTAGTAGGCCTAGAATTAAGATTTTTGGCTTAAAATGTTCGTAATGAATGCCTCTACAAATCTTGTTATGGTCAAAACCACGCCAGACTTACCGTTTTTGAGAAAAAATATGTGCATCGCACAATAACATACATATTTTTACATATTTTCATGGCATAATTTGGTTTATTTTCATTTTCTCGGAAACTAGTAGGCCTAGAATTAAGATTTTTGGCTTAAAATGTTCGTAATGAATGCCTCTACGAATCTTGTTATGGTCAAAACCACGCCAGACTTACCGTTTTTGAGAAAAAATATGTGCATCGCACAATAACATACATATTTTTACATATTTTCATGGCATAATTTGGTTTATTTTCATTTTCTCGGAAACTAGTAGGCCTAGAATTAAGATTTTTGGCTTAAAATGTTCGTAATGAATGCCTCTACAAATCTTGTTATGGTCAAAACCATGCCAGACTTACCGTTTTTGAGAAAAAGTATGTGCATCGCACAATAACATACATATTTTCAGCTAAAAGTATGGCATAATTTGGTTTATTTTCATTTTCTCGGAAACTAGTAGGCCTAGAATTAAGATTTTTGGCTTAAAATGTTCGTAATGAATGCCTCTACAAATCTTGTTATGGTCAAAACCACGCCAGACTTACCGTTTTTGAGAAAAAATATGTGCATCGCACAATAACATACATATTTTTACATTTTTTCATGGCATAATTTTTTTTATTTTCATTTTCTCGGAAACTAGTAGGCCTAGAATTAAGATTTTTGGCTTCTAATGTTCGTAATGAATGCCAGACTTACCGTTTTTGAGAAAAAATATGTGCATCGCACAATAACATACATATTTTTACATATTTTCATGGAATAATTTGGTTTATTTTCATTTTCTCGGAAACTAGTAGGCCTAGAATTAAGATTTTTGGCTTGAAATGTTCGTAATGAATGCCTCTACAAATCTTGTTATGGTCAAAACCACGCCAGACTTACCGTTTTTGAGAAAAAATATGTGCATCGCACAATAACATTTTACATATTTTCATGGCATAATTTGGTTTATTTTCATTTTCTCGGAAACTAGTAGGCCTAGAATTAAGATTTTTGGCTTAAAATGTTCGTAATGAATGCCTCTACAAATCTTGTTATGGTCAAAACCACGCCAGACTTACCGTTTTTGAGAAAAAATATGTGCATCGCACAATAACATACATATTTTTACATATTTTCATGGCATAATTTGGTTTATTTTCATTTTCTCGGAAACTAGTAGGCCTAGAATTACGATTTTTGGCTTCAAATGTTCGTAATGAATGCCTCTACAAATCTTGTTATGGTCAAAACCACGCCAGACTTACCGTTTTTGAGAAAAAATATGTGCATCGCACAATAACATACATATTTTTACATATTTTCATGGCATAATTTGGTTTATTTTCATTTTCTCGGAAACTAGTAGGCCTAGAATTAAGGTTTTTGGCTTAAAATGTTCGTAATGAATGCCTCTACAAATCTTGTTATGGTCAAAACCACGCCAGACTTACCGTTTTTGAGAAAAAATATGTGCATCGCACAATAACATACATATTTTTACATATTTTCATGGCATAATTTGGTTTATTTTCATTTTCTCGGAAACTAGTAGGCCTAGAATTAAGATTTTTGGCTTAAAATGTTCGTAATGAATGCCTCTACAAATCTTGTTATGGTCAAAACCACGCCAGACTTACCGTTTTTGAGAAAAAATATGTGCATCGCACAATAACATACATATTTTTACATTTTTTCATGGCATAATTTTTTTTATTTTCATTTTCTCGGAAACTAGTAGGCCTAGAATTAAGATTTTTGGCTTAAAATGTTCGTAATGAATGCCTCTACAAATCTTGTTATGGTCAAAACCACGCCAGACTTACCGTTTTTGAGAAAAAATATGTGCACCGCACAATAACATACATATTTTTACATATTTTCATGGCATAATTTGGTTTATTTTCATTTTCTCGGAAACTAGTAGGCCTAGAATTAAGATTTTTGGCTTAAAATGTTCGTAATGAATGCCTCTACAAATCTTGTTATGGTCAAAACCACGCCAGACTTACCGTTTTTGAGAAAAAATATGTGCATCGCACAATAACATACATATTTTTACATATTTTCATGGCATAATTTGGTTTATTTTCATTTTCTCGGAAACTAGTAGGCCTAGAATTAAGATTTTTAGCTTAAAATGTTCGTAATGAATGCCTCTACAAATCTTGTTATGGTCAAAACCACGCCAGACTTTCCCTTTTTTGAGAAAAAATATGTGCATCGCACAATAACATACATATTTTTACATATTTTCAGCTAAAAGTATGGCATAATTTGGTTTATTTTCATTTTCTCGGAAACTAGTAGGCCTAGAATTAAGTTTTTTGGCTTAAAATGTTCGTAATGAATGCCTCTACAAATCTTGTTATGGTCAAAACCACGCCAGACTTACCGTTTTTGAGAAAAAATATGTGCATCGCACAATAACATACATATTTTTACATATTTTCAGCTAAAAGTATGGCATAATTTGGTTTATTTTCATTTTCTCGGAAACTAGTAGGCCTAGAATTAAGATTTTTGGCTTAAAATGTTCGTAATGAATGCCTCTACAAATCTTGTTATGGTCAAAACCACGCCAGACTTACCGTTTTTGAGAAAAAATATGTGCATCGCACAATAACATACATATTTTTACATATTTTCATGGCATAATTTGGTTTATTTTCATTTTCTCGGAAACTAGTAGGCCTAGAATTAAGGTTTTTGGCTTAAAATGTTCGTAATGAATGCCTCTACAAATCTTGTTATGGTCAAAACCACGCCAGACTTACCGTTTTTGAGAAAAAATATGTGCATCGCACAATAACATACATATTTTTACATATTTTCATGGCATAATTTGGTTTATTTTCATTTTCTCGGAAACTAATATGCCTAGAATTAAGATTTTTGGCTTAAAATGTTCGTAATGAATGCCTCTACAAATCTTGTTATGGTCAAAACCACGCCAGACTTACCGTTTTTGAGAAAAAATATGTGCATCGCACAATAACATACATATTTTTACATATTTTCATGGCATAATTTGGTTTATTTTCATTTTCTCGGAAACTAGTAGGCCTAGAATTAAGATTTTTGGCTTAAAATGTTCGTAATGAATGCCTCTACAAATCTTGTTATGGTCAAAACAACGCCAGACTTACCGTTTTTGAGAAAAAATATGTGCATCGCACAATAACATACATATTTTTACATATTTTCATGGCATAATTTGGTTTATTTTCATTTTCTCGGAAACTAGTAGGCCTAGAATTAAGATTTTTAGCTTAAAATGTTCGTAATGAATGCCTCTACAAATCTTGTTATGGTCAAAACCACGCCAGACTTACCGTTTTTGAGAAAAAATGTGTGCATCGCACAATAACATACATATTTTTACATATTTTCATGGCATAATTTGGTTTATTTTCATTTTCTCGGAAACTAGTAGGCCTAGAATTAAGATTTTTGGCTTAAAATGTTCGTAATGAATGCCTCTACAAATCTTGTTATGGTCAAAACCACGCCAGACTTACCGTTTTTGAGAAAAAATGTGTGCATCGCACAATAACATACATATTTTTACATATTTTCATGGCATAATTTGGTTTATTTTCATTTTCTCGGAAACTAGTAGGCCTAGAATTAAGATTTTTGGCTTAAAATGTTCGTAATGAATGCCTCTACAAATCTTGTTATGGTCAAAACCACGCCAGACTTACCGTTTTTGAGAAAAAATATGTGCATCGCACAATAACATACATATTTTTACATATTTTCAGCTAAAAGTATGGCATAATTTGGTTTATTTTCATTTTCTCGGAAACTAGTAGGCCTAGAATTAAGATTTTTGGCTTAAAATGTTCGTATCGAATGCCTCTACAAATCTTGTTATGGTCAAAACCACGCCAGACTTACCGTTTTTGAGAAAAAATGTGTGCATCGCACAATAACATACATATTTTTACATATTTTCAGCTAAAAGTATGGCATAATTTGGTTTATTTTCATTTTCTCGGAAACTAGTAGGCCTAGAATTAAGATTTTTGGCTTAAAATGTTCGTAATGAATGCCTCTACAAATCTTGTTATGGTCAATACCACGCCAGACTTACCGTTTTTGAGAAAAAATATGTGCATCGCACAATAACATACATATGTTTACATATTTTCAGCTAAAAGTATGGCATAATTTGGTTTATTTTCATTTTCTCGGAAACTAGTAGGCCTAGAATTAAGATTTTTGGCTTAAAATGTTCGTAATGAATGCCTCTACAAATCATGTTATGGTCAAAACCACGCCAGACTTACCGTTTTTGAGAAAAAATATGTGCATCGCACAATAACATACATATTTTTACATATTTTCATGGCATAATTTGGTTTATTTTCATTTTCTCGGAAACTAGTAGGCCTAGAATTAAGATTTTTGGCTTAAAATGTTCGTAATGAATGCCTCTACGAATCTTGTTATGGTCAAAACCACGCCAGACTTACCGTTTTTGAGAAAAAATATGTGCATCGCACAATAACATACATATTTTTACATATTTTCATGGCATAATTTGGTTTATTTTCATTTTCTCGGAAACTAGTAGGCCTAGAATTAAGATTTTTGGCTTAAAATGTTCGTAATGAATGCCTCTACAAATCTTGTTATGGTCAAAACCACGCCAGACTTACCGTTTTTGAGAAAAAATATGTGCATCGCACAATAACATACATATTTTTACATATTTTCATGGCATAATTTGGTTTATTTTCATTTTCTCGGAAACTAGTAGGCCTAGAATTAAGATTTTTGGCTTAAGATGTTCGTAATGAATGCCTCTACAAATCTTGTTATGGTCAAAACCACGCCAGACTTACCGTTTTTGAGAAAAAATATGTGCATCGCACAATAACATACATATTTTTACATATTTTCAGCTAAAGTATGGCATAATTTGGTTTATTTTCATTTTCTCGGAAACTAGTAGGCCTAGAATTAAGATTTTTGGCTTAAAATGCTCGTAATAAATGCCTCTACAAACCTTGTTATGGTCAAAACCACGCCACCTTACCGTTTTTGAGAAAAAATATGTGCATCGCACAATAACATACATATTTTTACATATTTTCATGGCATAATTTGGTTTATTTTCATTTTCTCGGAAACTAGTAGGCCTAGAATTAAGATTTTTGGCTTAAAATGTTCGTAATGAATGCCTCTACAAATCTTGTTATGGTCAAAACCACGCCACCTTACCGTTTTTGAGAAAAAATATGTGCATCGCACAATAACATACATATTTTTACATATTTTCATGGCATAATTTGGTTTATTTTCATTTTCTCGGAAACTAGTTAGCCTAGAATTAAGATTTTTGGCTTAAAATGTTCGTAATGAATGCCTCTACAAATCTTGTTATGGTCAAAACCACGCCAGACTTACCGTTTTTGAGAAAAAATATGTGCATCGCACAATAACATACATATTTTTACATATTTTCATGGCATAATTTGGTTTATTTTCATTTTCTCGGAAACTAGTAGGCCTAGAATTAAGATTTTTAGCTTAAAATGTTCGTAATGAATGCCTCTACGAATCTTGTTATGGTCAAAACCACGCCAGACTTACCGTTTTTGAGAAAAAATGTGTGCATCGCACAATAACATACATATTTTTACATATTTTCATTTCATAATTTGGTTTATTTTCATTTTCTCGGAAACTAGTAGGCCTAGAATTAAGATTTTTGGCTTAAAATGTTCGTAATGAATGCCTCTACAAATCTTGTTATGGTCAAAACCACGCCAGACTTACCGTTTTTGAGAAAAAATGTGTGCATCGCACAATAACATACATATTTTTACATATTTTCATGGCATAATTTGGTTTATTTTCATTTTCTCGGAAACTAGTAGGCCTAGAATTAAGATTTTTGGCTTAAAATGTTCGTAATGAATGCCTCTACAAATCTTGTTATGGTCAAAACCACGCCAGACTTACCGTTTTTGAGAAAAAATATGTGCATCGCACAATAACATACATATTTTTACATATTTTCATGGCATAATTTGGTTTATTTTCATTTTCTCGGAAACTAGTAGGCCTAGAATTAAGATTTTTGGCTTAAAATGTTCGTAATGAATGCCTCTACAAATCTTGTTATGGTCAAAACCACGCCAGACTTACCGTTTTTGAGAAAAAATATGTGCATCGCACAATAACATACATATTTTTACATATTTTCATGGCATAATTTGGTTTATTTTCATTTTCTCGGAAACTAGTAGGCCTAGAATTAAGATTTTTGGCTTAAAATGTTCGTAATGAATGCCTCTACGAATCTTGTTATGGTCAAAACCACGCCAGACTTACCGCTTTTGAGAAAAAATATGTGCATCGCACAATAACATAAATATTTTTACATATTTTCATGGCATAATTTGGTTTATTTTCATTTTCTCGGAAACTAGTAGGCCTAGAATTAAGATTTTTGGCTTAAAATGTTCGTAATGAATGCCTCTACAAATCTTGTTATGGTCAAAACCACGCCAGACTTACCGTTTTTGAGAAAAAATATGTGCATCGCACAATAACATACATATTTTTACATATTTTCAGCTAAAAGTATGGCATAATTTGGTTTATTTTCATTTTCTCGGAAACTAGTAGGACTAGAATTAAGATTTTTGGCTTAAAATGTTCGTAATGAATGCCTCTACAAATCTTGTTATGGTCAAAACCACGCCAGACTTACCGTTTTTGAGAAAAAATATGTGCATCGCACAATAACATACATATTTTTACATATTTTCAGCTAAAAGTATGGCATAATTTGGTTTATTTTCATTTTCTCGGAAACTAGTAGGCCTAGAATTAAGATTTTTGGCTTAAAATGTTCGTAATGAATGCCTCTACAAATCTTGTTATGGTCAAAACCACGCCAGACTTACCGTTTTTGAGAAAAAATGTGTGCATCGCACAATAACATACATATTTTTACATAATTTCAGCTAAAAGTATGGCATAATTTGGTTTATTTTCATTTTCTCGGAAACTAGTAGGCCTAGAATTAAGATTTTTGGCTTAAAATGTTCGTAATGAATGCCTCTACAAATCTTGTTATGGTCAAAACCACGCCAGACTTACCGTTTTTGAGAAAAAATATGTGCATCGCACAATAACATACATATTTTTACATATTTTCATGGCATAATTTGGTTTATTTTCATTTTCTCGGAAACTAGTAGGCCTAGAATTAAGATTTTTGGCTTAAAATGTTCGTAATGAATGCCTCTACGAATCTTGTTATGGTCAAAACCACGCCAGACTTACCGTTTTTGAGAAAAAATATGTGCATCGCACAATAACATACATATTTTTACATATTTTCATGGCATAATTTGGTTTATTTTCATTTTCTCGGAAACTAGTAGGCCTAGAATTAAGATTTTTGGCTTAAAATGTTCGTAATTAATGCCTCTACAAATCTTGTTATGGTCAAAACCACGCCAGACTTACCGTTTTTGAGAAAAAATATGTGCATCGCACAATAACATACATATTTTTACATATTTTCATGGCATAATTTGGTTTATTTTCATTTTCTCGGAAACTAGTAGGCCTAGAATTAAGATTTTTGGCTTAAAATGTTCGTAATGAATGCCTCTACAAATCTTGTTATGGTCAAAACCACGCCAGACTTACCGTTTTTGAGAAAAAATATGTGCATCGCACAATAACATACATATTTTTACATATTTTCAGCTAAAGTATGGCATAATTTGGTTTATTTTCATTTTCTCGGAAACTAGTAGGCCTAGAATTAAGATTTTTGGCTTAAAATGTTCGTAATGAATGCCTCTACAAACCTTGTTATGGTCAAAACCACGCCACCTTACCGTTTTTGAGAAAAAATATGTGCATCGCACAATAACATACATATTTTTACATATTTTCATGGCATAATTTGGTTTATTTTCATTTTCTCGGAAACTAGTAGGCCTAGAATTAAGATTTTTGGCTTAAAATGTTCGTAATGAATGCCTCTACAAATCTTGTTATGGTCAAAACCACGCCACCTTACCGTTTTTGAGAAAAAATATGTGCATCGCACAATAACATACATATTTTTACATATTTTCATGGCATAATTTGGTTTATTTTCATTTTCTCGGAAACTAGTTAGCCTAGAATTAAGATTTTTGGCTTAAAATGTTCGTAATGAATGCCTCTACAAATCTTGTTATGGTCAAAACCACGCCAGACTTACCGTTTTTGAGAAAAAATATGTGCATCGCACAATAACATACATATTTTCAGCTAAAAGTATGGCATAATTTGGTTTATTTTCATTTTCTCGGAAACTAGTAGGCCTAGAATTAAGATTTTTGGCTTAAAATGTTCGTAATGAATGCCTCTACAAATCTTGTTATGGTCAAAACCACGCCAGACTTACCGTTTTTGAGAAAAAATGTGTGCATCGCACAATAACATACATATTTTTACATATTTTCATTTCATAATTTGGTTTATTTTCATTTTCTCGGAAACTAGTAGGCCTAGAATTAAGATTTTTGGCTTAAAATGTTCGTAATGAATGCCTCTACAAATCTTGTTATGGTCAAAACCACGCCAGACTTACCGTTTTTGAGAAAAAATGTGTGCATCGCACAATAACATACATATTTTTACATATTTTCATGGCATAATTTGGTTTATTTTCATTTTCTCGGAAACTAGTAGGCCTAGAATTAAGATTTTTGGCTTAAAATGTTCGTAATGAATGCCTCTACAAATCTTGTTATGGTCAAAACCACGCCAGACTTACCGTTTTTGAGAAAAAATATGTGCATCGCACAATAACATACATATTTTTACATATTTTCAGCCAAAAGTATGGCATAATTTGGTTTATTTTCATTTTCTCGGAAACTAGTAGGCCTAGAATTAAGATTTTTGGCTTAAAATGTTCGTAATGAATGCCTCTACAAATCTTGTTATGGTCAAAACCACGCCAGACTTACCGTTTTTGAGAAAAAATATGTGCATCGCACAATAACATACATATTTTTACATATTTTCATGGCATAATTTGGTTTATTTTCATTTTCTCGGAAACTAGTAGGCCTAGAATTAAGATTTTTGGCTTAAAATGTTCGTAATGAATGCCTCTACGAATCTTGTTATGGTCAAAACCACGCCAGACTTACCGCTTTTGAGAAAAAATATGTGCATCGCACAATAACATAAATATTTTTACATATTTTCATGGCATAATTTGGTTTATTTTCATTTTCTCGGAAACTAGTAGGCCTAGAATTAAGATTTTTGGCTTAAAATGTTCGTAATGAATGCCTCTACAAATCTTGTTATGGTCAAAACCACGCCAGACTTACCGTTTTTGAGAAAAAATATGTGCATCGCACAATAACATACATATTTTTACATATTTTCAGCTAAAAGTATGGCATAATTTGGTTTATTTTCATTTTCTCGGAAACTAGTAGGACTAGAATTAAGATTTTTGGCTTAAAATGTTCGTAATGAATGCCTCTACAAATCTTGTTATGGTCAAAACCACGCCAGACTTACCGTTTTTGAGAAAAAATATGTGCATCGCACAATAACATACATATTTTTACATATTTTCAGCTAAAAGTATGGCATAATTTGGTTTATTTTCATTTTCTCGGAAACTAGTAGGCCTAGAATTAAGATTTTTGGCTTAAAATGGTCGTAATGAATGCCTCTACAAATCTTGTTATGGTCAAAACCACGCCAGACTTACCGTTTTTGAGAAAAAATGTGTGCATCGCACAATAACATACATATTTTTACATATTTTCAGCTAAAAGTATGGCATAATTTGGTTTATTTTCATTTTCTCGGAAACTAGTAGGCCTAGAATTAAGATTTTTGGCTTAAAATGTTCGTAATGAATGCCTCTACAAATCTTGTTATGGTCAAAACCACGCCAGACTTACCGTTTTTGAGAAAAAATATGTGCATCGCACAATAACATACATATTTTTACATATTTTCATGGCATAATTTGGTTTATTTTCATTTTCTCGGAAACTAGTTAGCCTAGAATTAAGATTTTTGGCTTAAAATGTTCGTAATGAATGCCTCTACAAATCTTGTTATGGTCAAAACCACGCCAGACTTACCGTTTTTGAGAAAAAATATGTGCATCGCACAATAACATACATATTTTCAGCTAAAAGTATGGCATAATTTGGTTTATTTTCATTTTCTCGGAAACTAGTAGGCCTAGAATTAAGATTTTTGGCTTAAAATGTTCGTAATGAATGCCTCTACAAATCTTGTTATGGTCAAAACCACGCCAGACTTACCGTTTTTGAGAAAAAATGTGTGCATCGCACAATAACATACATATTTTTACATATTTTCATTTCATAATTTGGTTTATTTTCATTTTCTCGGAAACTAGTAGGCCTAGAATTAAGATTTTTGGCTTAAAATGTTCGTAATGAATGCCTCTACAAATCTTGTTATGGTCAAAACCACGCCAGACTTACCGTTTTTGAGAAAAAATATGTGCATCGCACAATAACATACATATTTTTACATATTTTCATGGCATAATTTGGTTTATTTTCATTTTCTCGGAAACTAGTAGGCCTAGAATTAAGATTTTTGGCTTAAAATGTTCGTAATGAATGCCTCTACAAATCTTGTTATGGTCAAAACCACGCCAGACTTACCGTTTTTGAGAAAAAATATGTGCATCGCACAATAACATACATATTTTTACATATTTTCATGGCATAATTTGGTTTATTTTCATTTTCTCGGAAACTAGTAGGCCTAGAATTAAGATTTTTGGCTTAAAATGTTCGTAATGAATGCCTCTACAAATCTTGTTATGGTCAAAACCACGCCAGACTTACCGTTTTTGAGAAAAAATATGTGCATCGCACAATAACATACATATTTTTACATATTTTCATGGCATAATTTGGTTTATTTTCATTTTCTCGGAAACTAGTAGGCCTAGAATTAAGATTTTTGGCTTAAAATGTTCGTAATGAATGCCTCTACGAATCTTGTTATGGTCAAAACCACGCCAGACTTACCGCTTTTGAGAAAAAATATGTGCATCGCACAATAACATAAATATTTTTACATATTTTCATGGCATAATTTGGTTTATTTTCATTTTCTCGGAAACTAGTAGGCCTAGAATTAAGATTTTTGGCTTAAAATGTTCGTAATGAATGCCTCTACAAATCTTGTTATGGTCAAAACCACGCCAGACTTACCGTTTTTGAGAAAAAATATGTGCATCGCACAATAACATACATATTTTTACATATTTTCAGCTAAAAGTATGGCATAATTTGGTTTATTTTCATTTTCTCGGAAACTAGTAGGACTAGAATTAAGATTTTTGGCTTAAAATGTTCGTAATGAATGCCTCTACAAATCTTGTTATGGTCAAAACCACGCCAGACTTACCGTTTTTGAGAAAAAATATGTGCATCGCACAATAACATACATATTTTTACATATTTTCAGCTAAAAGTATGGTATAATTTGGTTTATTTTCATTTTCTCGGAAACTAGTAGGCCTAGAATTAAGATTTTTGGCTTAAAATGTTCGTAATGAATGCCTCTACAAATCTTGTTATGGTCAAAACCACGCCAGACTTACCGTTTTTGAGAAAAAATGTGTGCATCGCACAATAACATACATATTTTTACATATTTTCAGCTAAAAGTATGGCATAATTTGGTTTATTTTCATTTTCTCGGAAACTAGTAGGCCTAGAATTAAGATTTTTGGCTTAAAATGTTCGTAATGAATGCCTCTACAAATCTTGTTATGGTCAAAACCACGCCAGACTTACCGTTTTTGAGAAAAAATATGTGCATCGCACAATAACATACATATTTTTACATATTTTCATGGCATAATTTGGTTTATTTTCATTTTCTCGGAAACTAGTAGGCCTAGAATTAAGATTTTTGGCTTAAAATGTTCGTAATGAATGCCTCTACGAATCTTGTTATGGTCAAAACCACGCCAGACTTACCGCTTTTGAGAAAAAATATGTGCATCGCACAATAACATAAATATTTTTACATATTTTCATGGCATAATTTGGTTTATTTTCATTTTCTCGGAAACTAGTAGGCCTAGAATTAAGATTTTTGGCTTAAAATGTTCGTAATGAATGCCTCTACAAATCTTGTTATGGTCAAAACCACGCCAGACTTACCGTTTTTGAGAAAAAATATGTGCATCGCACAATAACATACATATTTTTACATATTTTCAGCTAAAAGTATGGCATAATTTGGTTTATTTTCATTTTCTCGGAAACTAGTAGGACTAGAATTAAGATTTTTGGCTTAAAATGTTCGTAATGAATGCCTCTACAAATCTTGTTATGGTCAAAACCACGCCAGACTTACCGTTTTTGAGAAAAAATATGTGCATCGCACAATAACATACATATTTTTACATATTTTCAGCTAAAAGTATGGCATAATTTGGTTTATTTTCATTTTCTCGGAAACTAGTAGGCCTAGAATTAAGATTTTTGGCTTAAAATGTTCGTAATGAATGCCTCTACAAATCTTGTTATGGTCAAAACCACGCCAGACTTACCGTTTTTGAGAAAAAATATGTGCATCGCACAATAACATACATATTTTTACATATTTTCAGCTAAAAGTATGGCATAATTTGGTTTATTTTCATTTTCTCGGAAACTAGTAGGCCTAGAATTAAGATTTTTGGCTTAAAATGTTCGTAATGAATGCCTCTACAAATCTTGTTATGGTCAAAACCACGCCAGACTTACCGTTTTTGAGAAAAAATATGTGCATCGCACAATAACATACATATTTTTACATATTTTCAGCTAAAAGTATGGCATAATTTGGTTTATTTTCATTTTCTCGGAAACTAGTAGGCCTAGAATTAAGATTTTTGGCTTAAAATGTTCGTAATGAATGCCTCTACAAATCTTGTTATGGTCAAAACCACGCCAGACTTACCGTTTTTGAGAAAAAATATGTGCATCGCACAATAACATACATATTTTCAGCTAAAAGTATGGCATAATTTGGTTTATTTTCATTTTCTCGGAAACTAGTAGGCCTAGAATTAAGATTTTTGGCTTAAAATGTTCGTAATGAATGCCTCTACAAATCTTGTTATAGTCAAAACCACGCCAGACTTACCGTTTTTGAGAAAAAGTATGTGCATCGCACAATAACATACATATTTTTACATATTTTCATGGCATAATTTGGTTTATTTTCATTTTCTCGGAAACTAGTAGGCCTAGAATTAAGATTTTTGGCTTAAAATGTTCGTAATGAATGCCTCTACAAATCTTGTTATGGTCAAAACCACGCCAGACTTACCGTTTTTGAGAAAAAATATGTGCATCGCACAATAACATACATATTTTTACATATTTTCAGCTAAAAGTATGGCATAATTTGGTTTATTTTCATTTTCTCGGAAACTAGTAGGCCTAGAATTAAGATTTTTGGCTTAAAATGTTCGTAATGAATGCCTCTACAAATCTTGTTATGGTCAAAACCACGCCAGACTTACCGTTTTTGAGAAAAAATATGTGCATCGCACAATAACATACATATTTTTACATATTTTCAGCTAAAAGTATGGCATAATTTGGTTTATTTCCATTTTCTCGGAAACTAGTAGGCCTAGAATTAAGATTTTTGGCTTAAAATGTTCGTAATGAATGCCTCTACAAATCTTGTTATGGTCAAAACCACGCCAGACTTACCGTTTTTGAGAAAAAGTATGTGCATCGCACAATAACATACATATTTTTACATATTTTCATGGCATAATTTGGTTTATTTTCATTTTCTCGGAAACTAGTAGGCCTAGAATTAAGATTTTTGGCTTAAAATGTTCGTAATGAATGCCTCTACAAATCTTGTTATGGTCAAAACCACGCCAGACTTACCGTTTTTGAGAAAAAATATGTGCATCGCACAATAACATACATATTTTCAGCTAAAAGTATGGCATAATTTGGTTTATTTTCATTTTCTCGGAAACTAGTAGGCCTAGAATTAAGATTTTTGGCTTAAAATGTTCGTAATGAATGCCTCTACAAATCTTGTTATGGTCAAAACCACGCCAGACTTACCGTTTTTGAGAAAAAATATGTGCATCGCACAATAACATACATATTTTTACATATTTTCAGCTAAAAGTATGGCATAATTTGGTTTATTTTCATTTTCTCGGAAACTAGTAGGCCTAGAATTAAGACTTTTGGCTTAAAATGTTCGTAATGAATGCCTCTACAAATCTTGTTATGGTCAAAACCACGCCAGACTTACCGTTTTTGAGAAAAAATATGTGCATCGCACAATAACATACATATTTTTACATATTTTCAGCTAAAAGTATGGCATAATTTGGTTTATTTCCATTTTCTCGGAAACTAGTAGGCTTAGAATTAAGATTTTTGGCTTAAAATGTTCGTAATGAATGCCTCTACAAATCTTGTTATGGTCAAAACCACGCCAGACTTACTGTTTTTGAGAAAAAATATGTGCATCGCACAATAACATACATATTTTTACATATTTTCAGCCAAAAGTATGGCATAATTTGGTTTATTTTCATTTTCTCGGAAACTAGTAGGCCTAGAATTAAGATGTTTGGCTTAAAATGTTCGTAATGAATGCCTCTACAAATCTTGTTATGGTCAAAACCACGCCAGACTTACCGTTTTTGAGAAAAAATATGTGCATCGCACAATAACATACATATTTTTACATATTTTCAGCCAAAAGTATGGCATAATTTGGTTTATTTTCATTTTCTCGGAAACTAGTAGGCCTAGAATTAAGATTTTTGGCTTAAAATGTTCGTAATGAATGCCTCTACAAATCTTGTTATTGTCAAAACCACGCCAGACTTACCGTTTTTGAGAAAAAATATGTGCATCGCACAATAACATACATATTTTTACATATTTTCAGCCAAAAGTATGGCATAATTTGGTTTATTTTCATTTTCTCGGAAACTAGTAGGCCTAGAATTAAGATTTTTGGCTTAAAATGTTCGTAATGAATGCCTCTACAAATCTTGTTATGGTCAAAACCACGCCAGACTTACCGTTTTTGAGAAAAAATATGTGCATCGCACAATAACATACATCTTTTTACATATTTTCAGCTAAAAGTATGGCATAATTTGGTTTATTTTCATTTTCTCGGAAACTAGTAGGCCTAGAATTAAGATTTTTGGCTTAAAATGTTCGTAATGAATGCCTCTACAAATCTTGTTATGGTCAAAACCACGCCAGACTTACCGTTTTTGAGAAAAAATATGTGCATCGCACAATAACATACATATTTTTACATATTTTCAGCCAAAAGTATGGCATAATTTGGTTTATTTTCATTTTCTCGGAAACTAGTAGGCCCAGAATTAAGATTTTTGGCTTAAAATGTTCGTAATGAATGCCTCTACAAATCTTGTTATTGTCAAAACCACGCCAGACTTACCGTTTTTGAGAAAAAATATGTGCATCGCACAATAACATACATATTTTTACATATTTTCAGCCAAAAGTATGGCATAATTTGGTTTATTTTCATTTTCTCGGAAACTAGTAGGCCTAGAATTAAGATTTTTGGCTTAAAATGTTCGTAATGAATGCCTCTACAAATCTTGTTATGGTCAAAACCACGCCAGACTTACCGTTTTTGAGAAAAAATATGTGCATCGCACAATAACATACATATTTTTACATATTTTCAGCTAAAAGTATGGCATAATTTGGTTTATTTTCATTTTCTCGGAAACTAGTAGGCCTAGAATTAAGATTTTTGGCTTAAAATGTTCGTAATGAATGCCTCTACAAATCTTGTTATGGTCAAAACCACGCCAGACTTACCGTTTTTGAGAAAAAATATGTGCATCGCACAATAACATACATATTTTCAGCTAAAAGTATGGCATAATTTGGTTTATTTTCATTTTCTCGGAAACTAGTAGGCCTAGAATTAAGATTTTTGGCTTAAAATGTTCGTAATGAATGCCTCTACAAATCTTGTTATGGTCAAAACCACGCCAGACTTACCGTTTTTGAGAAAAAATATGTGCATCGCACAATAACGTACATATTTTTACATATTTTCAGCTAAAAGTATGGCATAATTTGGTTTATTTTCATTTTCTCGGAAACTAGTAGGCCTAGAATTAAGATTTTTGGCTTAAAATGTTCGTAATGAATGCCTCTACAAATCTTGTTATGGTCAAAACCACGCCAGACTTACCGTTTTTGAGAAAAAATATGTGCATCGCACAATAACATACATATTTTCAGCTAAAAGTATGGCATAATTTGGTTTATTTTCATTTTCTCGGAAACTAGTAGGCCTAGAATTAAGATTTTTGGCTTAAAATGTTCGTAATGAATGCCTCTACAAATCTTGTTATGGTCAAAACCACGCCAGACTTACCGTTTTTGAGAAAAAATATGTGCATCGCACAATAACATACATATTTTTACGTATTTTCATGGCATAATTTGCTTTATTTTCATTTTCTCGGAAACTAGTAGGCCTAGAATTAAGATTTTTGGCTTAAAATGTTCGTTATGAATGCCTCTACAAATCTTGTTATGGTCAAAACCACGCCAGACTTACCGTTTTTGAGAAAAAATGTGTGCATCGCACAATAACATACATATTTTTACATATTTTCAGCTAAAAGTATGGCATAATTTGGTTTATTTTCATTTTCTCGGAAACTAGTAGGCCTAGAATTAAGATTTTTGGCTTAAAATGTTCGTAATGAATGCCTCTACAAATCTTGTTCTGGTCAAAACCACGCCAGACTTACCGTTTTTGAGAAAAAATATGTGCATCGCACAATAACATACATATTTTTACATATTTTCAGCTAAAAGTATGGCATAATTTGGTTTATTTTCATTTTCTCGGAAACTAGTAGGCCTAGAATTAAGATTTTTGGCTTAAAATGTTCGTAATGAATGCCTCTACAAATCTTGTTATGGTCAAAACCACGCCAGACTTACCGTTTTTGAGAAAAAATATGTGCATCGCACAATAACATATGTATGTTTTTACATATTTTCATGGCATAATTTGGTTTATTTTCGTTTTCTCGGAAACTAGTAGGCCTAGAATTAAGATTTTTGGCTTAAAATGTTCGCAATGAATGCCTCTACAAATCTTGTTATGGTCAAAACCACGCCAGACTTACCGTTTTTGAGAAAAAATATGTGCATCGCACAATAACATACATATTTTTACGTATTTTCATGGCATAATTTGCTTTATTTTCATTTTCTCGGAAACTAGTAGGCCTAGAATTAAGATTTTTGGCTTAAAATGTTCGTTATGAATGCCTCTACAAATCTTGTTATGGTCAAAACCACGCCAGACTTACCGTTTTTGAGAAAAAATGTGTGCATCGCACAATAACATACATATTTTTACATATTTTCAGCTAAAAGTATGGCATAATTTGGTTTATTTTCATTTTCTCGGAAACTAGTAGGCCTAGAATTAAGATTTTTGGCTTAAAATGTTCGTAATGAATGCCTCTACAAATCTTGTTCTGGTCAAAACCACGCCAGACTTACCGTTTTTGAGAAAAAATATGTGCATCGCACAATAACATACATATTTTTACATATTTTCAGCTAAAAGTATGGCATAATTTGGTTTATTTTCATTTTCTCGGAAACTAGTAGGCCTAGAATTAAGATTTTTGGCTTAAAATGTTCGTAATGAATGCCTCTACAAATCTTGTTATGGTCAAAACCACGCCAGACTTACCGTTTTTGAGAAAAAATATGTGCATCGCACAATAACATATGTATGTTTTTACATATTTTCATGGCATAATTTGGTTTATTTTCGTTTTCTCGGAAACTAGTAGGCCTAGAATTAAGATTTTTGGCTTAAAATGTTCGTAATGAATGCCTCTACAAATCTTGTTATGCTCAAAACCACGCCAGACTTACCGTTTTTGAGAAAAAATGTGTGCATCGCACAATAACATACATATTTTTACATATTTTCATGGCATAATTTGGTTTATTTTCATTTTCTCGGAAACTAGTAGGCCTAGAATTAAGATTTTTGGCTTAAAATGTTCGTAATGAATGCCTCTACAAATCTTGTTATGGTCAAAACCACGCCAGACTTACCGTTTTTGAGAAAAAATGTGTGCATCGCACAATAACATACATATTTTTACATATTTTCAGCCAAAAGTATGGCATAATTTGGTTTATTTTCATTTTCTCGGAAACTAGTAGGCCTAGAATTAAGATTTTTGGCTTAAAATGTTCGTAATGAATGCCTCTACAAATCTTGTTATGGTCAAAACCACGCCAGACTTACCGTTTTTGAGAAAAAATATGTGCATCGCACAATAACATACATATTTTCAGCTAAAAGTATGGCATAATTTGGTTTATTTTCATTTTCTCGGAAACTAGTAGGCCTAGAATTAAGATTTTTGGCTTAAAATGTTCGTAATGAATGCCTCTACAAATCTTGTTATGGTCAAAACCACGCCAGACTTACCGTTTTTGAGAAAAAATATGTGCATCGCACAATAACATACATATTTTTACGTATTTTCATGGCATAATTTGCTTTATTTTCATTTTCTCGGAAACTAGTAGGCCTAGAATTAAGATTTTTGGCTTAAAATGTTCGTTATGAATGCCTCTACAAATCTTGTTATGGTCAAAACCACGCCAGACTTACCGTTTTTGAGAAAAAATGTGTGCATCGCACAATAACATACATATTTTTACATATTTTCAGCTAAAAGTATGGCATAATTTGGTTTATTTTCATTTTCTCGGAAACTAGTAGGCCTAGAATTAAGATTTTTGGCTTAAAATGTTCGTAATGAATGCCTCTACAAATCTTGTTCTGGTCAAAACCACGCCAGACTTACCGTTTTTGAGAAAAAATATGTGCATCGCACAATAACATACATATTTTTACATATTTTCAGCTAAAAGTATGGCATAATTTGGTTTATTTTCATTTTCTCGGAAACTAGTAGGCCTAGAATTAAGATTTTTGGCTTAAAATGTTCGTAATGAATGCCTCTACAAATCTTGTTATGGTCAAAACCACGCCAGACTTACCGTTTTTGAGAAAAAATATGTGCATCGCACAATAACATATGTATGTTTTTACATATTTTCATGGCATAATTTGGTTTATTTTCGTTTTCTCGGAAACTAGTAGGCCTAGAATTAAGATTTTTGGCTTAAAATGTTCGTAATGAATGCCTCTACAAATCTTGTTATGCTCAAAACCACGCCAGACTTACCGTTTTTGAGAAAAAATGTGTGCATCGCACAATAACATACATATTTTTACATATTTTCATGGCATAATTTGGTTTATTTTCATTTTCTCGGAAACTAGTAGGCCTAGAATTAAGATTTTTGGCTTAAAATGTTCGTAATGAATGCCTCTACATATCTTGTTATGGTCAAAACCACGCCAGACTTACCGTTTTTTGAGAAAAAATGTGTGCATCGCACAATAACAGACATATTTTTACATATTTTCAGCCAAAAGTATGGCATAATTTGGTTTATTTTCATTTTCTCGGAAACTAGTAGGCCTAGAATTAAGATTTTTGGCTTAAAATGTTCGTAATGAATGCCTCTACAAATCTTGTTATGGTCAAAACCACGCCAGACTTACCGTTTTTGAGAAAAAATATGTGCATCGCACAATAACATACATATTTTTACATATTTTCAGCTAAAAGTATGGCATAATTTGGTTTATTTTCATTTTCTCGGAAACTAGTAGGCCTAGAATTAAGATTTTTGGCTTAAAATGTTCGTAATGAATGCCTCTACAAATCTTGTTATGGTCAAAACCACGCCAGACTTACCGTTTTTGAGAAAAAATATGTGCATCGCACAATAACATACATATTTTCAGCTAAAAGTATGGCATAATTTGGTTTATTTTCATTTTCTCGGAAACTAGTAGGCCTAGAATTAAGATTTTTGGCTTAAAATGTTCGTAATGAATGCCTCTACAAATCTTGTTATGGTCAAAACCACGCCAGACTTACCGTTTTTGAGAAAAAATATGTGCATCGCACAATAACGTACATATTTTTACATATTTTCAGCTAAAAGTATGGCACAATTTGGTTTATTTTCATTTTCTCGGAAACTAGTAGGCCTAGAATTAAGATTTTTGGCTTAAAATGTTCGTAATGAATGCCTCTACAAATCTTGTTATGGTCAAAACCACGCCAGACTTACCGTTTTTGAGAAAAAATATGTGCATCGCACAATAACATACATATTTTCAGCTAAAAGTATGGCATAATTTGGTTTATTTTCATTTTCTCGGAAACTAGTAGGCCTAGAATTAAGATTTTTGGCTTAAAATGTTCGTAATGAATGCCTCTACAAATCTTGTTATGCTCAAAACCACGCCAGACTTACCGTTTTTGAGAAAAAATATGTGCATCGCACAATAACATGCATATTTTTACATATTTTCATGGCATAATTTGGTTTATTTTCATTTTCTCGGAAACTAGTAGGCCTAGAATTAAGATTTTTGGCTTAAAATGTTCGTAATGAATGCCTCTACAAATCTTGTTATGGTCAAAACCACGCCAGACTTACCGTTTTTGAGAAAAAATATGTGCATCGCACAATAACATACATATTTTTACGTATTTTCATGGCATAATTTGCTTTATTTTCATTTTCTCGGAAACTAGTAGGCCTAGAATTAAGATTTTTGGCTTAAAATGTTCGTAATGAATGCCTCTACAAATCTTGTTATGGTCAAAACCACGCCAGACTTACCGTTTTTGAGAAAAAATGTGTGCATCGCACAATAACATACATATTTTTACATATTTTCAGCTAAAAGTATGGCATAATTTGGTTTATTTTCATTTTCTCGGAAACTAGTAGGCCTAGAATTAAGATTTTTGGCTTAAAATGTTCGTAATGAATGCCTCTACAAATCTTGTTCCGGTCAAAACCACGCCAGACTTACCGTTTTTGAGAAAAAATATGTGCATCGCACAATAACATACATATTTTTACATATTTTCAGCTAAAAGTATGGCATAATTTGGTTTATTTTCATTTTCTCGGAAACTAGTAGGCCTAGAATTAAGATTTTTGGCTTAAAATGTTCGTAATGAATGCCTCTACAAATCTTGTTATGGTCAAAACCACGCCAGACTTACCGTTTTTGAGAAAAAATATGTGCATCGCACAATAACATACATATTTTTACATATTTTCATGGCGTAATTTGGTTTATTTTCATTTTCTCGGAAACTAGTAGGCCTAGAATTAAGATTTTTGTTTTAAAATGTTCGTAATGAATGCCTCTACAAATCTTGTTATGCTCAAAACCACGCCAGACTTACCGTTTTTGAGAAAAAATATGTGCATCGCACAATAACATACATATTTTTACATATTTTCATGGCATAATTTGGTTTATTTTCATTTTCTCGGAAACTTATTATGGGTTTCCACTGTTGAAAGGTTTTCGCCTAGAAATATGCTAGAGATTCGTCATGGTAGGTGGGCGTATGGGGGCTTGATCATGGCGTCGTTGTCCTCCCCAGGATAGTCAGGTGAAATTGGTAGCCTAGTGGGTTGGATGTTCGACCATGAGACTGGGAATGCTGGTTCGAGTACCGCCCCAACACTTTCAGTTTTTTTTTTTTTTGCTTGCATTTTGACTTCGGGTGGTTAGCTTTTGTTCCGCTTCTTCCTTATTGGGCGTGATGCTAGCTGTGCCTAGGGTGGCGCGATGGAGAGATTGCGGGTTCCTTAGGAAGGGGAATGGTCGATCAGGCGATCGTACCGCGAGCTGGACGAAGGATCTGATCATCCGATCAACGATGGACGACGTGGCTGGGTAGGATAGGGGTTTAGCTGGCTTTGGAACAGGGAGTTGGTTTTTGTCAGCGGTTGAGTGCGGACGTGGATTTCTCGGTGGGTTGGCCGCGAAGTTCGAAAAGTGTATCGAGTCGGTAGAACTGACGATATATCGATTCTATCCATCCGTTCGAGAGAATAAGAAACGAAACCGAATTAAAAATAAGACGAGGCTAGCGAGGAAAGTCGGGCTCGGTGCCAAGAAAGACATCTAATCGAGATTCAGCAACGAAAGGATAGGGAAGTGCGAATCTTAAATGGTCAAAGTTGGTCGATACAGTTCGAAAGAGTGCAAGGCTCGCACACGCGACTGAGTGTTAAAAGAAACTAGTCGGTGAGATGATATACGAACTTGATAAATGTAGATAAAAGAAAGATGAAAGTGCAGCGAGTGAAGAATAAGGCGTGATGACCAAAAAAATAGTCATTGAGTGAAATCTAAAAAAAAATTCAGTGAATTATATCGAGTAAAAAAAAAAAAAAAAAAAAAAAAAGTGAAGTACATAAAAAGATGGTCTGCCGTCCGTGAAAATCAACCTGCCAGAGATATAACAAAGAAAAAAAAAACCTTAGTTACTAAAGAAAAAAAAATAAATACAAAAGTGCAGTGAATGCAAGTGGTATATCTATGTCACATTTATAGGTTATAGTTTGAATGAAGCTGTTGAAAAATTAAAAGAGCTTAAAGCTAGATCTATTCTAACCAATAATCAAAAAAAAAAGACAATTATTGAAACAAAAAAAAAAGGAGTGTTTAGAACTCAACGAAGTTGTGTTAGTGCGTGAAGCAAACGAAGGGAGAAGCAGGCGTAAGCAGGAGCGGGAGCAGAACGGGAGGAGAGCGAGACCAGGAAGACTCCAGGTGAACTCCTTCCAGAGGGGTTTTTTTTTTTTAATTGAATTATTATTTCTTTGTTGTTATTTTGGTTCTTTCTTTGGATTTTTTTTTTTTTTTATTTGCATTTGCTTATTTATAGTTGTGGATCTATTTAAAAAAAAAAAAAAAAAGAGACAAAAAAAGAAATGTTTTTTTTTAAGTCATGTTCGGCTGTTTGAACATTTTTTTTTTTTTTTTTTTTTTTAATTCGTGTGAAAAGGTAGATACCTCTTGACCCTTGTTATATTATTATTAACTACCGGTTTCCAAGCGGCTACTTGGCGTAGTTATCTGGAGCGAATCCGAGTTTCCGGTTCGTGCGCGTTGGCCCGGGTTCGAGTATCGGGCGTGTACGGGGTTGGATTTCTTTTTTTATTTTTTTTTATTTTTCCTCTTGTTTAGTGTGTCCCGTCTGTGGTGTCTCAGCATAGGATAGGCTTAAGTTTGAAGTAAAATTGAATCCTTGCCTTTGAACACTTTGAAATCGAAAATTGTAATAAAGAAAACAAGGCCCCAGGAATTACTATAATTGTTAAGGTAGTTATTAAGTTAACTTTAATAAAAATAAAATAAAAAAAAAAAAAAAAAATTTATATTTTACATTGGCAAAGTCGTGTCCGTTGTTCTGTCCTTTTTTTTTTTGTTTGTACCTATCCTTCCTTGTGGATCGGGTTCTCCTATTGGGAATTGGATACCTCCCCCGTGTCGCAGTTCTAGGGAAGAGGTACGTTGAGCGGAAGGGCAACTGCGTGGCGCCCTATAATAACACCTCTACTCACGGCCACCCTCCATTGAGCGGCCCGGCGTTCTTCCGCCCAACTCCAATCGATTTTGGGAAATCGTGCGGTAACAAACTAGTAGGCCTAGAATTAAGATTTTTGGCTTAAAATGTTCGTAATGAATGCCTCTACAAATCTTGTCATGGTCAAAACCACGCCAGACTTACCGTTTTTGAGAAAAAATATGTGCATCGCACAATAACATACATATTTTTACATATTTTCAGCTAAAAGTATGGCATAATTTGGTTTATTTTCATTTTCTCGGAAACTAGTAAGCCTAGAATTAAGATTTTTGGCTTAAAATGTTCGTAATGAATGCCTCTACAAATCTTGTTGTGGTCAAAACCACGCCAGACTTACCGTTTTTGAGAAAAAATATGTGCATCGCACAATAACATACATATTTTTACATATTTTCAGCTAAAAGTATGGCATAATTTGGTTTATTTTCATTTTCTCGGAAACTAGTAGGCCTAGAATTAAGATTTTTGGCTTCGAATGTTCGTAATGAATGCCTCTACAAATCTTGTTATGGTCAAAACCACGCCAGACTTACCGTTTTTGAGAAAAAATATGTGCATCGCACAATAACATACATATTTTTACATATTTTCAGCTAAAAGTATGGCATAATTTGGTTTATTTTAATTTTCTCGGAAACTAGTAGGCCTAGAACTAAGATTTTTGGCTTAAAATGTTCGTAATGAATGCCTCTACAAATCTTGTTATGGTCAAAACCACGCCAGACTTACCGTTTTTGAGAAAAAATATGTGCATCGCACAATAACATACATATTTTTACATATTTTCAGCTAAAAGTATGGCATAATTTGGTTTATTTTCATTTTCTCGGAAACTAGTAGGCCTAGAATTAAGATTTTTGGCTTAAAATGTTCGTAATGAATGCCTCTACAAATCTTGTTATGGTCAAAACCACGCCAGACTTACCGTTTTTGAGAAAAAATATGTGCATCGCACAATAACATACATACTTTTACATATTTTCATGGCATAATTTGGTTTATTTTCATTTTCTCGGAAACTAGTAGGCCTAGAATTAAGATTTTTGGCTTAAAATGTTCGTAATGAATGCCTCTACAAATCTTGTTATGGTCAAAACCACGCCAGACTTACCGTTTTTGAGAAAAAATATGTGCATCGCACAATAACATACATATTTTTACATATTTTCATGGCATAATTTGGTTTATTTTCATTTTCTCGGAAACTAGTAGGCCTAGAATTAAGATTTTTGGCTTAAAATGTTCGTAATGAATGCCTCTACAAATCTTGTTATGGTCAAAACCACGCCAGACTTACCGTTTTTGAGAAAAAATATGTGCATCGCACAATAACATACATATTTTTACATATTTTCAGCTAAAAGTATGGCATAATTTGGTTTATTTTCATTTTCTCGGAAACTAGTAGGCCTAGAATTAAGATTTTTGGCTTAAAATGTTCGTAATGAATGCCTCTACAAATCTTGTTATGGTCAAAACCACGCCAGACTTACCGTTTTTGAGAAAAAATATGTGCATCGCACAATAACATACATATTTTTACATATTTTCATGGCATAATTTGGTTTATTTTCATTTTCTCGGAAACTAGTAGGCCTAGAATTAAGATTTTTGGCTTAAAATGTTCGTAATGAATGCCTTTACAAATCTTGTTATGGTCAAAACCACGCCAGACTTACCGTTTTTGAGAAAAAATATGTGCATCGCACAATAACATACATATTTTTACATATTTTCAGCTAAAAGTATGGCATAATTTGGTTTATTTTCATTTCTCGGAAACTAGTTAGCCTAGAATTAAGATTTTTGGCTTAAAATGTTCGTAATGAATGCCTCTACAAATCTTGTTATGGTCAAAACCACGCCAGACTTACCGTTTTTGAGAAAAAATATGTGCATCGCACAATAACATACATATTTTTACATATTTTCAGCTAAAAGTATGGCATAATTTGGTTTATTTTCATTTTCTCGGAAACTAGTAGGCCTAGAATTAAGATTTTTGGCTTAAAATGTTCGTAATGAATGCCTCTACAAATCTTGTTATGGTCAAAACCACGCCAGACTTACCGTTTTTGAGAAAAAATATGTGCATCGCACAATAAAATACATATTTTTACATATTTTCAGCTAAAAGTATGGCATAATTTGGTTTATTTTCATTTTCTCGGAAACTAGTAGGCCTAGAATTAAGATTTTTGGCTTAAAATGTTCGTAATGAATGCCTCTACAAATCTTGTTATGGTCAAAATCACGCCAGACTTACCGTTTTTGAGAAAAAATATGTGCATCGCACAATAACATACATATTTTTACATATTTTCAGCTAAAAGTATGGCATAATTTGGTTTATTTTCATTTTCTCGGAAACTAGTAGGCCTAGAATTAAGATTTTTGGCTTAAAATGTTCGTAATGAATGCCTTTACAAATCTTGTTATGGTCAAAACCACGCCAGACTTACCGTTTTTGAGAAAAAATATGTGCATCGCACAATAACATACATATTTTTACATATTTTCAGCTAAAAGTATGGCATAATTTGGTTTATTTTCATTTTCTCGGAAACTAGTAGGCCTAGAATTAAGATTTTTGGCTTAAAATGTTCGTAATGAATGCCTCTACAAATCTTGTTATGGTCAAAACCACGCCAGACTTACCGTTTTTGAGAAAAAATATGTGCATCGCACAATAACATATTTTTACATATTTTCAGCTAAAAGTATGGCATAATTTGGTTTATTTTCATTTTCTCGGAAACTAGTAGGCCTAGAATTAAGATTTTTGGCTTAAAATGTTCGTAATGAATGCCTCTACAAATCTTGTTATGGTCAAAACCACGCCAGACTTACCGTTTTTGAGAAAAAATATGTGCATCGCACAATAACATACATATTTTTACATATTTTCAGCTAAAAGTATGGCATAATTTGGTTTATTTTCATTTTCTCGGAAACTAGTAGGCCTAGAATTAAGATTTTTGGCTTAAAATGTTCGTAATGAATGCCTCTACAAATATTGTTATGGTCAAAACCACGCCAGACTTACCGTTTTTGAGAAAAAATATGTGCATCGCACAATAACATACATATTTTTACATATTTTCAGCTAAAAGTATGGCATAATTTGGTTTATTTTCATTTTCTCGGAAACTAGTAGGCCTAGAATTAAGATTTTTGGCTTAAAATGTTCGTAATGAATGCCTCTACAAATCTTGTTATGGTCAAAACCACGCCAGACTTACCGTTTTTGAGAAAAAATATGTGCATCGCACAATAACATACATATTTTTACATATTTTCAGCTAAAAGTATGGCATAATTTGGTTTATTTTCATTTTCTCGGAAACTAGTAGGCCTAGAATTAAGATTTTTGGCTTAAAATGTTCGTAATGAATGCCTCTACAAATCTTGTTATGGTCAAAATCACGCCAGACTTACCGTTTTTGAGAAAAAATATGTGCATCGCACAATAACATACATATTTTTACATATTTTCAGCTAAAAGTATGGCATAATTTGGTTTATTTTCATTTTCTCGGAAACTAGTAGGCCTAGAATTAAGATTTTTGGCTTAAAATGTTCGTAATGAATGCCTCTACAAATCTTGTTATGGTCAAAATCACGCCAGACTTACCGTTTTTGAGAAAAAATATGTGCATCGCACAATAGCATACATATTTTTACATATTTTCAGCTAAAAGTATGGCATAATTTGGTTTATTTTCATTTTCTCGGAAACTAGTAGGCCTAGAATTAAGATTTTTGGCTTAAAATGTTCGTAATGAATGCCTTTACAAATCTTGTTATGGTCAAAACCACGCCAGACTTACCGTTTTTGAGAAAAAATATGTGCATCGCACAATAACATACATATTTTTACATATTTTCAGCTAAAAGTATGGCATAATTTGGTTTATTTTCATTTTCTCGGAAACTAGTAGGCCTAGAATTAAGATTTTTGGCTTAAAATGTTCGTAATGAATGCCTTTACAAATCTTGTTATGGTCAAAACCACGCCAGACTTACCGTTTTTGAGAAAAAATATGTGCATCGCACAATAACATACATATTTTTACATATTTTCAGCTAAAAGTATGGCATAATTTGGTTTATTTTCATTTTCTCGGAAACTAGTAGGCCTAGAATTAAGATTTTTGGCTTAAAATGTTCGTAATGAATGCCTCTACAAATCTTGTTATGGTCAAAACCACGCCAGACTTACCGTTTTTGAGAAAAAATATGTGCATCGCACAATAACATACATATTTTTACATATTTTCAGCTAAAAGTATGGCATAATTTGGTTTATTTTCATTTTCTCGGAAACTAGTAGGCCTAGAATTAAGATTTTTGGCTTAAAATGTTCGTAATGAATGCCTCTACAAATCTTGTTATGGTCAAAACCACGCCAGACTTACCGTTTTTGAGAAAAAATATGTGCATCGCACAATAACATACATATTTTTACATATTTTCAGCTAAAAGTATGGCATAATTTGGTTTATTTTCATTTTCTCGGAAACTAGTAGGCCTAGAATTAAGATTTTTGGCTTAAAATGTTCGTAATGAATGCCTCTACAAATCTTGTTATGGTCAAAACCACGCCAGACTTACCGTTTTTGAGAAAAAATATGTGCATCGCACAATAACATACATATTTTTACATATTTTCAGCTAAAAGTATGGCATAATTTGGTTTATTTTCATTTTCTCGGAAACTAGTAGGCCTAGAATTAAGATTTTTGCCTTAAAATGTTCGTAATGAATGCCTCTACAAATCTTGTTATGGTCAAAACCACGCCAGACTTACCGTTTTTGAGAAAAATTATGTGCATCGCACAATAACATACATATTTTTACATATTTTCAGCTAAAAGTATGGCATAATTTGGTTTATTTTCATTTTCTCGGAAACTAGTAGGCCTAGAATTAAGATTTTTGGCTTAAAATGTTCGTATTGAATGCCTCTACAAATCTTGTTATGGTCAAAACCACGCCAGACTTACCGTTTTTGAGAAAAAATATGTGCATCGCACAATAACATACATATTTTTACATATTTTCAGCTAAAAGTATGGCATAATTTGGTTTATTTTCATTTCTCGGAAACTAGTTAGCCTAGAATTAAGATTTTTGGCTTAAAATGTTCGTAATGAATGCCTCTACAAATCTTGTTATGGTCAAAACCACGCCAGACTTACCGTTTTTGAGAAAAAATATGTGCATCGCACAATAACATACATATTTTTACATATTTTCAGCTAAAAGTATGGCATAATTTGGTTTATTTTCATTTTCTCGGAAACTAGTAGGCCTAGAATTAAGATTTTTGGCTTAAAATGTTCGTAATGAATGCCTCTACAAATCTTGTAATGGTCAAAACCACGCCAGACTTACCGTTTTTGAGAAAAAATATGTGCATCGCACAATAACATACATATTTTTACATATTTTCAGCTAAAAGTATGGCATAATTTGGTTTATTTTCATTTTCTCGGAAACTAGTAGGCCTAGAATTAAGATTTTTGGCTTAAAATGTTCGTAATGAATGCCTCTACAAATCTTGTTATGGTCAAAACCACGCCAGACTTACCGTTTTTGAGAAAAAATATGTGCATCGCACAATAACATACATATTTTTACATATTTTCAGCTAAAAGTATGGCATAATTTGGTTTATTTTCATTTTCTCGGAAACTAGTAGGCCTAGAATTAAGATTTTTGGCTTAAAATGTTCGTAATGAATGCCTCTACAAATCTTGTTATGGTCAAAACCACGCCAGACTTACCGTTTTTGAGAAAAAATATGTGCATCGCACAATAACATACATATTTTTACATATTTTCAGCTAAAAGTATGGCATAATTTGGTTTATTTTCATTTCTCGGAAACTAGTTAGCCTAGAATTAAGATTTTTGGCTTAAAATGTTCGTAATGAATGCCTCTACAAATCTTGTTATGGTCAAAACCACGCCAGACTTACCGTTTTTGAGAAAAAATATGTGCATCGCACAATAACATACATATTTTTACATATTTTCAGCTAAAAGTATGGCATAATTTTTTTTATTTTCATTTTCTCGGAAAATAGTAGGCCTAGAATTAAGATTTTTGGCTTAAAATGTTCGTAATGAATGCCTCTACAAATCTTGTTATGGTCAAAACCACGCCAGACTTACCGTTTTTGAGAAAAAATATGTGCATCGCACAATAACATACATATTTTTACATATTTTCATGGCATAATTTGGTTTATTTTCATTTTCTCGGAAACTAGTAGGCCTAGAATTAAGATTTTTGGCTTAAAATGTTCGTAATGAATGCCTCTACAAATCTTGTTATGGTCAAAACCACGCCAGACTTACCGTTTTTGAGAAAAAATATGTGCATCGCACAATAACATACATATTTTTACATATTTTCAGCTAAAAGTATGGCATAATTTGGTTTATTTTCATTTTCTCGGAAACTAGTAGGCCTAGAATTAAGATTTTTGGCTTAAAATGTTCGTAATGAATGCCTCTACAAATCTTGTTATGGTCAAAACCACGCCAGACTTACCGTTTTTGAGAAAAAATATGTGCATCGCACAATAACATACATATTTTTACATATTTTCATGGCATAATTTGGTTTATTTTCATTTTCTCGGAAACTAGTAGGCCTAGAATTAAGATTTTTGGCTTAAAATGTTCGTAATGAATGCCTCTACAAATCTTGTTATGGTCAAAACCACGCCAGACTTACCGTTTTTGAGAAAAAATATGTGCATCGCACAATAACATACATATTTTTACATATTTTCAGCTAAAAGTATGGCATAATTTGGTTTATTTTCATTTTCTCGGAAACTAGTAGGCCTAGAATTAAGATTTTTGGCTTAAAATGTTCGTAATGAATGCCTCTACAAATCTTGTTATGGTCAAAACCACGCCAGACTTACCGTTTTTGAGAAAAAATATGTGCATCGCACAATAACATACATATTTTTACATATTTTCAGCTAAAAGTATGGCATAATTTGGTTTATTTTCATTTCTCGGAAACTAGTTAGCCTAGAATTAAGATTTTTGGCTTAAAATGTTCGTAATGAATGCCTCTACAAATCTTGTTATGGTCAAAACCACGCCAGACTTACCGTTTTTGAGAAAAAATATGTGCATCGCACAATAACATACATATTTTTACATATTTTCAGCTAAAAGTATGGCATAATTTTTTTTATTTTCATTTTCTCGGAAAATAGTAGGCCTAGAATTAAGATTTTTGGCTTAAAATGTTCGTAATGAATGCCTCTACAAATCTTGTTATGGTCAAAACCACGCCAGACTTACCGTTTTTGAGAAAAAATATGTGCATCGCACAATAACATACATATTTTTACATATTTTCATGGCATAATTTGGTTTATTTTCATTTTCTCGGAAACTAGTAGGCCTAGAATTAAGATTTTTGGCTTAAAATGTTCGTAATGAATGCCTCTACAAATCTTGTTATGGTCAAAACCACGCCAGACTTACCGTTTTTGAGAAAAAATATGTGCATCGCACAATAACATACATATTTTTACATATTTTCATGGCATAATTTGGTTTATTTTCATTTTCTCGGAAACTAGTAGGCCTAGAATTAAGATTTTTGGCTTAAAATGTTCGTAATGAATGCCTCTACAAATCTTGTTATGGTCAAAACCACGCCAGACTTACCGTTTTTGAGAAAAAATATGTGCATCGCACAATAACATACATATTTTTACATATTTTCAGCTAAAAGTATGGCATAATTTGGTTTATTTTCATTTTCTCGGAAACTAGTAGGCCTAGAATTAAGATTTTTGGCTTAAAATGTTCGTAATGAATGCCTCTACAAATCTTGTTATGGTCAAAACCACGCCAGACTTACCGTTTTTGAGAAAAAATATGTGCATCGCACAATAACATACATATTTTTACATATTTTCATGGCATAATTTGGTTTATTTTCATTTTCTCGGAAACTAGTAGGCCTAGAATTAAGATTTTTGGCTTAAAATGTTCGTAATGAATGCCTCTACAAATCTTGTTATGGTCAAAACCACGCCAGACTTACCGTTTTTGAGAAAAAATATGTGCATCGCACAATAACATACATATTTTTACATATTTTCAGCTAAAAGTATGGCATAATTTGGTTTATTTTCATTTTCTCGGAAACTAGTAGGCCTAGAATTAAGATTTTTGGCTTAAAATGTTCGTAATGAATGCCTCTACAAATCTTGTTATGGTCAAAACCACGCCAGACTTACCGTTTTTGAGAAAAAATATGTGCATCGCACAATAACATACATATTTTTACATATTTTCATGGCATAATTTGGTTTATTTTCATTTTCTCGGAAACTAGTAGGCCTAGAATTAAGATTTTTGGCTTAAAATGTTCGTAATGAATGCCTCTACAAATCTTGTTATGGTCAAAACCACGCCAGACTTACCGTTTTTGAGAAAAAATATGTGCATCGCACAATAACATACATATTTTTACATATTTTCAGCTAAAAGTATGGCATAATTTGGTTTATTTTCATTTTCTCGGAAACTAGTAGGCCTAGAATTAAGATTTTTGGCTTAAAATGTTCGTAATGAATGCCTCTACAAATCTTGTTATGGTCAAAACCACGCCAGACTTACCGTTTTTGAGAAAAAATATGTGCATCGCACAATAACATACATATTTTTACATATTTTCAGCTAAAAGTATGGCATAATTTGGTTTATTTTCATTTCTCGGAAACTAGTAGGCCTAGAATTAAGATTTTTGGCTTAAAATGTTCGTAATGAATGCCTCTACAAATCTTGTTATGGTCAAAACCACGCCAGACTTACCATTTTTGAGAAAAAATATGTGCATCGCACAATAACATACATATTTTTACATATTTTCAGCTAAAAGTATGGCATAATTTGGTTTATTTTCATTTTCTCGGAAACTAGTAGGCCTAGAACTAAGATTTTTGGCTTAAAATGTTCGTAATGAATGCCTCTACAAATCTTGTTATGGTCAAAACCACGCCAGACTTACCGTTTTTGAGAAAAAATATGTGCATCGCACAATAACATACATATTTTTACATATTTTCAGCTAAAAGTATGGCATAATTTGGTTTATTTTCATTTTCTCGGAAACTAGTAGGCCTAGAATTAAGATTTTTGGCTTAAAATGTTCGTAATGAAAGCCTCTACAAATCTTGTTATGGTCAAAACCACGCCAGACTTACCGTTTTTGAGAAAAAATATGTGCATCGCACAATAACATACATATTTTTACATATTTTCAGCTAAAAGTATGGCATAATTTTTTTTATTTTCATTTTCTCGGAAAATAGTAGGCCTAGAATTAAGATTTTTGGCTTAAAATGTTCGTAATGAATGCCTCTACAAATCTTGTTATGGTCAAAACCACGCCAGACTTACCGTTTTTGAGAAAAAATATGTGCATCGCACAATAACATACATATTTTCAGCTAAAAGTATGGCATAATTTGGTTTATTTTCATTTTCTCGGAAACTAGTAGGCCTAGAATTAAGATTTTTGGCTTAAAATGTTCGTAATGAATGCCTCTACAAATCTTGTTATGGTCAAAACCACGCCAGACTTACCGTTTTTGAGAAAAAATATGTGCATCGCACAATAACATACATATTTTTACATATTTTCATGGCATAATTTGGTTTATTTTCATTTTCTCGGAAACTAGTAGGCCTAGAATTAAGATTTTTGGCTTAAAATGTTCGTAATGAATGCCTCTACAAATCTTGTTATGGTCAAAACCACGCCAGACTTACCGTTTTTGAGAAAAAATATGTGCATCGCACAATAACATACATATTTTTACATTTTTTCATGGCATAATTTGGTTTATTTTCATTTTCTCGGAAACTAGTAGGCCTAGAATTAAGATTTTTGGCTTAAAATGTTCGTAATGAATGCCTCTACAAATCTTGTTATGGTCAAAACCACGCCAGACTTACCGTTTTTGAGAAAAAATATGTGCATCGCACAATAACATACATATTTTTACATATTTTCATGGCATAATTTGGTTTATTTTCATTTTCTCGGAAACTAGTAGGCCTAGAATTAAGATTTTTGGCTTAAAATGTTCGTAATGAATGCCTCTACAAATCTTGTTATGGTCAAAACCACGCCAGACTTACCGTTTTTGAGAAAAAATATGTGCATCGCACAATAACATACATATTTTTACATATTTTCAGCTAAAAGTATGGCATAATTTGGTTTATTTTCATTTTCTCGGAAACTAGTAGGCCTAGAATTAAGATTTTTGGCTTAAAATGTTCGTAATGAATGCCTCTACAAATCTTGTTATGGTCAAATCCACGCCAGACTTACCGTTTTTGAGAAAAAATATGTGCATCGCACAATAACATGCATATTTTTACATATTTTCATGGCATAATTTGGTTTATTTTCATTTTCTCGGAAACTAGTAGGCCTAGAATTAAGATTTTTGGCTTAAAATGTTCGTAATGAATGCCTCTACAAATCTTGTTATGGTCAAAACCACGCCAGACTTACCGTTTTTGAGAAAAAATATGTGCATCGCACAATAACATACATATTTTTACATATTTTCAGCTAAAAGTATGGCATAATTTGGTTTATTTTCATTTTCTCGGAAACTAGTAGGCCTAGAATTAAGATTTTTGGCTTAAAATGTTCGTAATGAATGCCTCTACAAATATTGTTATGGTCAAAACCACGCCAGACTTACCGTTTTTGAGAAAAAATATGTGCATCGCACAATAACATACATATTTTTACATATTTTCAGCTAAAAGTATGGCATAATTTGGTTTATTTTCATTTTCTCGGAAACTAGTAGGCCTAGAATTACGATTTTTGGCTTAAAATGTTCGAAATGAATGCCTCTACAAATCTTGTTATGGTCAAAACCACGCCAGACTTACCGTTTTTGAGAAAAAATATGTGCATCGCACAATAACATACATATTTTTACATATTTTCAGCTAAAAGTATGGCATAATTTGGTTTATTTTCATTTCTCGGAAACTAGTTAGCCTAGAATTAAGATTTTTGGCTTAAAATGTTCGTAATGAATGCCTCTACAAATCTTGTTATGGTCAAAACCACGCCAGACTTACCGTTTTTGAGAAAAAATATGTGCATCGCACAATAACATACATATTTTTACATATTTTCAGCTAAAAGTATGGCATAATTTGGTTTATTTTCATTTTCTCGGAAACTAGTAGGCCTAGAACTAAGATTTTTGGCTTAAAATGTTCGTAATGAATGCGTCTACAAATCTTGTTATGGTCAAAACCACGCCAGACTTACCGTTTTTGAGAAAAAATATGTGCATCGCACAATAACATACATATTTTTACATATTTTCATGCCATAATTTGGTTTATTTTCATTTTCTCGGAAACTAGGCCTAGAATTAAGATTTTTGGCTTAAAATGTTCGTAATGAATGCCTCTACAAATCCTGTTATGGTCAAAACCACGCCAGACTTACCGTTTTTGAGAAAAAATATGTGCATCGCACAATAACATACATATTTTTACATATTTTCATGGCATAATTTGGTTTATTTTCATTTTCTCGGAAACTAGTAGGCCTAGAATTAAGATTTTTGGCTTAAAATGTTCGTAATGAATGCCTCTACAAATCTTGTTATGGTCAAAACCACGCCAGACTTACCGTTTTTGAGAAAAAATATGTGCATCGCACAATAACATACATATTTTCACATATTTTCAGCTAAAAGTATGGCATAATTTGGTTTATTTTCATTTTCTCGGAAACTAGTAGGCCTAGAATTAAGATTTTTGGCTTAAAATGTTCGTAATGAATGCCTCTACAAATCTTGTTATCGTCAAAACCACGCCAGACTTACCGTTTTTGAGAAAAAATATGTACATCGCACAATAACATACATATTTTTACATATTTTCAGCTAAAAGTATGGCATAATTTGGTTTATTTTCATTTTCTCGGAAACTAGTAGGCCTAGAATTAAGATTTTTGGCTTAAAATGTTCGTAATGAAAGCCTCTACAAATCTTGTTATGGTCAAAACCACGCCAGACTTACCGTTTTTGAGAAAAAATATGTGCATCGCACAATAACATACATATTTTTACATATTTTCAGCTAAAAGTATGGCATAATTTTTTTTATTTTCATTTTCTCGGAAAATAGTAGGCCTAGAATTAAGATTTTTGGCTTAAAATGTTCGTAATGAATGCCTCTACAAATCTTGTTATGGTCAAAACGACGCCAGACTTACCGTTTTTGAGAAAAAATTTGTGCATCGCACAATAACATACATATTTTTACATATTTTCATGGCATAATTTTTTTTATTTTCATTTTCTCGGAAAATAGTAGGCCTAGAATTAAGATTTTTGGCTTAAAATGTTCGTAATGAAAGCCTCTACAAATCTTGTTATGGTCAAAACCACGCCAGACTTACCGTTTTTGAGAAAAAATATGTGCATCGCACAATAACATACATATTTTTACATATTTTCAGCTAAAAGTATGGCATAATTTGGTTTATTTTCATTTTCTCGGAAACTAGTAGGCCTAGAATTAAGATTTTTGGCTTAAAATGTTCGTAATGAATGCCTCTACAAATCTTGTTATGGTCAAAACCACGCCAGACTTACCGTTTTTGAGAAAAAATATGTGCATCGCACAATAACATACATATTTTTACATATTTTCAGCTAAAAGTATGGCATAATTTGGTTTATTTTCATTTTCTCGGAAACTAGTAGGCCTAGAATTAAGATTTTTGGCTTAAAATGTTCGTAATGAATGCCTCTACAAATCTTGTTATGGTCAAAACCACGCCAGACTTACCGTTTTTGAGAAAAAATATGTGCATCGCACAATAACATACATATTTTTACATATTTTCAGCTAAAAGTATGGCATAATTTTTTTTATTTTCATTTTCTCGGAAAATAGTAGGCCTAGAATTAAGATTTTTGGCTTAAAATGTTCGTAATGAATGCCTCTACAAATCTTGTTATGGTCAAAACGACGCCAGACTTACCGTTTTTGAGAAAAAATATGTGCATCGCACAATAACATACATATTTTTACATATTTTCAGCTAAAAGTATGGCATAATTTTTTTTATTTTCATTTTCTCGGAAAATAGTAGGCCTAGAATTAAGATTTTTGGCTTAAAATGTTCGTAATGAATGCCTCTACAAATCTTGTTATGGTCAAAACGACGCCAGACTTACCGTTTTTGAGAAAAAATATGTGCATCGCACAATAACATACATATTTTTACATATTTTCAGCTAAAAGTATGGCATAATTTGGTTTATTTTCATTTTCTCGGAAACTAGTAGGCCTAGAATTAAGATTTTTGGCTTAAAATGTTCGTAATGAATGCCTCTACAAATCTTGTTATGGTCAAAACCACGCCAGACTTACCGTTTTTGAGAAAAAATATGTGCATCGCACAATAACATACATATTTTTACATATTTTCAGCTAAAAGTATGGCATAATTTGGTTTATTTTCATTTTCTCGGAAACTAGTAGGCCTAGAATTAAGATTTTTGGCTTAAAATGTTCGTAATGAATGCCTCTACAAATCTTGTTATGGTCAAAACCACGCCAGACTTACCGTTTTTGAGAAAAAATATGTGCATCGCACAATAACATACATATTTTTACATATTTTCATGGCATAATTTGGTTTATTTTCACTTTCTCGGAAACTAGTAGGCCTAGAATTAAGATTTTTGGCTTAAAATGTTCGTAATGAATGCCTCTACAAATCTTGTTATGGTCAAAACCACGCCAGACTTACCGTTTTTGAGAAAAAATATGTGCATCGCACAATAACATACATATTTTTACTTATTTTCATGGCATAATTTGGTTTATTTTCATTTTCTCGGAAACTAGTAGGCCTAGAATTAAGATTTTTGGCTTAAAATGTTCGTAATGAATGCCTCTACAAATCTTGTTATGGTCAAAACCACGCCAGACTTACCGTTTTTGAGAAAAAATATGTGCATCGCACAATAACATACATATTTTTACATATTTTCAGCTAAAAGTATGGCATAATTTGGTTTATTTTCATTTTCTCGGAAACTAGTAGGCCTAGAATTAAGATTTTTGGCTTAAAATGTTCGTAATGAATGCCTCTACAAATCTTGTTATGGTCAAAACCACGCCAGACTAACCGTTTTTGAGAAAAAATATGTGCATCGCACAATAACATACATATTTTTACATATTTTCAGCTAAAAGTATGGCATAATTTGGTTTATTTTCATTTTCTCGGAAACTAGTAGGCCTAGAATTAAGATTTTTGGCTTAAAATGTTCGTAATGAATGCCTCTACAAATCTTGTAATGGTCAAAACCACGCCAGACTTACCGTTTTTGAGAAAAAATATGTGCATCGCACAATAACATACATATTTTTACATATTTTCAGCTAAAAGTATGGCATAATTTGGTTTATTTTCATTTTCTCGGAAACTAGTAGGCCTAGAATTAAGATTTTTGGCTTAAAATGTTCGTAATGAATGCCTCTACAAATCTTGTTATGGTCAAAACCACGCCAGACTTACCGTTTTTGAGAAAAAATATGTGCATCGCACAATAACATACATATTTTTACATATTTTCAGCTAAAAGTATGGCATAATTTGGTTTATTTTCATTTTCTCGGAAACTAGTAGGCCTAGAATTAAGATTTTTGGCTTAAAATGTTCGTAATGAATGCCTCTACAAATCTTGTTATGGTCAAAACCACGCCAGACTTACCGCTTTTGAAAAAAAATATGTGCATCGCACAATAACATACATATTTTTACATATTTTCAGCTAAAAGTATGGCATAATTTGGTTTATTTTCATTTTCTCGGAAACTAGTAGGCCTAGAATTAAGATTTTTGGCTTAAAATGTTCGTAATGAATGCCTCTACAAATCTTGTTATGGTCAAAACCACGCCAGACTTACCGTTTTTGAGAAAAAATATGTGCATCGCACAATAACATACATATTTTTACATATTTTCAGCTAAAAGTATGGCATAATTTGGTTTATTTTCATTTTCTCGGAAACTAGTAGGCCTAGAATTAAGATTTTTGGCTTAAAATGTTCGTAATGAATGCCTCTACAAATCTTGTAATGGTCAAAACCACGCCAGACTTACCGTTTTTGAGAAAAAATATGTGCATCGCACAATAACATACATATTTTTACATATTTTCAGCTAAAAGTATGGCATAATTTGGTTTATTTTCATTTTCTCGGAAACTAGTAGGCCTAGAATTAAGATTTTTGGCTTAAAATGTTCGTAATGAATGCCTCTACAAATCTTGTTATGGTCAAAACCACGCCAGACTTACCGTTTTTGAGAAAAAATATGTGCATCGCACAATAACATACATATTTTTACATATTTTCATGGCATAATTTGGTTTATTTTCATTTTCTCGGAAACTAGTAGGCCTAGAATTAAGATTTTTGGCTTAAAATGTTCGTAATGAATGCCTCTACAAATATGTGCATCGCACAATAACATACATATTTTTACATATTTTCATGGCATAATTTGGTTTATTTTCATTTTCTCGGAAACTAGTAGGCCTAGAATTAAGATTTTTGGCTTAAAATGTTCGTAATGAATGCCTCTACAAATCTTGTTATGGTCAAAACCACGCCAGACTAACCGTTTTTGAGAAAAAATATGTGCATCGCACAATAACATACATATTTTTACATATTTTCAGCTAAAAGTATGGCATAATTTGGTTTATTTTCATTTTCTCGGAAACTAGTAGGCCTAGAATTAAGATTTTTGGCTTAAAATGTTCGTAATGAATGCCTCTACAAATCTTGTAATGGTCAAAACCACGCCAGACTTACCGTTTTTGAGAAAAAATATGTGCATCGCACAATAACATACATATTTTTACATATTTTCAGCTAAAAGTATGGCATAATTTGGTTTATTTTCATTTTCTCGGAAACTAGTAGGCCTAGAATTAAGATTTTTGGCTTAAAATGTTCGTAATGAATGCCTCTACAAATCTTGTTATGGTCAAAACCACGCCAGACTTACCGTTTTTGAGAAAAAATATGTGCATCGCACAATAACATACATATTTTTACATATTTTCATGGCATAATTTGGTTTATTTTCATTTTCTCGGAAACTAGTAGGCCTAGAATTAAGATTTTTGGCTTAAAATGTTCGTAATGAATGCCTCTACAAATCTTGTTATGGTCAAAACCACGCCAGACTTACCGTTTTTGAGAAAAAATATGTGCATCGCACAATAACATACATATTTTTACATATTTTCAGCTAAAAGTATGGCATAATTTGGTTTATTTTCATTTTCTCGGAAACTAGTAGGCCTAGAATTAAGATTTTTGGCTTAAAATGTTCGTAATGAATGCCTCTACAAATCTTGTAATGGTCAAAACCACGCCAGACTTACCGTTTTTGAGAAAAAATATGTGCATCGCACAATAACATACATATTTTCAGCTAAAAGTATGGCATAATTTGGTTTATTTTCATTTTCTCGGAAACTAGTAGGCCTAGAATTAAGATTTTTGGCTTAAAATGTTCGTAATGAATGCCTCTACAAATCTTGTTATGGTCAAAACCACGCCAGACTTACCGTTTTTGAGAAAAAATATGTGCATCGCACAATAACATACATATTTTTACATATTTTCAGCTAAAAGTATGGCATAATTTGGTTTATTTTCATTTTCTCGGAAACTAGTAGGCCTAGAATTAAGATTTTTGGCTTAAAATGTTCGTAATGAATGCCTCTACAAATCTTGTAATGGTCAAAACCACGCCAGACTTACCGTTTTTGAGAAAAAATATGTGCATCGCACAATAACATACATATTTTTACATATTTTCAGCTAAAAGTATGGCATAATTTGGTTCATTTTCATTTTCTCGGAAACTAGTAGGCCTAGAATTAAGATTTTTGGCTTAAAATGTTCGTAATGAATGCCTCTACAAATCTTGTTATGGTCAAAACCACGCCAGACTTACCGTTTTTGAGAAAAAATATGTGCATCGCACAATAACATACATATTTTTACATATTTTCATGGCATAATTTGGTTTATTTTCATTTTCTCGGAAACTAGTAGGCCTAGAATTAAGATTTTTGGCTTAAAATGTTCGTAATGAATGCCTCTACAAATCTTGTTATGGTCAAAACCACGCCAGACTTACCGTTTTTGAGAAAAAATATGTGCATCGCACAATAACATACATATTTTTACATATTTTCAGCCAAAAGTATGGCATAATTTGGTTTATTTTCATTTTCTCCAAAACTAGTAGGCCTAGAATTAAGATTTTTGGCTTAAAATGTTCGTAATGCATGCCTCTACAAATCTTGTTATGGTCAAAACCACGCCAGACTTACCGTTTTTGAGAAAAAATATGTGCATCGCACAATAACATACATATTTTTACATATTTTCATGGCATAATTTGGTTTATTTTCATTTTCTCGGAAACTAGTAGGCCTAGAATTAAGATTTTTGGCTTAAAATGTTCGTAATGAATGCCTCTACAAATCTTGTTATGGTCAAAACCACGCCAGACTTACCGTTTTTGAGAAAAAATATGTGCATCGCACAATAACATACATATTTTTACATATTTTCAACCAAAAGTATGGCATAATTTTGTTTATTTTCATTTTCTCGGAAACTAGTAGGCCTAGAATTAAGATTTTTGGCTTAAAATGTTCGTAATGAATGCCTCTACAAATCTTGTTATGGTCAAAACCACGCCAGACTTACCGTTTTTGAGAAAAAATATGTGCATCGCACAATAACATACATATTTTTACATATTTTCAGCTAAAAGTATGGCATAATTTGGTTTATTTTCATTTTCTCGGAAACTAGTAGGCCTAGAATTAAGATTTTTGGCTTAAAATGTTCGTAATGAATGCCTCTACAAATCTTGTAAAAGTATGGCATAATTTGGTTTATTTTCATTTTCTCGGAAACTAGTAGGCCTAGAATTAAGATTTTTGGCTTAAAATGTTCGTAATGAATGCCTCTACAAATCTTGTTATGGTGAAAACCACGCCAGACTTACCGTTTTTGAGAAAAAATATGTGCATCGCACAATAACATACATATTTTTACATATTTTCAGCTAAAGGTATGGCATAATTTGGTTTATTTTCATTTTCTCGGAAACTAGTAGGCCTAGAATTAAGATTTTTGGCTTAAAATGTTCGTAATGAATGCCTCTACAAATCTTGTTATGGTCAAAACCACGCCAGACTTACCGTTTTTGAGAAAAAATATGTGCATCGCACAATAACATACATATTTTTACATATTTTCAGCTAAAAGTATGGCATAATTTGGTTTATTTTCATTTTCTCGGAAACTAGTAGGCCTAGAATTAAGATTTTTGGCTTAAAATGTTCGTAATGAATGCCTCTACAATTGTTATGGTCAAAACCACGCCAGACTTACCGTTTTTGAGAAAAAATATGTGCATCGCACAATAACATACATATTTTTACATATTTTCAGCTAAAAGTATGGCATAATTTGGTTTATTTTCATTTTCTCGGAAACTAGTAGGCCTAGAATTAAGATTTTTGGCTTAAAATGTTCGTAATGAATGCCTCTACAAATCTTGTTATGGTCAAAACGACGCCAGACTTACCGTTTTTGAGAAAAAATATGTGCATCGCACAATAACATACATATTTTTACATATTTTCATGGCATAATTTGGTTTATTTTCATTTTCTCGGAAACTAGTAGGCCTAGAATTAAGATTTTTGGCTTAAAATGTTCGTAATGAATGCCTCTACAAATCTTGTTATGGTCAAAACCACGCCAGACTTACCGTTTTTTAGAAAAAATATGTGCATCGCACAATAACATACATATTTTTACATATTTTCAGCTAAAAGTATGGCATAATTTGGTTTATTTTCATTTTCTCGGAAACTAGTAGGCCTAGAATTAAGATTTTTGGCTTAAAATGTTCGTAATGAATGCCTCTACAAATCTTGTAATGGTCAAAACCACGCCAGACTTACCGTTTTTGAGAAAAAATATGTGCATCGCACAATAACATACATATTTTTACATATTTTCAGCTAAAAGTATGGCATAATTTGGTTTATTTTCATTTTCTCGGAAACTAGTAGGCCTAGAATTAAGATTTTTGGCTTAAAATGTTCGTAATGAATGCCTCTACAAATCTTGTTATGGTCAAAACCACGCCAGACTTACCGTTTTTGAGAAAAAATATGTGCATCGCACAATAACATACATATTTTTACATATTTTCATGGCATAATTTGGTTTATTTTCATTTTCTCGGAAACTAGTAGGCCTAGAATTAAGATTTTTGGCTTAAAATGTTCGTAATGAATGCCTCTACAAATCTTGTTATGGTCAAAACCACGCCAGACTTACCGTTTTTGAGAAAAAATATGTGCATCGCACAATAACATACATATTTTTACATATTTTCATGGCATAATTTGGTTTATTTTCATTTTCTCGGAAACTAGTAGGCCTAGAATTAAGATTTTTGGCTTAAAATGTTCGTAATGAATGCCTCTACAAATCTTGTTATGGTCAAAACCACGCCAGACTTACCGTTTTTGAGAAAAAATATGTGCATCGCACAATAACATACATATTTTTACATATTTTCAGCTAAAAGTATGGCATAATTTGGTTTATTTTCATTTTCTCGGAAACTAGTAGGCCTAGAATTAAGATTTTTGGCCTAAAATGTTCGTAATGAATGCCTCTACAAATCTTGTTATGGTCAAAACCACGCCAGACTTACCGTTTTTGAGAAAAAATATGTGCATCGCACAATAACATACATATTTTTACATATTTTCAGCCAAAAGTATGGCATAATTTGGTTTATTTTCATTTTCTCGGAAACTAGTAGGCCTAGGATTAAGATTTTTGGCTTAAAATGTTCGTAATGAATGCCTCTACAAATCTTGTTATGGTCAAAACCACGCCAGACTTACCGTTTTTGAGAAAAAATATGTGCATCGCACAATAACATACATATTTTTACATATTTTCATGGCATAATTTGGTTTATTTTCATTTTCTCGGAAACTAGTAGGCCTAGAATTAAGATTTTTGGCTTAAAATGTTCGTAATGAATGCCTCTACAAATCTTGTTATGGTCAAAACCACGCCAGACTTACCGTTTTTGAGAAAAAATGTGTGCATCGCACAATAACATACATATTTTTACATATTTTCAGCTAAAAGTATGGCATAATTTGGTTTATTTTCATTTTCTCGGAAACTAGTAGGCCTAGAATTAAGATTTTTGGCTTAAAATGTTCGTAATGAATGCCTCTACAAATCTTGTTATGGTCAAAACCACGCCAGACTTACCGTTTTTGAGAAAAAATATGTGCATCGCACAATAACATACATATTTTTACATATTTTCATGGCATAATTTGGTTTATTTTCATTTTCTCGGAAACTAGTAGGCCTAGAATTAAGATTTTTGACTTAAAATGTTCGTAATGAATGCCTCTACAAATCTTGTTATGGTCAAAACAACGCCAGACTTACAGTTTTTGAGAAAAAATATGTGCATCGCACAATAACATACATATTTTTACATATTTTCAGCTAAAAGTATGGCATAATTTGGTTTATTTTCATTTTCTCGGAAACTAGTAGGCCTAGAATTAAGATTTTTGGCTTAAAATGTTCGTAATGAATGCCTCTACAAATCTTGTTATGGTCAAAACCACGCCAGACTTACCGTTTTTGAGAAAAAATATGTGCATCGCACAATAACATACATATTTTTACATATTTTCATGGCATAATTTGGTTTATTTTCATTTTCTCGGAAACTAGTAGGCCTAGAATTAAGATTTTTGGCTTAAAATGTTCGTAATGAATGCCTCTACAAATCTTGTTATGGTCAAAACCACGCCAGACTTACCGTTTTTGAGAAAAAATGTGTGCATCGCACAATAACATACATATTTTTACATATTTTCAGTTAAAAGTATGGCATAATTTGGTTTATTTTCATTTTCTCGGAAACTAGTAGGCCTAGAATTAAGATTTTTGGCTTAAAATGTTCGTAATGAATGCCTCTACAAATCTTGTTATGGTCAAAACCACGCCAGACTTACCGTTTTTGAGAAAAAATATGTGCATCGCACAATAACATACATATTTTTACATATTTTCATGGCATAATTTGGTTTATTTTCATTTTCTCGGAAACTAGTAGGCCTAGAATTAAGATTTTTGGCTTAAAATGTTCGTAATGAATGCCTCTACAAATCTTGTTATGGTCAAAACCACGCCAGACTTACCGTTTTTGAGAAAAAATATGTGCATCGCACAATAACATACATATTTTTACATATTTTCAGCTAAAAGTATGGCATAATTTGGTTTATTTTCATTTTCTCGGAAACTAGTAGGCCTAGAATTAAGATTTTTGGCTTAAAATGTTCGTAATGAATGCCTCTACAAATCTTGTTATGGTCAAAACCACGCCAGACTTACCGTTTTTGAGAAAAAATATGTGCATCGCACAATAACATACATATTTTTACATATTTTCATGGCATAATTTGGTTTATTTTCATTTTCTCGGAAACTAGTAGGCCTAGAATTAAGATTTTTGGCTTAAAATGTTCGTAATGAATGCCTCTACAAATCTTGTTATGGTCAAAACCACGCCAGACTTACCGTTTTTGAGAAAAAATATGTGCATCGCACAATAACATACATATTTTTACATATTTTCAGCTAAAAGTATGGCATAATTTGGTTTATTTTCATTTTCTCGGAAACTAGTAGGCCTAGAATTAAGATTTTTAGCTTAAAATGTTCGTAATGAATGCCTCTACAAATCTTGTTATGGTCAAAACCACGCCAGACTTACCGTTTTTGAGAAAAAATATGTGCATCGCACAATAACATACATATTTTTACATATTTTCATGGCATAATTTGGTTTATTTTCATTTTCTCGGAAACTAGTAGGCCTAGAATTAAGATTTTTGGCTTAAAATGTTCGTAATGAATGCCTCTACAAATCTTGTTATGGTCAAAACCACGCCAGACTTACCGTTTTTGAGAAAAAATATGTGCATCGCACAAAAACATACATATTTTTACATATTTTCATGGCATAATTTGGTTTATTTTCATTTTCTCGGAAACTAGTAGGCCTAGAATTAAGATTTTTGGCTTAAAATGTTCGTAATGAATGCCTCTACAAATCTTGTTATGGTCAAAACCACGCCAGACTTACCGTTTTTGAGAAAAAATATGTGCATCGCACAATAACATACATATTTTTACATATTTTCAGCTAAAAGTATGGCATAATTTGGTTTATTTTCATTTTCTCGGAAACTAGTAGGCCTAGAATTAAGATTTTTGGCTTAAAATGTTCGTAATGAATGCCTCTACAAATCTTGTTATGGTCAAAACCACGCCAGACTTACCGTTTTTGAGAAAAAATATGTGCATCGCACAATAACATACATATTTTTACATATTTTCAGCTAAAAGTATGGCATAATTTGGTTTATTTTCATTTTCTCGGAAACTAGTAGGCCTAGAATTAAGATTTTTGGCTTAAAATGTTCGTAATGAATGCCTCTACAAATCTTGTAATGGTCAAAACCACGCCAGACTTACCGTTTTTGAGAAAAAATATGTGCATCGCACAATAACATACATATTTTTACATATTTTCAGCTAAAAGTATGGCATAATTTGGTTTATTTTCATTTTCTCGGAAACTAGTAGGCCTAGAATTAAGATTTTTGGCTTAAAATGTTCGTAATGAATGCCTCTACAAATCTTGTTATGGTCAAAACCACGCCAGACTTACCGTTTTTGAGAAAAAATATGTGCATCGCACAATAACATACATATTTTTACATATTTTCATGGCATAATTTGGTTTATTTTCATTTTCTCGGAAACTAGTAGGCCTAGAATTAAGATTTTTGGCTTAAAATGTTCGTAATGAATGCCTCTACAAATCTTGTTATGGTCAAAACCACGCCAGACTTACCGTTTTTGAGAAAAAATATGTGCATCGCACAAAAACATACATATTTTTACATATTTTCATGGCATAATTTGGTTTATTTTCATTTTCTCGGAAACTAGTAGGCCTAGAATTAAGATTTTTGGCTTAAAATGTTCGTAATGAATGCCTCTACAAATCTTGTTATGGTCAAAACCACGCCAGACTTACCGTTTTTGAGAAAAAATATGTGCATCGCACAATAACATACATATTTTTACATATTTTCATGGCATAATTTGGTTTATTTTCATTTTCTCGGAAACTAGTAGGCCTAGAATTAAGATTTTTGGCTTAAAATGTTCGTAATGAATGCCTCTACAAATCTTGTTATGGTCAAAACCACGCCAGACTTACCGTTTTTGAGAAAAAATGTGTGCATCGCACAATAACATACATATTTTTACATATTTTCAGTTAAAAGTATGGCATAATTTGGTTTATTTTCATTTTCTCGGAAACTAGTAGGCCTAGAATTAAGATTTTTGGCTTAAAATGTTCGTAATGAATGCCTCTACAAATCTTGTTATGGTCAAAACCACGCCAGACTTACCGTTTTTGAGAAAAAATATGTGCATCGCACAATAACATACATATTTTTACATATTTTCATGGCATAATTTGGTTTATTTTCATTTTCTCGGAAACTAGTAGGCCTAGAATTAAGATTTTTGGCTTAAAATGTTCGTAATGAATGCCTCTACAAATCTTGTTATGGTCAAAACCACGCCAGACTTACCGTTTTTGAGAAAAAATATGTGCATCGCACAATAACATACATATTTTTACATATTTTCAGCTAAAAGTATGGCATAATTTGGTTTATTTTCATTTTCTCGGAAACTAGTAGGCCTAGAATTAAGATTTTTGGCTTAAAATGTTCGTAATGAATGCCTCTACAAATCTTGTTATGGTCAAAACCACGCCAGACTTACCGTTTTTGAGAAAAAATATGTGCATCGCACAATAACATACATATTTTTACATATTTTCATGGCATAATTTGGTTTATTTTCATTTTCTCGGAAACTAGTAGGCCTAGAATTAAGATTTTTGGCTTAAAATGTTCGTAATGAATGCCTCTACAAATCTTGTTATGGTCAAAACCACGCCAGACTTACCGTTTTTGAGAAAAAATATGTGCATCGCACAATAACATACATATTTTTACATATTTTCAGCTAAAAGTATGGCATAATTTGGTTTATTTTCATTTTCTCGGAAACTAGTAGGCCTAGAATTAAGATTTTTAGCTTAAAATGTTCGTAATGAATGCCTCTACAAATCTTGTTATGGTCAAAACCACGCCAGACTTACCGTTTTTGAGAAAAAATATGTGCATCGCACAATAACATACATATTTTTACATATTTTCATGGCATAATTTGGTTTATTTTCATTTTCTCGGAAACTAGTAGGCCTAGAATTAAGATTTTTGGCTTAAAATGTTCGTAATGAATGCCTCTACAAATCTTGTTATGGTCAAAACCACGCCAGACTTACCGTTTTTGAGAAAAAATATGTGCATCGCACAAAAACATACATATTTTTACATATTTTCATGGCATAATTTGGTTTATTTTCATTTTCTCGGAAACTAGTAGGCCTAGAATTAAGATTTTTGGCTTAAAATGTTCGTAATGAATGCCTCTACAAATCTTGTTATGGTCAAAACCACGCCAGACTTACCGTTTTTGAGAAAAAATATGTGCATCGCACAATAACATACATATTTTTACATATTTTCAGCTAAAAGTATGGCATAATTTGGTTTATTTTCATTTTCTCGGAAACTAGTAGGCCTAGAATTAAGATTTTTGGCTTAAAATGTTCGTAATGAATGCCTCTACAAATCTTGTTATGGTCAAAACCACGCCAGACTTACCGTTTTTGAGAAAAAATATGTGCATCGCACAATAACATACATATTTTTACATATTTTCAGCTAAAAGTATGGCATAATTTGGTTTATTTTCATTTTCTCGGAAACTAGTAGGCCTAGAATTAAGATTTTTGGCTTAAAATGTTCGTAATGAATGCCTCTACAAATCTTGTAATGGTCAAAACCACGCCAGACTTACCGTTTTTGAGAAAAAATATGTGCATCGCACAATAACATACATATTTTTACATATTTTCAGCTAAAAGTATGGCATAATTTGGTTTATTTTCATTTTCTCGGAAACTAGTAGGCCTAGAATTAAGATTTTTGGCTTAAAATGTTCGTAATGAATGCCTCTACAAATCTTGTTATGGTCAAAACCACGCCAGACTTACCGTTTTTGAGAAAAAATATGTGCATCGCACAATAACATACATATTTTTACATATTTTCATGGCATAATTTGGTTTATTTTCATTTTCTCGGAAACTAGTAGGCCTAGAATTAAGATTTTTGGCTTAAAATGTTCGTAATGAATGCCTCTACAAATCTTGTTATGGTCAAAACCACGCCAGACTTACCGTTTTTGAGAAAAAATATGTGCATCGCACAAAAACATACATATTTTTACATATTTTCATGGCATAATTTGGTTTATTTTCATTTTCTCGGAAACTAGTAGGCCTAGAATTAAGATTTTTGGCTTAAAATGTTCGTAATGAATGCCTCTACAAATCTTGTTATGGTCAAAACCACGCCAGACTTACCGTTTTTGAGAAAAAATATGTGCATCGCACAATAACATACATATTTTTACATATTTTCAGCTAAAAGTATGGCATAATTTGGTTTATTTTCATTTTCTCGGAAACTAGTAGGCCTAGAATTAAGATTTTTGGCTTAAAATGTTCGTAATGAATGCCTCTACAAATCTTGTTATGGTCAAAACCACGCCAGACTTACCGTTTTTGAGAAAAAATATGTGCATCGCACAATAACATACATATTTTCAGCTAAAAGTATGGCATAATTTGGTTTATTTTCATTTTCTCGGAAACTAGTAGGCCTAGAATTAAGATTTTTGGCTTAAAATGTTCGTAATGAATGCCTCTACAAATCTTGTAATGGTCAAAACCACGCCAGACTTACCGTTTTTGAGAAAAAATATGTGCATCGCACAATAACATACATATTTTTACATATTTTCAGCTAAAAGTATGGCATAATTTGGTTTATTTTCATTTTCTCGGAAACTAGTAGGCCTAGAATTAAGATTTTTGGCTTAAAATGTTCGTAATGAATGCCTCTACAAATCTTGTTATGGTCAAAACCACGCCAGACTTACCGTTTTTGAGAAAAAATATGTGCATCGCACAATAACATACATATTTTTACATATTTTCATGGCATAATTTGGTTTATTTTCATTTTCTCGGAAACTAGTAGGCCTAGAATTAAGATTTTTGGCTTAAAATGTTCGTAATGAATGCCTCTACAAATCTTGTTATGGTCAAAACCACGCCAGACTTACCGTTTTTGAGAAAAAATATGTGCATCGCACAATAACATACATATTTTTACATATTTTCATGGCATAATTTGGTTTATTTTCATTTTCTCGGAAACTAGTAGGCCTAGAATTAAGATTTTTGGCTTAAAATGTTCGTAATGAATGCCTCTACAAATCTTGTTATGGTCAAAACCACGCCAGACTTACCGTTTTTGAGAAAAAATATGTGCATCGCACAATAACATACATATTTTTACATATTTTCAGCTAAAAGTATGGCATAATTTGGTTTATTTTCATTTTCTCGGAAACTAGTAGGCCTAGAATTAAGATTTTTGGCTTAAAATGTTCGTAATGAATGCCTCTACAAATCTTGTTATGGTCAAAACCACGCCAGACTTACCGTTTTTGAGAAAAAATATGTGCATCGCACAATAACATACATATTTTTACATATTTTCAGCTAAAAGTATGGCATAACTTGGTTTATTTTCATTTTCTCGGAAACTAGTAGGCCTAGAATTAAGATTTTTGGCTTAAAATGTTCGTAATGAATGCCTCTACAAATCTTGTTATGGTCAAAACCACGCCACCTTACCGTTTTTGAGAAAAAATATGTGCATCGCACAATAACATACATATTTTTACATATTTTCATGGCATAATTTGGTTTATTTTCATTTTCTCGGAAACTAGTAGGCCTAGAATTAAGATTTTTGGCTTAAAATGTTCGTAATGAATGCCTCTACAAATCTTGTTATGGTCAAAACCACGCCAGACTTACCGTTTTTGAGAAAAAATGTGTGCATCGCACAATAACATACATATTTTTACATATTTTCAGCTAAAAGTATGGCATAATTTGGTTTATTTTCATTTTCTCGGAAACTAGTAGGCCTAGAATTAAGATTTTTGGCTTAAAATGTTCGTAATGAATGCCTCTACAAATCTTGTTATGGTCAAAACCACGCCACCTTACCGTTTTTGAGAAAAAATATGTGCATCGCACAATAACATACATATTTTTACATATTTTCATGGCATAATTTGGTTTATTTTCATTTTCTCGGAAACTAGTAGGCCTAGAATTAAGATTTTTGACTTAAAATGTTCGTAATGAATGCCTCTACAAATCTTGTTATGGTCAAAACAACGCCAGACTTACCGTTTTTGAGAAAAAATATGTGCATCGCACAATAACATACATATTTTTACATATTTTCAGCTAAAAGTATGGCATAATTTGGTTTATTTTCATTTTCTCGGAAACTAGTAGGCCTAGAATTAAGATTTTTGGCTTAAAATGTTCGTAATGAATGCCTCTACTAATCTTGTTATGGTCAAAACCACGCCACCTTACCGTTTTTGAGAAAAAATATGTGCATCGCACAATAACATACATATTTTTACATATTTTCATGGCATAATTTGGTTTATTTTCATTTTCTCGGAAACTAGTAGGCCTAGAATTAAGATTTTTGGCTTAAAATGTTCGTAATGAATGCCTCTACAAATCTTGTTATGGTCAAAACCACGCCAGACTTACCGTTTTTGAGAAAAAATGTGTGCATCGCACAATAACATACATATTTTTACATATTTTCAGTTAAAATTATGGCATAATTTGGTTTATTTTCATTTTCTCGGAAACTAGTAGGCCTAGAATTAAGATTTTTGGCTTAAAATGTTCGTAATGAATGCCTCTACAAATCTTGTTATGGTCAAAACCACGCCAGACTTACCGTTTTTGAGAAAAAATATGTGCATCGCACAATAACATACATATTTTTACATATTTTCATGGCATAATTTGGTTTATTTTCATTTTCTCGGAAACTAGTAGGCCTAGAATTAAGATTTTTGACTTAAAATGTTCGTAATGAATGCCTCTACAAATCTTGTTATGGTCAAAACCACGCCAGACTTACCGTTTTTGAGAAAAAATATGTGCATCGCACAATAACATACATATTTTTACATATTTTCAGCTAAAAGTATGGCATAATTTGGTTTATTTTCATTTTCTCGGAAACTAGTAGGCCTAGAATTAAGATTTTTGGCTTAAAATGTTCGTAATGAATGCCTCTACAAATCTTGTTATGGTCAAAACCACGCCAGACTTACCGTTTTTGAGAAAAAATATGTGCATCGCACAATAACATACATATTTTTACATATTTTCATGGCATAATTTGGTTTATTTTCATTTTCTCGGAAACTAGTAGGCCTAGAATTAAGATTTTTGGCTTAAAATGTTCGTAATGAATGCCTCTACAAATCTTGTTATGGTCAAAACCACGCCAGACTTACCGTTTTTGAGAAAAAATATGTGCATCGCACAATAACATACATATTTTTACATATTTTCAGCTAAAAGTATGGCATAATTTGGTTTATTTTCATTTTCTCGGAAACTAGTAGGCCTAGAATTAAGATTTTTAGCTTAAAATGTTCGTAATGAATGCCTCTACAAATCTTGTTATGGTCAAAACCACGCCAGACTTACCGTTTTTGAGAAAAAATATGTGCATCGCACAATAACATACATATTTTTACATATTTTCATGGCATAATTTGGTTTATTTTCATTTTCTCGGAAACTAGTAGGCCTAGAATTAAGATTTTTGGCTTAAAATGTTCGTAATGAATGCCTCTACAAATCTTGTTATGGTCAAAACCACGCCAGACTTACCGTTTTTGAGAAAAAATATGTGCATCGCACAAAAACATACATATTTTTACATATTTTCATGGCATAATTTGGTTTATTTTCATTTTCTCGGAAACTAGTAGGCCTAGAATTAAGATTTTTGGCTTAAAATGTTCGTAATGAATGCCTCTACAAATCTTGTTATGGTTAAAACCACGCCAGACTTACCGTTTTTGAGAAAAAATATGTGCATCGCACAAAAACATACATATTTTTACATATTTTCAGCTAAAAGTATGGCATAATTTGATTTATTTTCATTTTCTCGGAAACTAGTAGGCCTAGAATTAAGATTTTCGGCTTAAAATGTTCGTAATGAATGCCTCTACAAATATTGTTATTTCCAAAACCACGCCAGACTTACCGTTTTTGAGAAAAAATATGTGCATCGCACAATAACATACATATTTTTACATATTTTCAGCTAAAAGTATGGCATAATTTGGTTTATTTTCATTTTCTCGGAAACTAGTAAATGTTCGTAATGAATGCCTCTACAAATCTTGTTATGGTCAAAACCACGCCAGACTTACCGTTTTTGAGAAAAAATATGTGCATCGCACAATAACATACATATTTTTACACATTTTCAGCCAAAAGTATGGCATAATTTGGTTTATTTTCATTTTCTCGGAAACTAGTAGGCCTAGAATTAAGATTTTTGGCTTAAAATGTTCGTAATGAATGCCTCTACAAATCTTGTTATGGTCAAAACCACGCCAGACTTACCGTTTTTGAGAAAAAATATGTGCATCGCACAATAACATACATATTTTTACATATTTTCAGCTAAAAGTATGGCATAACTTGGTTTATTTTCATTTTCTCGGAAACTAGTAGGCCTAGAATTAAGATTTTTGGCTTAAAATGTTCGTAATGAATGCCTCTACAAATCTTGTTATGGTCAAAACCACGGCAGACTTACCGTTTTTGAGAAAAAATATGTGCATCGCACAATAACATACATATTTTTACATATTTTCATGGCATAATTTGGTTTATTTTCATTTTCTCGGAAACTAGTAGGCCTAGAATTAAGATTTTTGACTTAAAATGTTCGTAATGAATGCCTCTACAAATCTTGTTATGGTCAAAACAACGCCAGACTTACCGTTTTTGAGAAAAAATATGTGCATCGCACAATAACATACATATTTTTACATATTTTCAGCTAAAAGTATGGCATAATTTGGTTTATTTTCATTTTCTCGGAAACTAGTAGGCCTAGAATTAAGATTTTTGGCTTAAAATGTTCGTAATGAATGCCTCTACAAATCTTGTTATGGTCAAAACCGCGCCACCTTACCGTTTTTGAGAAAAAATATGTGCATCGCACAATAACATACATATTTTTACATATTTTCATGGCATAATTTGGTTTATTTTCATTTTCTCGGAAACTAGTAGGCCTAGAATTAAGATTTTTGGCTTAAAATGTTCGTAATGAATGCCTCTACAAATCTTGTTATGGTCAAAACCACGCCAGACTTACCGTTTTTGAGAAAAAATGTGTGCATCGCACAATAACATACATATTTTTACATATTTTCAGCTAAAAGTATGGCATAATTTGGTTTATTTTCATTTTCTCGGAAACTAGTAGGCCTAGAATTAAGATTTTTGGCTTAAAATGTTCGTAATGAATGCCTCTACAAATCTTGTTATGGTCAAAACCACGCCAGACTTACCGTTTTTGAGAAAAAATATGTGCATCGCACAATAACATACATATTTTTACATATTTTCATGGCATAATTTGGTTTATTTTCATTTTCTCGGAAACTAGTAGGCCTAGAATTAAGATTTTTGGCTTAAAATGTTCGTAATGAATGCCTCTACAAATCTTGTTATGGTCAAAACCACGCCAGACTTACCGTTTTTGAGAAAAAATATGTGCATCGCACAATAACATACATATTTTTACATATTTTCAGCTAAAAGTATGGCATAATTTGGTTTATTTTCATTTTCTCGGAAACTAGTAGGCCTAGAATTAAGATTTTTGGCTTAAAATGTTCGTAATGAATGCCTCTACAAATCTTGTTATGGTCAAAACCACGCCAGACTTACCGTTTTTGAGAAAAAATATGTGCATCGCACAATAACATACATATTTTTACATATTTTCAGCTAAAAGTATGGCATAATTTGGTTTATTTTCATTTTCTCGGAAACTGGTAGGCCTAGAATTAAGATTTTTGGCTTAAAATGTTCGTAATGAATGCCTCTATAAATCTTGTTATGGTCAAAACCACGCCAGACTTACCGTTTTTGAGAAAAAATATGTGCATCGCACAATAACATACATATTTTTACATATTTTCATGGCATAATTTGGTTTATTTTCATTTTCTCGGAAACTAGTAGGCCTAGAATTAAGATTTTTGGCTTAAAATGTTCGTAATGAATGCCTCTACAAATCTTGTTATGGTCAAAACCACGCCAGACTTACCGTTTTTGAGAAAAAATATGTGCATCGCACAAAAACATACATATTTTTACATATTTTCAGCTAAAAGTATGGCATAATTTGATTTATTTTCATTTTCTCGGAAACTAGTAGGCCAAGAATTAAGATTTTCGGCTTAAAATGTTCGTAATGAATGCCTCTACAAATATTGTTATGGCCAAAACCACGCCAGACTTACCGTTTTTGAGAAAAAATATGTGCATCGCACAATAACATACATATTTTTACATATTTTCAGCTAAAAGTATGGCATAATTTGGTTTATTTTCATTTTCTCGGAAACTAGTAGGCCTAGAATTAAGATTTTTGGCTTAAAATGTTCGTAATGAATGCCTCTACAAATCTTGTTATGGTCAAAACCACGCCAGACTTACCGTTTTTGAGAAAAAATATGTGCATCGCACAATAACATACATATTTTTACATATTTTCAGCTAAAAGTATGGCATAATTTGGTTTATTTTCATTTTCTCGGAAACTAGTAGGCCTAGAATTAAGATTTTTGGCTTAAAATGTTCGTAATGAATGCCTCTACAAATCTTGTTATGGTCAAAACCACGCCAGACTTACCGTTTTTGAGAAAAAATATGTGCATCGCACAATAACATACATATTTTTACATATTTTCAGCCAAAAGTATGGCATAATTTGGTTTATTTTCATTTTCTCGGAAACTAGTAGGCCTAGAATTAAGATTTTTGGCTTAAAATGTTCGTAATGAATGCCTCTACAAATCTTGTTATGGTCAAAACCACGCCAGACTTACCGTTTTTGAGAAAAAATATGTGCATCGCACAATAACATACATATTTTTACATATTTTCAGCTAAAAGTATGGCATAATTTGGTTTATTTTCATTTTCTCGGAAACTAGTAGGCCTAGAATTAAGATTTTTGGCTTAAAATGTTCGTAATGAATGCCTCTACAAATCTTGTTATGGTCAAAACCACGCCATACTTACCGTTTTTGAGAAAAAATATGTGCATCGCACAATAACATACATATTTTTACATATTTTCAGCTAAAAGTATGGCATAATTTGGTTTATTTTCATTTTCTCGGAAACTAGTAGGCCTAGAATTAAGATTTTTGGCTTAAAATGTTCGTAATGAATGCCTCTACAAATCTTGTTATGGTCAAAACCACGCCATACTTACCGTTTTTGAGAAAAAATATGTGCATCGCACAATAACATACATATTTTTACATATTTTCAGCTAAAAGTATGGCATAATTTGGTTTATTTTCATTTTCTCGGAAACTAGTAGGCCTAGAATTAAGATTTTTGGCTTAAAATGTTCGTAATGAATGCCTCTACAAATCTTGTTATGGTCAAAACCACGCCATACTTACCGTTTTTGAGAAAAAATATGTGCATCGCACAATAACATACATATTTTTACATATTTTCAGCTAAAAGTATGGCATAATTTGGTTTATTTTCATTTTCTCGGAAACTAGTAGGCCTAGAATTAAGATTTTTGGCTTAAAATGTTCGTAATGAATGCCTCTACAAATCTTGTTATGGTCAAAATCACGCCAGGCTTACCGTTTTTGAGAAAAAATATGTGCATCGCACAATAACATACATATTTTCAGCTAAAAGTATGGCATAATTTGGTTTATTTTCATTTTCTCGGAAACTAGTAGGCCTAGAATTAAGATTTTTGGCTTAAAATGTTCGTAATGAATGCCTCTACAAATCTTGTTACGGTCAAAACCACGCCAGACTTACCGTTTTTGAGAAAAAATATGTGCATCGCACAATAACATACATATTTTCAGCTAAAAGTATGGCATAATTTGGTTTATTTTCATTTTCTCTTAAACTAGTAGGCCTAGAATTAAGATTTTTGGCTTAAAATGTTCGTAATGAATGCCTCTACAAATCTTGTTATGGTCAAAACCACGCCAGACTTACCGTTTTTGAGAAAAAATATGTGCATCGCACAATAACATACATATTTTTACATATTTTCATGGCATAATTTGGTTTATTTTCATTTTCTCGGAAACTAGTAGGCCTAGAATTAAGATTTTTGGCTTAAAATGTTCGTAATGAATGCCTCTACAAATCTTGTTATGGTCAAAACCACGCCAGACATACCGTTTTTGAGAAAAAATATGTGCATCGCACAATAACATACATATTTTTACATATTTTCAGCTAAAAGTATGGCATAATTTGGTTTATTTTCATTTTCTCGGAAACTAGTAGGCCTAGAATTAAGATTTTTGGCTTAAAATGTTCGCAATGAATGCCTCTACAAATCTTGTTATGGTCAAAACCACGCCAGACTTACCGTTTTTGAGAAAAAATATGTGCATCGCACAATAACATACATATTTTTACATATTTTCAGCCAAAAGTATGGCATAATTTGGTTTATTTTCATTTTCTCGGAAACTAGTAGGCCTAGAATTAAGATTTTTGGCTTAAAATGTTCGTAATGAATGCCTCTACAAATCTTGTTATGGTCAAAACCACGCCAGACTTACCGTTTTTGAGAAAAAATATGTGCATCGCACAATAACATACATATTTTTACATATTTTCAGCTAAAAGTATGGCATAATTTGGTTTATTTTCATTTTCTCGGAAACTAGTAGGCCTAGAATTAAGATTTTTGGCTTAAAATGTTCGTAATGAATGCCTCTACAAATCTTGTTATGGTCAAAACCACGCCAGACTTACCGTTTTTGAGAAAAAAATATGTGCATCGCACAATAACATACATATTTTTACATATTTTCATGGCATAATTTGGTTTATTTTCATTTTCTCGGAAACTAGTAGGCCTAGAATTAAGATTTTTGGCTTAAAATGTTCGTAATGAATGCCTCTACAAATCTTGTTATGGTCAAAACCACGCCAGACTTACCGTTTTTGAGAAAAAATATGTGCATCGCACAATAACATACATATTTTTACATATTTTCATGGCATAATTTGGTTTATTTTCATTTTCTCGGAAACTAGTAGGCCTAGAATTAAGATTTTTGGCTTAAAATGTTCGTAATGAATGCCTCTACAAATCTTGTTATGGTCAAAATCACGCCAGACTTACCGTTTTTGAGAAAAAATATGTGCATCGCACAATAACATACATATTTTTACATATTTTCAGCCAAAAGTATGGCATAATTTGGTTTATTTTCATTTTCTCGGAAACTAGTAGGCCTAGAATTAAGATTTTTGGCTTAAAATGTTCGTAATGAATGCCTCTACAAATCTTGTTATGGTCAAAACCACGCCAGACTTACCGTTTTTGAGAAAAAATATGTGCATCGCACAATAACATACATATTTTTACATATTTTCAGCTAAAAGTATGGCATAATTTGGTTTATTTTCATTTTCTCGGAAACTAGTAGGCCTAGAATTAAGATTTTTGGCTTAAAATGTTCGTAATGAATGCCTCTACAAATCTTGTTATGGTCAAAACCACGCCATACTTACCGTTTTTAAGAAAAAATATGTGCATCGCACAATAACATACATATTTTTACATATTTTCAGCTAAAAGTATGGCATAATTTGGTTTATTTTCATTTTCTCGGAAACTAGTAGGCCTAGAATTAAGATTTTTGGCTTAAAATGTTCGTAATGAATGCCTCTACAAATCTTGTTATGGTCAAAACCACGCCATACTTACCGTTTTTGAGAAAAAATATGTGCATCGCACAATAACATACATATTTTTACATATTTTCAGCTAAAAGTATGGCATAATTTGGTTTATTTTCATTTTCTCGGAAACTAGTAGGCCTAGAATTAAGATTTTTGGCTTAAAATGTTCGTAATGAATGCCTCTACAAATCTTGTTATGGTCAAAACCACGCCATACTTACCGTTTTTGAGAAAAAATATGTGCATCGCACAATAACATACATATTTTTACATATTTTCAGCTAAAAGTATGGCATAATTTGGTTTATTTTCATTTTCTCGGAAACTAGTAGGCCTAGAATTAAGATTTTTGGGTTAAAATGTTCGTAATGAATGCCTCTACAAATCTTGTTATGGTCAAAATCACGCCAGGCTTACCGTTTTTGAGAAAAAATATGTGCATCGCACAATAACATACATATTTTCAGCTAAAAGTATGGCATAATTTGGTTTATTTTCATTTTCTCGGAAACTAGTAGGCCTAGAATTAAGATTTTTGGCTTAAAATGTTCGTAATGAATGCCTCTACAAATCTTGTTACGGTCAAAACCACGCCAGACTTACCGTTTTTGAGAAAAAATATGTGCATCGCACAATAACATACATATTTTCAGCTAAAAGTATGGCATAATTTGGTTTATTTTCATTTTCTCGGAAACTAGTAGGCCTAGAATTAAGATTTTTGGCTTAAAATGTTCGTAATGAATGCCTCTACAAATCTTGTTATGGTCAAAACCACGCCAGACTTACCGTTTTTGAGAAAAAATATGTGCATCGCACAATAACATACATATTTTTACATATTTTCATGGCATAATTTGGTTTATTTTCATTTTCTCGGAAACTAGTAGGCCTAGAATTAAGATTTTTGGCTTAAAATGTTCGTAATGAATGCCTCTACAAATCTTGTTATGGTCAAAATCACGCCAGACTTACCGTTTTTGAGAAAAAATATGTGCATCGCACAATAACATACATATTTTCAGCTAAAAGTATGGCATAATTTGGTTTATTTTCATTTTCTCGGAAACTAGTAGGCCTAGAATTAAGATTTTTGGCTTAAAATGTTCGTAATGAATGCCTCTACAAATCTTGTTATGGTCAAAACCACGCCAGACTTACCGTTTTTGAGAAAAAATATGTGCATCGCACAATAACATACATATTTTTACATATTTTCAGCTAAAAGTATGGCATAATTTGGTTTATTTTCATTTTCTCGGAAACTAGTAGGCCTAGAATTAAGATTTTTGGCTTAAAATGTTCGTAATGAATGCCTCTACAAATCTTGTTATGGTCAAAACCACGCCAGACATACCGTTTTTGAGAAAAAATATGTGCATCGCACAATAACATACATATTTTTACATATTTTCAGCTAAAAGTATGGCATAATTTGGTTTATTTTCATTTTCTCGGAAACTAGTAGGCCAAGAATTAAGATTTTTGGCTTAAAATGTTCGTAATGAATGCCTCTACAAATCTTGTTATGGTCAAAACCACGCCAGACTTACCGTTTTTGAGAAAAAATATGTGCATCGCACAATAACATACATATTTTTACATATTTTCAGCTAAAAGTATGGCATAATTTGGTTTATTTTCATTTTCTCGGAAACTAGTAGGCCTAGAATTAAGATTTTTGGCTTAAAATGTTCGTAATGAATGCCTCTACTAATCTTGTTATGGTCAAAACCACGCCAGACTTACCGTTTTTGAGAAAAAATATGTGCATCGCACAATAACATACATATTTTTACATATTTTCAGCTAAAAGTATGGCATAATTTGGTTTATTTTCATTTTCTCGGAAGCTAGTAGGCCTAGAATTAAGATTTTTGGCTTAAAATGTTCGTAATGAATGCCTCTACAAATCTTCTTATGGTCAAAACCACGCCAGACTTACCGTTTTTGAGAAAAAATATGTGCATCGCACAATAACATACATATTTTTACATATTTTCAGCCAAAAGTATGGCATAATTTGGTTTATTTTCATTTTCTCGGAAACTAGTAGGCCTAGAATTAAGATTTTTGGCTTAAAATGTTCGTAATGAATGCCTCTACAAATTTTGTTATGGTCAAAACCACGCCAGACTTACCGTTTTTGAGAAAAAATATGTGCATCGCACAATAACATACATATTTTTACATATTTTCAGCTAAAAGTATGGCATAATTTGGTTTATTTTCATTTTCTCGGAAACTAGTAGGCCTAGAATTAAGATTTTTGGCTTAAAATGTTCGTAATGAATGCCTCTACAAATCTTGTTATGGTCAAAACCACGCCAGACTTACCGTTTTTGAGAAAAAATATGTGCATCGCACAATAACATACATATTTTTACATATTTTCAGCTAAAAGTATGGCATAATTTGGTTTATTTTCATTTTCTCGGAAACTAGTAGGCCTAGAATTAAGATTTTTGGCTTAAAATGTTCGTAATGAATGCCTCTACAAATCTTGTTATGGTCAAAAGCACGCCAGACTTACCGTTTTTGAGAAAAAATATGTGCATCGCACAATAACATACATATTTTTACATATTTTCAGCTAAAAGTATGGCATAATTTGGTTTATTTTCATTTTCTCGGAAACTAGTAGGCCTAGAATTAAGATTTTTGGCTTAAAATGTTCGTAATGAATGCCTCTACAAATCTTCTTATGGTCAAAACCACGCCAGACTTACCGTTTTTGAGAAAAAATATGTGCATCGCACAATAACATACATATTTTTACATATTTTCAGCCAAAAGTATGGCATAATTTGGTTTATTTTCATTTTCTCGGAAACTAGTAGGCCTAGAATTAAGATTTTTGGCTTAAAATGTTCGTAATGAATGCCTCTACAAATCTTGTTATGGTCAAAACCACGCCAGACTTACCGTTTTTGAGAAAAAATATGTGCATCGCACAATAACATACATATTTTTACATATTTTCAGCTAAAAGTATGGCATAATTTGGTTTATTTTCATTTTCTCGGAAACTAGTAGGCCTAGAATTAAGATTTTTGGCTTAAAATGTTCGTAATGAATGCCTTTACAAATCTTGTTATGGTCAAAACCACGCCAGACTTACCGTTTTTGAGAAAAAAATATGTGCATCGCACAATAACATACATATTTTTACATATTTTCATGGCATAATTTGGTTTATTTTCATTTTCTCGGAAACTAGTAGGCCTAGAATTAAGATTTTTGGCTTAAAATGTTCGTAATGAATGCCTCTACAAATCTTGTTATGGTCAAAACCACGCCAGACTTACCGTTTTTGAGAAAAAATATGTGCATCGCACAATAACATACATATTTTCAGCTAAAAGTATGGCATAATTTGGTTTATTTCATTTTCTCGGAAACTAGTAGGCCTACAATTAAGATTTTTGGCTTAAAATGTTCGTAATGAATGCCTCTACAAATCTTGTTATGGTCAAAACCACGCCAGACTTACCGTTTTTGAGAAAAAATATGTGCATCGCACAAGAACATATTTTTACATATTTTCAGCTAAAAGTATGGCATAATTTGGTTTATTTTCATTTTCTCGGAAACTAGTAGGCCTAGAATTAAGATTTTTGGCTTAAAATGTTCGTAATGAATGCCTCTACAAATCTTGTTATATTCAAAACCACGCCAGACTTACCGTTTTTGAGAAAAAATATGTGCATCGCACAATAACATACATATTTTTACATATTTTCATGGCATAATTTGGTTTATTTTCATTTTCTCGGAAACTAGTAGGCCTAGAATTAAGATTTTTGGCTTAAAATGTTCGTAATGAATGCCTCTACAAATCTTGTTATGGTCAAAACCACGCCAGACATACCGTTTTTGAGAAAAAATATGTGCATCGCACAATAACATACATATTTTTAGAATTAAGATTTTTGGCTTAAAATGTTCGTAATGAATGCCTCTACAAATCTTGTTATGGTCAAAAACACGCCAGACTTACCGTTTTTGAGAAAAAATATGTGCATCGCACAATAACATACATATTTTTACATATTTTCATGGCATAATTTGGTTTATTTTCATTTTCTCGGAAACTAGTAGGCCTAGAATTAAGATTTTTGGCTTAAAATGTTCGTAATGAATGCCTCTACAAATCTTGTTATGGTCAAAAACACGCCAGACTTACCGTTTTTGAGAAAAAATATGTGCATCGCACAATAACATACATATTTTTACATATTTTCAGCTAAAAGTATGGCATAATTTGGTTTATTTTCATTTTCTCGGAAACTAGTAGGCCTAGAATTAAGATTTTTGGCTTAAAATGTTCGTAATGAATGCCTCTACAAATCTTGTTATGGTCAAAACCACGCCAGACTTACCGTTTTTGAGAAAAAATATGTGCATCGCACAATAACATACATATTTTCAGCTAAAAGTATGGCATAATTTGGTTTATTTTCATTTTCTCGGAAACTAGTAGGCCTAGAATTAAGATTTTTGGCTTAAAATGTTCGTAATGAATGCCTCTACAAATCTTGTTATGGTCAAAACCACGCCAGACTTACCGTTTTTGAGAAAAAAATATGTGCATCGCACAATAACATACATATTTTTACATATTTTCATGGCATAATTTGGTTTATTTTCATTTTCTCGGAAACTAGTAGGCCTAGAATTAAGATTTTTGGCTTAAAATGTTCGTAATGAATGCCTCTACAGATCTTGTTACGGTCAAAACCACGCCAGACTTACCGTTTTTGAGAAAAAATATGTGCATCGCACAATAACATACATATTTTTACATATTTTCAGCTAAAAGTATGGCATAATTTGGTTTATTTTCATTTTCTCGGAAACTAGTAGGCCTAGAATTAAGATTTTTGGCTTAAAATGTTCGTAATGAATGCCTCTACAAATCTTGTTATGGTCAAAACCACGCCAGACTTACCGTTTTTGAGAAAAAATATGTGCATCGCACAATAACATACATATTTTTACATATTTTCATGGCATAATTTGGTTTATTTTCATTTTCTCGGAAACTAGTAGGCCTAGAATTAAGATTTTTGGCTTAAAATGTTCGTAATGAATGCCTCTACAAATCTTGTTATGGTCAAAACCACGCCAGACATACCGTTTTTGAGAAAAAATATGTGCATCGCACAATAACATACATATTTTTACATATTTTCAGCTAAAAGTATGGCATAATTTGGTTTATTTTCATTTTCTCGGAAACTAGTAGGCCTAGAATTAAGATTTTTGGCTTAAAATGTTCGTAATGAATGCCTCTACAAATCTTGTTATGGTCAAAACCACGCCAGACTTACCGTTTTTGAGAAAAAATATGTGCATCGCACAATAACATACATATTTTCAGCTAAAAGTATGGCATACTTTGGTTTATTTTCATTTTCTCGGAAACTAGTAAGCCTAGAATTAAGATTTTTGGCTTAAAATGTTCGTAATGAATGCCTCTACAAATCTTGTTATGGTCAAAACCACGCCAGACATACCGTTTTTGAGAAAAAATATGTGCATCGCACAATAACATACATATTTTTACATATTTTCAGCTAAAAGTATGGCATAATTTGGTTTATTTTCATTTTCTCGGAAACTAGTAGGCCTAGAATTAAGATTTTTGGCTTAAAATGTTCGTAATGAATGCCTCTACAAATCTTGTTATGGTCAAAACCACGCCAGACTTACCGTTTTTGAGAAAAAATATGTGCATCGCACAATAACATACATATTTTTACATATTTTCAGCCAAAAGTATGGCATAATTTGGTTTATTTTCATTTTCTCGGAAACTAGTAGGCCTAGAATTAAGATTTTTGGCTTAAAATGTTCGTAATGAATGCCTCTACAAATCTTGTTATGGTCAAAACCACGCCAGACATACCGTTTTTGAGAAAAAATATGTGCATCGCACAATAACATACATATTTTTACATATTTTCAGCTAAAAGTATGGCATAATTTGGTTTATTTTCATTTTCTCGGAAACTAGTAGGCCTAGAATTAAGATTTTTGGCTTAAAATGTTCGTAATGAATGCCTCTACAAATCTTGTTATGGTCAAAAACACGCCAGACTTACCGTTTTTGAGAAAAAATATGTGCATCGCACAATAACATACATATTTTTACATATTTTCATGGCATAATTTGGTTTATTTTCATTTTCTCGGAAACTAGTAGGCCTAGAATTAAGATTTTTGGCTTAAAATGTTCGTAATGAATGCCTCTACAAATCTTGTTATGGTCAAAAACACGCCAGACTTACCGTTTTTGAGAAAAAATATGTGCATCGCACAATAACATACATATTTTTACATATTTTCAGCTAAAAGTATGGCATAATTTGGTTTATTTTCATTTTCTCGGAAACTAGTAGGCCTAGAATTAAGATTTTTGGCTTAAAATGTTCGTAATGAATGCCTCTACAAATCTTGTTATGGTCAAAACCACGCCAGACTTACCGTTTTTGAGAAAAAATATGTGCATCGCACAATAACATACATATTTTCAGCTAAAAGTATGGCATAATTTGGTTTATTTTCATTTTCTCGGAAACTAGTAGGCCTAGAATTAAGATTTTTGGCTTAAAATGTTCGTAATGAATGCCTCTACAAATCTTGTTATGGTCAAAACCACGCCAGACTTACCGTTTTTGAGAAAAAAATATGTGCATCGCACAATAACATACATATTTTTACATATTTTCATGGCATAATTTGGTTTATTTTCATTTTCTCGGAAACTAGTAGGCCTAGAATTAAGATTTTTTGCTTAAAATGTTCGTAATGAATGCCTCTACAGATCTTGTTACGGTCAAAACCACGCCAGACTTACCGTTTTTGAGAAAAAATATGTGCATCGCACAATAACATACATATTTTTACATATTTTCAGCTAAAAGTATGGCATAATTTGGTTTATTTTCATTTTCTCGGAAACTAGTAGGCCTAGAATTAAGATTTTTGGCTTAAAATGTTCGTAATGAATGCCTCTACAAATCTTGTTATGGTCAAAACCACGCCAGACTTACCGTTTTTGAGAAAAAATATGTGCATCGCACAATAACATACATATTTTTACATATTTTAATGGCATAATTTGGTTTATTTTCATTTTCTCGGAAACTAGTAGGCCTAGAATTAAGATTTTTGGCTTAAAATGTTCGTAATGAATGCCTCTACAAATCTTGTTATGGTCAAAACCACGCCAGACATACCGTTTTTGAGAAAAAATATGTGCATCGCACAATAACATACATATTTTTACATATTTTCAGCTAAAAGTATGGCATAATTTGGTTTATTTTCATTTTCTCGGAAACTAGTAGGCCTAGAATTAAGATTTTTGGCTTAAAATGTTCGTAATGAATGCCTCTACAAATCTTGTTATGGTCAAAACCACGCCAGACTTACCGTTTTTGAGAAAAAATATGTGCATCGCACAATAACATACATATTTTCAGCTAAAAGTATGGCATACTTTGGTTTATTTTCATTTTCTCGGAAACTAGTAAGCCTAGAATTAAGATTTTTGGCTTAAAATGTTCGTAATGAATGCCTCTACAAATCTTGTTATGGTCAAAAGCACGCCAGACTTACCGTTTTTGAGAAAAAATATGTGCATCGCACAATAACATACATATTTTTACATATTTTCAGCTAAAAGTATGGCATAATTTGGTTTATTTTCATTTTCTCGGAAACTAGTAGGCCTAGAATTAAGATTTTTGGCTTAAAATGTTCGTAATGAATGCATCTACAAATCTTGTTATGGTCAAAACCACGCCAGACTTACCGTTTTTGAGAAAAAATATGTGCATCGCACAATAACATACATATTTTTACATATTTTCAGCCAAAAGTATGGCATAATTTGGTTTATTTTCATTTTCTCGGAAACTAGTAGGCCTAGAATTAAGATTTTTGGCTTAAAATGTTCGTAATGAATGCCTCTACAAATCTTGTTATGGTCAAAACCACGCCAGACATACCGTTTTTGAGAAAAAATATGTGCATCGCACAATAACATACATATTTTTACATATTTTCAGCTAAAAGTATGGCATAATTTGGTTTATTTTCATTTTCTCGGAAACTAGTAGGCCTAGAATTAAGATTTTTGGCTTAAAATGTTCGTAATGAATGCCTCTACAAATCTTGTTATGGTCAAAACCACGCCAGACTTACCGTTTTTGAGAAAAAAATATGTGCATCGCACAATAACATACATATTTTTACATATTTTCATGGCATAATTTGGTTTATTTTCATTTTCTCGGAAACTAGTAGGCCTAGAATTAAGATTTTTGGCTTAAAATGTTCGTAATGAATGCCTCTACAGATCTTGTTATGGTCAAAACCACGCCAGACTTACCGTTTTTGAGAAAAAATATGTGCATCGCACAATAACATACATATTTTTACATATTTTCAGCTAAAAGTATGGCATAATTTGGTTTATTTTCATTTTCTCGGAAACTAGTAGGCCTAGAATTAAGATTTTTGGCTTAAAATGTTCGTAATGAATGCCTCTACAAATCTTGTTATGGTCAAAACCACGCCAGACTTACCGTTTTTGAGAAAAAATATGTGCATCGCACAATAACATACATATTTTCAGCTAAAAGTATGGCATAATTTGGTTTATTTTCATTTTCTCGGAAACTAGTAGGCCTAGAATTAAGATTTTTGGCTTAAAATGTTCGTAATGAATGCCTCTACAAATCTTGTTATGGTCAAAACCACGCCAGACTTACCGTTTTTGAGAAAAAATATGTGCATCGCACAATAACATATTTTTACATATTTTCAGCTAAAAGTATGGCATAATTTGGTTTATTTTCATTTTCTCGGAAACTAGTAGGCCTAGAATTAAGATTTTTGGCTTAAAATGTTCGTAATGAATGCCTCTACAAATCTTGTTATGGTCAAAACCACGCCAGACTTACCGTTTTTGAGAAAAAATATGTGCATCGCACAATAACATACATATTTTTACATATTTTCAGCTAAAAGTATGGCATAATTTGGTTTATTTTCATTTTCTCGGAAACTAGTAGGCCTAGAATTAAGATTTTTGGCTTAAAATGTTCGTAATGAATGCCTCTACAAATCTTGTTATGGTCAAAACCACGCCAGACATACCGTTTTTGAGAAAAAATATGTGCATCGCACAATAACATACATATTTTTACATATTTTCAGCTAAAAGTATGGCATAATTTGGTTTATTTTCATTTTCTCGGAAACTAGTAGGCCTAGAATTAAGATTTTTGGCTTAAAATGTTCGTAATGAATGCCTCTACAAATCTTGTTATGGTCAAAAACACGCCAGACCTACCGTTTTTGAGAAAAAATATGTGCATCGCACAATAACATACATATTTTTACATATTTTCAGCTAAAAGTATTGCATAATTTGGTTTATTTTCATTTTCTCGGAAACTAGTAGGCCTAGAATTAAGATTTTTGGCTTAAAATGTTCGTAATGAATGCCTCTACAAATCTTGTTATGGTCAAAACCACGCCAGACTTACCGTTTTTGAGAAAAAATATGTGCATCGCACAATAACATACATATTTTCAGCTAAAAGTATGGCATAATTTGGTTTATTTTCATTTTCTCGGAAACGAGTAGGCCTAGAATTAAGATTTTTGGCTTAAAATGTTCGTAATGAATGCCTCTACAAATCTTGTTATGGTCAAAACAACGCCAGACTTACCGTTTTTGAGAAAAAATATGTGCATCGCACAATAACATACATATTTTCAGCTAAAAGTATGGCATAATTTGGTTTATTTTCATTTTCTCGGAAACTAGTAGGCCAAGAATTAAGATTTTTGGCTTAAAATGTTCGTAATGAATGCCTCTACAAATCTTGTTATGGTCAAAACCACGCCAGACTTACCGTTTTTGAGAAAAAATATGTGCATCGCACAATAACATACATATTTTTACATATTTTCAGCTAAAAGTATGGCATAATTTGGTTTATTTTCATTTTCTCGGAAACTAGTAGGCCTAGAATTAAGATTTTTGGCTGAAAATGTTCGTAATGAATGCCTCTACAAATCTTGTTATGGTCAAAACCACGCCAGACTTACCGTTTTTGAGAAAAAATATGTGCATCGCACAATAACATACATATTTTTACATATTTTCAGCTAAAAGTATGGCATAATTTGGTTTATTTTCATTTTCTCGGAAACTAGTAGGCCTAGAATTAAGATTTTTGGCTTAAAATGTTCGTAATGAATGCCTCTACAAATCTTGTTACGGTCAAAACCACGCCAGACTTACCGTTTTTAAGAAAAAATATGTGCATCGCACAATAACATACATATTTTTACATATTTTCAGCTAAAAGTATGGCATAATTTGGTTTATTTTCATTTTCTCGGAAACTAGTAGGCCTAGAATTAAGATTTTTGGCTTAAAATGTTCGTAATGAATGCCTCTACAAATCTTGTTATGGTCAAAACCACGCCAGACTTACCGTTTTTGAGAAAAAATATGTGCATCGCACAATAACATACATATTTTTACATATTTTCATGGCATAATTTGGTTTATTTTCATTTTCTCGGAAACTAGTAGGCCTAGAATTAAGATTTTCGGCTTAAAATGGTCGTAATGAATGCCTCTACAAATTTTGTTATGGTCAAAACAACGCCAGACTTACCGTTTTTGAGAAAAAATATGTGCATCGCACAATAACATACATATTTTCAGCTAAAAGTATGGCATAATTTGGTTTATTTTCATTTTCTCGGAAACTAGTAGGCCTAGAATTAAGATTTTTGGCTTAAAATGTTCGTAATGAATGCCTCTACAAATATTGTTATGGTCAAAACCACGCCAGACTTACCGTTTTTGAGAAAAAATATGTGCATCGCACAATAACATACATATTTTTACATATTTTCAGCTAAAAGTATGGCATAATTTGGTTTATTTTCATTTTCTCGGAAACTAGTAGGCCTAGAATTAAGATTTTTGGCTTAAAATGTTCGTAATGAATGCCTCTACAAATCTTGTTACGGTCAAAACCACGCCAGACTTACCGTTTTTGAGAAAAAATATGTGCATCGCACAATAACATACATATTTTCAGCTAAAAGTATGGCATAATTTGGTTTATTTTCATTTTCTCGGAAACTAGTAGGCCTAGAATTAAGATTTTTGGCTTAAAATGTTCGTAATGAATGCCTCTACAAATCTTGTTATGGTCAAAACCACGCCAGACTTACCGTTTTTGAGAAAAAATATGTGCATCGCACAATAACATACATATTTTCAGCTAAAAGTATGGCATAATTTGGTTTATTTTCATTTTCTCGGAAACTAGTAGGCCTAGAATTATGATTTTTGGCTTAAAATGTTCGTAATGAATGCCTCTACAAATCTTGTTATGGTCAAAACAACGCCAGACTTACCGTTTTTGAGAAAAAATATGTGCATCGCACAATAACATACATATTTTCAGCTAAAAGTATGGCATAATTTGGTTTATTTTCATTTTCTCGGAATCTAGTAGGCCTAGAATTAAGATTTTTGGCTTAAAATGTTCGTAATGAATGGCTCTACAAATCTTGTTATGGTCAAAACCACGCCAGACTTACCGTTTTTGAGAAAAAATATGTGCATCGCACAATAACATACATATTTTTACATATTTTCATGGCATAATTTGGTTTATTTTCATTTTCTCGGAAACTAGTAGGCCTAGAATTAAGATTTTTGGCTTAAAATGTTCGTAATGAATGCCTCTACAAATCTTGTTATGGTCAAAACAACGCCAGACTTACCGTTTTTGAGAAAAAATATGTGCATCGCACAATAACATACATATTTTCAGCTAAAAGTATGGCATAATTTGGTTTATTTTCATTTTCTCGGAAACTAGTAGGCCTAGAATTAAGATTTTTGGCTTAAAATGTTCGTAATGAATGCCTCTACAAATCTTGTTATGGTCAAAACCACGCCAGACTTACCGTTTTTGAGAAAAAATATGTGCATCGCACAATAACATACATATTTTTACATATTTTCATGGCATAATTTGGTTTATTTTCATTTTCTCGGAAACTAGTAGGCCTAGAATTAAGATTTTTGGCTTAAAATGTTCGTAATGAATGCCTCTACAAATCTTGTTATGGTCAAAACCACGCCAGACATACCGTTTTTGAGAAAAAATATGTGCATCGCACAATAACATACATATTTTTACATATTTTCATGGCATAATTTGGTTTATTTTCATTTTCTCGGAAACTAGTAGGCCTAGAATTAAGATTTTTGGCTTAAAATGTTTGTAATGAATGCCTCTACAAATCTTGTTATGGTCAAAACCACGCCAGACTTACCGTTTTTGAGAAAAAATATGTGCATCGCACAATAACATACATATTTTTACATATTTTCAGCCAAAAGTATGGCATAATTTGGTTTATTTTCATTTTCTCGGAAACTAGTAGGCCTAGAATTAAGATTTTTGGCTTAAAATGTTCGTAATGAATGCCTCTACAAATCTTGTTATGGTCAAAACCACGCCAGACTTACCGTTTTTGAGAAAAAATATGTGCATCGCACAATAACATACATATTTTTACATATTTTCATGGCATAATTTGGTTTATTTTCATTTTCTCGGAAACTAGTAGGCCTAGAATTAAGATTTTTGGCTTAAAATGTTCGTAATGAATGCCTCTACAAATCTTGTTATGGTCAAAACCACGCCAGACTTACCGCTTTTGAGAAAAAATATGTGCATCGCACAATAACATACATATTTTTACATATTTTCAGCAAAAAGTATGGCATAATTTGGTTTATTTTCATTTTCTCGGAAACTAGTAGGCCAAGAATTAAGATTTTTGGCTTAAAATGTTCGTAATGAATGCCTCTACAAATATTGCTATGGTCAATACCACGCCAGACTTACCGTTTTTGAGAAAAAATGTGTGCATCGCACAATAACATACATATTTTTACATATTTTCAGCTAAAAGTATGGCATAATTTGGTTTATTTTCATTTTCTCGGAAACTAGTAGGCCTAGAATTAAGATTTTTGGCTTAAAATGTTCGTAATGAATGCCTCTACAAATCTTGTTATGGTCAAAACCACGCCAGACTTACCGTTTTTGAGAAAAAATATGTGCATCGCACAATAACATACATATTTTTACATATTTTCATGGCATAATTTGGTTTATTTTCATTTTCTCGGAAACTAGTAGGCCTAGAATTAAGATTTTTGGCTTAAAATGTTCGTAATGAATGCCTCTACAAATCTTGTTACGGTCAAAACCACTCCAGACTTACGGTTTTTGAGAAAAAATATGTGCATCGCACAATAACATACATATTTTCAGCTAAAAGTATGGCATAATTTGGTTTATTTTCATTTTCTCGGAAACTAGTAGGCCTAGAATTAAGATTTTTGGCTTAAAATGTTCGTAATGAATGCCTCTACAAATCTTGTTATGGTCAAAACCACGCCAGACTTACCGTTTTTGAGAAAAAATATGTGCATCGCACAATAACATACATATTTTTACATATTTTCCTGGCATAATTTGGTTTATTTTCATTTTCTCGGAAACTAGTAGGCCTAGAATTAAGATTTTTGGCTTAAAATGTTCGTAATGAATGCCTCTACAAATCTTGTTATGGTCAACACCACGCCAGACTTACCGTTTTTGAGAGAAAATATGTGCATCGCACAATAACATACATATTTTTACATATTTTCAGCTAAAAGTATAGCATAATTTGGTTTATTTTCATTTTCTCGGAAACTAGTAGGCCTAGATTTAAGATTTTTGGCTTAAAATGTTCGTAATGAATGCCTCTACAAATCTTGTTATGGTCAAAACCACGCCAGACTTACCGTTTTTGAGAAAAAATATGTGCATCGCACAATAACATACATATTTTTACATATTTTCAGCTAAAAGTATGGCATAATTTGGTTTATTTTCATTTTCTCGGAAACTAGTAGGCCAAGAATTAAGATTTTTGGCTTAAAATGTTCGTAATGAATGCCTTTACAAATCTTGTTATGGTCAAAACCACGCCAGACTTACCGTTTTTGAGAACAAATATGTGCATCGCACAATAACATACATATTTTCAGCTAAAAGTATGGCATAATTTGGTTTATTTTCATTTTCTCGGAAACTAGTAGGCCTAGAATTAAGATTTTTGGCTTAAAATGTTCGTAATGAATGCCTCTACAAATCTTGTTATGGTCAAAACCACGCCAGACTTACCGTTTTTGAGAAAAAATATGTGCATCGCACAATAACATACATATTTTTACATATTTTCAGCCAAAAGTATGGCATAATTTGGTTTATTTTCATTTTCTCGGAAACTAGTAGGCCTAGAATTAAGATTTTTGGCTTAAAATGTTCGTAATGAATGCCTCTACAAATCTTGTTATGGTCAAAACCACGCCAGACTTACCGTTTTTGAGAAAAAATATGTGCATCGCACAATAACATACATATTTTTACATATTTTCATGGCATAATTTGGTTTATTTTCATTTTCTCGGAAACTAGTAGGCCTAGAATTAAGATTTTTGGCTTAAAATGTTCGTAATGAATGCCTCTACAAATCTTGTTACGGTCAAAACCACTCCAGACTTACGGTTTTTGAGAAAAAATATGTGCATCGCACAATAACATACATATTTTCAGCTAAAAGTATGGCATAATTTGGTTTATTTTCATTTTCTCGGAAACTAGTAGGCCTAGAATTAAGATTTTTGGCTTAAAATGTTCGTAATGAATGCCTCTACAAATCTTGTTATGGTCAAAACCACGCCAGACTTACCGTTTTTGAGAAAAAATATGTGCATCGCACAATAACATACATATTTTTACATATTTTCATGGCATAATTTGGTTTATTTTCATTTTCTCGGAAACTAGTAGGCCTAGAATTAGGATTTTTGGCTTAAAATGTTCGTAATGAATGCCTCTACAAATCTTGTTATGGTCAACACCACGCCAGACTTACCGTTTTTGAGAGAAAATATGTGCATCGCACAATAACATACATATTTTTACATATTTTCAGCTAAAAGTATAGCATAATTTGGTTTATTTTCATTTTCTCGGAAACTAGTAGGCCTAGAATTAAGATTTTTGGCTTAAAATGTTCGTAATGAATGCCTCTACAAATCTTGTTATGGTTAAAACCACGCCAGACTTACCGTTTTTGAGAAAAAATATGTGCATCGCACAATAACATACATATTTTTACATATTTTCATGGCATAATTTGGTTTATTTTCATTTTCTCGGAAACTAGTAGGCCTAGAATTAAGATTTTTGGCTTAAAATGTTCGTAATGAATGCCTCTACAAATCTTGTTATGGTCAAAACCAAGCCAGACTTACCGTTTTTGAGAAAAAATATGTGCATCGCACAATAACATACATATTTTTACATATTTTCAGCTAAAAGTATGGCATAATTTGGTTTATTTTCATTTTCTCGGAAACTAGTAGGCCTAGAATTAAGATTTTTGGCTTAAAATGTTCGTAATGAATGCCTCTAAAAATTTTGTTATGGTCAAAACAACGCCAGACTTACCGTTTTTGAGAAAAAATATGTGCATCGCACAATAACATACATATTTTTACATATTTTCATGGCATAATTTGGTTTATTTTCATTTTCTCGGAAACTAGTAGGCCTAGAATTAAGATTTTTGGCTTAAAATGTTCGTAATGAATGCCTCTACAAATCTTGTAATGGTCAAAACCACGCCAGACTTACCGTTTTTGAGAAAAAATATGTGCATCGCACAATAACATACATATTTTCAGCTAAAATTATGGCATAATTTGGTTTATTTTCATTTTCTCGGAAACTAGTAGGCCTAGAATTAAGATTTTTGGCTTAAAATGTTCGTAATGAATGCCTCTACAAATCTTGTTACGGTCAAAACCACGCCAGACTTACCGTTTTTGAGAAAAAATATGTGCATCGCACAATAACATACATATTTTTACATATTTTCATGGCATAATTTGGTTTATTTTCATTTTCTCGGAAACTAGTAGGCCTAGAATTAAGATTTTTGGCTTAAAATGTTCGTAATGAATGCCTCTACAAATCTTGTTATGGTCAAAACCACGCCAGACTTACCGTTTTTGAGAAAAAATATGTGCATCGCACAATAACATACATATTTTTACATATTTTCAGCTAAAAGTATGGCATAATTTGGTTTATTTTCATTTTCTCGGAAACTAGTAGGCCTAGAATTAAGATTTTTGGCTTAAAATGTTCGTAATGAATGCCTCTACAAATCTTGTTATGGTCAAAACCACGCCAGACTTACCGTTTTTGAGAAAAAATATGTGCATCGCACAATAACATACATATTTTCAGCTAAAAGTATGGCATAATTTGGTTTATTTTCATTTTCTCGGAAACTAGTAGGCCTAGAATTAAGATTTTTGGCTTAAAATGTTTGTAATGAATGCCTCTACAAATCTTGTTATGGTCAAAACCACGCCAGACTTACCGTTTTTGAGAAAAAATATGTGCATCGCACAATAACATACATATTTTTACATATTTTCATGGCATAATTTGGTTTATTTTCATTTTCTCGGAAACTAGTAGGCCTAGAATTAGGATTTTTGGCTTAAAATGTTCGTAATGAATGCCTCTACAAATCTTGTTATGGTCAACACCACGCCAGACTTACCGTTTTTGAGAGAAAATATGTGCATCGCACAATAACATACATATTTTTACATATTTTCAGCTAAAAGTATAGCATAATTTGGTTTATTTTCATTTTCTCGGAAACTAGTAGGCCTAGAATTAAGATTTTTGGCTTAAAATGTTCGTAATGAATGCCTCTACAAATCTTGTTATGGTTAAAACCACGCCAGACTTACCGTTTTTGAGAAAAAATATGTGCATCGCACAATAACATACATATTTTTACATATTTTCATGGCATAATTTGGTTTATTTTCATTTTCTCGGAAACTAGTAGGCCTAGAATTAAGATTTTTGGCTTAAAATGTTCGTAATGAATGCCTCTACAAATCTTGTTATGGTCAAAACCACGCCAGACTTACCGTTTTTGAGAAAAAATATGTGCATCGCACAATAACATACATATTTTTACATATTTTCAGCTAAAAGTATGGCATAATTTGGTTTATTTTCATTTTCTCGGAAACTAGTAGGCCTAGAATTAAGATTTTTGGCTTAAAATGTTCGTAATGAATGCCTCTAAAAATTTTGTTATGGTCAAAACAACGCCAGACTTACCGTTTTTGAGAAAAAATATGTGCATCGCACAATAACATACATATTTTTACATATTTTCATGGCATAATTTGGTTTATTTTCATTTTCTCGGAAACTAGTAGGCCTAGAATTAAGATTTTTGGCTTAAAATGTTCGTAATGAATGCCTCTACAAATCTTGTAATGGTCAAAACCACGCCAGACTTACCGTTTTTGAGAAAAAATATGTGCATCGCACAATAACATACATATTTTCAGCTAAAAGTATGGCATAATTTGGTTTATTTTCATTTTCTCGGAAACTAGTAGGCCTAGAATTAAGATTTTTGGCTTAAAATGTTCGTAATGAATGCCTCTACAAATCTTGTTACGGTCAAAACCACGCCAGACTTACCGTTTTTGAGAAAAAATATGTGCATCGCACAATAACATACATATTTTTACATATTTTCATGGCATAATTTGGTTTATTTTCATTTTCTCGGAAACTAGTAGGCCTAGAATTAAGATTTTTGGCTTAAAATGTTCGTAATGAATGCCTCTACAAATCTTGTTATGGTCAAAACCACGCCAGACTTACCGTTTTTGAGAAAAAATATGTGCATCGCACAATAACATACATATTTTTACATATTTTCAGCTAAAAGTATGGCATAATTTGGTTTATTTTCATTTTCTCGGAAACTAGTAGGCCTAGAATTAAGATTTTTGGCTTAAAATGTTCGTAATGAATGCCTCTACAAATCTTGTTATGGTCAAAACCACGCCAGACTTACCGTTTTTGAGAAAAAATATGTGCATCGCACAATAACATACATATTTTTACATATTTTCAGCTAAAAGTATGGCATAATTTGGTTTATTTTCATTTTCTCGGAAACTAGTAGGCCTAGAATTAAGATTTTTGGCTTAAAATGTTCGTAATGAATGCCTCTACAAATCTTGTTATGGTCAAAACCACGCCAGACTTACCGTTTTTGAGAAAAAATATGTGCATCGCACAATAACATACATATTTTTACATATTTTCATGGCATAATTTGGTTTATTTTCATTTTCTCGGAAACTAGTAGGCCTAGAATTAAGATTTTTGGCTTAAAATGTTCGTAATGAATGCCTCTACAAATCTTGTTATGTTCAAAACCACGCCAGACTTACCGTTTTTGAGAAAAAATATGTGCATCGCACAATAACACACATATTTTTACATATTTTCAGCTAAAAGTATGGCATAATTTGGTTTATTTTCATTTTCTCGGAAACTAGTAGGCCTAGAATTAAGATTTTTGGCTTAAAATGTTCGTAATGAATGCCTCTACAAATCTTGTTATGGTCAAAACCACGCCAGACTTACCGTTTTTGAGAAAAAATATGTGCATCGCACAATAACATACATATTTTTACATATTTTCAGCTAAAAGTATGGCATAATTTGGTTTATTTTCATTTTCTCGGAAACTAGTAGGCCTAGAATTAAGATTTTTGGCTTAAAATGTTCGTAATGAATGCCTCTACAAATCTTGTTATGGTCAAAACCACGCCAGACTTACCGTTTTTGAGAAAAAATATGTGCATCGCACAATAACATACATATTTTTACATATTTTCAGCTAAAAGTATGGCATAATTTGGTTTATTTTCATTTTCTCGGAAACTAATAGGCCTAGAATTAGGATTTTTGGCTTAAAATGTTCGTAATGAATGCCTCTACAAATCTTGTTATGGTCAAAACCACGCCAGACTTACCGTTTTTGAGAAAAAATAAGTGCATCGCACAATAACATACATATTTTTACATATTTTCATGGCATAATTTGGTTTATTTTCATTTTCTCGGAAACTAGTACGCCTAGAATTAAGATTTTTGGCTTAAAATGTTCGTAATGAATGCCTCTACAAATCTTGTTATGGTCAAAACCACGCCAGACTTACCGTTTTTTGAGAAAAAATATGTGCATCGCACAATAACATACATATTTTTACATATTTTCAGCTAAAAGTATGGTATAATTTGGTTTATTTTTATTTTCTCGGAAACTAGTAGGCCAAGAATTAAGATTTTTGGCTTAAAATGTTCGTAATGAATGCCTCTACAAATCTTGTTATGGTCAAAACCACGCCAGACTTACCGTTTTTGAGAAAAAATATGTGCATCGCACAATAACATACATATTTTTACATATTTTCAGCTAAAAGTATGGCATAATTTGGTTTATTTTCATTTTCTCGGAAACTAGTAGGCCTAGAATTAAGATTTTTGGCTTAAAATGTTCGTAATGAATGCCTCTACAAATCTTGTTATGGTCAAAACCACGCCAGACTTACCGTTTTTGAGAAAAAATATGTGCATCGCACAATAACATACATATTTTTACATATTTTCAGCTAAAAGTATGGCATAATTTGGTTTATTTTCATTTTCTCGGAAACTAGTAGGCCTAGAATTAAGATTTTTGGCTTAAAATGTTCGTAATGAATGCTTCTACAAATCTTGTTATGGTCAAAACCACGCCAGACTTACCGTTCTTGAGAAAAAATATGTGCATCGCACAATAACATACATATTTTTACATATTTTCATGGCATAATTTGGTTTATTTTCATTTTCTCGGAAACTAGTAGGCCTAGAATTAAGATTTTTGGCTTAAAATGTTCGTAATGAATGCCTCTACAAATCTTGTTATGGTCAAAACCACGCCAGACTTACCGTTTTTGAGAAAAAATATGTGCATCGCACAATAACATACATATTTTTACATATTTTCAGCTAAAAGTATGGCATAATTTGGTTTATTTTCATTTTCTCGGAAACTAGTAGGCCTAGAATTAAGATTTTTGGCTTAAAATGTTCGTAATGAATGCCTCTACAAATCTTGTTATGGTCAAAACCACGCCAGACTTACCGTTTTTGAGAAATATATGTGCATCGCACAATAACATACATATTTTTACATATTTTCAGCTAAAAGTATGGCATAATTTGGTTTATTTTCATTTTCTCGGAAACTAGTAGGCCTAGAATTAAGATTTTTGGCTTAAAATGTTCGTAATGAATGCCTCTACAAATCTTGTTATGGTCAAAACCACGCTAGACTTACCGTTTTTGAGAAAAAATATGTGCATTGCACAATAACATACATATTTTTACATATTTTCATGGCATAATTTGGTTTATTTTCATTTTCTCGGAAACTAGTAGGCCTAGAATTAAGATTTTTGGCTTAAAATGTTCGTAATGAATGCCTCTACAAATCTTGTTATGGTCAAAACCACGCCAGACTTACCGTTTTTGAGAAAAAATATGTGCATCGCACAATAACAAACATATTTTTACATATTTTCAGCTAAAAGTATGGCATAATTTGGTTTATTTTCATTTTCTCGGAAACTAGTAGGCCTAGAATTAAGATTTTTGGCTTAAAATGTTCGTAATGAATGCCTCTACAAATCTTGTTATGGTCAAAACCACGCCAGACTTACCGTTTTTGAGAAATATATGTGCATCGCACAATAACATACATATTTTTACATATTTTCAGCTAAAAGTATGGCATAATTTGGTTTATTTTCATTTTCTCGGAAACTAGTAGGCCTAGAATTAAGATTTTTGGCTTAAAATGTTCGTAATGAATGCCTCTACAAATCGTTTTATGGTCAAAACCACGCTAGACTTACCGTTTTTGAGAAAAAATATGTGCATTGCACAATAACATACATATTTTTACATATTTTCATGGCATAATTTGGTTTATTTTCATTTTCTCGAAAACTAGTAGGCCTAGAATTAAGATTTTTGGCTTAAAATGTTCGTAATGAATGCCTCTACAAATCTTGTTATGGTCAAAACCACGCCAGACTTACTGTTTTTGAGAAAAAATATGTGCATCGCACAATAACATACATATTTTTACATATTTTCATGGCATAATTTGGTTTATTTTCATTTTCTCGGAAACTAGTAGGCCTAGAATTAAGATTTTTGGCTTAAAATGTTCGTAATGAATGCCTCTACAAATCTTGTTATGGTCAAAACCACGCCAGACTTACCGTTTTTGAGAAAAAATATGTGCATCGCACAATAACATACATATTTTTACATATTTTCATGGCATAATTTGGTTTATTTTCATTTTCTCGGAAACTAGTAGGCCTCGAATTAAGATTTTTGGCTTAAAATTTTCGTAATGAATGCCTCTACAAATCTTGTTATGGTCAAAACCACGCCAGACTTACCGTTTTTGAGAAAAAATATGTGCATCGCACAATAACATACATATTTTTACATATTTTCATGGCATAATTTGGTTTATTTTCATTTTCTCGGAAACTAGTAGGCCTAGAATTAAGATTTTTGGCTTAAAATGTTCGTAATGAATGCCTCTACAAATCTTGTTATGGTCAAAACCACGCCAGACTTACCGTTTTTGAGAAAAAATATGTGCATCGCACAATAACATACATATTTTTACATATTTTCAGCTAAAAGTATGGCATAATTTGGTTTATTTTCATTTTCTCGGAAACTAGTAGGCCTAGAATTAAGATTTTTGGCTTAAAATGTTCGTAATGAATGCCTCTACAAATCTTGTTATGGTCAAAACCACGCCAGACTTACCGTTTTTGAGAAAAAATATGTGCATCGCACAATAACATACATATTTTTACATATTTTCATGGCATAATTTGGTTTATTTTCATTTTCTCGGAAACTAGTAGGCCTAGAATTAAGATTTTTGGCTTAAAATGTTCGTAATGAATGCCTCTACAAATCTTGTTATGGTCAAAACCACGCCAGACTTACCGTTTTTGAGAAAAAATATGTGCATCGCACAATAACATACATATTTTTACATATTTTCAGCTAAAAGTATGGCATAATTTGGTTTATTTTCATTTTCTCGGAAACTAGTAGGCCAAGAATTAAGATTTTTGGCTTAAAATGTTCGTAATGAATGCCTCTACAAATCTTGTTATGGTCAAAACCACGCCAGACTTACCGTTTTTGAGAAAAAATATGTGCATCGCACAATAACATACATATTTTTACATATTTTCAGCTAAAAGTATGGCATAATTTGGTTTATTTTCATTTTCTCGGAAACTAGTAGGCCTAGAATTAAGATTTTTGGCTTAAAATGTTCGTAATGAATGCCTCTACAAATCTTGTTATGGTCAAAACCACGCCAGACTTACCGTTTTTGAGAAAAAATATGTGCATCGCACAATAACATACATATTTTTACATATTTTCATGGCATAATTTGGTTTATTTTCATTTTCTCGGAAACTAGTAGGCCTAGAATTAAGATTTTTGGCTTAAAATGTTCGTAATGAATGCCTCTACAAATCTTGTTATGGTCAAAACCACGCCAGACTTACCGTTTTTGAGAAAAAATATGTGCATCGCACAATAACATACATATTTTTACATATTTTCAGCTAAAAGTATGGCATAATTTGGTTTATTTTCATTTTCTCGGAAACTAGTAGGCCTAGAATTAAGATTTTTGGCTTAAAATGTTCGTTATGAATGCCTCTACAAATCTTGTTATGGTCAAAACCACGCCAGACTTACCGTTTTTGAGAAAAAATATGTGCATCGCACAATAACATACATATTTTTACATATTTTCAGCCGAAAGTATGGCATAATTTGGTTTATTTTCATTTTCTCGGAAACTAGTAGGCCTAGAATTAAGATTTTTGGCTTAAAATGTTCGTAATGAATGCCTCTACAAATCTTGTTATGGTCAAAACCACGCCAGACTTACCGTTTTTGAGAAAAAATATGTGCATCGCACAATAACATACATATTTTTACATATTTTCATGGCATAATTTGGTTTATTTTCATTTTCTCGGAAACTAGTAGGCCTAGAATTAAGATTTTTGGCTTAAAATGTTCGTAATGAATGCCTCTACAAATCTTGTTATGGTCAAAACAACGCCAGACTTACCGCTTTTGAGAAAAAATATGTGCATCGCACAATAACATACATATTTTTACATATTTTCAGCTAAAAGTATGGCATAATTTGGTTTATTTTCATTTTCTCGGAAACTAGTAGGCCTAGAATTAAGATTTTTGGCTTAAAATGTTCGTAATGAATGCCTCTACAAATCTTGTTATGGTCAAAACCACGCCAGACTTACCGTTTTTGAGAAAAAATATGTGCATCGCACAATAACATACATATTTTTACATATTGTCATGGCATAATTTGGTTTATTTTCATTTTCTCGGAAACTAGTAGGCCTAGAATTAAGATTTTTGGCTTAAAATGTTCGTAATGAATGCCTCTACAAATCTTGTTATGGTCAAAACCACGCCAGACTTACCGCTTTTGAGAAAAAATATGTGCATCGCACAATAACATACATATTTTTACATATTTTCATGGCATAATTTGGTTTATTTTCATTTTCTCGGAAACTAGTAGGCCTAGAATTAAGATTTTTGGCTTAAAATGTTCGTAATGAATGCCTCTACAAATCTTGTTATGGTCAAAACCACGCCAGACTTACCGTTTTTGAGAAAAAATATGTGCATCGCACAATAACATACATATTTTTACATATTTTCATGGCATAATTTGGTTTATTTTCATTTTCTCGGAAACTAGTAGGCCTAGAATTAAGATTTTTGGCTTAAAATGTTCGTAATGAATGCCTCTACAAATCTTGTTATGGTCAAAACCACGCCAGACTTACCGTTTTTGAGAAAAAATATGTGCATCGCACAATAACATACATATTTTTACATATTTTCATGGCATAATTTGGTTTATTTTCATTTTCTCGGAAACTAGTAGGCCTAGAATTAAGATTTTTGGCTTAAAATGTTCGTAATGAATGCCTCTACAAATCTTGTTATGGTCAAAACCACGCCAGACTTACCGCTTTTGAGAAAAAATATGTGCATCGCACAATAACATACATATTTTTACATATTTTCAGCTAAAAGTATGGCATAATTTGGTTTATTTTCATTTTCTCGGAAACTAGTAGGCCTAGAATTAAGATTTTTGGCTTAAAATGTTCGTAATGAATGCCTCTACAAATCTTGTTATGGTCAAAACCACGCCAGACTTACCGTTTTTGAGAAAAAATATGTGCATCGCACAATAACATACATATTTTTACATATTGTCATGGCATAATTTGGTTTATTTTCATTTTCTCGGAAACTAGTAGGCCTAGAATTAAGATTTTTGGCTTAAAATGTTCGTAATGAATGCCTCTACAAATCTTGTTATGGTCAAAACCACGCCAGACTTACCGTTTTTGAGAAAAAATATGTGCATCGCACAATAACATACATATTTTTACATATTGTCATGGCATAATTTGGTTTATTTTCATTTTCTCGGAAACTAGTAGGCCTAGAATTAAGATTTTTGGCTTAAAATGTTCGTAATGAATGCCTCTACAAATCTTGTAATGGTCAAAACCACGCCAGACTTACCGTTTTTGAGAAAAAATATGTGCATCGCACAATAACATACATATTTTTACATATTTTCATGGCATAATTTGGTTTATCTTCATTTTCTCGGAAACTAGTAGGCCTAGAATTAAGATTTTTGGCTTAAAATGTTCGTAATGAATGCCTCTACAAATCTTGTTATGGTCAAAACCACGCCAGACTTACCGTTTTTGAGAAAAAATATGTGCATCGCACAATAACATACATATTTTTACATATTTTCATGGCATAATTTGGTTTATTTTCATTTTCTCGGAAACTAGTAGGCCTAGAATTAAGATTTTTGGCTTAAAATGTTCGTAATGAATGCCTCTACAAATCTTGTTATGGTCAAAACCACGCCAGACTTACCGTTTTTGAGAAAAAATATGTGCATCGCACAATAACATACATATTTTTACATATTGTCATGGCATAATTTGGTTTATTTTCATTTTCTCGGAAACTAGTAGGCCTAGAATTAAGATTTTTGGCTTAAAATGTTCGTAATGAATGCCTCTACAAATCTTGTTATGGTCAAAACCACGCCAGACTTACCGTTTTTGAGAAAAAATATGTGCATCGCACAATAACATACATATTTTCACATATTTTCATGGCATAATTTGGTTTATTTTCATTTTCTCGGAAACTAGTAGGCCTAGAATTAAGATTTTTGGCTTAAAATGTTCGTAATGAATGCCTCTACAAATCTTGTTATGGTCAAAACCACGCCAGACTTACCGTTTTTGAGAAAAAATATGTGCATCGCACAACAACATACATATTTTTACATATTGTCATGGCATAATTTGGTTTATTTTCATTTTCTCGGAAACTAGTAGGCCTAGAATTAAGATTTTTGGCTTAAAATGTTCGTAATGAATGCCTCTACAAATCTTGTTATGGTCAAAACCACGCCAGACTTACCGTTTTTGAGAAAAAATTTGTGCATCGCACAATAACATACATATTTTTACATATTTTCAGCTAAAAGTATGGCATAATTTGGTTTATTTTCATTTTCTCGGAAACTAGTAGGCCTAGAATTAAGATTTTTGGCTTAAAATGTTCGTAATGAATGCCTCTACAAATCTTGTTATGGTCAAAACAACGCCAGACTTACCGTTTTTGAGAAAAAATATGTGCATCGCACAATAACATACATATTTTTACATATTTTCATGGCATAATTTGGTTTATTTGTATTTTCTCGGAAACTAGTAGGCCTAGAATTAAGATTTTTGGCTTAAAATGTTCGTAATGAATGCCTCTACAAATCTTGTTATGGTCAAAACCACGCCAGACTTACCGTTTTTGAGAAAAAATATGTGCATCGCACAATAACATACATATTTTCAGCTAAAAGTATGGCATAATTTGGTTTATTTTCATTTTCTCGGAAACTAGTAGGCCAAGAATTAAGATTTTTGGCTTAAAATGTTCGTAATGAATGCCTCTACAAATATTGTTATGGTCAAAACCACGCCAGACTTACCGTTTTTGAGAAAAAATATGTGCATCGCACAATAACATACATATTTTTACATATTTTCAGCTAAAAGTATGGCATAATTTGGTTTATTTTCATTTTCTCGGAAACTAGTAGGCCTAGAATTAAGATTTTTGGCTTAAAATGTTCGTAATGAATGCCTCTACAAATCTTGTTATGGTCAAAACCACGCCAGACTTACCGTTTTTGAGAAAAAATATGTGCATCGCACAATAACATACATATTTTCAGCTAAAAGTATGGCATAATTTGGTTTATTTTCATTTTCTCGGAAACTAGTAGGCCTAGAATTAAGATTTTTGGCTTAAAATGTTCGTAATGAATGCCTCTACAAATCTTGTTATGGTCAAAACCATGCCAGACTTACCGTTTTTGAGAAAAAATATGTGCATCGCACAATAACATACATATTTTCAGCTAAAAGTATGGCATAATTTGGTTTATTTTCATTTTCTCGGAAACTAGTAGGCCTAGAATTAAGATTTTTGGCTTAAAATGTTCGTAATGAATGCCTCTACAAATCTTGTTATGGTCAAAACCACGCCAGACTTACCGTTTTTGAGAAAAAATATGTGCATCGCACAATAACATACATATTTTTACATATTTTCAGCTAAAAGTATGGCATAATTTGGTTTATTTTCATTTTCTCGGAAACTAGTAGGCCTAGAATTAAGATTTTTGGCTTAAAATGTTCGTAATGAATGCCTCTACAAATCTTGTTACGGTCAAAACCACGCCAGACTTACCGTTTTTGAGAAAAAATATGTGCATCGCACAATAACATACATATTTTCAGCTAAAAGTATGGCATAATTTGGTTTATTTTCATTTTCTCGGAAACTAGTAGGCCTAGAATTAAGATTTTTGGCTTAAAATGTTCGTAATGAATGCCTCTACAAATCTTGTTATGGTCAAAACCACGCCAGACTTACCGTTTTTGAGAAAAAATATGTGCATCGCACAATAACATACATATTTTCAGCTAAAAGTATGGCATAATTTGGTTTATTTTCATTTTCTCGGAAACTAGTAGGCCTAGAATTATGATTTTTGGCTTAAAATGTTCGTAATGAATGCCTCTACAAATCTTGTGATGGTCAAAACCACGCCAGACTTACCGTTTTTGAGAAAAAATATGTGCATCGCACAATAACATACATATTTTCAGCTAAAAGTATGGCATAATTTGGTTTATTTTCATTTTCTCGGAATCTAGTAGGCCTAGAATTAAGATTTTTGGCTTAAAATGTTCGTAATGAATGGCTCTACAAATCTTGTTATGGTCAAAACCACGCCAGACTTACCGTTTTTGAGAAAAAATATGTGCATCGCACAATAACATACATATTTTTACATATTTTCATGGCATAATTTGGTTTATTTTCATTTTCTCGGAAACTAGTAGGCCTAGAATTAAGATTTTTGGCTTAAAATGTTCGTAATGAATGCCTCTACAAATCTTGTTATGGTCAAAACCACGCCAGACTTACCGTTTTTGAGGAAAAATATGTGCATCGCACAATAACATACATATTTTTACATATTTTCAGCTAAAAGTATGGCATAATTTGGTTTATTTTCATTTTCTCGGAAACTAGTAGGCCTAGAATTAAGATTTTTGGCTTAAAATGTTCGTAATGAATGCCTCTACAAATCTTGTTACGGTCAAAACCACGCCAGACTTACCGTTTTTGAGAAAAAATATGTGCATCGCACAATAACATACATATTTTTACATATTTTCAGCTAAAAGTATGGCATAATTTGGTTTATTTTCATTTTCTCGGAAACTAGTAGGCCTAGAATTAAGATTTTTGGCTTAAAATGTTCGTAATGAATGCCTCTACAAATCTTGTTATGGTCAAAAGCACGCCAGACTTACCGTTTTTGAGAAAAAATATGTGCATCGCACAATAACATACATATTTTCAGCTAAAAGTATGGCATAATTTGGTTTATTTTCATTTTCTCGGAAACTAGTAGGCCTAGAATTATGATTTTTGGCTTAAAATGTTCGTAATGAATGCCTCTACAAATCTTGTTATGGTCAAAACCACGCCAGACTTACCGTTTTTGAGAAAAAATATGTGCATCGCACAATAACATACATATTTTCAGCTAAAAGTATGGCATAATTTGGTTTATTTTCATTTTCTCGGAATCTAGTAGGCCTAGAATTAAGATTTTTGGCTTAAAATGTTCGTAATGAATGGCTCTACAAATCTTGTTATGGTCAAAACCACGCCAGACTTACCGTTTTTGAGAAAAAATATGTGCATCGCACAATAACATACATATTTTTACATATTTTCATGGCATAATTTGGTTTATTTTCATTTTCTCGGAAACTAGTAGGCCTAGAATTAAGATTTTTGGCTTAAAATGTTCGTAATGAATGCCTCTACAAATCTTGTTATGGTCAAAACAACGCCAGACTTACCGTTTTTGAGAAAAAATATGTGCATCGCACAATAACATACATATTTTCAGCTAAAAGTATGGCATAATTTGGTTTATTTTCATTTTCTCGGAAACTAGTAGGCCTAGAATTAAGATTTTTGGCTTAAAATGTTCGTAATGAATGCCTCTACAAATCTTGTTATGGTCAAAACCACGCCAGACTTATCGTTTTTGAGAAAAAATATGTGCATCGCACAATAACATACATATTTTTACATATTTTCATGGCATAATTTGGTTTATTTTCATTTTCTCGGAAACTAGTAGGCCTAGAATTAAGATTTTTGGCTTAAAATGTTCGTAATGAATGCCTCTACAAATCTTGTTATGGTCAAAACCACGCCAGACATACCGTTTTTGAGAAAAAATATGTGCATCGCACAATAACATACATATTTTTACATATTTTCATGGCATAATTTGGTTTATTTTCATTTTCTCGGAAACTAGTAGGCCTAGAATTAAGATTTTTGGCTTAAAATGTTTGTAATGAATGCCTCTACAAATCTTGTTATGGTCAAAACCACGCCAGACTTACCGTTTTTGAGAAAAAATATGTGCATCGCACAATAACATACATATTTTTACATATTTTCAGCCAAAAGTATGGCATAATTTGGTTTATTTTCATTTTCTCGGAAACTAGTAGGCCTAGAATTAAGATTTTTGGCTTAAAATGTTCGTAATGAATGCCTCTACAAATCTTGTTATGGTCAAAACCACGCCAGACTTACCGTTTTTGAGAAAAAATATGTGCATCGCACAATAACATACATATTTTTACATATTTTCAGCTAAAAGTATGGCATAATTTGGTTTATTTTCATTTTCTCGGAAACTAGTAGGCCTAGAATTAAGATTTTTGGCTTAAAATGTTCGTAATGAATGCCTCTACAAATCTTGTTATGGTCAAAACCACGCCAGGCTTACCGTTTTTGAGAAAAAATATGTGCATCGCACAATAACATACATATTTTTACATATTGTCATGGCATAATTTGGTTTATTTTCATTTTCTCGGAAACTAGTAGGCCTAGAATTAAGATTTTTGGCTTAAAATGTTCGTAATGAATGCCTCTACAAATCTTGTTATGGTCAAAACCACGCCAGACTTACCGCTTTTGAGAAAAAATATGTGCATCGCACAATAACATACATATTTTTACATATTTTCAGCAAAAAGTATGGCATAATTTGGTTTATTTTCATTTTCTCGGAAACTAGTAGGCCAAGAATTAAGATTTTTGGCTTAAAATGTTCGTAATGAATGCCTCTACAAATATTGTTATGGTCAATACCACGCCAGACTTACCGTTTTTGAGAAAAAATGTGTGCATCGCACAATAACATACATATTTTTACATATTTTCAGCTAAAAGTATGGCATAATTTGGTTTATTTTCATTTTCTCGGAAACTAGTAGGCCTAGAATTAAGATTTTTGGCTTAAAATGTTCGTAATGAATGCCTCTACAAATCTTGTTATGGTCAAAACCACGCCAGACTTACCGTTTTTGAGAAAAAATATGTGCAACACACAATAACATACATATTTTTACATATTTTCATGGCATAATTTGGTTTATTTTCATTTTCTCGGAAACTAGTAGGCCTAGAATTAAGATTTTTGGCTTAAAATGTTCGTAATGAATGCCTCTACAAATCTTGTTACGGTCAAAACCACTCCAGACTTACGGTTTTTGAGAAAAAATATGTGCATCGCACAATAACATACATATTTTCAGCTAAAAGTATGGCATAATTTGGTTTATTTTCATTTTCTCGGAAACTAGTAGGCCTAGAATTAAGATTTTTGGCTTAAAATGTTCGTAATGAATGCCTCTACAAATCTTGTTATGGTCAAAACCACGCCAGACTTACCGTTTTTGAGAAAAAATATGTGCATCGCACAATAACATACATATTTTTACATATTTTCATGGCATAATTTGGTTTATTTTCATTTTCTCGGAAACTAGTAGGCCTAGAATTAGGATTTTTGGCTTAAAATGTTCGTAATGAATGCCTCTACAAATCTTGTTATGGTCAACACCACGCCAGACTTACCGTTTTTGAGAGAAAATATGTGCATCGCACAATAACATACATATTTTTACATATTTTCAGCTAAAAGTATAGCATAATTTGGTTTATTTTCATTTTCTCGGAAACTAGTAGGCCTAGAATTAAGATTTTTGGCTTAAAATGTTCGTAATGAATGCCTCTACAAATCTTGTTATGGTCAAAACCACGCCAGACTTACCGTTTTTGAGAAAAAATATGTGCATCGCACAATAACATACATATTTTTACATATTTTCATGGCATAATTTGGTTTATTTTCATTTTCTCGGAAACTAGTAGGCCTAGAATTAAGATTTTTGGCTTAAAATGTTCGTAATGAATGCCTCTACAAATCTTGTTATGGTCAAAACCACGCCAGACTTACCGTTTTTGAGGAAAAATATGTGCATCGCACAATAACATACATATTTTTACATATTTTCAGCTAAAAGTATGGCATAATTTGGTTTATTTTCATTTTCTCGGAAACTAGTAGGCCTAGAATTAAGATTTTTGGCTTAAAATGTTCGTAATGAATGCCTCTACAAATCTTGTTACGGTCAAAACCACGCCAGACTTACCGTTTTTGAGAAAAAATATGTGCATCGCACAATAACATACATATTTTTACATATTTTCAGCTAAAAGTATGGCATAATTTGGTTTATTTTCATTTTCTCGGAAACTAGTAGGCCTAGAATTAAGATTTTTGGCTTAAAATGTTCGTAATGAATGCCTCTACAAATCTTGTTATGGTCAAAAGCACGCCAGACTTACCGTTTTTGAGAAAAAATATGTGCATCGCACAATAACATACATATTTTCAGCTAAAAGTATGGCATAATTTGGTTTATTTTCATTTTCTCGGAAACTAGTAGGCCTAGAATTAAGATTTTTGGCTTAAAATGTTCGTAATGAATGCCTCTACAAATCTTGTTATGGTCAAAACCACGCCAGACTTACCGTTTTTGAGAAAAAATATGTGCATCGCACAATAACATACATATTTTCAGCTAAAAGTATGGCATAATTTGGTTTATTTTCATTTTCTCGGAATCTAGTAGGCCTAGAATTAAGATTTTTGGCTTAAAATGTTCGTAATGAATGGCTCTACAAATCTTGTTATGGTCAAAACCACGCCAGACTTACCGTTTTTGAGAAAAAATATGTGCATCGCACAATAACATACATATTTTTACATATTTTCATGGCATAATTTGGTTTATTTTCATTTTCTCGGAAACTAGTAGGCCTAGAATTAAGATTTTTGGCTTAAAATGTTCGTAATGAATGCCTCTACAAATCTTGTTATGGTCAAAACCACGCCAGACTTACCGTTTTTGAGAAAAAATATGTGCATCGCACAATAACATACATATTTTCAGCTAAAAGTATGGCATAATTTGGTTTATTTTCATTTTCTCGGAAACTAGTAGGCCTAGAATTAAGATTTTTGGCTTAAAATGTTCGTAATGAATGCCTCTACAAATCTTGTTATGGTCAAAACCACGCCAGACTTATCGTTTTTGAGAAAAAATATGTGCATCGCACAATAACATACATATTTTTACATATTTTCATGGCATAATTTGGTTTATTTTCATTTTCTCGGAAACTAGTAGGCCTAGAATTAAGATTTTTGGCTTAAAATGTTCGTAATGAATGCCTCTACAAATCTTGTTATGGTCAAAACCACGCCAGACATACCGTTTTTGAGAAAAAATATGTGCATCGCACAATAACATACATATTTTTACATATTTTCATGGCATAATTTGGTTTATTTTCATTTTCTCGGAAACTAGTAGGCCTAGAATTAAGATTTTTGGCTTAAAATGTTTGTAATGAATGCCTCTACAAATCTTGTTATGGTCAAAACCACGCCAGACTTACCGTTTTTGAGAAAAAATATGTGCATCGCACAATAACATACATATTTTTACATATTTTCAGCCAAAAGTATGGCATAATTTGGTTTATTTTCATTTTCTCGGAAACTAGTAGGCCTAGAATTAAGATTTTTGGCTTAAAATGTTCGTAATGAATGCCTCTACAAATCTTGTTATGGTCAAAACCACGCCAGACTTACCGTTTTTGAGAAAAAATATGTGCATCGCACAATAACATACATATTTTTACATATTTTCAGCTAAAAGTATGGCATAATTTGGTTTATTTTCATTTTCTCGGAAACTAGTAGGCCTAGAATTAAGATTTTTGGCTTAAAATGTTCGTAATGAATGCCTCTACAAATCTTGTTATGGTCAAAACCACGCCAGGCTTACCGTTTTTGAGAAAAAATATGTGCATCGCACAATAACATACATATTTTTACATATTGTCATGGCATAATTTGGTTTATTTTCATTTTCTCGGAAACTAGTAGGCCTAGAATTAAGATTTTTGGCTTAAAATGTTCGTAATGAATGCCTCTACAAATCTTGTTATGGTCAAAACCACGCCAGACTTACCGCTTTTGAGAAAAAATATGTGCATCGCACAATAACATACATATTTTTACATATTTTCAGCAAAAAGTATGGCATAATTTGGTTTATTTTCATTTTCTCGGAAACTAGTAGGCCAAGAATTAAGATTTTTGGCTTAAAATGTTCGTAATGAATGCCTCTACAAATATTGTTATGGTCAATACCACGCCAGACTTACCGTTTTTGAGAAAAAATGTGTGCATCGCACAATAACATACATATTTTTACATATTTTCAGCTAAAAGTATGGCATAATTTGGTTTATTTTCATTTTCTCGGAAACTAGTAGGCCTAGAATTAAGATTTTTGGCTTAAAATGTTCGTAATGAATGCCTCTACAAATCTTGTTATGGTCAAAACCACGCCAGACTTACCGTTTTTGAGAAAAAATATGTGCATCGCACAATAACATACATATTTTTACATATTTTCATGGCATAATTTGGTTTATTTTCATTTTCTCGGAAACTAGTAGGCCTAGAATTAAGATTTTTGGCTTAAAATGTTCGTAATGAATGCCTCTACAAATCTTGTTACGGTCAAAACCACTCCAGACTTACGGTTTTTGAGAAAAAATATGTGCATCGCACAATAACATACATATTTTCAGCTAAAAGTATGGCATAATTTGGTTTATTTTCATTTTCTCGGAAACTAGTAGGCCTAGAATTAAGATTTTTGGCTTAAAATGTTCGTAATGAATGCCTCTACAAATCTTGTTATGGTCAAAACCACGCCAGACTTACCGTTTTTGAGAAAAAATATGTGCATCGCACAATAACATACATATTTTTACATATTTTCATGGCATAATTTGGTTTATTTTCATTTTCTCGGAAACTAGTAGGCCTAGAATTAGGATTTTTGGCTTAAAATGTTCGTAATGAATGCCTCTACAAATCTTGTTATGGTCAACACCACGCCAGACTTACCGTTTTTGAGAGAAAATATGTGCATCGCACAATAACATACATATTTTTACATATTTTCAGCTAAAAGTATGGCATAATTTGGTTTATTTTCATTTTCTCGGAAACTAGTAGACCTAGAATTAAGATTTTTGGCTTAAAATGTTCGTAATGAATGCCTCTACAAATCTTGTTATGGTCAAAACCACGCCAGACTTACCGTTTTTGAGAAAAAATATGTGCATCGCACAATAACATACATATTTTTACATATTTTCATGGCATAATTTGGTTTATTTTCATTTTCTCGGAAACTAGTAGGCCTAGAATTAAGATTTTTGGCTTAAAATGTTCGTAATGAATGCCTCTACAAATCTTGTTATGGTCAAAACCACGCCAGACTTACCGTTTTTGAGAAAAAATATGTGCATCGCACAATAACATACATATTTTTACATATTTTCAGCTAAAAGTATGGCATAATTTGGTTTATTTTCATTTTCTCGGAAACTAGTAGGCCTAGAATTAAGATTTTTGGCTTAAAATGTTCGTAATGAATGCCTTTACAAATCTTGTTATGGTCAAAACCACGCCAGACTTACCGTTTTTGAGAAAAAATATGTGCATCGCACAATAACATACATATTTTTACATATTTTCATGGCATAATTTGGTTTATTTTCATTTTCTCGGAAACTAGTAGGCCTAGAATTAAGATTTTTGGCTTAAAATGTTCGTAATGAATGCCTCTACAAATCTTGTTACGGTCAAAACCACTCCAGACTTACGGTTTTTGAGAAAAAATATGTGCATCGCACAATAACATACATATTTTCAGCTAAAAGTATGGCATAATTTGGTTTATTTTCATTTTCTCGGAAACTAGTAGGCCTAGAATTAAGATTTTTGGCTTAAAATGTTCGTAATGAATGCCTCTACAAATCTTGTTATGGTCAAAACCACGCCAGACTTACCGTTTTTGAGAAAAAATATGTGCATCGCACAATAACATACATATTTTTACATATTTTCATGGCATAATTTGGTTTATTTTCATTTTCTCGGAAACTAGTAGGCCTAGAATTAGGATTTTTGGCTTAAAATGTTCGTAATGAATGCCTCTACAAATCTTGTTATGGTCAACACCACGCCAGACTTACCGTTTTTGAGAGAAAATATGTGCATCGCACAATAACATACATATTTTTACATATTTTCAGCTAAAAGTATAGCATAATTTGGTTTATTTTCATTTTCTCGGAAACTAGTAGGCCTAGAATTAAGATTTTTGGCTTAAAATGTTCGTAATGAATGCCTCTACAAATCTTGTTATGGTCAAAACCACGCCAGACTTACCGTTTTTGAGAAAAAATATGTGCATCGCACAATAACATACATATTTTTACATATTTTCATGGCATAATTTGATTTATTTTCATTTTCTCGGAAACTAGTAGGCCTAGAATTAAGATTTTTGGCTTAAAATGTTCGTAATGAATGCCTCTACAAATCTTGTTATGGTCAAAACCACGCCAGACTTACCGTTTTTGAGAAAAAATATGTGCATCGCACAATAACATACATATTTTTACATATTTTCAGCTAAAAGTATGGCATAATTTGGTTTATTTTCATTTTCTCGGAAACTAGTAGGCCTAGAATTAAGATTTTTGGCTTAAAATGTTCGTAATGAATGCCTTTACAAATCTTGTTATGGTCAAAACCACGCCAGACTTACCGTTTTTGAGAACAAATATGTGCATCGCACAATAACATACATATTTTCAGCTAAAAGTATGGCATAATTTGGTTTATTTTCATTTTCTCGGAAACTAGTAGGCCTAGAATTAAGATTTTTGGCTTAAAATGTTCGTAATGAATGCCTCTACAAATCTTGTTATGGTCAAAACCAAGCCAGACTTACCGTTTTTGAGAAAAAATATGTGCATCGCACAATAACATACATATTTTCAGCTAAAAGTATGGCATAATTTGGTTTATTTTCATTTTCTCGGAAACTAGTAGGCCTTGAATTAAGATTTTTGGCTTAAAATGTTCGTAATGAATTCCTCTACAAATCTTGTTATGGTCAAAACCACGCCAGACTTACCGTTTTTGAGAAAAAATATGTGCATCGCACAATAACATACATATTTTTACATATTTTCAGCTAAAAGTATGGCATAATTTGGTTTATTTTCATTTTCTCGGAAACTAGTAGGCCTAGAATTAAGATTTTTGGCTTAAAATGTTCGTAATGAATGCCTCTACAAATCTTGTTATGGTCAAAACCACGCCAGACTTACCGTTTTTGAGAAAAAATATGTGCATCGCACAATAACATACATATTTTTACATATTTTCATGGCATAATTTGGTTTATTTTCATTTTCTCGGAAACTAGTAGGCCTAGAATTAAGATTTTTGGCTTAAAATGTTCGTAATGAATGCCTCTACAAATCTTGTTACGGTCAAAACCACTCCAGACTTACGGTTTTTGAGAAAAAATATGTGCATCGCACAATAACATACATATTTTCAGCTAAAAGTATGGCATAATTTGGTTTATTTTCATTTTCTCGGAAACTAGTAGGCCTAGAATTAAGATTTTTGGCTTAAAATGTTCGTAATGAATGCCTCTACAAATCTTGTTATGGTCAAAACCACGCCAGACTTACCGTTTTTGAGAAAAAATATGTGCATCGCACAATAACATACATATTTTTACATATTTTCATGGCATAATTTGGTTTATTTTCATTTTCTCGGAAACTAGTAGGCCTAGAATTAGGATTTTTGGCTTAAAATGTTCGTAATGAATGCCTCTACAAATCTTGTTATGGTCAACACCACGCCAGACTTACCGTTTTTGAGAGAAAATATGTGCATCGCACAATAACATACATATTTTTACATATTTTCAGCTAAAAGTATAGCATAATTTGGTTTATTTTCATTTTCTCGGAAACTAGTAGGCCTAGAATTAAGATTTTTGGCTTAAAATGTTCGTAATGAATGCCTCTACAAATCTTGTTATGGTCAAAACCACGCCAGACTTACCGTTTTTGAGAAAAAATATGTGCATCGCACAATAACATACATATTTTTACATATTTTCAGCTAAAAGTATGGCATAATTTGGTTTATTTTCATTTTCTCGGAAACTAGTAGGCCTAGAATTAAGATTTTTGGCTTAAAATGTTCGTAATGAATGCCTTTACAAATCTTGTTATGGTCAAAACCACGCCAGACTTACCGTTTTTGAGAACAAATATGTGCATCGCACAATAACATACATATTTTCAGCTAAAAGTATGGCATAATTTGGTTTATTTTCATTTTCTCGGAAACTAGTAGGCCTAGAATTAAGATTTTTGGCTTAAAATGTTCGTAATGAATGCCTCTACAAATCTTGTTATGGTCAAAACCAAGCCAGACTTACCGTTTTTGAGAAAAAATATGTGCATCGCACAATAACATACATATTTTCAGCTAAAAGTATGGCATAATTTGGTTTATTTTCATTTTCTCGGAAACTAGTAGGCCTAGAATTAAGATTTTTGGCTTAAAATGTTCGTAATGAATTCCTCTACAAATCTTGTTATGGTCAAAACCACGCCAGACTTACCGTTTTTGAGAAAAAATATGTGCATCGCACAATAACATACATATTTTTACATATTTTCAGCTAAAAGTATGGCATAATTTGGTTTATTTTCATTTTCTCGGAAACTAGTAGGCCTAGAATTAAGATTTTTGGCTTAAAATGTTCGTAATGAATGCCTCTACAAATCTTGTTATGGTCAAAACCACGCCAGACTTACCGTTTTTGAGAAAAAATATGTGCATCGCACAATAACATACATATTTTTACATATTTTCAGCTAAAAGTATGGCATAATTTGGTTTATTTTCATTTTCTCGGAAACTAGTAGGCCTAGAATTAAGATTTTTGGCTTAAAATGTTCGTAATGAATGCCTCTAAAAATTTTGTTATGGTCAAAACAACGCCAGACTTACCGTTTTTGAGAAAAAATATGTGCATCGCACAATAACATACATATTTTTACATATTTTCATGGCATAATTTGGTTTATTTTCATTTTCTCGGAAACTAGTAGGCCTAGAATTAAGATTTTTGGCTTAAAATGTTCGTAATGAATGCCTCTACAAATCTTGTAATGGTCAAAACCACGCCAGACTTACCGTTTTTGAGAAAAAATATGTGCATCGCACAAAAACATACATATTTTCAGCTAAAAGTATGGCATAATTTGGTTTATTTTCATTTTCTCGGAAACTAGTAGGCCTAGAATTAAGATTTTTGGCTTAAAATGTTCGTAATGAATGCCTCTACAAATCTTGTTACGGTCAAAACCACGCCAGACTTACCGTTTTTGAGAAAAAATATGTGCATCGCACAATAACATACATATTTTTACATATTTTCAGCTAAAAGTATGGCATAATTTGGTTTATTTTCATTTTCTCGGAAACTAGTAGGCCTAGAATTAAGATTTTTGGCTTAAAATGTTCGTAATGAATGCCTCTACAAATCTTGTTATGGTCAAAACCACGCCAGACTTACCGTTTTTGAGAAAAAATATGTGCATCGCACAATAACATACATATTTTTACATATTTTCAGCTAAAAGTATGGCATAATTTGGTTTATTTTCATTTTCTCGGAAACTAGTACTCCTAGAATTAAGATTTTTGGCTTAAAATGTTCGTAATGAATGCCTCTACAAATCTTGTTATGGTCAAAACCACGCCAGACTTACCGTTTTTGAGAAAAAATATGTGCATCGCACAATAACATACATATTTTTACATATTTTCAGCTAAAAGTATGGCATAATTTGGTTTATTTTCATTTTCTCGGAAACTAGTAGGCCTAGAATTAAGATTTTTGGCTTAAAATGTTCGTAATGAATGCCTCTACAAATCTTGTTATGGTCAAAACCACGCCAGACTTACCGTTTTTGAGAAAAAATATGTGCATCGCACAATAACATACATATTTTTACATATTTTCAGCTAAAAGTATGGCATAATTTGGTTTATTTTCATTTTCTCGGAAACTAGTAGGCCTAGAATTAAGATTTTTGGCTTAAAATGTTCGTAATGAATGCCTCTACAAATCTTGTTATGGTCAAAACCACGCCAGACTTACCGTTTTTGAGAAAAAATATGTGCATCGCACAATAACATACATATTTTTACATATTTTCAGCTAAAAGTATGGCATAATTTGGTTTATTTTCATTTTCTCGGAAACTAATAGGCCTAGAATTAGGATTTTTGGCTTAAAATGTTCGTAATGAATGCCTCTACAAATCTTGTTATGGTCAAAACCACGCCAGACTTACCGTTTTTGAGAAAAATAAGTGCATCGCACAATAACATACATATTTTTACATATTTTCATGGCATAATTTGGTTTATTTTCATTTTCTCGGAAACTAGTACGCCTAGAATTAAGATTTTTGGCTTAAAATGTTCGTAATGAATGCCTCTACAAATCTTGTTATGGTCAAAACCACGCCAGACTTACCGTTTTTTGAGAAAAAATATGTGCATCGCACAATAACATACATATTTTTACATATTTTCAGCTAAAAGTATGGCATAATTTGGTTTATTTTCATTTTCTCGGAAACTAGTAGGCCAAGAATTAAGATTTTTGGCTTAAAATGTTCGTAATGAATGCCTCTACAAATCTTGTTATGGTCAAAACCACGCCAGACTTACCGTTTTTGAGAAAAAATATGTGCATCGCACAATAACATACATATTTTTACATATTTTCAGCTAAAAGTATGGCATAATTTGGTTTATTTTCATTTTCTCGGAAACTAGTAGGCCTAGAATTAAGATTTTTGGCTTAAAATGTTCGTAATGAATGCCTCTACAAATCTTGTTATGGTCAAAACCACGCCAGACTTACCGTTTTTGAGAAAAAATATGTGCATCGCACAATAACATACATATTTTTACATATTTTCAGCTAAAAGTATGGCATAATTTGGTTTATTTTCATTTTCTCGGAAACTAGTAGGCCTAGAATTAAGATTTTTGGCTTAAAATGTTCGTAATGAATGCTTCTACAAATCTTGTTATGGTCAAAACCACGCCAGACTTACCGTTCTTGAGAAAAAATATGTGCATCGCACAATAACATACATATTTTTACATATTTTCATGGCATAATTTGGTTTATTTTCATTTTCTCGGAAACTAGTAGGCCTAGAATTAAGATTTTTGGCTTAAAATGTTCGTAATGAATGCCTCTACAAATCTTGTTATGGTCAAAACCACGCCAGACTTACCGTTTTTTGAGAAAAAATATGTGCATCGCACAATAACATACATATTTTTACATATTTTCAGCTAAAAGTATGGCATAATTTGGTTTATTTTCATTTTCTCGGAAACTAGTAGGCCAAGAATTAAGATTTTTGGCTTAAAATGTTCGTAATGAATGCCTCTACAAATCTTGTTATGGTCAAAACCACGCCAGACTTACCGTTTTTGAGAAAAAATATGTGCATCGCACAATAACATACATATTTTTACATATTTTCAGCTAAAAGTATGGCATAATTTGGTTTATTTTCATTTTCTCGGAAACTAGTAGGCCTAGAATTAAGATTTTTGGCTTAAAATGTTCGTAATGAATGCCTCTACAAATCTTGTTATGGTCAAAACCACGCCAGACTTACCGTTTTTGAGAAAAAATATGTGCATCGCACAATAACATACATATTTTTACATATTTTCAGCTAAAAGTATGGCATAATTTGGTTTATTTTCATTTTCTCGGAAACTAGTAGGCCTAGAATTAAGATTTTTGGCTTAAAATGTTCGTAATGAATGCCTCTACAAATCTTGTTATGGTCAAAACCACGCCAGACTTACCGTTTTTGAGAAATATATGTGCATCGCACAATAACATACATATTTTTACATATTTTCAGCTAAAAGTATGGCATAATTTGGTTTATTTTCATTTTCTCTGAAACTAGTAGGCCTAGAATTAAGATTTTTGGCTTAAAATGTTCGTAATGAATGCCTCTACAAATCTTGTTATGGTCAAAACCACGCTAGACTTACCGTTTTTGAGAAAAAATATGTGCATTGCACAATAACATACATATTTTTACATATTTTCATGGCATAATTTGGTTTATTTTCATTTTCTCGGAAACTAGTAGGCCTAGAATTAAGATTTTTGGCTTAAAATGTTCGTAATGAATGCCTCTACAAATCTTGTTATGGTCAAAACCACGCCAGACTTACCGTTTTTGAGAAAAAATATGTGCATCGCACAATAACATACATATTTTTACATATTTTCAGCTAAAAGTATGGCATAATTTGGTTTATTTTCATTTTCTCGGAAACTAGTAGGCCTAGAATTAAGATTTTTGGCTTAAAATGTTCGTAATGAATGCCTCTACAAATCTTGTTATGGTCAAAACCACGCCAGACTTACCGTTTTTGAGAAATATATGTGCATCGCACAATAACATACATATTTTTACATATTTTCAGCTAAAAGTATGGCATAATTTGGTTTATTTTCATTTTCTCGGAAACTAGTAGGCCTAGAATTAAGATTTTTGGCTTAAAATGTTCGTAATGAATGCCTCTACAAATCTTTTTATGGTCAAAACCACGCTAGACTTACCGTTTTTGAGAAAAAATATGTGCATTGCACAATAACATACATATTTTTACATATTTTCATGGCATAATTTGGTTTATTTTCATTTTCTCGGAAACTAGTAGGCCTAGAATTAAGATTTTTGGCTTAAAATGTTCGTAATGAATGCCTCTACAAATCTTGTTATGGTCAAAACCACGCCAGACTTACCGTTTTTGAGAAAAAATATGTGCATCGCACAATAACATACATATTTTTACATATTTTCAGCTAAAAGTATGGCATAATTTGGTTTATTTTCATTTTCTCGGAAACTAGTAGGCCAAGAATTAAGATTTTTGGCTTAAAATGTTCGTAATGAATGCCTCTACAAATCTTGTTATGGTCAAAACCACGCCAGACTTACCGTTTTTGAGAAAAAATATGTGCATCGCACAATAACATACATATTTTTACATATTTTCAGCTAAAAGTATGGCATAATTTGGTTTATTTTCATTTTCTCGGAAACTAGTAGGCCTAGAATTAAGATTTTTGGCTTAAAATGTTCGTAATGAATGCCTCTACAAATCTTGTTATGGTCAAAACCACGCCAGACTTACCGTTTTTGAGAAAAAATATGTGCATCGCACAATAACATACATATTTTTACATATTTTCAGCTAAAAGTATGGCATAATTTGGTTTATTTTCATTTTCTCGGAAACTAGTAGGCCTAGAATTAAGATTTTTGGCTTAAAATGTTCGTAATGAATGCCTCTACAAATCTTGTTATGGTCAAAACCACGCCAGACTTACCGTTTTTGAGAAATATATGTGCATCGCACAATAACATACATATTTTTACATATTTTCAGCTAAAAGTATGGCATAATTTGGTTTATTTTCATTTTCTCTGAAACTAGTAGGCCTAGAATTAAGATTTTTGGCTTAAAATGTTCGTAATGAATGCCTCTACAAATCTTGTTATGGTCAAAACCACGCTAGACTTACCGTTTTTGAGAAAAAATATGTGCATTGCACAATAACATACATATTTTTACATATTTTCATGGCATAATTTGGTTTATTTTCATTTTCTCGGAAACTAGTAGGCCTAGAATTAAGATTTTTGGCTTAAAATGTTCGTAATGAATGCCTCTACAAATCTTGTTATGGTCAAAACCACGCCAGACTTACCGTTTTTGAGAAAAAATATGTGCATCGCACAATAACATACATATTTTTACATATTTTCAGCTAAAAGTATGGCATAATTTGGTTTATTTTCATTTTCTCGGAAACTAGTAGGCCTAGAATTAAGATTTTTGGCTTAAAATGTTCGTAATGAATGCCTCTACAAATCTTGTTATGGTCAAAACCACGCCAGACTTACCGTTTTTGAGAAATATATGTGCATCGCACAATAACATACATATTTTTACATATTTTCAGCTAAAAGTATGGCATAATTTGGTTTATTTTCATTTTCTCGGAAACTAGTAGGCCTAGAATTAAGATTTTTGGCTTAAAATGTTCGTAATGAATGCCTCTACAAATCTTTTTATGGTCAAAACCACGCTAGACTTACCGTTTTTGAGAAAAAATATGTGCATTGCACAATAACATACATATTTTTACATATTTTCATGGCATAATTTGGTTTATTTTCATTTTCTCGGAAACTAGTAGGCCTAGAATTAAGATTTTTGGCTTAAAATGTTCGTAATGAATGCCTCTACAAATCTTGTTATGGTCAAAACCACGCCAGACTTACCGTTTTTGAGAAAAAATATGTGCATCGCACAATAACATACATTTTTTTACATATTTTCAGCTAAAAGTATGGCATAATTTGGTTTATTTTCATTTTCTCGGAAACTAGTAGGCCTAGAATTAAGATTTTTGGCTTAAAATGTTCGTAATGAATGCCTCTACAAATCTTGTTATGGTCAAAACCACGCCAGACTTACCGTTTTTGAGAAATATATGTGCATCGCACAATAACATACATATTTTTACATATTTTCAGCTAAAAGTATGGCATAATTTGGTTTATTTTCATTTTCTCGGAAACTAGTAGGCCTAGAATTAAGATTTTTGGCTTAAAATGTTCGTAATGAATGCCTCTACAAATCTTTTTATGGTCAAAACCACGCTAGACTTACCGTTTTTGAGAAAAAATATGTGCATTGCACAATAACATACATATTTTTACATATTTTCATGGCATAATTTGGTTTATTTTCATTTTCTCGGAAACTAGTAGGCCTAGAATTAAGATTTTTGGCTTAAAATGTTCGTAATGAATGCCTCTACAAATCTTGTTATGGTCAAAACCACGCCAGACTTACCGTTTTTGAGAAATATATGTGCATCGCACAATAACATACATATTTTTACATATTTTCAGCTAAAAGTATGGCATAATTTGGTTTATTTTCATTTTCTCGGAAACTAGTAGGCCTAGAATTAAGATTTTTGGCTTAAAATGTTCGTAATGAATGCCTCTACAAATCTTTTTATGGTCAAAACCACGCTAGACTTACCGTTTTTGAGAAAAAATATGTGCATTGCACAATAACATACATATTTTTACATATTTTCATGGCATAATTTGGTTTATTTTCATTTTCTCGGAAACTAGTAGGCCTAGAATTAAGATTTTTGGCTTAAAATGTTCGTAATGAATGCCTCTACAAATCTTGTTATGGTCAAAACCACGCCAGACTTACTGTTTTTGAGAAAAAATATGTGCATTGCACAATAACATACATATTTTTACATATTTTCATGGCATAATTTGGTTTATTTTCATTTTCTCGGAAACTAGTAGGCCTAGAATTAAGATTTTTGGCTTAAAATGTTCGTAATGAATGCCTCTACAAATCTTGTTATGGCCAAAACCACGCCAGACTTACCGTTTTTGAGAAAAAATATGTGCATCGCACAATAACATACATATTTTTACATATTTTCAGCTAAAAGTATGGCATAATTTGGTTTATTTTAATTTTCTCGGAAACTAGTAGGCCTAGAATTAAGATTTTTGGCTTAAAATGTTCGTAATGAATGCCTCTACAAATCTTGTTATGTTCAAAACCACGCCAGACTTACCGTTTTTGAGAAAAAATATGTGCATTGCACAATAACATACATATTTTTACATATTTTCATGGCATAATTTGGTTTATTTTCATTTTCTCGGAAACTAGTAGGCCTCGAATTAAGATTTTTGGCTTAAAATTTTCGTAATGAATGCCTCTACAAATCTTGTTATGGTCAAAACCACGCCAGACTTACCGTTTTTGAGAAAAAATATGTGCATCGCACAATAACATACATATTTTTACATATTTTCATGGCATAATTTGGTTTATTTTCATTTTCTCGGAAACTAGTAGGCCTCGAATTAAGATTTTTGGCTTAAAATGTTCGTAATGTATGCCTCTACAAATCTTGTTATGGTCAAAACCACGCCAGACTTACCGTTTTTGAGAAAAAATATGTGCATCGCACAATAACATACATATTTTTACATATTTTCATGGCATAATTTGGTTTATTTTCATTTTCTCGGAAACTAGTAGGCCTAGAATTAAGATTTTTGGCTTAAAATGTTCGTAATGAATGCCTCTACAAATCTTGTTATGGTCAAAACCACGCCAGACTTACCGTTTTTGAGAAAAAATATGTGCATCGCACAATAACATACATATTTTTACATATTTTCAGCTAAAAGTATGGCATAATTTGGTTTATTTTCATTTTCTCGGAAACTAGTAGGCCAAGAATTAAGATTTTTGGCTTAAAATGTTCGTAATGAATGCCTCTACAAATCTTGTTATGGTCAAAACCACGCCAGACTTACCGTTTTTGAGAAAAAATATGTGCATCGCACAATAACATACATATTTTTACATATTTTCAGCTAAAAGTATGGCATAATTTGGTTTATTTTCATTTTCTCGGAAACTAGTAGGCCTAGAATTAAGATTTTTGGCTTAAAATGTTCGTAATGAATGCCTCTACAAATCTTGTTATGGTCAAAACCACGCCAGACTTACCGTTTTTGAGAAAAAATATGTGCATCGCACAATAACATACATATTTTTACATATTTTCAGCTAAAAGTATGGCATAATTTGGTTTATTTTCATTTTCTCGGAAACTAGTAGGCCTAGAATTAAGATTTTTGGCTTAAAATGTTCGTAATGAATGCCTCTACAAATCTTGTTATGGTCAAAACCACGCCAGACTTACCGTTTTTGAGAAAAAATATGTGCATCGCACAATAACATACATATTTTTACATATTTTCAGCTAAAAGTATGGCATAATTTGGTTTATTTTCATTTTCTCGGAAACTAGTAGGCCTAGAATTAAGATTTTTGGCTTAAAATGTTCGTAATGAATGCCTCTACAAATCTTGTTATGGTCAAAACCACGCCAGACTTACCGCTTTTGAGAAAAAATATGTGCATCGCACAATAACATACATATTTTTACATATTTTCAGCTAAAAGTATGGCATAATTTGGTTTATTTTCATTTTCTCGGAAACTAGTAGGCCTAGAATTAAGATTTTTGGCTTAAAATGTTCGTAATGAATGCCTCTACAAATCTTGTTATGGTCAAAACCACGCCAGACTTACCGTTTTTGAGAAAAAATATGTGCATCGCACAATAACATACATATTTTTACATATTGTCATGGCATAATTTGGTTTATTTTCATTTTCTCGGAAACTAGTAGGCCTAGAATTAAGATTTTTGGCTTAAAATGTTCGTAATGAATGCCTCTACAAATCTTGTTATGGTCAAAACCACGCCAGACTTACCGTTTTTGAGAAAAAATATGTGCATCGCACAATAACATACATATTTTTACATATTTTCAGCTAAAAGTATGGCATAATTTGGTTTATTTTCATTTTCTCGGAAACTAGTAGGCCTAGAATTAAGATTTTTGGCTTAAAATGTTCGTAATGAATGCCTCTACAAATCTTGTTATGGTCAAAACAACGCCAGACTTACCGTTTTTGAGAAAAAATATGTGCATCGCACAATAACATACATATTTTTACATATTTTCATGGCATAATTTGGTTTATTTGTATTTTCTCGGAAACTAGTAGGCCTAGAATTAAGATTTTTGGCTTAAAATGTTCGTAATGAATGCCTCTACAAATCTTGTTATGGTCAAAACCACGCCAGACTTACCGTTTTTGAGAAAAAATATGTGCATCGCACAATAACATACATATTTTTACATATTTTCATGGCATAATTTGGTTTATTTTCATTTTCTCGGAAACTAGTAGGCCTAGAATTAAGATTTTTGGCTTAAAATGTTCGTAATGAATGCCTCTACAAATCTTGTTATGGTCAAAACCACGCCAGACTTACCGTTTTTGAGAAAAAATATGTGCATCGCACAATAACATACATATTTTTACATATTTTCAGCTAAAAGTATGGCATAATTTGGTCTATTTTCATTTTCTCGGAAACTAGTAGGCCTAGAATTAAGATTTTTGGCTTAAAATGTTCGTAATGAATGCCTCTACAAATCTTGTTATGGTCAAAACCACGCCAGACTTACCGTTTTTGAGAAAAAATATGTGCATCGCACAATAACATACATATTTTTACATATTTTCATGGCATAATTTGGTTTATTTTAATTTTCTCGGAAACTAGTAGGCCTAGAATTAAGATTTTTGGCTTAAAATGTTCGTAATGAATGCCTCTACAAATCTTGTTATGGTCAAAACCACGCCAGACTTACCGTTTTTGAGAAAAAATATGTGCATCGCACAATAACATACATATTTTTACATATTTTCATGGCATAATTTGGTTTATTTTCATTTTCTCGGAAACTAGTAGGCCTAGAATTAAGATTTTTGGCTTAAAATGTTCGTAATGAATGCCTCTACAAATCTTGTTATGGTCAAAACCACGCCAGACTTACCGTTTTTGAGAAAAAATATGTGCATCGCACAATAACATACATATTTTTACATATTTTCATGGCATAATTTGGTTTATTTTCATTTTCTCGGAAACTAGTAGGCCTAGAATTAAGATTTTTGGCTTAAAATGTTCGTAATGAATGCCTCTACAAATCTTGTTATGGTCAAAACCACGCCAGACTTACCGTTTTTGAGAAAAAATATGTGCATCGCACAATAACATACATATTTTTACATATTTTCAGCTAAAAGTATGGCATAATTTGGTTTATTTTCATTTTCTCGGAAACTAGTAGGCCTAGAATTAAGATTTTTGGCTTAAAATGTTCGTAATGAATGCCTCTACAAATCTTGTTATGGTCAAAACAACGCCAGACTTACCGTTTTTGAGAAAAAATATGTGCATCGCACAATAACATACATATTTTTACATATTTTCATGGCATAATTTGGTTTATTTTCATTTTCTCGGAAACTAGTAGGCCTAGAATTAAGATTTTTGGCTTAAAATGTTCGTAATGAATGCCTCTACAAATCTTGTTATGGTCAAAACCACGCCAGACTTACCGTTTTTGAGAAAAAATATGTGCATCGCACAATAACATACATATTTTTACATATTTTCATGGCATAATTTGGTTTATTTTCATTTTCTCGGAAACTAGTAGGCCTAGAATTAAGATTTTTGGCTTAAAATGTTCGTAATGAATGCCTCTACAAATCTTGTTATGGTCAAAACCACGCCAGACTTACCGTTTTTGAGAAAAAATATGTGCATCGCACAATAACATACATATTTTTACATATTTTCAGCTAAAAGTATGGCATAATTTGGTCTATTTTCATTTTCTCGGAAACTAGTAGGCCTAGAATTAAGATTTTTGGCTTAAAATGTTCGTAATGAATGCCTCTACAAATCTTGTTATGGTCAAAACCACGCCAGACTTACCGTTTTTGAGAAAAAATATGTGCATCGCACAATAACATACATATTTTTACATATTTTCAGCTAAAAGTATGGCATAATTTGGTTTATTTTCATTTTCTCGGAAACTAGTAGGCCTAGAATTAAGATTTTTGGCTTAAAATGTTCGTAATGAATGCCTCTACAAATCTTGTTATGGTCAAAACCACGCCAGACTTACCGTTTTTGAGAAAAAATATGTGCATCGCACAATAACATACATATTTTTACATATTTTCAGCTAAAAGTATGGCATAATTTGGTTTATTTTCATTTTCTCGGAAACTAGTAGGCCTAGAATTAAGATTTTTGGCTTAAAATGTTCGTAATGAATGCCTCTACAAATCTTGTTATGGTCAAAACCACGCCAGACTTACCGTTTTTGAGAAAAAATATGTGCATCGCACAATAACATACATATTTTTACATATTGTCATGGCATAATTTGGTTTATTTTCATTTTCTCGGAAACTAGTAGGCCTAGAATTAAGATTTTTGGCTTAAAATGTTCGTAATGAATGCCTCTACAAATCTTGTTATGGTCAATACCACGCCAGACTTACCGTTTTTGAGAAAAAATATGTACATCGCACAATAACATACATATTTTTACATATTTTCATGGCATAATTTGGTTTATTTTCATTTTCTCGGAAACTAATAGGCCTAGAATTAAGATTTTTGGCTTAAAATGTTCGTAATGAATGCCTCTACAAATCTTGTTATGGTCAAAACCACGCCAGACTTACCGTTTTTGAGAAAAAATATGTGCATCGCACAATAACATACATATTTTTACATATTTTCATGGCATAATTTGGTTTATTTTCATTTTCTCGGAAACTAGTAGGCCTAGAATTAAGATTTTTGGCTTAAAATGTTCGTAATGAATGGCTCTACAAATCTTGTTATGGTCAAAACCACGCCAGGCTTACCGTTTTTGAGAAAAAATATGTGCATCGCACAATAACATACATATTTTTACATATTTTCATGGCATAATTTGGTTTATTTTCATTTTCTCGGAAACTAGTAGGCCTAGAATTAAGATTTTTGGCTTAAAATGTTCGTAATGAATGCCTCTACAAATCTTGTTATGGTCAAAACCACGCCAGACTTACCGTTTTTGAGAAAAAATATGTGCATCGCACAATAACATACATATTTTTACATATTTTCAGCTAAAAGTATGGCATAATTTGGTTTATTTTCATTTTCTCGGAAACTAGTAGGCCTAGAATTAAGATTTTTGGCTTAAAATGTTCGTTATGAATGCCTCTACAAATCTTGTTATGGTCAAAACCACGCCAGACTTACCGTTTTTGAGAAAAAATATGTGCATCGCACAATAACATACATATTTTTACATATTGTCATGGCATAATTTGGTTTATTTTCATTTTCTCGGAAACTAGTAGGCCTAGAATTAAGATTTTTGGCTTAAAATGTTCGTAATGAATGCCTCTACAAATCTTGTTATGGTCAAAACCACGCCAGACTTACCGTTTTTGAGAAAAAATATGTGCATCGCACAATAACATACATATTTTTACATATTTTCATGGCATAATTTGGTTTATTTTCATTTTCTCGGAAACTAGTAGGCCTAGAATTAAGATTTTTGGCTTAAAATGTTCGTAATGAATGCCTCTACAAATCTTGTTATGGTCAAAACCACGCCAGACTTACCGTTTTTGAGAAAAAATATGTGCATCGCACAATAACATACATATTTTTACATATTTTCATGGCATAATTTGGTTTATTTTCATTTTCTCGGAAACTAGTAGGCCTAGAATTAAGACTTTTTTCTTAAAATGTTCGTAATGAATGCCTCTACAAATCTTGTTATGGTCAAAACCACGCCAGACTTACCGTTTTTGAGAAAAAATATGTGCATCGCACAATAACATACATATTTTTACATATTTTCAGCTAAAAGTATGGCATAATTTGGTTTATTTTCATTTTCTCGGAAACTAGTAGGCCTAGAATTAAGATTTTTGGCTTAAAATGTTCGTAATGAATGCCTCTACAAATCTTGTTATGGTCAAAACCACGCCAGACTTACCGTTTTTGAGAAAAAATATGTGCATCGCACAATAACATACATATTTTTACATATTTTCATGGCATAATTTGGTTTATTTTCATTTTCTCGGAAACTAGTAGGCCTAGAATTAAGATTTTTGGCTTAAAATGTTCGTAATGAATGCCTCTACAAATCTTGTTATGGTCAAAACAACGCCAGACTTACCGTTTTTGAGAAAAAATATGTGCATCGCACAATAACATACATATTTTTACATATTTTCATGGCATAATTTGGTTTATTTTCATTTTCTCGGAAACTAGTAGGCCTAGAATTAAGATTTTTGGCTTAAAATGTTCGTAATGAATGCCTCTACAAATCTTGTTATGGTGAAAACCACGCCAGACTTACCGTTTTTGAGAAAAAATATGTGCATCGCACAATAACATACATATTTTTACATATTTTCATGGCATAATTTGGTTTATTTTCATTTTCTCGGAAACTAGTAGGCCTAGAATTAAGATTTTTGGCTTAAAATGTTCGTAATGAATGCCTCTACAAATCTTGTTATGGTCAAAACCACGCCAGACTTACCGTTTTTGAGAAAAAATATGTGCATCGCACAATAACATACATATTTTTACATATTTTCATGGCATAATTTGGTTTATTTTCATTTTCTCGGAAACTAGTAGGCCTAGAATTAAGATTTTTGGCTTAAAATGTTCGTAATAAATGCCTCTACAAATCTTGTTATGGTCAAAACCACGCCAGACTTACCGTTTTTGAGAAAAAATATGTGCATCGCACAATAACATACATATTTTTACATATTTTCAGCTAAAAGTATGGCATAATTTGGTTTATTTTCATTTTCTCGGAAACTAGTAGGCCTAGAATTAAGATTTTTGGCTTAAAATGTTCGTAATGAATGCCTCTACAAATCTTGTTATGGTCAAAACCACGCCAGACTTACCGTTTTTGAGAAAAAATATGTGCATCGCACAATAACATACATATTTTTACATATTGTCATGGCATAATTTGGTTTATTTTCATTTTCTCGGAAACTAGTAGGCCTAGAATTAAGATTTTTGGCTTAAAATGTTCGTAATGAATGCCTCTACAAATCTTGTTATGGTCAAAACCACGCCAGACTTACCGTTTTTGAGAAAAAATATGTGCATCGCACAATAACATACATATTTTTACATATTTTCATGGCATAATTTGGTTTATTTTCATTTTCTCGGAAACTAGTAGGCCTAGAATTAAGATTTTTGGCTTAAAATGTTCGTAATGAATGCCTCTACAAATCTTGTTATGGTCAAAACCACGCCAGACTTACCGTTTTTGAGAAAAAATATGTGCATCGCACAATAACATACATATTTTTACATATTTTCATGGCATAATTTGGTTTATTTTCATTTTCTCGGAAACTAGTAGGCCTCGAATTAAGATTTTTGGCTTAAAATTTTCGTAATGAATGCCTCTACAAATCTTGTTATGGTCAAAACCACGCCAGACTTACCGTTTTTGAGAAAAAATATGTGCATCGCACAATAACATACATATTTTTACATATTTTCATGGCATAATTTGGTTTATTTTCATTTTCTCGGAAACTAGTAGGCCTAGAATTAAGATTTTTGGCTTAAAATGTTCGTAATGAATGCCTCTACAAATCTTGTTATGGTCAAAACCACGCCAGACTTACCGTTTTTGAGAAAAAATATGTGCATCGCACAATAACATACATATTTTTACATATTTTCATGGCATAATTTGGTTTATTTTCATTTTCTCGGAAACTAGTAGGCCTAGAATTAAGATTTTTGGCTTAAAATGTTCGTAATGAATGCCTCTACAAATCTTGTTATGGTCAAAACCACGCCAGACTTACCGTTTTTGAGAAAAAATATGTGCATCGCACAATAACATACATATTTTTACATATTTTCATGGCATAATTTGGTTTATTTTCATTTTCTCGGAAACTAGTAGGCCTAGAATTAAGATTTTTGGCTTAAAATGTTCGTAATTAATGCCTCTACAAATCTTGTTATGGTCAAAACCACGCCAGACTTACCGTTTTTGAGAAAAAATTTGTGCATCGCACAATAACATACATATTTTTACATATTTTCATGGCATAATTTGGTTTATTTTCATTTTCTCGGAAACTAGTAGGCCTAGAATTAAGATTTTTGGCTTAAAATGTTCGTAATGAATGCCTCTACAAATCTTGTTATGGTCAAAACCACGCCAGACTTACCGTTTTTGAGAAAAAATATGTGCATCGCACAATAACATACATATTTTTACATATTTTCATGGCATAATTTGGTTTATTTTCATTTTCTCGGAAACTAGTAGGCCTAGAATTAAGATTTTTGGCTTAAAATGTTCGTAATGAATGCCTCTACAAATCTTGTTATGGTCAAAACCACGCCAGACTTACCGTTTTTGAGAAAAAATATGTGCATCGCACAATAACATACATATTTTTACATATTTTCAGCTAAAAGTATGGCATAATTTGGTTTATTTTCATTTTCTCGGAAACTAGTAGGCCTAGAATTAAGATTTTTGGCTTAAAATGTTCGTAATGAATGCCTCTACAAATCTTGTTATGGTCAAAACCACGCCAGACTTACCGTTTTTGAGAAAAAATATGTGCATCGCACAATAACATACATATTTTTACATATTGTCATGGCATAATTTGGTTTATTTTCATTTTCTCGGAAACTAGTAGGCCTAGAATTAAGATTTTTGGCTTAAAATGTTCGTAATGAATGCCTCTACAAATCTTGTTATGGTCAAAACCACGCCAGACTTACCGTTTTTGAGAAAAAATATGTGCATCGCACAATAACATACATATTTTTACATATTTTCAGCTAAAAGTATGGCATAATTTGGTTTATTTTCATTTTCTCGGAAACTAGTAGGCCTAGAATTAAGATTTTTGGCTTAAAATGTTCGTAATGAATGCCTCTACAAATCTTGTTATGGTCAAAACCACGCCAGACTTACCGTTTTTGAGAAAAAATATGTGCATCGCACAATAACATACATATTTTTACATATTTTCATGGCATAATTTGGTTTATTTTCATTTTCTCTGAAACTAGTAGGCCTAGAATTAAGATTTTTGGCTTAAAATGTTCGTAATGAATGCCTCTACAAATCTTGTTATGGTCAAAACCACGCCAGACTTACCGTTTTTGAGAAAAAATATGTGCATCGCACAATAACATACATATTTTTACATATTTTCAGCTAAAAGTATGGCATAATTTGGTTTATTTTCATTTTCTCGGAAACTAGTAGGCCTAGAATTAAGATTTTTGGCTTAAAATGTTCGTAATGAATGCCTCTACAAATCTTGTTATGGTCAAAACCACGCCAGACTTACCGTTTTTGAGAAAAAATATGTGCATCGCACAATAACATACATATTTTTACATATTTTCAGCTAAAAGTATGGCATAATTTGGTTTATTTTCATTTTCTCGGAAACTAGTAGGCCTAGAATTAAGATTTTTGGCTTAAAATGTTCGTAATGAATGCCTCTACAAATCTTGTTATGGTCAAAACCACGCCAGACTTACCGTTTTTGAGAAAAAATATGTGCATCGCACAATAACATACATATTTTTACATATTTTCAGCTAAAAGTATGGCATAATTTGGTTTATTTTCATTTTCTCGGAAACTAGTAGGCCTAGAATTAAGATTTTTGGCTTAAAATGTTCGTAATGAATGCCTCTACAAATCTTGTTATGGTCAAAACCACGCCAGACTTACCGTTTTTGAGAAAAAATATGTGCATCGCACAATAACATACATATTTTTACATATTTTCAGCTAAAAGTATGGTTTATTTTGGTTTATTTTTATTTTCTCGGAAACTAGTAGGCCTAGAATTAAGATTTTTGGCTTAAAATGTTCGTAATGAATGCCTCTACAAATCTTGTTATGGTCAAAACCACGCCAGACTTACCGTTTTTGAGAAAAAATATGTGCATCGCACAATAACATACATATTTTTACATATTTTCATGGCATAATTTGGTTTATTTTCATTTTCTCGGAAACTAGTAGGCCTAGAATTAAGATTTTTGGCTTAAAATGTTCGTAATGAATGCCTCTACAAATCTTGTTATGGTCAAAACCACGCCAGACTTACCGTTTTTGAGAAAAAATATGTGCATCGCACAATAACATACATATTTTTACATATTTTCATGGCATAATTTGGTTTATTTTCATTTTCTCGGAAACTAGTAGGCCTAGAATTAAGATTTTTGGCTTAAAATGTTCGTAATGAATGCCTCTACAAATCTTGTTATGGTCAAAACCACGCCAGACTTACCGTTTTTGAGAAAAAATATGTGCATCGCACAATAACATACATATTTTTACATATTTTCATGGCATAATTTGGTTTATTTTCATTTTCTCGGAAACTAGTAGGCCTAGAATTAAGATTTTTGGCTTAAAATGTTCGTAATGAATGCCTCTACAAATCTTGTTATGGTCAAAACCACGCCAGACTTACCGTTTTTGAGAAAAAATATGTGCATCGCACAATAACATACATATTTTTACATATTTTCAGCTAAAAGTATGGCATAATTTGGTTTATTTTCATTTTCTCGGAAACTAGTAGGCCTAGAATTAAGATTTTAAAATGTTCGTAATGAATGCCTCTACAAATCTTGTTATGGTCAAAACTACGCCAGACTTACCGTTTTTGAGAAAAAATGTGTGCATCGCACAATAACATACATATTTTTACATATTTTCATGGCATAATTTGGTTTATTTTCATTTTCTCGGAAACTAGTAGGCCTAGAATTAAGATTTTTGGCTTAAAATGTTCGTAATGAATGCCTCTACAAATCTTGTTATGGTCAAAACCACGCCAGACTTACCGTTTTTGAGAAAAAATATGTGCATCGCACAATAACATACATATTTTTACATATTTTCATGGCATAATTTGGTTTATTTTCATTTTCTCGGAAACTAGTAGGCCTAGAATTAAGATTTTTGGCTTAAAATGTTCGTAATGAATGCCTCTACAAATCTTGTTATGGTCAAAACCACGCCAGACTTACCGTTTTTGAGAAAAAATATGTGCATCGCACAATAACATACATATTTTTACATATTTTCAGCTAAAAGTATGGCATAATTTGGTTTATTTTCATTTTCTCGGAAACTAGTAGGCCTAGAATTAAGATTTTTGGCTTAAAATGTTCGTAATGAATGCCTCTACAAATCTTGTTATGGTCAAAACCACGCCAGACTTACCGTTTTTGAGAAAAAATATGTGCATCGCACAATAACATACATATTTTTACATATTGTCATGGCATAATTTGGTTTATTTTCATTTTCTCGGAAACTAGTAGGCCTAGAATTAAGATTTTTGGCTTAAAATGTTCGTAATGAATGCCTCTACAAATCTTGTTATGGTCAAAACCACGCCAGACTTACCGTTTTTGAGAAAAAATATGTGCATCGCACAATAACATACATATTTTTACATATTTTCATGGCATAATTTGGTTTATTTTCATTTTCTCGGAAACTAGTAGGCCTAGAATTAAGATTTTTGGCTTAAAATGTTCGTAATGAATGCCTCTACAAATCTTGTTATGGTCAAAACCACGCCAGACTTACCGTTTTTGAGAAAAAGTATGTGCATCGCACAATAACATACATATTTTTACATATTTTCAGCTAAAAGTATGGCATAATTTGGTTTATTTTCATTTTCTCGGAAACTAATAGGCCTAGAATTAAGATTTTTGGCTTAGAATGTTCGTAATGAATGCCTCTACAAATCTTGTTATGGTCAAAACCACGCCAGACTTACCGTTTTTGAGAAAAAATATGTGCATCGCACAATAACATACATATTTTTACATATTGTCATGGCATAATTTGGTTTATTTTCATTTTCTCGGAAACTAGTAGGCCTAGAATTAAGATTTTTGGCTTAAAATGTTCGTAATGAATGCCTCTACAAATCTTGTTATGGTCAAAACCACGCCAGACTTACCGTTTTTGAGAAAAAATATGTGCATCGCACAATAACATACATATTTTTACATATTTTCAGCTAAAAGTATGGCATAATTTGGTTTATTTTCATTTTCTCGGAAACTAGTAGGCCTAGAATTAAGATTTTTGGCTTAAAATGTTCGTAATGAATGCCTCTACAAATCTTGTTATGGTCAAAACCACGCCAGACTTACCGTTTTTGAGAAAAAATATGTGCATCGCACAATAACATACATATTTTTACATATTTTCATGGCATAATTTGGTTTATTTTCATTTTCTCTGAAACTAGTAGGCCTAGAATTAAGATTTTTGGCTTAAAATGTTCGTAATGAATGCCTCTACAAATCTTGTTATGGTCAAAACCACGCCAGACTTACCGTTTTTGAGAAAAAATATGTGCATCGCACAATAACATACATATTTTTACATATTTTCATGGCATAATTTGGTTTATTTTCATTTTCTCGGAAACTAGTAGGCCTAGAATTAAGATTTTTGGCTTAAAATGTTCGTAATGAATGCCTCTACAAATCTTGTTATGGTCAAAACCACGCCAGACTTACCGTTTTTGAGAAAAAATATGTGCATCGCACAATAACATACATATTTTTACATATTTTCAGCTAAAAGTATGGCATAATTTGGTTTATTTTCATTTTCTCGGAAACTAGTAGGCCTAGAATTAAGATTTTTGGCTTAAAATGTTCGTAATGAATGCCTCTACAAATCTTGTTATGGTCAAAACCACGCCAGACTTACCGTTTTTGAGAAAAAATATGTGCATCGCACAATAACATACATATTTTTACATATTTTCAGCTAAAAGTATGGCATAATTTGGTTTATTTTTATTTTCTCGGAAACTAGTAGGCCTAGAATTAAGATTTTTGGCTTAAAATGTTCGTAATGAATGCCTCTACAAATCTTGTTATGGTCAAAACCACGCCAGACTTACCGTTTTTGAGAAAAAATATGTGCATCGCACAATAACATACATATTTTTACATATTTTCATGGCATAATTTGGTTTATTTTCATTTTCTCGGAAACTAGTAGGCCTAGAATTAAGATTTTTGGCTTAAAATGTTCGTAATGAATGCCTCTACAAATCTTGTTATGGTCAAAACCACGCCAGACTTACCGTTTTTGAGAAAAAATATGTGCATCGCACAATAACATACATATTTTTACATATTTTCATGGCATAATTTGGTTTATTTTCATTTTCTCGGAAACTAGTAGGCCTAGAATTAAGATTTTTGGCTTAAAATGTTCGTAATGAATGCCTCTACAAATCTTGTTATGGTCAAAACCACGCCAGACTTACCGTTTTTGAGAAAAAATATGTGCATCGCACAATAACATACATATTTTTACATATTTTCATGGCATAATTTGGTTTATTTTCATTTTCTCGGAAACTAGTAGGCCTAGAATTAAGATTTTTGGCTTAAAATGTTCGTAATGAATGCCTCTACAAATCTTGTTATGGTCAAAACCACGCCAGACTTACCGTTTTTGAGAAAAAATATGTGCATCGCACAATAACATACATATTTTTACATATTTTCAGCTAAAAGTATGGCATAATTTGGTTTATTTTCATTTTCTCGGAAACTAGTAGGCCTAGAATTAAGATTTTAAAATGTTCGTAATGAATGCCTCTACAAATCTTGTTATGGTCAAAACTACGCCAGACTTACCGTTTTTGAGAAAAAATGTGTGCATCGCACAATAACATACATATTTTTACATATTTTCATGGCATAATTTGGTTTATTTTCATTTTCTCGGAAACTAGTAGGCCTAGAATTAAGATTTTTGGCTTAAAATGTTCGTAATGAATGCCTCTACAAATCTTGTTATGGTCAAAACCACGCCAGACTTACCGTTTTTGAGAAAAAATATGTGCATCGCACAATAACATACATATTTTTACATATTTTCATGGCATAATTTGGTTTATTTTCATTTTCTCGGAAACTAGTAGGCCTAGAATTAAGATTTTTGGCTTAAAATGTTCGTAATGAATGCCTCTACAAATCTTGTTATGTTCAAAACCACGCCAGACTTACCGTTTTTGAGAAAAAATATGTGCATCGCACAATAACATACATATTTTCAGCTAAAAGTATGGCATAATTTGGTTTATTTTCATTTTCTCGGAAACTAGTAGGCCTAGAATTAAGATTTTTGGCTTAAAATGTTCGTAATGAATGCCTCTACAAATCTTGTTATGGTTAAAACCACGCCAGACTTACCGTTTTTGAGAAAAAATATGTGCATCGCACAATAACATACATATTTTTACATATTTTCAGCTAAAAGTATGGCATAATTTGGTTTATTTTCATTTTCTCGGAAACTAGTAGGCCTAGAATTAAGATTTTTGGCTTAAAATGTTCGTAATGAATGCCTCTACAAATCTTGTTATGGTCAAAACCACGCCAGACTTACCGTTTTTGAGAAAAAATATGTGCATCGCACAATAACATACATATTTTTACATATTTTCATGGCATAATTTGGTTTATTTTCATTTTCTCGGAAACTAGTAGGCCTAGAATTAAGATTTTTGGCTTAAAATGTTCGTAATGAATGCCTCTACAAATCTTGTTATCGTCAAAACCACGCCAGACTTACCGTTTTTGAGAAAAAATATGTGCATCGCACAATAACACATATTTTTACATATTTTCATGGCATAATTTGGTTTATTTTCATTTTCTCGGAAACTAGTAGGCCTAGAATTAAGATTTTTGGCTTAAAATGTTCGTAATGAATGCCTCTACAAATCTTGTTATGGTCAAAACCACGCCAGACTTACCGTTTTTGAGAAAAAATATGTGCATCGCACAATAACATACATATTTTTACATATTTTCATGGCATAATTTGGTTTATTTTCATTTTCTCGGAAACTAGTAGGCCTAGAATTAAGATTTTTGGCTTAAAATGTTCGTAATGAATGCCTCTACAAATCTTGTTCTGGTCAAAACCACGCCAGACTTACCGTTTTTGAGAAAAAATATGTGCATCGCACAATAACATACATATTTTTACATATTGTCATGGCATAATTTGGTTTATTTTCATTTTCTCGGAAACTAGTAGGCCTAGAATTAAGATTTTTGGCTTAAAATGTTCGTAATGAATGCCTCTACAAATCTTGTTATGGTCAAAACCACGCCAGACTTACCGTTTTTGAGAAAAAATATGTGCATCGCACAATAACATACATATTTTTACATATTTTCATGGCATAATTTGGTTTATTTTCATTTTCTCGGAAACTAGTAGGCCTAGAATTAAGATTTTTGGCTTAAAATGTTCGTAATGAATGCCTCTACAAATCTTGTTATGGTCAAAACCACGCCAGACTTACCGTTTTTGAGAAAAAATATGTGCATCGCACAATAACATACATATTTTTACATATTTTCAGCTAAAAGTATGGCATAATTTGGTTTATTTTCATTTTCTCGGAAACTAGTAGGCCTAGAATTAAGATTTTAAAATGTTCGTAATGAATGCCTCTACAAATCTTGTTATGGTCAAAACTACGCCAGACTTACCGTTTTTGAGAAAAAATGTGTGCATCGCACAATAACATACATATTTTTACATATTTTCATGGCATAATTTGGTTTATTTTCATTTTCTCGGAAACTAGTAGGCCTAGAATTAAGATTTTTGGCTTAAAATGTTCGTAATGAATGCCTCTACAAATCTTGTTATGGTCAAAACCACGCCAGACTTACCGTTTTTGAGAAAAAATATGTGCATCGCACAATAACATACATATTTTTACATATTTTCATGGCATAATTTGGTTTATTTTCATTTTCTCGGAAACTAGTAGGCCTAGAATTAAGATTTTTGGCTTAAAATGTTCGTAATGAATGCCTCTACAAATCTTGTTATCGTCAAAACCACGCCAGACTTACCGTTTTTGAGAAAAAATATGTGCATCGCACAATAACACATATTTTTACATATTTTCATGGCATAATTTGGTTTATTTTCATTTTCTCGGAAACTAGTAGGCCTAGAATTAAGATTTTTGGCTTAAAATGTTCGTAATGAATGCCTCTACAAATCTTGTTATGGTCAAAACCACGCCAGACTTACCGTTTTTGAGAAAAAATATGTGCATCGCACAATAACATACATATTTTTACATATTTTCATGGCATAATTTGGTTTATTTTCATTTTCTCGGAAACTAGTAGGCCTAGAATTAAGATTTTTGGCTTAAAATGTTCGTAATGAATGCCTCTACAAATCTTGTTATGGTCAAAACCACGCCAGACTTACCGTTTTTGAGAAAAAATATGTGCATCGCACAATAACATACATATTTTTACATATTGTCATGGCATAATTTGGTTTATTTTCATTTTCTCGGAAACTAGTAGGCCTAGAATTAAGATTTTTGGCTTAAAATGTTCGTAATGAATGCCTCTACAAATCTTGTTATGGTCAAAACAACGCCAGACTTACCGTTTTTGAGAAAAAATATGTGCATCGCACAATAACATACATATTTCTACATATTTTCATGGCATAATTTGGTTTATTTTCATTTTCTCGGAAACTAGTAGGCCTAGAATTAAGATTTTTGGCTTAAAATGTTCGTAATGAATGCCTCTACAAATCTTGTTATGGTCAAAAACACGCCAGACTTACCGTTTTTGAGAAAAAATATGTGCATCGCACAATAACATACATATTTTTACATATTTTCAGCTAAAAGTATGGCATAATTTGGTTTATTTTCATTTCTCGGAAACTAGTTAGCCTAGAATTAAGATTTTTGGCTTAAAATGTTCGTAATGAATGCCTCTACAAATCTTGTTATGGTCAAAACCACGCCAGACTTACCGTTTTTGAGAAAAAATATGTGCATCGCACAATAACATACATATTTTTACATATTTTCATGGCATAATTTGGTTTATTTTCATTTTCTCGGAAACTAGTAGGCCTAGAATTAAGATTTTTGGCTTAAAATGTTCGTAATGAATGCCTCTACAAATCTTGTTATGGTCAAAACCACGCCAGACTTACCGTTTTTGAGAAAAAATATGTGCATCGCACAATAACATACATATTTTTACATATTTTCATGGCATAATTTGGTTTATTTTCATTTTCTCGGAAACTAGTAGGCCTAGAATTAAGATTTTTGGCTTAAAATGTTCGTAATGAATGCCTCTACAAATCTTGTTATGGTCAAAACCACGCCAGACTTACCGTTTTTGAGAAAAAATATGTGCATCGCACAATAACATACATATTTTTACATATTTTCATGGCATAATTTGGTTTATTTTCATTTTCTCGGAAACTAGTAGGCCTAGAATTAAGATTTTTGGCTTAAAATGTTCGTAATGAATGCCTCTACAAATCTTGTTATGGTCAAAACCACGCCAGACTTACCGTTTTTGAGAAAAAATATGTGCATCGCACAATAACATACATATTTTTACATATTTTCAGCTAAAAGTATGGCATAATTTGGTTTATTTTCATTTTCTCGGAAACTAGTAGGCCTAGAATTAAGATTTTTGGCTTAAAATGTTCGTAATGAATGCCTCTACAAATCTTGTTATGTACAAAACCACGCCAGACTTACCGTTTTTGAGAAAAAATATGTGCATCGCACAATAACATACATATTTTTACATATTTTCAGCTAAAAGTATGGCATAATTTGGTTTATTTTCATTTTCTCGGAAACTAGTAGGCCTAGAATTAAGATTTTTGGCTTAAAATGTTCGTAATGAATGCCTCTACAAATCTTGTTATGGTCAAAACCACGCCAGACTTACCGTTTTTGAGAAAAAATATGTGCATCGCACAATAACATACATATTTTTACATATTTTCATGGCATAATTTGGTTTATTTTCATTTTCTCGGAAACTAGTAGGCCTAGAATTAAGATTTTTGGCTTAAAATGTTCGTAATGAATGCCTCTACAAATCTTGTTATGGTCAAAACCACACCAGACTTACCGTTTTTGAGAAAAAATATGTGCATCGCACAATAACATACATATTTTTACATATTTTCAGCTAAAAGTATGGCATAATTTGGTTTATTTTCATTTTCTCGGAAACTAGTAGGCCTAGAATTAAGATTTTTGGCTTAAAATGTTCGTAATGAATGCCTCTACAAATCTTGTTATGGTCAAAACCACGCCAGACTTACCGTTTTTGAGAAAAAATATGTGCATCGCACAATAACATACATATTTTTACATATTTTCATGGCATAATTTGGTTTATTTTCATTTTCTCGGAAACTAGTAGGCCTAGAATTAAGATTTTTGGCTTAAAATGTTCGTAATGAATGCCTCTACAAATCTTGTTATGGTCAAAACCACGCCAGACTTACCGTTTTTGAGAAAAAATATGTGCATCGCACAATAACATACATATTTTTACATATTTTCAGCTAAAAGTATGGCATAATTTGGTTTATTTTCATTTTCTCGGAAACTAGTAGGCCTAGAATTAAGATTTTTGGCTTAAAATGTTCGTAATGAATGCCTCTACAAATCTTGTTATGGTCAAAACCACGCCAGACTTACCGTTTTTGAGAAAAAATATGTGCATCGCACAATAACATACATATTTTTACATATTTTCATGGCATAATTTGGTTTATTTTCATTTTCTCGGAAACTAGTAGGCCTAGAATTAAGATTTTTGGCTTAAAATGTTCGTAATGAATGCCTCTACAAATCTTGTTATGGTCAAAACCACGCCAGACTTACCGTTTTTGAGAAAAAATATGTGCATCGCACAATAACATACATATTTTTACATATTTTCATGGCATAATTTGGTTTATTTTCATTTTCTCGGAAACTAGTAGGCCTAGAATTAAGATTTTTGGCTTAAAATGTTCGTAATGAATGCCTCTACAAATCTTGTTATGGTCAAAACCACGCCAGACTTACCGTTTTTGAGAAAAAATATGTGCATCGCACAATAACATACATATTTTTACATATTTTCAGCTAAAAGTATGGCACAATTTGGTTTATTTTCATTTTCTCGGAAACTAGTAGGCCTAGAATTAAGATTTTTGGCTTAAAATGTTCGTAATGAATGCCTCTACAAATCTTGTTATGTACAAAACCACGCCAGACTTACCGTTTTTGAGAAAAAATATGTGCATCGCACAATAACATACATATTTTTACATATTTTCAGCTAAAAGTATGGCATAATTTGGTTTATTTTCATTTTCTCGGAAACTAGTAGGCCTAGAATTAAGATTTTTGGCTTAAAATGTTCGTAATGAATGCCTCTACAAATCTTGTTATGGTCAAAACCACGCCAGACTTACCGTTTTTGAGAAAAAATATGTGCATCGCACAATAACATACATATTTTTACATATTTTCATGGCATAATTTGGTTTATTTTCATTTTCTCGGAAACTAGTAGGCCTAGAATTAAGATTTTTGGCTTAAAATGTTCGTAATGAATGCCTCTACAAATCTTGTTATGGTCAAAACCACACCAGACTTACCGTTTTTGAGAAAAAATATGTGCATCGCACAATAACATACATATTTTTACATATTTTCAGCTAAAAGTATGGCATAATTTGGTTTATTTTCATTTTCTCGGAAACTAGTAGGCCTAGAATTAAGATTTTTGGCTTAAAATGTTCGTAATGAATGCCTCTACAAATCTTGTTATGGTCAAAACCACGCCAGACTTACCGTTTTTGAGAAAAAATATGTGCATCGCACAATAACATACATATTTTTACAGATTTTCATGGCATAATTTGGTTTATTTTCATTTTCTCGGAAACTAGTAGGCCTAGAATTAAGATTTTTGGCTTAAAATGTTCGTAATGAATGCCTCTACAAATCTTGTTATGGTCAAAACCACGCCAGACTTACCGTTTTTGAGAAAAAATATGTGCATCGCACAATAACATACATATTTTTACATATTTTCAGCTAAAAGTATGGCATAATTTGGTTTATTTTCATTTTCTCGGAAACTAGTAGGCCTAGAATTAAGATTTTTGGCTTAAAATGTTCGTAATGAATGCCTCTACAAATCTTGTTATGGTCAAAACCACGCCAGACTTACCGTTTTTGAGAAAAAATATGTGCATCGCACAATAACATACATATTTTTACATATTTTCATGGCATAATTTGGTTTATTTTCATTTTCTCGGAAACTAGTAGGCCTAGAATTAAGATTTTTGGCTTAAAATGTTCGTAATGAATGCCTCTACAAATCTTGTTATGGTCAAAACCACGCCAGACTTACCGTTTTTGAGAAAAAATATGTGCATCGCACAATAACATACATATTTTTACATATTTTCATGGCATAATTTGGTTTATTTTCATTTTCTCGGAAACTAGTAGGCCTAGAATTAAGATTTTTGGCTTAAAATGTTCGTAATGAATGCCTCTACAAATCTTGTTATGGTCAAAACCACGCCAGACTTACCGTTTTTGAGAAAAAATATGTGCATCGCACAATAACATACATATTTTTACATATTTTCAGCTAAAAGTATGGCATAATTTGGTTTATTTTCATTTTCTCGGAAACTAGTAGGCCTAGAATTAAGATTTTTGGCTTAAAATGTTCGTAATGAATGCCTCTACAAATCTTGTTATGGTCAAAACCACGCCAGACTTACCGTTTTTGAGAAAAAAAATGTGCATCGCACAATAACATACATATTTTTACATATTTTCATGGCATAATTTGGTTTATTTTCATTTTCTCGGAAACTAGTAGGCCTAGAATTAAGATTTTTGGCTTAAAATGTTCGTAATGAATGCCTCTACAAATCTTGTTATGGTCAAAACCACGCCAGACTTACCGTTTTTGAGAAAAAATATGTGCATCGCACAATAACATACATATTTTTACATATTTTCAGCTAAAAGTATGGCATAATTTGGTTTATTTTCATTTTCTCGGAAACTAGTAGGCCTAGAATTAAGATTTTTGGCTTAAAATGTTCGTAATGAATGCCTCTACAAATCTTGTTATGGTCAAAACCACGCCAGACTTACCGTTTTTGAGAAAAAATATGTGCATCGCACAATAACATACATATTTTTACATATTTTCATGGCATAATTTGGTTTATTTTCATTTTCTCGGAAACTAGTAGGCCTAGAATTAAGATTTTTGGCTTAAAATGTTCGTAATGAATGCCTCTACAAATCTTGTTATGGTCAAAACCACGCCAGACTTACCGTTTTTGAGAAAAAATATGTGCATCGCACAATAACATACATATTTTTACATATTTTCAGCTAAAAGTATGGCATAATTTGGTTTATTTTCATTTTCTCGGAAACTAGTAGGCCTAGAATTAAGATTTTTGGCTTAAAATGTTCGTAATGAATGCCTCTACAAATCTTGTTATGGTCAAAACCACGCCAGACTTACCGTTTTTGAGAAAAAATATGTGCATCGCACAATAACATACATATTTTTACATATTTTCATGGCATAATTTGGTTTATTTTCATTTTCTCGGAAACTAGTAGGCCTAGAATTAAGATTTTTGGCTTAAAATGTTCGTAATGAATGCCTCTACAAATCTTGTTATGGTCAAAACCACGCCAGACTTACCGTTTTTGAGAAAAAATATGTGCATCGCACAATAACATACATATTTTTACATATTTTCAGCTAAAAGTATGGCATAATTTGGTTTATTTTCATTTTCTCGGAAACTAGTAGGCCTAGAATTAAGATTTTTGGCTTAAAATGTTCGTAATGAATGCCTCTACAAATCTTGTTATGGTCAAAACCACGCCAGACTTACCGTTTTTGAGAAAAAATATGTGCATCGCACAATAACATACATATTTTTACATATTTTCATGGCATAATTTGGTTTATTTTCATTTTCTCGGAAACTAGTAGGCCTAGAATTAAGATTTTTGGCTTAAAATGTTCGTAATGAATGCCTCTACAAATCTTGTTATGGTCAAAACCACGCCAGACTTACCGTTTTTGAGAAAAAATATGTGCATCGCACAATAACATACATATTTTTACATATTTTCATGGCATAATTTGGTTTATTTTCATTTTCTCGGAAACTAGTAGGCCTAGAATTAAGATTTTTGGCTTAAAATGTTCGTAATGAATGCCTCTACAAATCTTGTTATGGTCAAAACCACGCCAGACTTACCGTTTTTGAGAAAAAATATGTGCATCGCACAATAACATACATATTTTTACATATTTTCAGCTAAAAGTATGGCATAATTTGGTTTATTTTCATTTTCTCGGAAACTAGTAGGCCTAGAATTAAGATTTTTGGCTTAAAATGTTCGTAATGAATGCCTCTACAAATCTTGTTATGGTCAAAACCACGCCAGACTTACCGTTTTTGAGAAAAAAAATGTGCATCGCACAATAACATACATATTTTTACATATTTTCATGGCATAATTTGGTTTATTTTCATTTTCTCGGAAACTAGTAGGCCTAGAATTAAGATTTTTGGCTTAAAATGTTCGTAATGAATGCCTCTACAAATCTTGTTATGGTCAAAACCACGCCAGACTTACCGTTTTTGAGAAAAAATATGTGCATCGCACAATAACATACATATTTTTACATATTTTCAGCTAAAAGTATGGCATAATTTGGTTTATTTTCATTTTCTCGGAAACTAGTAGGCCTAGAATTAAGATTTTTGGCTTAAAATGTTCGTAATGAATGCCTCTACAAATCTTGTTATGGTCAAAACCACGCCAGACTTACCGTTTTTGAGAAAAAATATGTGCATCGCACAATAACATACATATTTTTACATATTTTCATGGCATAATTTGGTTTATTTTCATTTTCTCGGAAACTAGTACGCCTAGAATTAAGATTTTTGGCTTAAAATGTTCGTAATGAATGCCTCTACAAATCTTGTTATGGTCAAAACCACGCCAGACTTACCGTTTTTTGAGAAAAAATATGTGCATCGCACAATAACATACATATTTTTACATATTTTCAGCTAAAAGTATGGCATAATTTGGTTTATTTTCATTTTCTCGGAAACTAGTAGGCCTAGAATTAAGATTTTTGGCTTAAAATGTTCGTAATGAATGCCTCTACAAATCTTGTTATGGTCAAAACCACGCCAGACTTACCGTTTTTGAGAAAAAATATGTGCATCGCACAATAACATACATATTTTTACATATTTTCAGCTAAAAGTATGGCATAATTTGGTTTATTTTCATTTTCTCGGAAACTAGTAGGCCTAGAATTAAGATTTTTGGCTTAAAATGTTCGTAATGAATGCCTCTACAAATCTTGTTATGGTCAAAACCACGCCAGACTTACCGTTTTTGAGAAAAAATATGTGCATCGCACAATAACATACATATTTTTACATATTTTCATGGCATAATTTGGTTTATTTTCATTTTCTCGGAAACTAGTAAGCCTAGAATTAAGATTTTTGGCTTAAAATGTTCGTAATGAATGCCTCTACAAATCTTGTTATGGTCAAAACCACGCCAGACTTACCGTTTTTGAGAAAAAATATGTGCATCGCACAATAACATACATATTTTTACATATTTTCAGCTAAAAGTATGGCATAATTTGGTTTATTTTCATTTTCTCGGAAACTAGTAGGCCTAGAATTAAGATTTTTGGCTTAAAATGTTCGTAATGAATGCCTCTACAAATCTTGTTATGGTCAAAACCACGCCAGACTTACCGTTTTTGAGAAAAAATATGTGCATCGCACAATAACATACATATTTTTACATATTTTCAGCTTAAAGTATGGCATAATTTGGTTTATTTTCATTTTCTCGGAAACTAGTAGGCCTAGAATTAAGATTTTTGGCTTAAAATGTTCGTAATGAATGCCTCTACAAATCTTGTTATGGTCAAAACCACGCCAGACTTACCGTTTTTGAGAAAAAATATGTGCATCGCACAATAACATACATATTTTTACATATTTTCATGGCATAATTTGGTTTATTTTCATTTTCTCGGAAACTAGTAGGCCTAGAATTAAGATTTTTGGCTTAAAATGTTCGTAATGAATGCCTCTACAAATCTTGTTATGGTCAAAACCACGCCAGACTTACCGTTTTTGAGAAAAAATATGTGCATCGCACAATAACATACATATTTTTACATATTTTCAGCTAAAAGTATGGCATAATTTGGTTTATTTTCATTTTCTCGGAAACTAGTAGGCCTAGAATTAAGATTTTTGGCTTAAAATGTTCGTAATGAATGCCTCTACAAATCTTGTTATGGTCAAAACCACGCCAGACTTACCGTTTTTGAGAAAAAATATGTGCATCGCACAATAACATACATATTTTTACATATTTTCAGCTAAAAGTATGGCATAATTTGGTTTATTTTCATTTTCTCGGAAACTAGTAGACCTAGAATTAAGATTTTTGGCTTAAAATGTTCGTAATGAATGCCTCTACAAATCTTGTTATGGTCAAAACCACGCCAGACTTACCGTTTTTGAGAAAAAATATGTGCATCGCACAATAACATACATATTTTTACATATTTTCATGGCATAATTTGGTTTATTTTCATTTTCTCGGAAACTAGTAGGCCTAGAATTAAGATTTTTGGCTTAAAATGTTCGTAATGAATGCCTCTACAAATCTTGTTATGGTCAAAACCACGCCAGACTTACCGTTTTTGAGAAAAAATATGTGCATCGCACAATAACATACATATTTTTACATATTTTCAGCTAAAAGTATGGCATAATTTGGTTTATTTTCATTTTCTCGGAAACTAGTAGGCCTAGAATTAAGATTTTTGGCTTAAAATGTTCGTAATGAATGCCTCTACAAATCTTGTTATGGTCAAAACCACGCCAGACTTACCGTTTTTGAGAAAAAATATGTGCATCGCACAATAACATACATATTTTTACATATTTTCATGGCATAATTTGGTTTATTTTCATTTTCTCGGAAACTAGTAGGCCTAGAATTAAGATTTTTGGCTTAAAATGTTCGTAATGAATGCCTCTACAAATCTTGTTATGGTCAAAACCACGCCAGACTTACCGTTTTTGAGAAAAAATATGTGCATCGCACAATAACATACATATTTTTACATATTTTCAGCTAAAAGTATGGCATAATTTGGTTTATTTTCATTTTCTCGGAAACTAGTAGGCCTAGAATTAAGATTTTTGGCTTAAAATGTTCGTAATGAATGCCTCTACAAATCTTGTTATGGTCAAAACCACGCCAGACTTACCGTTTTTGAGAAAAAATATGTGCATCGCACAATAACATACATATTTTTACATATTGTCATGGCATAATTTGGTTTATTTTCATTTTCTCGGAAACTAGTAGGCCTAGAATTAAGATTTTTGGCTTAAAATGTTCGTAATGAATGCCTCTACAAATCTTGTTATGGTCAAAACCACGCCAGACTTACCGTTTTTGAGAAAAAATATGTGCATCGCACAATAACATACATATTTTTACATATTTTCATGGCATAATTTGGTTTATTTTCATTTTCTCGGAAACTAGTAGGCCTAGAATTAAGATTTTTGGCTTAAAATTTTCGTAATGAATGCCTCTACAAATCTTGTTATGGTCAAAACCACGCCAGACTTACCGTTTTTGAGAAAAAATATGTGCATCGCACAATAACATACATATTTTTACATATTTTCAGCTAAAAGTATGGCATAATTTGGTTTATTTTCATTTTCTCGGAAACTAGTAGGCCTAGAATTAAGATTTTTGGCTTAAAATGTTCGTAATGAATGCCTCTACAAATCTTGTTATGGTCAAAACCACGCCAGACTTACCGTTTTTGAGAAAAAATATGTGCATCGCACAATAACATACATATTTTTACATATTTTCATGGCATAATTTGGTTTATTTTCATTTTCTCGGAAACTAGTAGGCCTAGAATTAAGATTACTGGCTTAAAATGTTCGTAATGAATGCCTCTACAAATCTTGTTACGGTCAAAACCACGCCAGACTTACCGTTTTTGAGAAAAAATATGTGCATCGCACAATAACATACATATTTTTACATATTTTCATGGCATAATTTGGTTTATTTTCATTTTCTCGGAAACTAGTAGGCCTAGAATTAAGATTTTTGGCTTAAATTGTTCGTAATGAATGCCTCTACAAATCTTGTTATGGTCAAAACCACGCCAGACTTACCGTTTTTGAGAAAAAATATGTGCATCGCACAATAACATACATATTTTTACATATTTTCAGCTAAAAGTATGGCATAATTTGGTTTATTTTCATTTTCTCGGAAACTAGTAGGCCTAGAATTAAGATTTTTGGCTTAAAATGTTCGTAATGAATGCCTCTACAAATCTTGTTATGGTCAAAACCACGCCAGACTTACCGTTTTTGAGAAAAAATATGTGCATCGCACAATAACATACATATTTTTACATATTGTCATGGCATAATTTGGTTTATTTTCATTTTCTCGGAAACTAGTAGGCCTAGAATTAAGATTTTTGGTTTAAAATGTTCGTAATGAATGCCTCTACAAATCTTGTTATGGTCAAAACAACGCCAGACTTACCGTTTTTGAGAAAAAATATGTGCATCGCACAATAACATACATATTTTTACATATTTTCAGCTAAAAGTATGGCATAATTTGGTTTATTTTCATTTTCTCGGAAACTAGTAGGCCTAGAATTAAGATTTTTGGCTTAAAATTTTCGTAATGAATGCCTCTACAAATCTTGTTATGGTCAAAAACACGCCAGACTTACCGTTTTTGAGAAAAAATATGTGCATCGCACAATAACATACATATTTTTACATATTTTCAGCTAAAAGTATGGCATAATTTGGTTTATTTTCATTTCTCGGAAACTAGTTAGCCTAGAATTAAGATTTTTGGCTTAAAATGTTCGTAATGAATGCCTCTACAAATCTTGTTATGGTCAAAACCACGCCAGACTTACCGTTTTTGAGAAAAAATATGTGCATCGCACAATAACATACATATTTTTACATATTTTCATGGCATAATTTGGTTTATTTTCATTTTCTCGGAAACTAGTAGGCCTAGAATTAAGATTTTTGGCTTAAAATGTTCGTAATGAATGCCTCTACAAATCTTGTTATGGTCAAAACCACGCCAGACTTACCGTTTTTGAGAAAAAATATGTGCATCGCACAATAACATACATATTTTTACATATTTTCATGGCATAATTTGGTTTATTTTCATTTTCTCGGAAACTAGTAGGCCTAGAATTAAGATTTTTGGCTTAAAATGTTCGTAATGAATGCCTCTACAAATCTTGTTATGGTCAAAACCACGCCAGACTTACCGTTTTTGAGAAAAAATATGTGCATCGCACAATAACATACATATTTTTACATATTTTCATGGCATAATTTGGTTTATTTTCATTTTCTCGGAAACTAGTAGGCCTAGAATTAAGATTTTTGGCTTAAAATGTTCGTAATGAATGCCTCTACAAATCTTGTTATGGTCAAAACCACGCCAGACTTACCGTTTTTGAGAAAAAATATGTGCATCGCACAATAACATACATATTTTTACATATTTTCATGGCATAATTTGGTTTATTTTCATTTTCTCGGAAACTAGTAGGCCTAGAATTAAGATTTTTGGCTTAAAATGTTCGTAATGAATGCCTCTACAAATCTTGTTATGGTCAAAACCACGCCAGACTTACCGTTTTTGAGAAAAAATATGTGCATCGCACAATAACATACATATTTTTACATATTTTCAGCTAAAAGTATGGCATAATTTGGTTTATTTTCATTTTCTCGGAAACTAGTAGGCCTAGAATTAAGATTTTTGGCTTAAAATGTTCGTAATGAATGCCTCTACAAATCTTGTTATGGTCAAAACCACGCCAGACTTACCGTTTTTGAGAAAAAATATGTGCATCGCACAATAACATACATATTTTTACATATTTTCATGGCATAATTTGGTTTATTTTCATTTTCTCGGAAACTAGTAGGCCTAGAATTAAGATTTTTGGCTTAAAATGTTCGTAATGAATGCCTCTACAAATCTTGTTATGGTCAAAACCACGCCAGACTTACCGTTTTTGAGAAAAAATATGTGCATCGCACAATAACATACATATTTTTACATATTTTCAGCTAAAAGTATGGCATAATTTGGTTTATTTTCATTTTCTCGGAAACTAGTAGGCCTAGAATTAAGATTTTTGGCTTAAAATGTTCGTAATGAATGCCTCTACAAATCTTGTTATGGTCAAAACCACGCCAGACTTACCGTTTTTGAGAAAAAATATGTGCATCGCACAATAACATACATATTTTTACATATTTTCATGGCATAATTTGGTTTATTTTCATTTTCTCGGAAACTAGTAGGCCTAGAATTAAGATTTTTGGCTTAAAATGTTCGTAATGAATGCCTCTACAAATCTTGTTATGGTCAAAACAACGCCAGACTTACCGTTTTTGAGAAAAAATATGTGCATCGCACAATAACATACATATTTTTACATATTTTCATGGCATAATTTGGTTTATTTTCATTTTCTCGGAAACTAGTAGGCCTAGAATTAAGATTTTTGGCTTAAAATGTTCGTAATGAATGCCTCTACAAATCTTGTTATGGTCAAAACCACGCCAGACTTACCGTTTTTGAGAAAAAATATGTGCATCGCACAATAACATACATATTTTTACATATTTTCATGGCATAATTTGGTTTATTTTCATTTTCTCGGAAACTAGTATACCTAGAATTAAGATTTTTGGCTTAAAATGTTCGTAATGAATGCCTCTACAAATCTTGTTATGGTCAAACCCACGCCAGACTTACCGTTTTTGAGAAAAAATATGTGCATCGCACAATAACATACATATTTTTACATATTTTCAGCTAAAAGTATGGCATAATTTGGTTTATTTTCATTTTCTCGGAAACTAGTAGGCCTAGAATTAAGATTTTTGGCTTAAAATGTTCGTAATGAATGCCTCTACAAATCTTGTTATGGTCAAAACCACGCCAGACTTACCGTTTTTGAGAAAAAATATGTGCATCGCACAATAACATACATATTTTTACATATTTTCATGGCATAATTTGGTTTATTTTCATTTTCTCGGAAACTAGTAGGCCTAGAATTAAGATTTTTGGCTTAAAATGTTCGTAATGAATGCCTCTACAAATCTTGTTATGGTCAAAACCACGCCAGACTTACCGTTTTTGAGAAAAAATATGTGCATCGCACAATAACATACATATTTTTACATATTTTCAGCTAAAAGTATGGCATAATTTGGTTTATTTTCATTTTCTCGGAAACTAGTAGGCCTAGAATTAAGATTTTTGGCTTAAAATGTTCGTAATGAATGCCTCTACAAATCTTGTTATGGTCAAAACCACGCCAGACTTACCGTTTTTGAGAAAAAATATGTGCATCGCACAATAACATACATATTTTTACATATTTTCATGGCATAATTTGGTTTATTTTCATTTTCTCGGAAACTAGTAGGCCTAGAATTAAGATTTTTGGCTTAAAATGTTCGTAATGAATGCCTCTACAAATCTTGTTATGGTCAAAACCACGCCAGACTTACCGTTTTTGAGAAAAAATATGTGCATCGCACAATAACATACATATTTTTACATATTTTCAGCTAAAAGTATGGCATAATTTGGTTTATTTTCATTTTCTCGGAAACTAGTAGGCCTAGAATTAAGATTTTTGGCTTAAAATGTTCGTAATGAATGCCTCTACAAATCTTGTTATGGTCAAAACCACGCCAGACTTACCGTTTTTGAGAAAAAATATGTGCATCGCACAATAACATACATATTTTTACATATTTTCAGCTAAAAGTATGGCATAATTTGGTTTATTTTCATTTTCTCGGAAACTAGTAGGCCTAGAATTAAGATTTTTGGCTTAAAATGTTCGTAATGAATGCCTCTACAAATCTTGTTATGGTCAAAACCACGCCAGACTTACCGTTTTTGAGAAAAAATATGTGCATCGCACAATAACATACATATTTTTACATATTTTCATGGCATAATTTGGTTTATTTTCATTTTCTCGGAAACTAGTAGGCCTAGAATTAAGATTTTTGGCTTAAAATGTTCGTAATGAATGCCTCTACAAATCTTGTTATGGTCAAAACCACGCCAGACTTACCGTTTTTGAGAAAAAATATGTGCATCGCACAATAACATACATATTTTTACATATTTTCAGCTAAAAGTATGGCATAATTTGGTTTATTTTCATTTTCTCGGAAACTAGTAGGCCTAGAATTAAGATTTTTGGCTTAAAATGTTCGTAATGAATGCCTCTACAAATCTTGTTATGGTCAAAACCACGCCAGACTTACCGTTTTTGAGAAAAAATATGTGCATCGCACAATAACATACATATTTTTACATATTTTCATGGCATAATTTGGTTTATTTTCATTTTCTCGGAAACTAGTAGGCCTAGAATTAAGATTTTTGGCTTAAAATGTTCGTAATGAATGCCTCTACAAATCTTGTTATGGTCAAAACCACGCCAGACTTACCGTTTTTGAGAAAAAATATGTGCATCGCACAATAACATACATATTTTTACATATTTTCATGGCATAATTTGGTTTATTTTCATTTTCTCGGAAACTAGTAGGCCTAGAATTAAGATTTTTGGCTTAAAATGTTCGTAATGAATGCCTCTACAAATCTTGTTATGGTCAAAACCACGCCAGACTTACCGTTTTTGAGAAAAAATATGTGCATCGCACAATAACATACATATTTTTACATATTTTCAGCTAAAAGTATGGCATAATTTGGTTTATTTTCATTTTCTCGGAAACTAGTAGGCCTAGAATTAAGATTTTTGGCTTAAAATGTTCGTAATGAATGCCTCTACAAATCTTGTTATGGTCAAAACCACGCCAGACTTACCGTTTTTGAGAAAAAATATGTGCATCGCACAATAACATACATATTTTTACATATTTTCATGGCATAATTTGGTTTATTTTCATTTTCTCGGAAACTAGTAGGCCTAGAATTAAGATTTTTGGCTTAAAATGTTCGTAATGAATGCCTCTACAAATCTTGTTATGGTCAAAACCACGCCAGACTTACCGTTTTTGAGAAAAAATATGTGCATCGCACAATAACATACATATTTTTACATATTTTCATGGCATAATTTGGTTTATTTTCATTTTCTCGGAAACTAGTAGGCCTAGAATTAAGATTTTTGGCTTAAAATGTTCGTAATGAATGCCTCTACAAATCTTGTTATGGTCAAAACCACGCCAGACTTACCGTTTTTGAGAAAAAATATGTGCATCGCACAATAACATACATATTTTTACATATTTTCAGCTAAAAGTATGGCATAATTTGGTTTATTTTCATTTTCTCGGAAACTAGTAGGCCTAGAATTAAGATTTTTGGCTTAAAATGTTCGTAATGAATGCCTCTACAAATCTTGTTATGGTCAAAACCACGCCAGACTTACCGTTTTTGAGAAAAAATATGTGCATCGCACAATAACATACATATTTTTACATATTTTCATGGCATAATTTGGTTTATTTTCATTTTCTCGGAAACTAGTAGGCCTAGAATTAAGATTACTGGCTTAAAATGTTCGTAATGAATGCCTCTACAAATCTTGTTATGGTCAAAACCACGCCAGACTTACCGTTTTTGAGAAAAAATATGTGCATCGCACAATAACATACATATTTTTACATATTTTCATGGCATAATTTGGTTTATTTTCATTTTCTCGGAAACTAGTAGGCCTAGAATTAAGATTTTTGGCTTAAAATGTTCGTAATGAATGCCTCTACAAATCTTGTTATGGTCAAAACCACGCCAGACTTACCGTTTTTGAGAAAAAATATGTGCATCGCACAATAACATACATCTTTTTACATATTTTCAGCTAAAAGTATGGCATAATTTGGTTTATTTTCATTTTCTCGGAAACTAGTAGGCCTAGAATTAAGATTTTTGGCTTAAAATGTTCGTAATGAATGCCTCTACAAATCTTGTTATGGTCAAAACCACGCCAGACTTACCGTTTTTGAGAAAAAATATGTGCATCGCACAATAACATACATATTTTTACATATTTTCAGCTAAAAGTATGGCATAATTTGGTTTATTTTCATTTTCTCGGAAACTAGTAGGCCTAGAATTAAGATTTTAAAATGTTCGTAATGAATGCCTCTACAAATCTTGTTATGGTCAAAACTACGCCAGACTTACCGTTTTTGAGAAAAAATGTGTGCATCGCACAATAACATACATATTTTTACATATTTTCATGGCATAATTTGGTTTATTTTCATTTTCTCGGAAACTAGTAGGCCTAGAATTAAGATTTTTGGCTTAAAATGTTCGTAATGAATGCCTCTACAAATCTTGTTATGGTCAAAACCACGCCAGACTTACCGTTTTTGAGAAAAAATATGTGCATCGCACAATAACATACATATTTTTACATATTTTCATGGCATAATTTGGTTTATTTTCATTTTCTCGGAAACTAGTAGGCCTAGAATTAAGATTTTTGGCTTAAAATGTTCGTAATGAATGCCTCTACAAATCTTGTTATGGTCAAAACCACGCCAGACTTACCGTTTTTGAGAAAAAATATGTGCATCGCACAATAACATACATATTTTTACATATTTTCAGCTAAAAGTATGGCATAATTTGGTTTATTTTCATTTTCTCGGAAACTAGTAGGCCTAGAATTAAGATTTTTGGCTTAAAATGTTCGTAATGAATGCCTCTACAAATCTTGTTATGGTCAAAACCACGCCAGACTTACCGTTTTTGAGAAAAAATATGTGCATCGCACAATAACATACATATTTTTACATATTGTCATGGCATAATTTGGTTTATTTTCATTTTCTCGGAAACTAGTAGGCCTAGAATTAAGATTTTTGGCTTAAAATGTTCGTAATGAATGCCTCTACAAATCTTGTTATGGTCAAAACCACGCCAAACTTACCGTTTTTGAGAAAAAATATGTGCATCGCACAATAACATACATATTTTTACATATTTTCATGGCATAATTTGGTTTATTTTCATTTTCTCGGAAACTAGTAGGCCTAGAATTAAGATTTTTGGCTTAAAATGTTCGTAATGAATGCCTCTACAAATCTTGTTATGGTCAAAACCACGCCAGACTTACCGTTTTTGAGAAAAAATATGTGCATCGCACAATAACATACATATTTTTACATATTTTCAGCTAAAAGTATGGCATAATTTGGTTTATTTTCATTTTCTCGGAAACTAGTAGGCCTAGAATTAAGATTTTTGGCTTAAAATGTTCGTAATGAATGCCTCTACAAATCTTGTTATGGTCAAAACCACGCCAGACTTACCGTTTTTGAGAAAAAATATGTGCATCGCACAATAACATACATATTTTTACATATTTTCATGGCATAATTTGGTTTATTTTCATTTTCTCGGAAACTAGTAGGCCTAGAATTAAGATTACTGGCTTAAAATGTTCGTAATGAATGCCTCTACAAATCTTGTTATGGTCAAAACCACGCCAGACTTACCGTTTTTGAGAAAAAATATGTGCATCGCACAATAACATACATATTTTTACATATTTTCATGGCATAATTTGGTTTATTTTCATTTTCTCGGAAACTAGTAGGCCTAGAATTAAGATTTTTGGCTTAAAATGTTCGTAATGAATGCCTCTACAAATCTTGTTATGGTCAAAACCACGCCAGACTTACCGTTTTTGAGAAAAAATATGTGCATCGCACAATAACATACATATTTTTACATATTTTCATGGCATAATTTGGTTTATTTTCATTTTCTCGGAAACTAGTAGGCCTAGAATTAAGATTTTTGGCTTAAAATGTTCGTAATGAATGCCTCTACAAATCTTGTTATGGTCAAAACCACGCCAGACTTACCGTTTTTGAGAAAAAATATGTGCATCGCACAATAACATACATATTTTTACATATTTTCAGCTAAAAGTATGGCATAATTTGGTTTATTTTCATTTTCTCGGAAACTAGTAGGCCTAGAATTAAGATTTTTGGCTTAAAATGTTCGTAATGAATGCCTCTACAAATCTTGTTATGGTCAAAACCACGCCAGACTTACCGTTTTTGAGAAAAAATATGTGCATCGCACAATAACATACATATTTTTACATATTTTCAGCTAAAAGTATGGCATAATTTGGTTTATTTTCATTTTCTCGGAAACTAGTAGGCCTAGAATTAAGATTTTTGGCTTAAAATGTTCGTAGTGAATGCCTCTACAAATCTTGTTATGGTCAAAACCACGCCAGACTTACCGTTTTTGAGAAAAAATATGTGCATCGCACAATAACATACATATTTTCAGCTAAAAGTATGGCATAATTTGGTTTATTTTCATTTTCTCGGAAACTAGTAGGCCTAGAATTAAGATTTTTGGCTTAAAATGTTCGTAATGAATGCCTCTACAAATCTTGTTATGGTCAAAACCACGCCAGACTTACCGTTTTTGAGAAAAAATATGTGCATCGCACAATAACATACATATTTTTACATATTTTCATGGCATAATTTGGTTTATTTTCATTTTCTCGGAAACTAGTAGGCCTAGAATTAAGATTTTTGGCTTAAAATGTTCGTAATGAATGCCTCTACAAATCTTGTTATGGTCAAAAAAACGCCAGACTTACCGTTTTTGAGAAAAAATATGTGCATCGCACAATAACATACATATTTTTACATATTTTCAGCTAAAAGTATGGCATAATTTGGTTTATTTTCATTTTCTCGGAAACTAGTAGGCCTAGAATTAAAATTTTTGGCTTAAAATGTTCGTAATGAATGCCTCTACAAATCTTGTTATGGTCAAAACCACGCCAGACTTACCGTTTTTGAGAAAAAATATGTGCATCGCACAATAACATACATATTTTTACATATTGTCATGGCATAATTTGGTTTATTTTCATTTTCTCGGAAACTAGTAGGCCTAGAATTAAGATTTTTGGCTTAAAATGTTCGTAATGAATGCCTCTACAAATCTTGTTATGGTCAAAACCACGCCAGACTTACCGTTTTTGAGAAAAAATATGTGCATCGCACAATAACATACATATTTTTACATATTTTCATGGCATAATTTGGTTTATTTTCATTTTCTCGGAAACTAGTAGGCCTAGAATTAAGATTTTTGGCTTAAAATGTTCGTAATGAATGCCTCTACAAATCTTGTTATGGTCAAAACCACGCCAGACTTACCGTTTTTGAGAAAAAATATGTGCATCGCACAATAACATACATATTTTTACATATTTTCAGCTAAAAGTATGGCATAATTTGGTTTATTTTCATTTTCTCGGAAACTAGTAGGCCTAGAATTAAGATTTTTGGCTTAAAATGTTCGTAATGAATGCCTCTACAAATCTTGTTATGGTCAAAACCACGCCAGACTTACCGTTTTTGAGAAAAAATATGTGCATCGCACAATAACATACATATTTTTACATATTTTCATGGCATAATTTGGTTTATTTTCATTTTCTCGGAAACTAGTAGGCCTAGAATTAAGATTACTGGCTTAAAATGTTCGTAATGAATGCCTCTACAAATCTTGTTATGGTCAAAACCACGCCAGACTTACCGTTTTTGAGAAAAAATATGTGCATCGCACAATAACATACATATTTTTACATATTTTCATGGCATAATTTGGTTTATTTTCATTTTCTCGGAAACTAGTAGGCCTAGAATTAAGATTTTTGGCTTAAAATGTTCGTAATGAATGCCTCTACAAATCTTGTTATGGTCAAAACCACGCCAGACTTACCGTTTTTGAGAAAAAATATGTGCATCGCACAATAACATACATATTTTTACATATTTTCATGGCATAATTTGGTTTATTTTCATTTTCTCGGAAACTAGTAGGCCTAGAATTAAGATTTTTGGCTTAAAATGTTCGTAATGAATGCCTCTACAAATCTTGTTATGGTCAAAACCACGCCAGACTTACCGTTTTTGAGAAAAAATATGTGCATCGCACAATAACATACATATTTTTACATATTTTCAGCTAAAAGTATGGCATAATTTGGTTTATTTTCATTTTCTCGGAAACTAGTAGGCCTAGAATTAAGATTTTTGGCTTAAAATGTTCGTAATGAATGCCTCTACAAATCTTGTTATGGTCAAAACCACGCCAGACTTACCGTTTTTGAGAAAAAATATGTGCATCGCACAATAACATACATATTTTCAGCTAAAAGTATGGCATAATTTGGTTTATTTTCATTTTCTCGGAAACTAGTAGGCCTAGAATTAAGATTTTTGGCTTAAAATGTTCGTAATGAATGCCTCTACAAATCTTGTTATGGTCAAAACCACGCCAGACTTACCGTTTTTGAGAAAAAATATGTGCATCGCACAATAACATACATATTTTTACATATTTTCAGCTAAAAGTATGGCATAATTTGGTTTATTTTCATTTTCTCGGAAACTAGTAGGCCTAGAATTAAAATTTTTGGCTTAAAATGTTCGTAATGAATGCCTCTACAAATGGTTTGGAAACGGTGTCTTGTCAAATTTGAGTGGTCAGGGCTTTGAAATCACATCGAAATTACAGTGGTTAGCCTTGGATTTTTTTTTAGGGAAAAAATCGAAGCTTCTCGGAGTCCGTTGAAACGCACATCAATCGAAAATTCAGGTCATAAGCACACCAGAAATGGCGCTTTTATGTCTGGGAGACGCCT